>OY764962.1:5816689-6416689 GCA_963668005.1 Melieria crassipennis | reverse complement strand
TTACGTCAGGCGGCCATTTCCTTAAAAAAGTAATGGGAATTCGTAAGGGAAATATGGAGTACTCCACAACGAAAAATAAGCATTCCGTAATGCATTGATTCATCGTTCCATTTCCGACTGGGGAGTTAGGTGTATAATGAAAGCCGACATATCAAGCAATACAACACAGCCAATTATTTGGCGGAATACACATTCGCATCGAAATAATAGCAAAAATTTACCATAGTAATTTTCATCACTTTTCATACTTTTTCCTAAAAAATTTGCGTTCTCAAAATATGCTCTTTTATATGTTCCATTTACAATCTGAAATACAAGCAACACACACAAAAATATTTTGAATTGCTCGAAACAAAAAAAATTAAAAACTTTGCATATTTTGAGGCTCCTAATTTTTTAAGGAAAAAGTATGAAAAGTGATGAAAATGGCTATGGTATTGCCTGATGTTTCTTCTTAAGATATTCATATACTTCATAACTTGATTTATGAAACATCTGTACAATTTTTGCCATCAGAAAAAACGCCTTGAAATTCAATATTTTCCTACTTTGAAACCGTATTACAACGCCAATTTAGAACGCATAAAATTGAATTATTTCAGAAAACATGGCGTGAGATGTTGTTAGTGCAACTATATTAAAATCATGTCGATAGGATTATTGGTTCAGAAATTACAGTCGAAAACGAGAAAAAAGCCGAGGAAAATTCGAAAAAGTGACACGCCCATTTTTTGCGAAAACTAGAGCTGTTACATAAGAACGGAGTATGGTTTTGAAAACAGCGTGGAAAAACGATTCAGATTCATGTAAAACACTCATTTACTGCATACACTGCATTTATAAATTTAACATTTTCGACAGTTTTTGTACTTTTTAAACAAATGTTTTCAGTAATTTAGCTCATATAAACCTGACAGTCTCATTTCTGGGTTTACGTTACTTTAAAATTCTGGGAATTAGGGTTAAAAGGTATCCTAACTACTTGTAGAGTGTGCAAACTATTTGAAAAAAATACATGTAAGCACTGCATATCCATATTTCATAGGGCTATCATTTAAACTAACTTTAGACAAAAACATTTCAAGGGGTCCTAAGACGTTTGATTACAAAAACACAAACAATTACCTAACGTTAAAGCTATAACTTGAGAAATAATAACACACACATTTTTCTTATCAAAACCAAAACACCAAAGTTTTGTCTCCTTAATCTAAACCTTATTCACCCTCAAATAAAAACCAAGTCCACACAAATTTATCTAATACAACAATCCGCGAGACTTTGCCAATTCCACGAGTAAGTGGTCACAAAAAGTTGTATTCTCTAACTACTACTCAGTAAACATTCAAGACTTGACACTAAAAAATGTTCTTTAAAATGCACCCAACTGTCGTAGGAAGCGAAATGTGACTTTAAGCGCATATTGGCCGAAAGCGAAGTGCGCATCAAGCAGGCCGCCCACAAGCTGAGCAATTCCATTGAGGCTGCCAAGCCCTATTACGAGTCACGAATTTATGCAGCGCAGGTATTGCTCTATCTAAACGCATTTGCCATTGAAGTTAATGCGATTAATTTGCATTTCTTTCGCCTTGCGCATGAAAGCTGGCCAAAGAGACACAGGTGGCCGCCGTCAACTATGAGAAGGCAAAATCGATACACTCTGCTGCAAAGGAAATGGTTTACTTGGCCGAGCAGGGACTCGGTGAGAAATCGACTTTGGACACCGCCTGCCAGGAAATGCTCAGTCATGCCGCCAGTAAGTATGCTGCAAATAAGACGCAAACACCCACATGCAACTCTCGCTCCGCCGCTTGCGTTGAACCATTTGCCATTTAAAAAACCATTTCGTTTTCAATCTACAGGCAAAGTGAATCAATCGCAGCTGGAGGTGACAGATGCACGCAACACATTGAAAATGTGTCAACTGAAGCTCGAGGTGGCAAACAATCGCGTTGGGAAATTGCAAGGTCAGCTGAAGCAAGCCATCAAGGCGTCGAGGTGCGTAGGAGAAAATCGAGAAAAGTGAAAAAAGTCCTGAGCACAAAATAATTGACACTTGTCAAGCTAGAAGATTGCAACGAGTGATGTAGATTGATGCATTTCAATTAGCAATCAATGCCAGCAGACGTGCTTCAATTTTCATTTTAATTCATGACATTTATAAGACTTGTGCGAATTTCGTAATATTATTTGGAGATTTTTAATGATTATACAATTTGAAAAATTGTGGCCTGAGTATTTATTTATTAATTATGCACCTGTACTCAATAAGTCAGTTTTGTTTCGCACATAAATATATTTTAATGCCTTGTTCAGTCCTTCTACCCATCAAATATCTCTTTTGGCTGTGCTTTGTTGGAATTTATGTGTTTTTATATAATTTTTATAAATTTATATTCACACATTTTCTTTTAATTTGTTACGTATTTTTTAGTTTTAACATTAGACGAAACTTACTTGTAATGAATTCCTTGGCATACCAGCACGATTTGAATTTTTTGTAAGTATTTTAAACACAAATGCACATTATTATTTCCCAAATTTCATGTATTATATATCATAACAATGTGTTATCTCATAATACATTAATTATTAATTCACTTACAAAACAAAAAAAAAACTTACAAAGTAAACTAAATTTTATATGAGGGCAATTTTTGAATATATGAACTTTTTCTTTGGTCTTTCTGACATTTCTTGCGAATCGCAGTTCTTCGTATTTGCACTATTGATCGCATCATTATCAACATCAAATTCTGCCTATATAAAAAATCAGAAACATATTCACGATCGTCATAGGTCCTTCCCCAATCTTTCTAACTCGTTTGGGATTGTATATTTCCTACACCATCGTGAAGATGTAAGAAAAGATAATGATTTGCACATGATTGAACAAATACGAACTGCGTTGCGCATCTACTCCAAGGTTTTATAATCATATTCATTTAACTAACCACCTCTCTATTTTACTTATTTCAGACCATTCTACGAAACGCGCGCCAACTACAACGGCTTGCTGAAGGCACAAAAACAGAAAATCAATGAGTTGGAGGGCCGCGTGACCGACGCGAAAATGACCTACAATGAAGCGCTAAAAAACCTCGAACAGATCTCCGATGAAATACACCGGCAGCGACAAGAACAAAGAAACCTCCTGAACGACACACTTTTGCAACCTGCTGCGGCTGCCGCTGACGCACATTTACCGCCCACAGCACTGAAGAATTTCCAGCATTTTCCTTGCAACATTGACTCCGCGGACGAGTACCTGGAGATGCCTAAGAAATTGAGCACCGACTCCAGTCCTGTGCGGCAGCAACGGCTCGACGAACACGACTGTCCGCACCTGCTGCAGGATTTTCCCACGCTGAATCTGAGGGAGGTAAGCGAGTGTCCGTTGAGTAGCAGCCACAACCCACCACAGTATGCTAACGCTTTACGAATGCGCCATTCGCAGAAACTGAGTGGCGGCATGCACAAGTCGGCCAGCACCAGCGCCGCCAGCGACGGCCTCTTTGCACAAACCCAACTGCACGGACCCTACCAGTTCAAATCGACCAGCAGCAGTGGCGGCGGCGGCGGCGGCGATGCCAGCTCCAGCACCGGCGCCGATTTCGATGACATCGAGCAGTGGACGGAGATACGGTTGTCGCATTCGGACAGCACCAGCTCGAGCTACTCGAACCAATCGCTGCTGCACGAGCAACCGGGCGCCGGCCAGGACGACGCGCACTCGCAGCACTCGTCCTCGTCGTCGTCCGACGAGCCCAAGCGCAAAGTCACCTGCACAACGATCTTCCAGGAGGATCAAATCAACAAGAAGCAGAGCCTCAGCCAGTGGCTGTCGCGCTCGAACAGCCTTAAAACGGCAGGTCGACGCCAGAGTCTCGACCTGCTGATCGACGCAGGCGACAGAGTGAAGGATGTCTTCAGTTTTGGCTTTCAGAAAGTGGGCAAGACGCTAGAGCGGCGCAATAGCGAGTCGGAGATGAACACTGCCGACGGTGGCGGCGGCGGCAGCGCCAGCGGCACCACGTCGACGGCCGGCGATTTCTTCCTCTTCTCCAGGTCAGTAAGCGGCAGCGGCGGTGGCGCCAGCGCCAGCTCCGCGAACACGAGCAGTAGAGCTTTGCAAAAAAAGTCTGGGCTACTGGGCACACTGCAAGATCGCTTCACAAAATTCATTTAAACCGATTTACCCACCGCAAACGAATTGAGTGAGGCCAAACATTTGCGATACGAATTTGAATGCATGCGCACGCGCACACACACACGCACACATTTACACACATATAAATATTTATTGCAAGAATTATTGCATCACATATTCGTACATTTGGAAGCAAACTCGCTTACGGAAGTCAAACTTCTGCATTTACAACAACAAAACAATATATATACATATATATAAATTTTTATATACAAAAAGTTGCTAGCAAATTTGACGGCAGCGTTGGACAATATGAAAAGTGACAAATTAACCAAAAGCAAAGCATTGCGAGAGCAAAATTCGATAAGATTTCTGTGTAGAAACAAATACTAAAATACATGTTACATGCATACGTTTAGTGCAATATGAAAAAAAAACAAATTAAGTGGAAATAAGATATTCACATATGTTGTTGCTGTTCAGATTTGTGCGCAAGAGAATTTGCGTTTCGTAAACTAGTTGAAATTTATTGAAACAAAAAGGCAGAAAATGTGTTAATTAAAAGTATAGATTACATACATACAACATACAATGCATTTACATCTCAGCTAATCACTAAAATCGCAATACTGCAATGCTACGAGTACAAATTTTCAAGTACAATAAAACCAACTGACAATTATATTACAGGTCCACAGAGCCCAAAGAGCTGCTCTCCGATGAGCAGGTAGAGAATTTATTATTGAACCCCAGCGTGGACGAGAACGGCGTCATAGTTGTCGAACAGCTCAAGTCGCCGTTGCAACAACCGCCAAAACAAATCGGAACGGCAACCACACTTCTGTTCTAATGTCCTAAGTAACGCCAACGGTTCTCCTCATTTTCGCAACACACAAAATTGGCGAATCGCAAAACACATAAATTCAAAGAAAACATATCATTTGTGAACGTCCGTGGAATGGCGCACGATTCATTTAGATAACGTGGGGTGCAAATGCTATACTCTTAGTATATATAAAATAGTAATTGGACACGGTGAGCGTTCAATAATTCGGATAGTTCTGACGTTCAGGATGAGCGGCGTTGTATGAGTGAGAGGCGAGTGATTGTTGGAAAAGCGCCCAAGAGCGGCTGCCGAAAGAAAACTGGGCTGTGATGCTAAAGGAAAGCAATTCGAAAAGTTTTGATTACTAATATGGGTAACCATTCTTGGTGGCAAGTCGGTAAGATTGAAATGCGCAAAGTTTTTTTAATGCAATAAAAGTTCGATAGTAAAAGTCAAAAACTTCAAGTTTGATGTCTCTTGTTGTCCAAATATCTAAAGAAAGCCCTCCATAATTTAACATTTTAAGGGGGCCAACGGGCAATTGAAGAGTCAAGAGATACAATTTTTTCTAGTGTAGAGATTGGCAATTTAAATCATTTCCATTCAGGAGTCAATGACTTTCGGTCCTCTCCTTGGTCTCCATGTAGGATATTTTTTTGGCGAAAGTTTACATAAATCAATTGAATACGCTTCTTCTTGGCACTTCAATCATCATTTACATAAATTTCCCTTTCTTTTTCTCAATTCCAATTTACGTATATTCTTATTGGCTAAAAATACCATAACTCTTTGGCATTTTCTTGAGTTCCGTCATGCTTTTGAGGAACGCATCAAAAGAACTGATAAACGTACTTCATTACAAAAACTACAAGAGTACTAAATCACTTGAAATCAATATTTTTCTATATTAAATCAGTGCCACTAGCAGATTGATTTGTTGCATTTCGCCACCAACTATTCGTATATTAGATACATACATATATAAATATCCGGATTATTGATAAACTTGCTGCCGACTTTTAGCGCAACATAAGACAAGATTTTGAAATTTCGCAATTGTAATAGGTATGTAATAAAAAGTTTTATACATACAATTTTGGTATGTTAATAGGTGCATGAAATAGTACAATTAACTAAATACTTTAAATATTATTATTACTGATATCTAATGCTCTTTCTAAGCGTGTACGTCTGGTGTCCAGCAAAACACAAACTAATCTCATGCCTGTTTTATAATGACGTAATTTTATAAAATATGCTCACGAAATCATTTTTACAATATGGAATTGTGTGTGCAATATAAATCACTTAAAAAGTATAAACGCATACCAGCATCGACCAAACTGGATTATATCTGTCTCCCATCAACTTGAATAAACTTCGGTAGTACCAAAAACTTTTAAACATCTTGTTGTAAGAAATAATTTCGTGATCATACTTGAAGAACACTCACACTCTCTAGAATTTAAGATGAAAACAAGCCGTGGCGTTCACTCTAGGCTATTGTTGCTTAACATTGTTAGCCCACATGTTGGTTTGGATAGTACAACACCTACTAAACTTGCAGCGGCAACGCCTTCATCAGAGCAGACATAGTGTAACTTGTTAGACGAACGCCAGTGGATAACTAGTCATTGTCATATGGTAGCAACTGCAACTGCGCGAAAGCATTTTCTGTTTACAAACAATTAAACCATACAACTAAAACCATAACTCTTGGTGACATTGTTAAACTATTGTAGTGATGTAGTGTCTACAACTGCATTCAACAAAAAAATTGTGACTTCGTAATAGAAGATTAATATATACAACACACATATATGTATATACTAAATATATAGGAGTTTGTTAGTGAATTTGAAGTTATATTCGTGAATCTACCTACAAGTAAAAAACATAAACAAATATACCAAAAATATACATACATATGTACCACAAACTAAGCGACTTTTTCGTAATATTTTAACTGGTGACACAAACGGAGGGCTACATTTTTGGAACCTTGAATTGAAAACGGAACAATTTCTCGTAAATTTCATGTACGTATTATGCTTATATATTATAGTGGGCTATACTACATTGCGTTCACATCATACATTTGCATTAATCGAACACTATCCAACTAGTTATGTACTAACGCCGCTTGTTCTACGCCCGCATTTGTACTCAACCAACACTTTGAGCAACTGTCCGTTGCGTTTTAGCAGGGCGTTGGTTTCGTTTTGTTTTTTGCAGTGCTGCTGCAGCACGTTTTCCAAGCAGGCCAATGTACTGGTGGTCTGCTTCAGTAAGTCTTTTATATCTCTAACATCATCACTTAGCTTCTCAACGGCACTCACAATACGATTTGAATACTGAAAGTTCTTTACAAGTGGTGTCGGCCGTATGCGTTTGACCTCTGGCTGGTAGTCGATGTCAGTGTCATCGGCCAGCACTGTGTCATCATCGAAATTATAGTCGAAATCGTCATCCTCGTCATTGAGCAGCTTCTCGATGTCTTCGTGCTCGTAATCGTCGTCTTCAGTGTGAATATCATCGCCGCTAATGGCGCTATGCTCGCTTTCCTGTAGCTGCTGTGAACTAGATTGCGTCGAGGACTGCTGTGCGGCGGTTTCTTTTAAAACGAAATCTTTATACTCCTGTTCGTAGAGATCTACACCCATAGTGTCGTTGTCGATCAACTCGAACTGTGCAGGACAGCAAAGGAAAGTTATTTATTTTGTTAGTTTGAGTGGCACGAAATCTGAAGAAACAAATGTTACACTTACCTTAACATTATTAGTAATGTGGCTGGCCTGCTCTTTCGATGAAGTTGTTGCACCATTTTTTGGTTTTCTTCCGCGCCGAACATAATATTTGCTCCAGTCAACACGCTGCAAAACATTCAACAATTTGTCATATTGCTGAATTGTCATATTACATTCTAACTGAAACCGCCTCTCTTACCTTTTTCCACTCGCTCTCTGTGAGGTGCAAGGCGCCTGGTATGCTATTCAACTCGTCTGTAATATTTTGCCACATACGCGTTTTCAGCGGCTCGTCATCCGATGTGGACTGCAGTATTAGCCTATGCCGGCTGACCAGCTCGTGCAAGCGCGCGCATTGTCGCTCAGTCGGACTTTCTATGGTAACCTGGAAATTGAAACGCAATTTTAGCAAGGCTTTGCTTATAGCAAATCAGACAAATATCTCTTTTTACATCGGCATTATTGCCACCGTCGTTGTCGCTTAAAGCTGTTTCCTCTGCCACATTGATAAAGAAGTAGTCATCATCCGGCACTGAAATCATTTCAACAATTAACACCTCTGTCATATTCTTCCACTACAGCAAATTAGAATGCTTTGTACCATGTACCATCTTTGATTACTCGCTGCATTTCTTTTTCGTAATCGGAGCCCGCACTTAGGCGCCAGGTGTAATAGCTCTGCAAGTAGAGATTTTTGTTAGCTATCTGGGAGCATTTGCGCACTAGCCACTTACCCGTTTCCAACCGTCCATGTCCTTCTCAGCGCCCTGGATTTGATTCAGCTTGTGCGTTATCACCTGCCACACGCGCTGTCGCACGCTAAGATTTTTCCGGGTCAGGCTTATCCGATTGACGTCGATCAGCTTCAGCATCACCGCCAGTTGGTCCTTGGAACGCACCTGTGTAGAAAAGTCTGTTGCCTTTTAATTTGAATTTCAAACTGAGAATAGTGAATTTTGTGCGTATAATGAAGTTGATTTTTATGCAGCCCATAAAGCTGTGGCGGCGAGCCTCAGACAGTAAACAACTTTGCCACTGTCGAAATTTGCATTTCACTTACACTCATGTTGTTCTCTGTAATCTGAACGAATTGGCCGAGAGATTTAAAATCAATTCAGTTTTATATTGTGCTATTTATGGCAAAAATAATAATAATAATAAATTAAACTTGGTCTATTTTGCACTTATTCAATGAAAATGTGCATTTATGCACACCTAAAAAAAACAAAGGGGAACACAGTGTTGCATTCCTTTGTAATGCAATGGGCATACAATTTACAGTACATATATCTAAGTAGAGAGCTAAATTGTACGTATATGTGAAGCGGCGAGAACATGAATGCTTAAATCTTTGTTTAAAATTAAAAAGAAGAATAAACTCCGAGTTGAATGGAAAGTTATACGAGATCTTCTAATGACTCCCATTAATTCTACATTTCCTGACTCGTAACAGTGAGCCCTCTTTCACGGTGAATGGTAACCGGCTGAAGAAGAAGCAATATTTAGTTCCTCACTCACAAAAGAGACAATTTTCAAACCTTTTTTTACAGAAGCGATGGACACGAATATCGAAAATGCTTTGATACAAAAACAAACACTGAATCCTGGCAAAAAGTTTGTGACGCTCAAGTCGGGTACGCGTGTGCGGTTTCACTTTCAAACGCGCAAAGTCAGCGATGGCCTGCTGCTGGACGACAGTCGCACCATGGGCAAACCCATGGAGCTGGTGCTGGGTAAAAAGTTCAAGCTGGAAGTGTGGGAGGTGATAGTGCAGAAGATGGCACTTAACGAGGTGGCCAAATTTACGGTCGATAAATCGGTGAGGTCGCTTACGTTACCGATAATGCAAAGACTCACACTAGAAATTTGTGCTTTAGCTGGTAACCCAATATCCGTTCATCTCGAAAACGCTGCGTGATGTGGGCAAGAAGAACGAAGAGCGGCGTCACTGCTGCGGTATGACACTCCAAAACGAAGGTATCGGCTACAAAGATCTCGACGAGCTGTTTGCATGTCCCAGCGACTTGGAGTTTATCATCGAGCTAATTTCGATTGAATTGCCTGAGGAGTATGAGAAGGAGCGTTGGCAAATGTCCGACGAGGAGAAGATGAAAGCCAGCACCGAATTGCGCGAGAAAGGCAATCAGCTGTACAAAGAAAAACGCTTCAAAGAGGCCGAGAATTGCTACTGCCAGGCGGTGGGCATTGTGGAGCAGCTAATGTTAAAGTGCACTATAACGACTTTGCTAATAGTGCATGGCTGATTATTTATGTTTTTCTGTTTCTACATTACAGAGAAAAGCCACACGACACGGAGTGGCTGGAATTGGCGGCCATCAAAGCGCCACTGCTGCTCAACTATGCACAGTGCCGCCTACTTGAGAAAGACTACTATGCGGTTATCGAGCACTGCAACGAGGTGCTTACGCTGGAGCCGGACAGTGTGAAGGCGCTCTTTCGCCGTGCCAAAGCGCATTTCGGCGCGTGGAATCCAGTGGAAGCACGCAATGACTTTGAGCGTGCCGCTGAGTTGGACAGAACACTGAAAGGGGTGGTGACCAAGGAGCTGCAGGCGATCGATGAGGAGCAACGCCTGCGCGATGTCGAAGATAAGATGCGGCTGCAAAAGCTTTTCTAGAAGTTAAACGTCCAAATCTGTAAATTGAGTGTATGT
Source organism: Melieria crassipennis (assembly GCA_963668005.1). Taxonomy (NCBI): domain Eukaryota; kingdom Metazoa; phylum Arthropoda; class Insecta; order Diptera; family Ulidiidae; genus Melieria; species Melieria crassipennis. The sequence continues at coordinate 6,406,292 of OY764962.1, read as the reverse complement.
GTTGTCTCTTGTTAGGTTTGTTTGAATGTTATTTGTTAGTCGCACTTTGTCCTACATCGAAAGATCAGTTTTCGTATGTATATCCTGTAGAAAGATTTCCAAATTTAATCTTTTCTTCTCTATTTATTAGTTATTTTAAGTGATTAAAAAAAAGTAATTAAAAGTTAAATGAACTGTAAAGCAACCAGTCAATCAAATTCAGCCAATCACAAATTAAAACAATGTGAGTCCATATGTTACAAGTTGCTGAATTTTGCACAACGGAAATCGTGTACTTTAAGGCATACAGAAGCATTTTAAATGATTGAAAACTTAAAATACCTTACTGATTATTTCATAATTAGCAAATTCAAATGTGCTGCTGCATCAATAAAAGTCACAAATTCGTAATTACTGAACTGTATGAGTTTATATTTATGTCATGCTTTACATTGTAGGGTAGCTAAAAATAAATTAGTGTTAGCAGATAAAAAATTTAACAAATTAAGATGTAAGTGAAAAACTTTGTAAGTTAATTTGTTATTGTATACAATCAGCTGACAGCTGGCTGAAACAGCTGTTTCATTGCAACGCATGCGCAATGTTCACTCGCTAGTTTGACAGCGTTGCCATATTTATGTATTTTCAATGATTCGGCGATATGGCAAAACAAGCTAATAGCGTTATTGAAGGACTTTTAGAAAATATTTTATAACAAAAAATAATTGTTATATAAGGACGGTTAGTAGTCGGTGTGAGATTGAATTGAATTCAAATTTATATTTAGCAAAGATGTCATTATTTAGACTTGCTTAGGTCAATAATTATTGTTTAAAGAATATTATTGTTGATTTGATTTGATCAATAAGAATCAATAATCTTGATAAGTTACAAATTATAATTAACATAATGCGCAGGTATTTCAGTATAAAGGCGACGAATTTATTTAAATTAAATTAAACCAAAAGCGAAAGACGTAACACTAGCGAGCACTAAGTAGAATTGAATGTTTTGAACGGCTGTAGTACGAGCATCTTTTTAAGGGTAACATTTTAATTCGTGGCGTTGTTCTGGTGTACTCTGCTATGGCAAAATAAATGCACACAGGCTTGTGAGGACAGTAACAGAAAATGTGCGGCAGCACTTACAGTAAAATGCTGTTCATTATCCTTGCGCTGTTACAGGATTTGGATGTTTCATTCATTGAGGTGAGTAAAATTTACAGGCTGCTGTTCAATTTCTTATTTCAATGTTCAATTTACCATTTCAATGTCTTAGCAGCTGCTGGCCAGCGACATCTGTATGAATTTAGAAATCTCTGCTAATAGAAGCTTTTCATAAAAAGCTCTTCTGTCTGCCAAGAAAAACGGTCTGCACTTCATATCGCAGCCAACAACCTTGAATTTATCCACCACAGCAAAAGTTGCACCCATAGCATTGCAGCCACAGAATCACTAATTTGAAGCTGTGTCAGTATCGCTGGTGTAAAATTATTGGTGTAATGTTTTGTCAGCATCACTAAGGAATGGTACAAGTGTTAAAGTGTCAATTGATGACCGATACCAGATTGTTAGATTTTAGAATCTAAAAAGAACTGAAGGAACTCGTTCAGCAAGTTATTTCCTTGCCTATGTTATTGTAATTACCAGGGAAAGGATTTTCTGGAAATTGCCTTTTTTGTTTGCTGCTAGATAGAGCATTTCTGATTGAAAATGAGCACGAATTAGGTCCTCCTGATTAGAAATATACCACTTTTATTTTGCCTTAAAAAGGCAGTTTGCCTTTTTCACCCATAAATTCCGTTTTTAGTGCCTATTTTACCTATAAATGCCACAAAATGCCTTTTTCAAGATTTGTCGAGCGCCTTTTTATTTTTCTTTCGTTTTTAATATTTTCCCACTTTTGTTTCGTAAAATACCTTTAAACTAAAAAAAATTAAGTGGCAACATAGCAATTTCGTTAACTTATCGATGTTTTTACATTGATTTGATCAGTCCTATTCCGTTATTTTTTGTTGTGCAGTGGAAAATTTAAAGAAAAAAAACATGCCAAAATCAAAAAGTTCGGTTAGCGCAAAAATTTTATTTATTTTTTGTGATACAAGTACGGCTTTTATGCTTTCATATGAGAAGTTAAAATATGAATTTCAAATATGTGCCAACATTTCAATTAAAATATCTTAGTTTTAGTTTTTAAATTATCTTTGAAAACCTTGATGTTCCTTTTTTTTTACAAAAAACGAGGTATAAATATTGTATCTTGCATACGGCAGATGAAATAAAATTATTAAAAAATACATACCGTTTCCCCTTTTTTCAGATTTTCTTGTATTTTTTTTTAATTTTTAAATGCCTGTTTTTGCCTTTTTTACAGTTTTTAATGCCCTATTTTGCCTTTTAATACAGTTTTTAGTGCCTTTTTCTGCCTTTTTGGCATTTTTTAGTGCCTTTCCTATAGGTTTTTAGGTCCTCAAAATCCTTTCCCTGGTAATTACAAATAGTTATCATGTTGGGTACACTTAAAATAATAAATCGCCGAGAGATGTTGCATGAGTAGCTAGAATTGTGAAGGCTTAAATCCAACCCAACGCTGTTTACGTACATTCACTCAATGCATTCCTTTGACAAGAATCGGAGAAGTGCTCTTTTCGCTGTGGTAAATAGTATTTACTAAATACTGCTTGTAGTCGTCGGCTCTAATGTGAACAGAAAAGCGAGTTGCTGTCAGCGGAAGCTAGAATTATTATAATTTCCATGGGAATCTGACTAGATGGGCCGCGCATGCGCATTTAAAAAACATCACAGTTGCTGAACGAACGGCAACATTTTTAGTGTATAGCTGGAGTCATTCAGTATTAATGTCTGAAGCTTGATAGCCGTTTAGGGATGTTTCAAAATTAGTTTAAAGCACTAAAAAATTGTTGGAATGTGTAACCTAAAGCTAAAAATACGAAATGATTTAATCTCGACATTGTTATGAAAGCTGACAACGTGCAGATGACACCAATAACGACCTAAGACTTTTTGAATTCACACTTCTTTAGGGGACCGAGGGGTGAGGAACGCACTCAAAATATTTAGCGTGCTAGTATTGTTAATTGTATTGGAACTGGAATCCAGCGCCAAATGAAGTTAGGCACATGCCAGCAACAACTAAATTCCTACCTCAAAAATAACAACTAAAGTCATACTCACAGCCGTCCGCAAGCAGTGGCTGCCGTGGCGGACGTAACAGTTTTGCATAAACTATGGTAAAATCACACAAATATAATAAAACTGTGTGCGAAAAATATTGTAAAATGCGATTTTCCGGCTACAACAATGGCAGCCAGCCGGCGAAAGAGTTGCCCAGCGCGGTGCCGTCGTGTGCAGGCAGTGGAAGGGAACGGGCGCGGCAGGGGGCGGCGGCTTGACAACGCTCGCACGACAAAATGACACTTGACGGCATGACAGGGATGCAATAAAGTGGTGGCGCTGCAGCATGCAGCCGGATGCAACCAGCGACTCATTGTGGCGGAGAGAGAACGAGAGTGAGAGTGAGTATGAAGCGCCTTTGGTTGGGCAAATGGCCCAAAGCAGCAGCGGCAGCAACAATTGCACCCAGCCTTAACTGTAGTAGTAGTTGTGTTCCTGTGTCTGATGTTGTTGTTGCCGCTACTGTCAGCGCCTGCAACAACGCCAGCTAATGTTCGTTTGTCTTGCTGCCGGAACGTGTTTGTGCATTTAATTTGATTTTCAGTGCGCGCGTACGCAAATCACATTCTGCCGACGCCCAGCCATACTTCACGCCAAACAGTAACCGGCAACTAGCGACCGGCAACCACTCAACCTTGCCACATTTTAAATGCTTTTGCATGCGATGCTAACATTTTTGCATATTTTACGTGATTTTTATAATGCAAATAAAATTCAGCGCATAGATTTTAATATTTATTCGCACTCACTAAGCCGCCACACTCGCGCTTCTCCTCCATCGCATCGAGCACTAACGGATTTACGCTTCTAATGTGCAGCGGCAGCGTTTTGCTTCCTGTTTTTTATATCATTTGTTTTTGGTTTATCCGCAGTGCGACAGGTTGTTTGCAATGGAGGGAAATCGTAACGGCTCAAAGGGGTAATAAATTCCCTAACAACCAGAATCCAACGAGGTTAGATTTGACTGAGTTGAACTGAAATTATTGTAGGTTAGGTGATGCCAAGAGGTCACTTAGGGGCCCCACATGTTCCTGACGGTATGAGTTTGAGGTTCCACAATCAGATTAACAATGCCTGGCACAGTGTTGCCAGATGCCTGAAATGACTTTCTTCTAAATCTTAAAAAAATACTGAATTTATCTCCCAGAAGTTAAAAAATCTCCTAAAATGTTTTTTAAAAAAAATTTTTTAAAAGAATTAAACTTTTCATAAAAAATAAAAATATATATAATTTTTTATTGCAGCCTTTTTTTATTCATATTCAGCTTTAACAAATTAATATATATTAATATGTAACAAATTAATTAAATAAAAAGTGTAATTTTTGATGGAATTTCATTGTGACAGCAATAAGTGAGAACGAGAGTTTTTACAGGATAGGATTTTTTACAGGATTTTTATTTAGAATAAATACATTAAGTGTAGAACGAGCTAAAATTTTGTAAGCTTAAACATTTTTAACACAATAGGGTGCTTTGACTATTAAAATAGCTGCCAAAATATGTTTTGTTGCCAGTGTTCCCAATACTTCGTTATCCAAAAATTTCCCAAAAATCCATTAAGGCTCGGAAAAATCAACTAACATAAAATATAAATCTCCTAAACTATCTCCTGAACAATTCTTCCTCCTAAAAATTTTCCTAAACGGTCAGGAATCTCATAAATCTCCTAAACAGTGGCCTGGTGATAATATAACTAAAAAAGCAATAATCAATCCTAGTTTAGAGATTCCGATTTGAATCTCAATTCAATCAACAAACTGCTGGTTTGAACAGCGCTCTCAGTGAACTCAATGAGTCCCTAATGACACTATTTGTACGCTGATAAATCAAAGTAGCTTATTTTCGTGCAAACTGTAGAAATCACCTGAAATTAACTTCACTTCAAAATAAATTTTCCTTCCTAAGCATTATTCAACCGCAAATTGTTCTCCTCGCTAATAGAAAATTTACCGTGGTTTCCTTCCCCCTCCATACTGATTTCAGTTACGCTGCTGTCCATTTTCCGCCACTTGTTTATTTACCTAACAGCAATTTATGATTCGCTCTAAAAGCGAATTATCTGTTATCACTCATCGAGTACGGACGTGTTTAAATTCGCTCTCGCTATGGTCAGTTGTGCTAAATGCAAACTGCCCTGCACCGCTACCGATTCGGTATCTTGTGGCACCTGTTCGGTCAAGTGGCACTTCAAGTGCTGTAAATTGAATTCTACTGCTGTGGAAGCTTTAAACTCGAGCCCAAATTTAATTTTCGCCTGTGACTCCTGCATTAAAAGTCCGCGTTCAACGTGCTCATCCATGGTGCCGTTACTGCTGGACAAGCTAAGTGAACTTCGAGGCCTCATCGACGCTCTTAAGATATCACCCTCTGAGAACTTAAGTGCTGACAAGCCGAGCTCTGTTTCTTCCGCAACTGGAAAGCCGCTGCCAATTGTTACTCGCGCCCGCTCCAAAGCTGTGGACGCCCTTGCTGTTGTGTCTAAGCCTGCCATCGCCCGTTCTCACTCGCCTCTACCAGTAAAGGGCAATAGCAAAATAAAACGCCCGCAGTCTCCGGCAGCTAAAGCTAATGCTTCCAATGTTGCTCTCGCTGTGAATGCTGCCGTTGATGTTGTTGCTGACGCTGCTGCACCTGCTGCCTCGCCTGTGACTTATGCTGCTGCGACCGCTGATGAGAATAGTACGCTCACTTGCTCTGCTGTTGCCTCGCTCTCTTCGTCACATGCTGCTGGTGCTCCATCTTCTCCTACTCACTCGTCTATTGCTGCTGTTGCTGATCTACCTGCTAACGACTGGACTACTGTGCACAACAAAAAGCACCGAAACCAAAGGATTGTTGTTATTGGCTCAAACGTAAGCTCGGGTTTGGATGTAGCTGTTAGTAAGAAGTGGTTGCACTTGTCATCGTTTCTACCCTCGGTGACTGAGGATATTCTAACTGACTATATTGCAAATCGTGCCGGAGTTGACAAACGTAATATTTCCTGTTATAAACTAGTAAAGAAAGACGTCTCTACTGAGTCTCTGAAGCGTGTTAACTTTAAACTTGGTGTTGCCTCATCTTCATATGCCAAGCTTCTAGATGCCTCTGTGTGGCCTGCTGACGTTAAGGTGCGCCCTTTTCGTTTTTTTCAAAAAATAGACCAGCCAACAGTGACGGCCTAGCATCCCCTAATGTTTCAAATTCTTCGCTTAAGATTCTTTACCAGAATGTTTCTGGTCTTAGAACTAAATCTAATGATCTTTATGCAATGAGCTCAAATTTGGATTATGATATATTTGTGTTGGTTGAAACATGGCTGAACTCAACCTTTTACAGTGAGGAATTCTTCGATCCCAACCTGTACAATGTCTTTCGTAAAGACCGCGACGCTGTTAAGACTGGCTTGTGTAGGGGCGGTGGTGTGCTTATTGCAGTTCGGCGCAAGTTGTGCTCATCGCTCGTGTTACTTGAAAATGCTGACTCGTTATTGGACCAACTCTGTGTTTCCATTCAGGGATTGTCCAACTCATTGCTTCTTTGTGCTTCTTACATTCCGCCGAATTCGGCTGAAGTTTTCTACAAAGCTCATGTCGACAACATCTTATCTTTAGCTTTAAGTAGAGGAGATGACTGTCACCTGTGTGTTATGGGCGACTTTAATTTGTGCAATTTATCTTGGACTCGCCTGGAGGACAATAATTGCGATGGTGCTACTTTTTTCCCCCGTAATATAGTAAGCTCTTCTGAAAGTTACTTAGTTGATAACCTGTACAGTCTGAATTTAGTCCAGGTTAATGATTTTGTAAACAAGCTAAATAGAATCTTAGATTTGGTATTTGTAAGTGATAATGTTAACTTTACAGTTTCTGAATGCTTAAATTCTTTTTCTCCTTATAGTATGCATCATGTCCCCTTAGTGCTTGAGCTTAAATTTTACGAATTTCAGCCATTGTGCACAGCCAACCGCAATGATTGCAGGGTTCTTAACTTCAAGTTATGCGATTATGTTAAATTGAATTTAATACTTGACGAAATTGATTGGGACTCTTTGCTTCTTGATCTTAATGTCAGTAGCTCTTTTAATGTCTTTAAATCCAAGCTCTGTAAAGTTTGCTCACTTCATGTCCCTGCTTTTCCCAAAAGGATTTATAAGTTACCTTGGTACACAAAAAATTTGAAATATTTGAAAAATCTGCGAAATAAATTTTTCAAAAAATTCAAGACCACCAACCTCTTGTCTTTTAAGGACAAATACTTGAGGTATTCAAAAGAATTTAATTGTTTGAATAAGTTTCTATATCGAAACTATACTTTAAAGTACGAATCTGAGGTAAAATCTAACCCAAAGGCTTTCTGGCGTTTTATCAAGTCCAAGAGATCTTGTTCTACTATTCCCACTACCCTGTTTCTAAATGATGTAACTGCTAAAACTCCCTACGAAGCTGCCAACTTGTTTGCTGAGTTTTTCCGGTCTAATTTTGTGTCCGACCGTGATAGCGATGTGAATGCATATGGTGATATTTGCTCTTCCATCAATATTGGTTCTCTTTCACTATCCTATGATGATGTCATTGAGGGTTTTCGTCAACTTAAACCCTCGTTTCAACCTGACGTTGATGGTTTATCAGCGTCCATGTTGAAGCGTTGTCCTTCCCTTGTCCGTCCGCTTCTACTGATTTTTAATAGATCTCTTGCCTCTGGGGTTTTTTTAGATGCTTGGAAAGTAACTTCAATCACTCCAGTTTTTAAGAGTGGCAACAAAAATAATGTTACCAATTATCGTCCTATCTCTAAGTTGTCCGCTGTTTCCAAGCTCTTTGAATGTATCATCAAAAATCGACTCTATTTTGCTGTCAAAAACATTTTATGTCCCAATCAACATGGTTTCATGTCTGGCCGGTCAACTGTAACAAACTTGGCTATTTTCACCGAAGACTGTCTATCCGCTTTTCACTCCGGTTTTCAAGTGGATTGTGTTTATACGGATTTTTCGAAGGCCTTTGATAAGGTTAGCCATAGAATTCTTATTTCAAAATTTGCTAAACTTGGTTTTCATTCTGTTTTCTTAGACTGGATTACCTCCTATCTTAGCAATCGCAGCTGTACTGTTGTGATTGACAATGTTTCATCTCGGCCTTTTATAGCGTCATCTGGTGTACCCCAAGGGAGCATTCTTGGGCCACTGTTTTTTATAATATTCATTAATGACATTAGTTGTTGTTTTTCAACCTCCAGGTTTCTTCTTTACGCCGATGATCTAAAAATTTACTCTACTATAACTTCCATCACTGATCAGCAAAACCTTCAATCTGACCTTGATAACGTGTTTGCTTGGTGTTGCAGAAACCGGTTATCATTAAATATCAATAAATGCTCCCATGTTGCTTACTCTAAATCTCATTGTCCGCTGCAAACATCCTATTGTATCGATAATGCGCCCCTTAAGTCTCTTAGTGAGATTAGGGACCTTGGAGTTATTTTTGATTCCAAGCTCACTTTTTCCAGCCATCTCAACTTTACTATTTCTAAAGCATATTCAATGCTTGCTTTTGTTAGGCGGAACAGTGCTGACTTCACTGATCCTTACACCGTAAAAACGCTTTTTAATGCTTATGTCCGCTCAGTGCTTGAATATGCGGTTTTTATTTGGAGACCATATCATAGTGTGCATATCAGACGACTTGAACGAGTCCAGAAAGTGTTTTTAAGATATGCACTTCGATCTTTGAGATTTGTTGACCCTGTTCCGTCGTACTACTCTATGTGCTCTTTATTGCATATCAAGTCCCTCGAAGACAGGAGGAAGATTCTTTCTATGAGCTTTGTATTTGATTTAGTTACTGGTGGTATTGACTGTCCCTTGTTGCTTGATAGAATTAATTTTCATGTTCCTGCCAAACAGTTGCGGAATTATGAAATTTTCAATCTTGCCTGCTGTCGTACAAACTACGCCCAATTTGCGCCCCTGGCTAGAACTTTGGCTGAAGTTAACTCGCTTTATAATTTAATTGATTTTTCATCTTCTAAATTGTCTTTTAAACATAGTTTAAACACTTACTTCAAATAATTTGTACTAATCTGTTATTAGTCTGTAAGCTACTTAATGTACAATAGACTTAAATAAATAAATAAATAAATAAATAAATAAATAAAAGGTAGCCCAACATTTAACATAAAAGTAATTTTCAATTACAGCTCATGTCGGCGCTCTTTTGTACAATAAAATGGAAAATGCAAAATTTTCGTACACCGAACGTTTAGCGCTGCCGACCGGCTGTTCGGTTCGCTGGACTGTTTTTGTCCATAATAACATTTAATTAAGTAAATTAAATTTGTTCGCTAATATTATTATACGCGAAATGCGTTAAAAGCAACAGCCTCACTGCCCCTCTTCGTCCACCGAACGCGCACCCACACTCCGTCGCCGTCGAGCGTTTACACCGTCGCAATCGCAACTCATACCTACTGCAGCGTTGCATTGCCCATGAACAGCGCACACCAACAATAACAAAAAAAAAATCAGTCACCTCCATTAACTCGCCTTTCGTCGCCAATTTGCGTTGCCACGCCGTATTTCCACTTCAGTTTAAAATGAGGCCCGTGACCCCCACACCGCAGCCGCACCACGGCCTTACCGCTCGCCCACTGCGGCGACCGCCAGCGGCGTTTTTCTCCGCCCGATAGCGTGCCGACTTTTAATTTATTTTTAATAGAAATTTATTCGCCGCAGCTACCCACCGCTGGCGCCCAGCTCGACTCGACTCGACTCGACTCGAGTCAAGAAAGATATTATCCAAGTTTGTGCTCTTTCTTGCAGCTGGCCGTAAGTGGCGCCCGTAAGTGGCGGGCGAAATGTTGGGCCCGCGACCTGTTCGCGTCTGGTGTGCAACAAGCGTGCGCGCGCGCGACACTTTTCGCCGGCTGCCTTCCGTTGCTTAACTTAATGGAAAGTCGGCAAGTCGGCAGGCGGCCGCTGTCGTGCTTCCGCAAGCCTACAATGCGCCAGTCTACAAATTAGTTAAAGACACAGGTGAATATTTTAATAAACTTCGGCACAGTAGGCACGACAGGCACTTTCACCTGACAAATGTCTGCTCAGAGAGGTTGAAAGAAGCAATGCGTTGAACATTATTGCCCTTTCTGAACATTGTAGAAGGAAACGGCTAAGTTTGTTTTGGAATTGTGTGAGCATCAGTTTTTGAAATTTCACTTGTCACTAGGCTTCCCAACTATTAAACCGGTTTTCCAATGCGGCCTTAACCATGTTGAACATTTCAGCAGCTGACTCATCCTGATTTTCAACGAAGTCTATAATTTTGTTTTGAATGCCCAAAGCAGCATCGAAATATTGGACACAAATTGGAAAAATTAATTGATTGGCAACAATGTGGCAACTTACGTTTGAATAAAAAAATTAAAAAAAAAATTGAAATTTAATTTGAGCTTGAGGAGGACTTTTTGGCCTTTGAGGAGGACGGAGGACATTTTCTGTTCAAGGAGGACTGTCCTCCTCAAAGGAGGACGGTTGGGAAGCCTAACTTGTCACACACAAATGTCGCGCAATATTTCATTCACTAGCTGCGTGTTTTTGTTCCACTGTTCACAGTACGCGCCAGCAGCTTTTATGCTTTACCTTAGACACGGCCGTACACCGCAATCAATGGACCTTATGTGTATGTGTATGTGTGTGCATTAGAACAAAATGCGAGTGCGTGTGCGTACAACAACAATGGTGGCAGAAAATAGAACAACAAAAATTAGTTAGGGAAAGCGTACGGCCTGCGTGGAAAAACAAAAGACATTTACCAACTAATGGAGCAGGACACCAAAACCACACACACCCACATACACACACACATAGAGAGAGAGACTATGCCAGCGTAACCGTTTTCACATTTCGCCCCGCTCGAGTGCCGCAAAATAACCAAAGCAAAAAAATTCAATTATGTGACACCACGACCGAAGCCGCCGCCGCCGCTTGGCGAAATAACTTCATTCGCTATTCCGATAGATAATGCCGAGCGGTGAGTGCTCGAGCGCGTGTGGGGGCGCTGCGGATGTGACTGTGAAGATTGCGGCGACGGCGGCGCGCGGAGCAGCGTGGCCGCGCTGTAGGCCAAAGTTTGCACGTACTTATTGCGTTGGCTGGCCGACTGGCCGGCAGGACGGTTGATATAGGGTTAGTTAAAAGCCGACGAGCGCAAAAGTAATTTGAAAAGTGGAAAAACTGCGAGGGCAAAGCATTGTGTGGCGTAGTGAACCGCGCGCAAGGTGCAGGCAAAGGGCGAATGGTTGGGGGTGAGCTGCTAGAAAATAAACAACAACAAAAATAGTAGCTAGGGAACATGGGTGAAGTGATTTAACTTAAAGTGTTGACGCGACTTTAATTTCTTGGGGAGACTTGAGCATTTTGCGGCTGATTAAAGATTTTTAATATAGCTTTTTTAAAAAATGTTAATTTGGTTCGCTGTCAAATATTTTAAATTTTTTATACTCGATTAGCTTAAAAATGTTTAATTATAAATTATTGATTGATTTAGTTACATTGCAAACAAGACACTCAAATGTCACTTTTAAATATTGATTTTATTATAATATTTGTTTGTGTAAAGTGTGGCCAAATATTTACTAACGACACACTCCAATTGAAGGTGTCGTAAAATGCGTGCGAAGGTAAATAAACCTGCGGGCGAGCAGAAAATTCTATGCAAATATGACACAGAGCTGGTGCGCCTCAAGATATGCTACGCTTATGCGTAGGTAAAAAAATGTATATATTGCTCAATGCAGGGGCAGACGCAAGAAAAAAGCACTTATTTAATTACCTTCTCTAGAAGATTAAAATGAAAATTTAAGACGCTCCCAAGAATGTGTGTGCACGCAGTCCATAATTCAAAAAAAGAAAAACAGCAAAATGAAAGCGTGGCAGGGGCAAAGTGCTCTAATTGAGATTTATAGAATTCGCCGCGTTTAGCAGTTAGTGGAAAACAATTTCAATAGTGCAACAAAAACTCAAGTCATGGATATGTTTTTTTGTTTGCCTGTTTTTTGTTTTGTTTTGTCAACGCAGACAACTTTTGATAGCTGGCGCGCCAACTTTCTGCTGATTTCTTATTACTGAAATCTGCGCTTATTTACTTCTGCGTCGACTTTCACATATGCGCAGCCACTGTCTTGGCTGTCATTGTTTTGCCTTTCCCCCAAAGCAATGTGCTTTGTTGCAGTTGACTGCGGCTGCAGCACATCGCCGACCGAGCGTCGTTCAGTGCCGCGCCACCGTTCAAATATTTTCCAATTTATGACAAGAACTCTGGTATAACATATTTTTATGCCGACAAAAAGCATGTTGCCGGCATATTGTTGCAAACAAAAACCATAAAAACAACAACAAATAACGACAACGACAACCGACAACGTCGACGACGACGACGACGTTTTGAGAGTTCAGCAAAACCATGAATGGATGAGGCGGCGCAAAAGTGGAATACATGTCAACTATATTTTGCCACAGACTGGTTTTTGTTATTGTTGATATTCTGCTTGTTCTTGTTCTTGTAATTGTTATTAGTTTCTTTTTATTTTTTACTGTGTTGGTAATAGTTTTTGCTGTGAAACGAGATCCAAGGCAGCATGCAATTTGCGGCGTCTTCGCCGAAGTCGAGTTGTGGGAAAATGTGTCGATGTCTTTAAAGTAGTTTTAAGAATGCAGATAAACAATTATAATGAAATTGACTAAATGCTTATTTGGGAAAATGTTTTAATATATATTTTTTAAAACTGAAAATTTGTCTATATTTATGGACATTTTTGGAGCTTTCGATTCGTTCGAGTCCAGGAAACTCTAACTTGTGGTCCAACCATTGAGCTACGACGCACAGTGTTGCGAGTAGTGAAGTGAAATAAAGAAGACGAGTGAATAAAAAGTGAGTTCAAACTTTAAAAGTGATTTAAAAAAAACACTAAATATCACTTTTTAAATTGTTTGATATTTTATTTTGTACATTATGCTGTAAAATTTTCAGCTGCGCATATTTGCGCAAATGTAAGTTATTGGCATTTTTCGGTGAAGACTTGAGTGCAAATTCGCGATATTTTCAACGTTTGGTTGAATGTCGGTCAAATAATGCTTTGCTGCTGATGGAAAAATTTGCTGCAGTTAGCTTCGGAAAATCAATTACGAGAACTATTATATTCGAAATAGAGGGTTTAATGGAGTTTCGGCACTACACTTTGATTTTTTTTCGTACAAACCCAAAAGTTGACAACTTAACTACTTCACTTGCTTGGGAGGTGCCCTCTGGTGGAGAATTTTTGAACTTTAATTAATTTTGTATTTTTTGCACTCGGGAATTTTGACGATTGTTGAATAAATTATTCAAATCGGTTCAGTAGTTTCGTAGATACGATGTTTCCTCGCTTACTTTACTACATTTACAAGTGTGGAGCCAGTTTCATTGAAAATTACTAGTTTTGTATGGCAGCCATCTTAAGAGTTGGATACAGCGGTTAGGTGTGTATAGAAAAAACATTCGGAAAGGAAAATTAATGGGGACAGTCTTATATATGGTACGTCTGGGATCAACCTGAGAGCAGCGGGAGCCCACTTTCTAAAAACGATGATTTTGTATGGGAGCCTTGTTAAACGTTGGTGATAGGGGGTAGGTATGTTCGAAAGAAATATTCAGGAGCAAAAATTAGTGGGGGTCCGTCTAAGATTTTAACCCTCTAAGAGCAACTTCTGAGCAGCTGTGCAGCAATTTATCGAGATTTAATTTTCAATCACTTAAAAAAAGCGCATTTTATCTACTTACATATATACACATTTATAAATAAATTTCTATTAAAATACAAATATTATGAACGTAGATTTTATGAACTAAGATAATTTTCACTGTCAATATGAAGTTTTTTCAAATCCATTTGTATGGGAGGTGGTCGAAGTTTTGGTCCGATTTCATGAAATTTTGCACAGTAAGTTCTTTACTCATACAAGAACTGTGTACTGGTCATTTAGGTACGACCACTCCTTCTATTTTTGTCACTCCGCTATATGAACTCGCAACACTGTGCGACGCGGCCGACTACTTAGGTTGGATTAGAATAGCTGGACAATTATAATGGCGCCACTGTCCCATTTGCAGCGCAGGGAACCATGCGGACTGCTATCTCGAATTCGCTATCTTCCTGATGTCTAGATGAAAGATCAATTAGTCTGGTGCAGATTAGAAACGACTTTTTCTGGTCACGGACGCACATTGGCACCAGATGTGTAAGACACTTTCTTCTTCTTCCTAAGAAGTATAGCCAGTGTAAAAGACGTTGTATAGTAAGATTTTGGAAAGTCTATTCTGTTTAGTCCATCAATTAGGCTGAGACCTGTGAGCACAGCAGCCACTGTGCTGTTGGAAATCTGAACCAGGTTTCCTTTCTAGATCGTCTTCTGTTAAGTTTTAGCCAGGTTTGACTAAACATTTTACAGGTATTCCACGCAGAGTCTGTTGGCATCTTCAACATAACACTGCTTGAATTTAACTTGTTGTTGGCGATTTTTATGTTTTTTTTTCCAAATTCCGTATCTACCCACTACTTAAGTGCCATCCATTTGGTCCTTTAAAGCCTCTTCAACTTGAAATATTCTGCGTTTCAAGCACATTTTTCATCATTTTTGTGCTTAAAACCATTATTTCATTTTCTCCCACACACACAATTGACAGATTGGGAGCAAATTTTATTGAATCACCATACATTACTAAACACCAGCATACATTATGCAAACGACAAGCAGAAACAATAAAAGTGGTCTTGCCTTGCGGCCACTTGAAATATATGTGGCATGTGGAAATATACAAAACGCCACTTAAGCAAAACATATGCAAAGGGACTTTCAAGTTGTGCCGCTGCCGATGCAAAAATACAAATAAAATTTATGCTCCCCTGCTGGCGGGTGTGGAAATAAATATCGGACAGCCAGCAGCCAAATAATGCGCATTTAGCGAGTGAAGGTAGACGACGCAAAAAGATGGCAATCACTTGAACGCGCTCAGCGCATAAACTCCCATCACTTAAAGTCAACTAGCCCAATCCGGCCCGGTTCAACCCCCGGCAGACGTGCGATATCGACTGTCCAAAAATTGCATTGAATTCGGTGCGAGTAACAATCAGTTTGTTGCCGCCACTCTCCATTGACTGTTGTTGTTCTTGTTGTTTTTTATGTGATTATGATTAAATATCCTGCAGCAATTTTATGATTTATGACTTTGAGCGCAACATTTTGAATATGCCAAATGGCGAAATGGCAAACTGGCAAAATGGCTGGCTGAACTTGGCTGAACTGTGCAACACGGATACGGTTACTCGCTGCCGCGGCATCGTCGGCGCGCTGCGACGGGGTGCGAACAAAACTAAAAGCAGACAACACACAGACTGATGTGCGCGGAGGCTTTTGGCGTGTCGGTCGACGTCATCGTCGTCTTCTTCAGCGGCGTCAACAACGCCGCAGCTGGTGTTGCCGTTCAACATTGGACTTGGCTTTCAATTAACCCAGTCGACCAAATTGTTGCACAAATATTGTTGTTCTTGGCTGCTCCTAAAGGCATAGTCCAGCATTGTTTCGAAACACCTACACATTTTTTAATACTTTAAAACAAATTTTTCGAATTAAAATTTTTGTTTTGATAGCTCACTTCTATCTTTTATATTTATCAGCGAATCCTGATTAGCCAGTACGATCAGGATTGGAAGCATCTCGGTTAATGCACTTTCTTGGTTCATTGAGGTAAAAGTTGGCTGAAATAATTATTTCTGGTATCTCTCACACTACTTCCGGTAAGCACGAAGATTGATATTGTTTGATTAACGAGAAGAAAAATATTTATTTCGTCCTGCCTTTGGCACAAGTATTTTTGAAGTGAAAAAAAATATGAAATCAGGACATACAGGATTATGAATACAAACGATTGAAAAACAAAAACAAGCATATGTGTACCAAGTATATAACAACACTATCCATATATACAATATTTTTAGATAGATAGATAGAAGTGGTTACTCTGAAGAAAGCTCACCTATGGACCCGAGTAGAGACCAATTGTGAAGGTCTCTTTGAAAGCCTATTCATTTGGCAACACTACTGCGTCATGGAGAAGTGACAATATAGCTGTCATTTCGTTGTATACGCTTCCACCTATGCAGATGAATGAAGAAGATTTACAAAATGCACAAAATGCCGTCGATAGTAGCTTCACTAGCTTTTTAAATGCACTACGACCAGTTCAATCGAATACTCGAAATAAAAAAAAAAGTCTCAAAGTGGCACCCGGAAAAAGTGTTTCTTGTGATGATCTTCGTGTTGTGGTCGATTCAGAAAACGTTCCATCAACTTCAGCATCGACTTCTATGGCGCCTTCAACTTTTAAACCCAAACAAATTCAACAACGACGTGAGTCAACGCGTCAAATTCCACTACGAAGTTGCCGAAAGACCAATGCCGCTTTATTGGAATCTTTAAGTGATATAGAATCATCCGATTTACCCTATTTATCACTTTTTTCTCTTTCTTTCTCTTTTCTCTTCTAATTTAATAAAAAAAATAATCATATTTTACAAAAAAAATGAGTTTTTCATTGATATTTCAACAACTGTCCCTAATATCCCCATTCGACTTTTCACGGAATTGAGTATATTCAATGCCCTGCAGGAAAATCTGTTATTTGAAAACCATTTTTGTGTCAGATTTTGAAGATGGAATGTTTAATTAAGATTTTGCTTCAATTTGCATGCATTTTGGAGCATCCGAAGTATGGTTTTCATTCGTTTGAAGTTGAAACCTTGTCCCCAATATCCCCAAAGCACGGTACCTATATAAATAAATTTGTAAGTAAATTTCATATAAACATTTTTCCAAGACTTATTCCGAAATTTCAGTTCCGTGTGTCAAATGCCGCATCGAGCCGGCAAGTTGGCATTCTTGCGCGCATAATTCGCATTATTATTGGATTTCGCAGACAAACTTCGCTTCAACTTCAACTTTTGTTCGGATCGTTGGCGCAGTTTTTTTCCTTCTTCTCTTTTGGCTTTACACTTTTCGCTTTTGTTTCTCGACTGATTGGTTGTTGTTGTTATATTGACTGTGATACTCCAGTCTACAGTCCGTTCAATTTTGAACGCATCCCGCAGTCAGTGTTGCCAACCCAGCCCACAATTGAACTAGTCAGCGTTTTATTAATGGCGACGGTAACCTTTCCACTTTGATCGTTTTGTTTTTTGTTTGCTCCTCACTGTGCACTATTTTTCGTTGCTTTACCGTTAGCTTAGCGACTGGGCAATAATTTTCGCATATTGCGCCGCCAAGGCGTGCCTTGACGTATTGGCTGGGCATGTCGCTGCCAAAAGTGGGTGTTGCTGATTTTGCCGATAATTTCCACTGCCACTCCGCAGCCTCGCCCGCCTCATTGCACTTTGAAGTTGCCCTGCGCTTCGTCGTGGCATTTCCTTTTTGGTTGTCGTTTCACTACTTACACTTTTTTGTTTTTGTTTTTTTTTTGTTTTGCTGCTGATTTCTGTGATTTTATTAATGTTGGTTTTATTGAATTTTGACTTTTGATCATTTTTTATCGGCGCGGCGCTCTTTCATGCATATTGAAAAATGCTTGGGCTGGAAAATTGAAATTAACTGAATTACGATTCATGTCCATAATTCAATGGATTTGCCTACGTTTAGCGTTTTGGCAGCGTCGCATGACAGTCCAATTTACAGGGAGCGGGTAGTCGGGGCGTGTCGCAGTGTTTTTCGAGGGCGGAATTTTTGGGTGAATTTTGATTGATTTTCGACGGAAAAGCGAAAGCGTTCGCGTGCCCAGCGTGAGTTCATTAGTTGAGTGATTTATGGTAAAAGGCCGGCAATGAACGATGAAAGCGAAAGTACACACTTGACGAAAGGGGTAGAACGCTCGTGGTGACTAAAGCTTAATTCGAATGCAGCAGGAAGTGGTAGTTAAATTAAAAATTTTGTTTTATTGTTAAAATTTGTAAAATTTTTTGAACTACAATTAATCCGAAAAGGTGGAAAGATGAAACTTATGCGAATTTTATTTTATTTTTCTGAAGTAGCAAAAGAAGTGCACATAGGATTTGATTTTGGAGGTTTCCATATAAAAGGTTTGTGTCTAATACCATTCAAAACCACATTTGCCACCAACAATGCATTTATCAAACAGATATTTGAGGGGTTAAAATTCTCAAAATCACCTCTTGCATAGATCACTGGTTAGGTGATATACCTTTCGCTACAGATTTTTATTGGGGAAAGTTAAAATTGCAAAATTTAACATTTTAGGCTTCTATTTGATTATATTAGCAACATTTCATAAGAAATTTTTTAATTTTTATACTCGGACCCTGTATTTTAGAGTGTTTTTCTATGAGAGCAACCACATCGTTGTGGCTGTAATAATTACTTAAACATAAAACTTGTCACGCATAACGAAAATTTGAATTATCCTTCATTTACTTCAGCCAAAATTAAAAAAAGAAAGTAAGAAAACGTCAAATTAAAAAGTTATTTAAAGTTTTCTGCTTCTTCTTCCTTTACTATGTCAAGATATACCATTAAAAAACGTGTATACTTATCTTCTTTAAACTTTAATATTCAGTTTATTAATTTCGTATTTGTCCTAAAACTTCAAACTATTCTAACTTTTTGTATAAATACACATATTGTCCTCGTACTCAGTACAGTACTCGCCTCTAAATTGATTTCTGAATCAGTAATTTTAAATCTAAATTTTTTGGTTTTTGAAAACGACAACCACAACTAACATTAGGCCATGAAGAGGTTATTGATATGAACGATCGTTGACGCATAATTTTGTAAAAGAGTATGGAAACATTATCGCAAATTATAAAAGTTCTCTGGTACCAGTTCTGGTGCGTATTAACTGTTTTTAACTCCCGAATCAAAGCAAAGGACATTCATTATAGCTACTCGAAATTAAATTTGACCGCCTACTGACGTGTGATGGCATCTATTGAAGCTTTTTACTATCCAAATTCTGAACATTTTCATCTTTCATACTTGTGTCGACTGAAACTCATACGTGAGTATGTGTGCTAAGGCCTTACAACACAATTTGCCCTCAAAATCAATTTCACAAATGAAATGAAACAGAAAGAAACAGTGCGAATTGTATTCAACAATTAGTTGCAACAACGCCACACGTTGCCATCACTAATTTTACACATTCACTTCACTACAATTAGTGTGAATTTCATTCATATTCATATTAAAATCTTGAACAAATCTGATTACAAAATTGTTGTTTTTTTCGCACAGCTGCTGCGCATCAACAATCCGCGAATTATGCATAAAAGCACAGAATGACGAGTGAGAAAATGGTGGAAAATAATGTAGTAGAATCAGGGAAATTATGAGAAATAATTTCGCGGCAAAAGTGAAGAAAAACTAAATAAAATTAACTGCCAGCTAACCCAAAACTTGAAGATGCAACAGCTAAAACTTTTACTGAGGCGCAATTCAAGCGAAACGCCAAATCTTGTCTTCTTCTTCGAGTTCTTCGAGCAGCAGCAACAGCAGCAGCAGCAGCAGTAGTCGTGGTCTGCTAATAATGTTTTTGTTGTTGCTACTACTACTAAGACAAGAGGTCCTTACGCGCAACGGTGCTGCCCAAAGACGCTGCACCGAAGCAGCCGAAAGCGAAACGTGGCCAAAGCAAAGCAAGTACAAACGCACAAAATGGCAAACGCAAAGCAAGACGCCGATGATGGTAGCGCAACCAGAGAGAAAAGTGGGAGGCAGCGAGCGGTTGGGAGCGCGTCCTTAGCTGAAAATTAACTTATAAAAAAATTATGTGAAAAAATCCCAGCACGTCAGCTGGCTTGATACGCAGACAGAATTCATTACAACGCGAAAACTGACAAAAATATTCCGCAGAAAAGGCAAAAAACGAAGCCGAAAAGGGAAAAAGGTTCATACAAAAGCAATGGAAATAAAAAAAAAAAACAAAAAAAAATCGCAAGGAATAAACTCGGCAGCACAAGCAGAGCGGAACGGAAGGGAGCAGTGCCAGCAGCGGAGATGGTGGATGATGATGGGGGGGATAGGGGCGGCAATTTCGAATGCGCGCATTCAACATGAATTCACTTATTATTCCAATTTGTTGTACTATTCATGCTGAATTTAGTGTTGCCAGTGTTGCCAACGCAAACACTTTGCTTGCGCGCGCTACGTGGCACTTTCTCCCCATTAGTTTGCAATTCATACATTTGCCATATAGAGAGGGCGCCCGACAGCCACATAGACAGACTGACTGAGCTCCCACACGAAACGCGCACACGTGTGTGTATGTGTGTGTGTGTGGAGCGCTCAGCCACGTTGCCACACTTTGGATTCTCCATCAAAAAGTCCAACGCCTGTTACACGTCTGCGACATCTTCCGACAGCCTGCAACTGCAACACTAACAACAACCACCACCCATAGGTGGCAGCGAGTGAGTCGCTGGCGCCGAAACTGACAACTGCTGCTGCTGCATACCGAACGTCATGTTGCATGTCGCTACTTTGCTGGCTGCTGCTGTTCTGCTGCTGCTATTCTGCTGCTGCTGTCGTTGTTGTTGTTGCCGTCGCATGCAGTGAAAGTGTCATTGCACGTTTTACCACTGCTCGCTGCTGGCTCTTCGCTGACTTCTAATGACTGAACGTGTTTTCGGCAACAACAATCACAATTACAACAACACCAACACCAACGGCAAATGCAATTTTTACACTGGGTGTTTAAAATCACACATCGTGCACGTCGCGTTTCGTTGGTTGGATGGTTGGTTGGTTGGTTAGTTGGCGGCTGACTTCATGCCGCGGCGCCTCACTGACGTTTTCATTTGAGTTGGGTTAAGTTTTGCGCGTCTAAAGTTTTCAAGGTCTTTTACTAAATTGCCGCATTGTGTTGCGCGGCGAAAGTGTGCTGGCTGCCGGCACTGATACGGATATCGCTGACAGCTTATGGGCACTTGGCGGAGCTATGCATTTTTATTGAATTGAATGCGCGGCAAGTGGCTGCCATGAATAGCAGCAACTCTGGCCATAATTGCCTTATCGAATTGAATTTACATGCAAAATTTTCAGCAATGCAGTGAAGTGAAGTATTTACGCGAATGAAAGTTTTACGTACGAACTTTGACTAATTGAGTGTCTTAAGCAAAGTTATAAGTTATGAGGCAAATACAGCAAATTCACACTCTCATGGAAATAAATTTGTTCATACAGTACAAGATTCAGATTATTTATAGTTGGAATTTTTGGAGTACCAGTTTTGATTCAATTTGCGAAAAGAGTCAGAAAGCGACTATCAAAATTGTTTTGAAAATTGGAACAAATGCTGGCCTTATAAAGATTTAAAAGTATTTTGTCCACAGTAAAATTATTGAAGTAAATTAGGTGGAGTGACGGCCTCTTTTTTTTGTATGACAAAAAGAGAGAAATAAAAAAAAATTATTTGTCATTTCATATATGAATAAATAGTATAAAATAGTACCTAATATTAAAAAATAAAAAAATAAAATAATAAATAATGAATAATATAAAATAGTCTCAAACTTGGTGGGTTTCAAGCAAATAAAAAAAATTCGAGGAACTAATTGCTTGAGTTGAGAGTGTGAGCTGCACTTCAATGAATCCGAGAACGATTTGAGGAAACTCTTTGGTCAACCCTTTCGCTATTTTGTTGCCATATGGCAACATGCTACTTTGTCTGACGTCTGAACTCTCTGTGGTTTCAAGAATACATTGTTTTGTTGGTCCATAGAATAGTTTGAAGTTTTAGGAAAAATACGAAATTAATATACTGAATATTTAAGTTTAAAGAAGAAGAGTATACACGTTTTTTTAATGACATATCTTGACAAAATAAAGGAAGAAGAAGCAGACAAAATTAGATAACTTTTTAATTTGACGTTTTCTTTCAATTTAGATACTTTCTTTTTCTTTTAAAATTTGGCTGAAGTAAATGAAAAAATATTCAAATTTTCGTTATGCGTAAACATTTTTATGTTTAAGTAATTATTACAGCCACAAAGATGTGGTTGCTCTCATATAAAAAACACTCTAAAATACAGGGTCCGAGTATAAAAATTAAAAAATGTCTTATGGAAAGCTGCTAATATAACCACATAGAAGCCTAAAACGTAAAATTTAAATTTTTAACTTTCCCCAGTAAAAACCTGTAGCGAAAGGATTAAATGTCATGTCAGGTTTTCTTTATTTGTAGAGAAATATAAAGCCGTCTCAAAATCTGGTCTACTATATTCTGTGACATTGTCCAAATAAATGACAAACATTTTTTGGTTTATTTCATTTTAATTGTTTGTTTATTTCTGGCAATTTATCACACAACATATTCATAAGTAGAAAGAAAATGTATGTTGAGTTCTGTCATAACATCCGTTTCAGTCCACAAGTCTTCAATTACTTTTTTGTATTCCCATTTGTTTGGTACTTATGTGCTCTGATTTTCTTAGTATGATTTAGTGAAATTATGTAGAATTTCAATAGACGCTTTCAAAGCGCTAAAACGCTTTTAAAATCTCTGAAAATTCCTCCTTAGTCCTGTGAATTTTCCCCATCCACTCATTCTTTGACTTATAACTTGGTATTTCTCCAAAATCATAATATCCAAAATAATATTCAAAATAAATTCCATCATCACTGTAAGTGTGAGTTCAGGCAGCCACTGAACTGTGTCTCAACATTCTGCAGTCACATTTCCTCATCTCCCACCACTGCCTGGCAGATTGCTGCCGAAAAGCTCTAAAATTTTGCACACATTACAGCGCCTCGAGTCGTATGTCTTTGAACTATTGCAAACAATAAGACAACTTTTTGTTGCTATTCTTACACTTTACTGACACAACTCGACACAAGTTCACTGGCCGTGCGCTCCTCCAGCAAAACAGCAAAGCCAACAAAAACCAGCAACGACAAATTCATTGTGTATGGCATTCGAGTGCATTGCACCGTTTGGTAAAATTAAATACAGCAACAACACAAGACGCACACACACTTCAAGTCTAGCGACCGATTTCATCACTGTACCCCAAATGCGGTGACTGTCTCCCTTCCCGAAAGGATGTCCCGGCCACCGTTTGCTGGCACTTTTATCACGTGCGCATATCAATTACCAAAATCACCCACACACCAGCACGTTTGTTGTTATGCGTTCGACTGTCGTCGAACATTTCAATACGGCAATCCGTCAATTGTTTACTCAGCGCAGCGTTCGCAGTCGAGTGATGCGTGCGGCAGACACAACACGCACCGCAACAAAATTTCAAATCCGTTTGAAACGAAAGCGTGCGCTACACGCATACATACAAACATGCAAAGCCACACATACAAATCTATAGTACATGGATAGTCTATGAAAATATCGAGCTCAAGTTTGATTGTGTGAAAAAAGCTTCGGGATTTCGGCAGACGACTGCAATTGAAATGCGTAAAGTGACCAACCAGCAGTGTGGGGTGGGGGGCAGTCAACCCAGATAAAGCGAAAGTCAACCGGCTATATGTGTGTGTGCCTGTGTGTGATTTTTGGTTACTTTGTGGCGATGACACGGGTCCGGCGCATTGTTGCGGCCACAGCTGATAAGTGCAAAGTTTAAATTGCGGGGAAATTAGTCGGACATGATATGTTATGTGCATAGTTGAGTCGCAGTTGGAAGGTGGTTGGCGACCGGAAGTGGTAAGGTGCCCTTTCACAACATCAAAGTGCTATGAAGGATGTTTGGGGGGGGAGGTGAAGTGAGCAACAACATATGTTCAGCATTGAAGAAGTGAAAGCCGCAGAATATGAACAAAAAATTAACCCCTAAACGCTCATGTGTACTGATTTTAATGGATTGGGAGGATATATGTACTACTGTGTACAAAGAATACCCGGAATTTGTTTATAATTCAAAAAATCTTTATTTATTCTTCCAAATCAATTTCATCGCCTTCAATGTATGTAAATACGAATGATGTGTCTAATTCGCTTCTGTAAAATTAGTTCAATTACATTTTTTTATAAAATTCGATTTTTGCCTAAACCAAAATTGCTCTGCTGCTGCTTTTTTTTTCTTTTTTTGTTTACGCCAATCGGTTACTTTTTTTCTTTACAAACGACTCAGCTGCAGAAAATTGCAAACTGGAACATTAGATGATGTAACATAAGCCATGAAGAATGGGTTTATGAAGCATTGGTTTATGAAGGAGTGGTCCATGAAGCATTTCTTAAAGAAGAATGTTAGGTTAGGACATAGTATTCCGAAGAAAAAAAACAGAGTTCTGATTACACCTACAGCGATGCAAGAAGAGTACAATCTTCCAAGCCCTTCAACTTTAATTATCTTATCTTATCAGACCAGCTATGCCTGCGTATTTTCGATCATTCAGTAAACCTGGCCAAGATGACTCAACCACTTAAATTTTCTGTATCGCCATTCAATACGGTACATATTTTTAAAATCAAAACAATTTTGATGTATTTTGGTCTCAAATTACCTGCTCCTCTAATACCTTCAGGTGGTTATTGCATTAAATCTACTTTCATAGGGTTCAGATTTCCAAAGCTAAACTTTAACAAGGATATTTTTTATGTAAATTTAGTGTCTCCAACGAAATTCTTAGTTATTTTTCAAATTGTGGCCATTCAAGACCTAAACACTCCACAACTCGTTTGATCCGAATCGATATAGATGATGTCAAAAACATTATAAAATTTTAAGTGCGCAAAACGTAGAAAGACGAAGAAGAATTAATTTCAGTATTCAGGTGCCAAAAATTTGCTTGTTTTTTCCTTCCCTTCAGCAAGGTTATATAAACTTTATAGTCTACAAAACATAGGAAAGTTCTTAGTGTTGTTGTACTATTTCATGATTCTTAAGATTACTTAACCCTTTCGCTACAGATTTTTACTGGGGAAAGTTAAAATTTTAAATTTTACGTTTTATGCTTCTGTGTGGCTATATTAACATTCCATCAACAATTTTTAAATTTTTATACTCGGACCCTGTATTTAAGAGTGTTTTTCTATGAGAGCAACCACATCGTTGTGGCTGTAATAATTAGTTAAACATTAAACTTTTTACGCATAACGAAAATTTGAATATGTCTTCATTTACTTCAGCCAAAATTAAAAAAAAGTATCTTAATTGAAAGAAACCGTCAAATTAAAAAGTTATCTAATTTTTCTGCTTCTTCTTCCTTTACAATGTCAAGATGTACCATTAAAAAAAAGAGTATACTTATCTTCTCTAAACTTAAATATTCAGTTTATTAATTTCGTATTTTTCCCAAAACTTCAAACTATTCTAAGGATAAAAAAAAATGTATTCTTGAAACCACAGAGGGTTCAGACGTCCACAAAGTAGCATGTTGCCATATGGCAACAAAATAGCGAAAGAGTTAAGCAGCTATAATGTTGGCATATTTTAAGCTTTTAATCAAGTCAGATCAAATGGCTTACGAATTCATTCTCTTCTCTGGTAAGTGGCTTATTTAGATCACTTGTCAGCAAGTTCTTAATTTACAATAATAAACAAAATATAACCGGAATATCTTAGTAATGTGAACTGATTTTCCTAGCGCCTTTTAGTTTTTTTATTTCCACAAAATATTTTCAGAGTTGAACTAATGAGTGCATCTTCATTTTTAAAGATTTACATTGGTGTTTTAAAACGGCTGCACTCATGCAAAAGTCGTTGACGTTCTCTCACCGACACATACACACGCACATCCAAACATACGTACACACTTATGCGAAGCCATTATGTTGCTATCAACGCCATTGCCAATACCAATACCAATACCAATTCCACATTGGCATTTCCTGCTCCCCCCATCCCCAGTCTCCGCCATGCAGCGTTTACCACGCTTTATGCCATCCGCACACGGCTTCAACACTCGTTGAAGTTGGTTGGACTGGGTGCTGCAGCGGCCAGGCGCACCAATTCATCACGCCCCATACACACACACACACACAGACACACGCACACAGACACAATACACAACAACAGGCAACCACTTGAATGCAATTATTTTGTCATCGTACGTTTCCTAATTGAATATTCCATGCCGCATGCGAACTGTACACATCCGGCTTGCAACGAATATGTCACATTCCAAAATATCCTACGGACCGCGCTCGCCCCACACCAGCGCGACGACAAAACTCCAGCAACAGGAACACAGCAACAATTCTCGCTTCCATTGCTGCTCCATTGATGCACGCGCACATTCACACACACACACACACACATACTCCGCCGGTAAGTTGAAGCTGAAGGGGTCAGCAGTTTGTGGCAGACGAGTAGGAAGACAGTCAGTCAGGCAACAAGGCAGCAGTCACTTATGACGTCTGAGGGAGGGGGGACAAAGTGGTAGGCAGACAGACAGACAGAAAGCCAGCCATATGTACGCACAGACAGGCACGCATACAAAGCAGCTGCCCGCTCAGATGTATGTGTGCATATGTATGAGTGTATGAATGTGTGTGTGTGTCGCGCCCACATTCCACATGACAATAGATCATCAAATTCGTTACGTTACATTTCATCCATTCCATTTGGTTTCGTCTTGTTTTGCGTGCTGCTGTTCGTTTCGCATTTGAGCCCAACTCCGTCAACGTCAACGTCACCGTCCCTATGGCTGTCACTGGCGCCGGCGCTGGCTCATCTTTTCATTGTGGTCGTGACCGCATGACATGAACGGTGCGGCGTACGCTGCTGTCCGCTGCTGGCGGTGTGGTTACACAGCGAACGCCACGTTTTGACCAAATGCCGCTGAAGCCATTTGCTTTCTGTCGTTCCCCGCTACACCTGCACCGCCATCCCTACGGTACCACATCCACCCACAGCGCAGCCGACAAAGCATTCGTGTGCTCCTTCAAATACACTTCAAGCGCTCTTTCGCATTCTTCCTTTAAAAGCTGCCACACATTTCTTTTGCCCGTTGCTTTTTTGGTCTGCTCTCCCCGGAAGTGATTTGATGCTATTCTTGTTGTTGTTGTTGCTGCTGTTACAGTTAGATATCAGTCAACGGCCACTCACACATATGAGCCGAAAGTTTCCAACGTCCATTGTTCAAAAAAAAAAAAAGAAGTCACACAATCAGCTCGACTCGACCATTAGGCACACTTGTACGAAATCAAAGGCCGCAAATTCACGCCAATAGAACGTCGTCGTGGTTATAAAGAATTTTGGAACCAAAGTTTAGGCTGAAAGTGGCCATACTTTTGAGTAATTTTGAATTGATCGTATTGGACTATACGTTGGTTGGTTGTAGTGGCTGCCTTTGTATGAGACACACTTAGGCCTATTGGCCCGTTTTGATACCACAAATTCTACCCGTTTGAAATGTGTTTGCAACACTGTTTTTTTCAACATGTGATACAACACACATTTCAAACGGACTACACGTTACAACCATTAAAAAATGAAATTATTTTTAAATTATTTGAAAGATATTTGAAAGAGAAAGACAAACATGGAGAGCTTAACAGGAATTGGGAAGCTTTAACCAACTTAACTTTAAGTTTGGTAACTAAGAAGTTTAGATTTGTATTGGACTATACGTTACAACCATTAAAAAATGAAATTATTATTAAATTATTTGAAAGATATTTGAAAGAGAGAGACAAACACGGAGAGCTTAACGGGCCTTGGGAAGCTTTAACCAACTTAACTTTAAGTTTGGTAACCAAGAAGTTTAGATCTCAGTTCCATTATGTTTTCTTTTAACGGCTGGAAACCCTAAAATTCGATTCAATGTGCTTTGACCTTTATTTACTTCAATGAACTAACACAAATATAGGATAAGATATTAGATCCTGGCAATCTGATATAAATGATACTGAAAGTTTGGCAATTTTTTTATAAGAAAAAACAAATGGTTTTTGTTTCCTGGCAATCTGATATAAATTATACTGAAAATTTGGCAATTTTTTTATAAGAAAAAAACAAATGGTTTTCTTTGAAAAAATGTTTTTCAAAAAGAATCCTAGAATCATGCGGTTAGATCGGTATTGATTAAACAATACTTGGCTTTCAAAACTTTTTGAAGTGAAATTGACATGGCCACACCATGAAAACGTCCACGCCCCGCTTGTTAATAAAGTCTCCAGCGCCAACGACTTGTTTAGCCGCCTTTCATCCATCCACTGATCGATGTGTTTTCTTGTTGATTTACTTGGCGCCAAATTATGGCAAAAGAAACTCAACGCGTCGCTTCCTGTCGCCAGCCGCCAGCCGCCCGCCCACGCGCATTGTTACTGCATTTCGATGTCGTTAGCGACGAGTGCAGAGAAAAGAATTGTAACCTTACTACGGGGGCCTTCTTTGCACTCAGCGTTCACCGGCCTGTGCTGATAAATCACATCGATTACTTTGTGCCGACGTCCGTGGCCGTGGAGCGGCGACGCAGCCTTTGGGCAGCCGTGTCCGCCGTTGACAGTTGACATTTCGGTTATATTTCACTCATTGTGACATCAACACGACACCGACATACGCATCGATGGCGCTACGACGACATCAATGCCACAACCAAGCAACAATAGCAACAACTACACAACGGCACTCGCACGGCCAAAGCCAAATTGTGGCTGCGGCGAATGCAATGCAACGTAACGTGCGGCGGACAAAGCATACCGAAGCGTTAGTAGGCATTCGTTTTGACCCCTCCCTCCCACAGTGGTGTGCCATATTGTGCGCCATGCAGCCGCCGCAAAGCCGAAAGGAAATTTCAATGCCGCACATGTTGGTAAATTATTTTTTACGTTTTCTGCGTAGCCTTTCATGCCCGAACACAGCCAACGAGCTTTTTCTCTTCTGCACAGCCCAAAGGATTTTGCACTGAGTTTCCTTAAAGCGTTTGTTCCACAAAATGCTGACAATCGCTCAAGACACGGACACAGGCAACGTGTCCTTGCTCGGCACTGTTGCTGTCAGACGCACGCTGACCGCTGCGTGGACAATCGTTTGAAGTGCCTACATTTTTGCGTCGATGTTGGTGCGGTTTTTGGTTTTGGCATTTGTTGGTGCCTTCAGCGGCAACAGCTTTCAACGTTTTCTGTTTTTGTTGGCGTTGTCATTGAGCGCAGCGACGTGGCTTGTGTGGTAAATGTTACATTTAGCGAATTGTTTAGTCTGCTGCCGGTCAGCGAGTGCGGCCATTGCACTCATTGGTGGTCAAATGTTTTCTGATACTTTTTTGGGACATTTTTCAGCGTTTCCTCTTCTGCCTTTTTTTATGGCCGACTAGACTTGATTGAAATATGACCGTAATTGAAAAGTGCTTATGGACTGTTCTGAAAGCAATTTTAAGGCAACATTAAGTTTTGTTGCAAACTTTAAGGCGCAGCTGTCGATATACTTTGCAGACATTCGATTTGAATATAGTTTCTAAGATAGTTTGACGCTGTAACAAAGTGCCCAAAAAAAGCGAGACACTTTGGATAGGCTGCAGCTCTGAGCTCTAAAGGACATCATAACTTAGAGTAAAAAATAATCGCTGAATTAGCACCTTTACACATCTTTAATTCCTTAATTGTGATCAAAATGATTTAGTGTTATAAAAATTGTTCTAAGGCTTTAAGAACCTCAAGAAATTTAAAAACAATTTTTATTTTAATTTTTTATTTAGCTTAAAATTTTTAAATAATTTTATTTAAACCAAACATACATGTCTTCACTTTAAAAATCTTAAATGGACAACAAGGATTTTTCGGAACAGAAATAAAGAGTTAAAGCAAGGATAGTAAAGTCCTGTTTTCTTCAGCCTTTGATAAAGGCGTTATTGTTCTCTCCCTTGGTTCGCTTCTCTCTCTTAAATTTTTGTATGACAAAGCAATTTCAAAAACAAAAAGATGCTCAAGGTGTTTGTGTGTACGCATGTGTGCGCAATGAAGGCCAAGAAATGACTTAACATTTGCATAATAAATGAAACAAAAGCCCAAAGCAAACACACACTGCCCGATTGTTGTTGTTTTTGGTTGCTGACAGTGCCGTAGTTTCGTCGAGGCTTTCGAATATTTTCCATCTTTTCATAGGCACTCAAGATAAGTCAACATGTCTGTCTTCTGGTGTTTTTGTTCTTCATGTTGTAAGTGCTTAGCTTGTTGTCGTTGTCATATTTATGTTGTTTTTATTGTTCTCGTTCTTGTTGTCTCTGCTCCGCTCTGTTCTACGAATTGCTCCCTTTCTGGCCGCCGCTAGTGCCTATAACAATGCTGCTGCTGGTGCCAGTGTTGTGTTGTTCTAATTGTCCGCACACACACGAGCAGCCCCCCCATGCTTTCACACCCCCCCAAATGTACGCGCACACACACAAGTGCACAACTCTGTACGTGTATTTTGACCACAACAATTGTGCACAAACAAAATTCAAATTTCATTGCATACCAACACACACACACACACATATTCCCGCTGCAGGCGGACGCACAGAGGTGCATGGGAAATGGCCGCTCAGCACGCACTCGCACACGTCACAACACTTGTACACGCAGTCAAACAGACATTCGGCCAGCCGAGTAGCTGCGCAGCGCGACAGAGAGACAGACAGCCGCACAGACAGACGGACGATAATGCTCTTCCGCTGCTCGGTGGCACCGGATGTGCTCGGACATAACGGATTTCCGTTTGAATCATTGATGAGCTATTAAGTCAAATTCTATTGCTTGCTTTGTTGGCAACGCTGCAACTGCAACAGCCGCCACCAACAACACCAACAGCAACACCCGCAGCAGCAGAGCAGTTGCTCGGCTTGTTGCTGCCGTTGCTCCTGTTGTTGTTGTTGTTGTGAATGTCAACGTTTGTTGCATTAAAGTTTTGCAAAACTACATACGGGAACCCGCATCAGAAAGGCTGTCAAAATTTGCCACGAATATTGAAAACGGGCGGCAGGTTTTTCGAACTGTGTGTGTGTGAGTGAGTGTGTGTGTGGTGGTTTGTACGTTTTGGTGTATGCAAATGTCAAAATATGCACAATTTGAAATAACTATGCAATCATGTAATATTTAAAGTTAGATAAATTACAATGCGTCAGCTGCTGGCATGCGCTCTTCTTACTCTGCCTCCCTCTGTCGAATTTCTGGATATGTGTGTGTGTGTGTGTGTGTGTCAGGCAGCAGCTTTGACAATTGGCCAGCCTAGCGCAAATCTCCATACAAATCTCGCACTCAATCTCAAATCGTTTGCCGATCCCAATGCCAATCGCATCCGCATCCACATTCGCATCCACATTCACGCATTCACAATTGCAATGCCGCATCAGCAGCAACATGCGGGATTTTCTTGCTGCCAACAACATGTTGTCAGTGTTTGCATATTTTTGATACACCACTGATGCCATTTCCCTAAATGTTTAAGTACGTTTTAGTGTTTTTGGGCTTTTAACATTTCA
Organism: Melieria crassipennis; assembly: GCA_963668005.1. Lineage (NCBI taxonomy): Eukaryota > Metazoa > Arthropoda > Insecta > Diptera > Ulidiidae > Melieria > Melieria crassipennis. The sequence continues at coordinate 6,374,691 of OY764962.1, read as the reverse complement.
TTAATTTTACATGCCAACTGACAAAGGTATCTTTGCATTGTTCTGGCCGTTGTTGCTTTAGTTGTTGCAGTTAGATTTAAATGCATTGTCATAAATGACAGAACAGAGAATACGCCAGCATATCGTAAATGTTGTGTTGTCATCTGTTGTGCGTCCTGAGACGAGACTACAGACTGGGATCCGTCCAGCATGAGAACCAAACCGCAGTTTGTATGAAATTTCATGAAATTATTAAGCCGCTTACTATGTTTAATTAATGTTGTACGAAAAGTTTGATGCATTGTGTAGTATTCAAGTAACTGTGGCTAATTCGTTTTATTTATACATGCTGAGTTAATTGAGAAAATAAATATCTATGATGATAAATATCTATGACGACAATAACATAGCAAAGAGAGGCGAAAGGTTTGAATAAGTGAACTTCTGTGATTAAAAGGAAATAATTAGTCTCCCTAAATGCTTTGTTTTTTAATTCATTGTGCCTTGGATTGACTTTGCAATCAATGATTGACTAATGATTCAAAGCTCCTTCCGCTTAGAATCATGTTTTACGTTCAATTTCAAAATATTTGCCAAGCTCTGAGTTAGACTTAGCTATCAAACAGGATATTTGTCACATTTGAAGTCTCCGGCTAGGCATGGTTTTGATCTCAGTTTGCGTCAGTATCAGAAAAAGTTTTTAAATTATTTAAATTGTTTATTTATTTATTTTAAACATTTACTTAATGCTTTAAATAAATTTCATATAAATGTAAAATGAAAGGCAAAATTTTCTCCTAGGCTTACGTAAGACTCTCTGAAGATGCTCCGGCAAGGCGAGTCTACGAGACGGTACCCTCAGGTGGACGCCGCGGAAGAGGACGTCCTCATCTACGTTGGAAAGACCAAGTGTCGCAGAACCTGTCGGCGCTTGGAATCTCCAACTGGCGCCAGCGAGCACAGGACAGAACCGGCTGGCGCGCTCTTTTGGATTCGGCCAAGACCGATAAACGGTTGTAGCGCCAGCTAAGTAAGTAAGTTACGTAAGACTGAGTTAAAGTGGTATTTTAGGAAGCTTGCATTGGCCAGTCGTAGCCAAGAAAGAAGGAGCTTAAGACCGCTAAGTTGTCAAGAAAGCGATGCAGTTAACGCTGATGGCTGAAGAGTTGATCAGGTCAGCCAGAAACAGTGTGCAGCGTCCTGTTCTTCATCTACCGAGAAAGGAAGAACCTTTGAGCGTCAAGTCTGGCTCTTTCTAGCAGTGATTGTAGGTTAAATTGAAATTAAGTTTTTATAAAAATTCGGTTTAGATAAAATCATCTGCTTGTTCCATATTAACATCCAATACTATTTGTGAGGCTTAATTGAAATTTAGGACTTTTAAACCTAAGTCTAGGTCTTTGTAACCTAAGTCTAAGGCAAGTCGTAGCTTAGCTCATTTGGACGCCGATCTTCTCGCTTCATTGATTTTGTATCTTTTTATCATTTAAAATACTGATACTAAAATAAATTAGAATTTTTGTACTTCATAAAAATTGCAGCTTTCGTTTTTTTTAATAACTTTCGAACCAATAAAGTTAGAGTAATGAAATTTTGACAAGTGATCAAGGAGATTTTGGGTTTTAACATACTAACTTTACAAGAAAATTCTATATAAATTTTCAAGGATATAAAGGATTAAAATTTTCAAAGGCCCTTTTTCATATCATTTTTTTTACAAATAGATAAATATAAATTTTTTTAAATTCTTGAGCCTTTCTTTTTTCATTTGATATACATATCGCCATATTCGAACGAGGTTAAATATTTTTTATATTTTTTTTATTTTTTATCCCCTTCAAAATTTTGAAGTCCTTTTAAAAGGACAAAGGATGTAGAAACAAAAAACTGAGTACACAATAATAATAATAATAATAATTGACTGGCACGACAGCCCGCTTACGCGAGACTAAGGCCTAGCTTCCCGCAACCACCCGTGTTGTGCGTGTGAATTTGTACGCGGGTTGAAGGGACCTACAGTTTTATGCCGGTTCCGAACGGCAGGTTGGGAGCTTTTTCATAAGCAATTTTTTACTCTCAGAGGTTTGCCATTTCCAGCTGAGAGGACAGCCACCGAAAGAGAAAACGAGTTTTCCCGTTATTTTTTTAGGTGTTATTACAGGCAGTATTTGAACCTGAGGTTGCTGCCTGCGACTCGCGGTCCAGCGCACTAACCAACTGAGCCACGGCGGCTGCCGTATATATAATATAGCAATTCTGAGTACACAGAATTGCTATATTTGGTCTCTAGTTTCACGCACATATGGATTTTTCACGGTGTGAAAAATGCTGTCGCACAGTGTTATCATGCAACCATCCAAATTGGTCTTTTGTGTGAGTCTCTCTGCAGCTTGAGCTACAGTTTCAAGTATTAGCTACTAAAGACTATGACTTAATCAGTGGCGTACACAGGATTTCATTTTGGGGAGGGTTTGAGTACAATTTTTGAGCTGAAAACCATTCGAAACCATTTTTTGTACTAGCATTTTTTGCGTTTGAGAGGTTTGAATCCCCAAAACCCCTTGTGGGCGCCACTGGACTTAATTAAGAGCGTTGGTCCAAGTCAATAATTAACTTTAATTTGATTTAATTAATTTTTCTTACAACTGTCGTTGGACAACGTAGTTGTTTTATAAAACCCATCCAGAAAAAATATCACTGATCTAATAAAGCCTAAGCCTTCACTTCACACTAAAATAAATATGCGCAGCCATATCGATACTGAAACGGAAATAGTACGAGTGCTAAATGAAAGAAGGAAGAATAGAAAAAATTTATTTAATAGCAAAAGTTTTGCTTATCCTTGCGGGATTAGCAACAACAACGCAGTGGACTATGGCTTGGTGGGTGTCGAAAAAGTATGGCAAGAAGGCAAGAAAATATGAAAAGGATTAGGACATACACACAAACACACACATAACGCCCATCGTATGCGAATGATTATTAGGAAGATGTCAAAAGGACTTTGGCGCACGGACAAATGGAAAAAGTTTTTTGCAGTGCAAGTGTGGCCATCCGATGACACGTGGTGTTTGGCTGATTAACTCAAAACACACAACACTGAGGGATATGAAGAGAGAGCGGCAAAGAGAAAAGATATTAAAATAGTTGTAATAGGGTTAGAATTGGCAGCGAATGGTCACACGCGCTGCAAAACTTTTAAATTAATAAACACCTTTCGAGTTGAGTTTGTTTCAAAACTTTTGTGTGATTTCAGTTCAGAGAAAGAAAAAAATATTTCAAAGAAGATTACTTTTTTGTTAGAAATAACAATGCAAGGTACAGTTTTATATTTTATTATAATTTTATTTAATTTTTTGTTTTTGTTCATGTGCGGCGACCGATGCGAATGCGAAAATATTTGACGCCGACCAGAGGTAAATGCAAATATTTTGTGCAATCAAACATTTCCAATCAAATAAACATGCGTGCGCTTGCATCAAATATTTCACTAATACACCAACAACAACAACTCCAGCAGCAACAGCTGCAACAATATTCGACAGCAGCAACTTTATCAGCAATCACGCGCATTATGCCGCATTACTGTTGCTGCTTTTTGCTGTTGTTGTTTTTGATGCAGTCGAGTCCATCTAAATTCCGTACCGCCATCCGGCCGCTGCCAAAATGCAAAATCGCTAATGCAATCGCAATCCCAATTACAAACAACAACAAAATCAAATAGCGCAAATAATTATCAGCAATCAAAATTCACATTCACGTTTTATTTATCGGCGCATGCAGGCAGACATATGTTTCGCGCGTGTTTGTGTGTGTAGGTGTGGGTGTGTGTGTGGGTGTGCCGCCATTGCTGCATTGTTGCAGCGTCAACAGCAACAGTATCTAACGGTAGCTACTGCAGCAAATGCAGCAAATCGCTTTAATTAACAACGACTCACTCTGCTCTGTAAGTGCCTGCTGTTGTTGTTGTTGTTGTTTTTGTGGCTAAAAAATATTTTCTGCCAATTTGTGCGCAAAAAATGCGCGTAATCAGTTGTGCAGTTAGCTGCGCCGACTCGCTCGGGGCTCATTCCCCTGCGGCCCGCATTCAGCGCCGACATTTCTACGCTAATATTTTTTCATTTCCAGTGCAATGTTGCCAGATACCTGAAATGACTTTCTCCTAAATCTTAAAAAAATACTGAAATTTCCTCCCAAAAGTTAAAAAAATCTGCTAAATTTTATTTATAATTTGCGTTAATTTAAAGGAATTAAACTTCTCATAAAAAAATCAAAATTTATACATATACTTTTTTTTAATGCAGCCTTTTTTATTCATCTTCAGCTTAACAACAAAAACTTCACAAAAACAAAACATTTAACAAATGATTTAAATAAAAAGTGCAATTTTTGGCGGCATTTCATTGTAACAGAAAAAATTGAGAACAAGATAGAACGAGCTTACATTTTGTAAGCTTACAAATTTTTAACACAATAGGATGCTTTGACTATTAAAATAGTTGCCAAAATATGTTTTGTTGCCAGTGTTCAAAACACATCATATTTCGTTATCCAAAAATCTCCTAAAAGTCCACTAAGGATCAGAAAAATCCCCCAACATAAAATATAAAACTCCTAAACTTTCTCCTAAACAATTCTTCCTCCTAAAATTCTCCTAAAAAGCCAATAATCTCCTTAATATAGGAGGAAAACTCCTGATCTGGCAACACTGCTCCAGTGCCACCAAACGCTGGCCGACAGTTCGAACCGCATCAGACAGCAAAAGCCAAATGCCTCGGTTTAGCTGGCATTTATTGATGTGCCAAATTCACTCCCCCGGCGCCCCAACAGCGTCAGTTCATTGACAAAGAGATTTATTAACAGTTTGTGATTAAATTAAATTAAGTTATGTAAGTATTTTGCATCAAGTGATTAAGTGAACAAATTATTGCGCAAATGTACAGTTTTTTTCTTAGAGTTGTTTTTTAGATGACGGGCGCTGAAGTTGCAATTGTTGGACGTAATCAATTACCCAACCAAATTTGGCAAATGACCAACCCACCGTTGAGTGCCTGAACAACTGAACAGAGAGATCCTTTGGTACTACGGCTTTGTTGTTCTTGACTCGTTGCATGATAAGCCGATCTTGTTTTGACTATTTGATGGGATGTACACACTGTCGTTGTTAATTGGAGCCGTCATGATTTATTCAACTAACTTGAAGCGTTGTGCATTAGACAAGTTTTGAAGACGAGTGCTTGTCACTGTAGGCTGACACTTTGGGCTTCTAATCTTCAGTCTGCTCTTAACTTTGATGATATTTTCGTGCATTATATCTTCGTCTGCTTTTTTACCAGAAGGCACTTATATAAATTTAGCTCCTACGGTTTCCAGGATATTCCTGGATAAAAATTTAGTTGATGTCCTTTATGTCCTTTTTTATAAAATCTTTCAAAAAAGGATATGGTTTCTTTAACTTCATATCATTAGCTTTCATTTGACGTAAACATTATTTTTTTCTGACATTTAAGTCAAGAGATATGATGTTTTAAAAGTTTCTGTAAGGGGCACTAAGCCGCCATCTTCAAATTGCATTTAAAAAAACTTGAACATCCCGGAAAAAATCCCTTGGTACTTTTTCACCTACTGAGGTCCCCTATCGAATGAGATATGTTTGATCTTGTCCCTCGAAATTTTTTTTTAATTTGTTGCACTGTATTATAATTTTTAAAATATCGCAATTAAAATTTGATACATAAAGTGTATTAAATGCATGCAACACAAATGCACACATTTTCAAATTAAACGTCCAAACATTGAAATATTTTTGTTGCAAGAGTTACAACGAAACAATGCAACCAACTCTAACCTAACTTAACTCACAACGTACACACATATTTTGCTTTGCATTGCAATATCGACGCTGCTGGACTGCATTCCACGGACTGGCAGTGCTCTACGTCCTCGACCGCCTGAGGCAACTTTCAGTTTGCTGCTACTTCAGTCCATGAATCACAACGCAGCCACCCGACCGATAAGCTACAGTGGACCAAAACGCCAGCTTAACAATTTATTTGATTGGCCGCAATGCAACGGCTGGCAGCAGCAGTCGCGACTGTGGCCGATTTTCGGTGCACCCACTAGCTGTGCGCATTATTTACACGCAACGCGCTATCGGGCCGCTTATGCACGCACACACAACCCATACATACATACAGACATACGTACAAGTATAATGTTGCCAGCGCCGATTGTGATGACTGATGTAAGCGGCATATAAATAAAAATTTAAAAAAAATGCACTCGATAATCACATTAATTATGGCGCGTGCCATAGCATTCTTGTGCAAGCAAGTAACCACAACAACAACAATAATCCTTATGCGAATTTATTGCGTAAAAATGCAACAATCACAATCAAAATACAACATTATATAACTTGTATGTGTGCAGCAAATTGGTTGCAATTTTGCGTATGCACAATAACAACAATTACAACAATAACAACAACATGCTTATTTGTCTCTATTGACACGCACAAATCATGTCCTGTAGTGTTGTTGTGGCTGTTGCTTCTTTTCAAACGCACTAACTGACGCTGTGATTATTTTTATTATTATTATTATTGTTGTTGTTGTTTTTGCCGTTTTAATGAATTACTCTATGCCATTTGTAAAAAGGTTTGTGCTTCGATGTACATGAACGCGTATAATTTTTAATTCATCATTTGTTAGTAATTTTTATTTGGTTTTTTATACGTTGTTTTTGTTTTTCTATTTGAACCAAATCAAATGTTTACAGGTTTACAACATAATTTTTATTTGAATTTTTTTTGCAATAAAAAAAAAAGCTCATCCATGCAATACCGAACGAAAATCATCAGCTCACACACACACATTCGCACACATGCATATGCAAATATGTACATACTTATGTGCACACATGCACATATCTACAGTTACATGGAAATATACATACATACATACATATACATACATACATACATACGCGCTGGTTATGCAAACGGCGCAGTTATTATTTGCTGCGGTTTCTGCAGCACTGAAACATGAACAAATATTAATTATTCGCATTTCAATAATTTTTTGCAATTCATACTTTTGTTGCCTTTGTTGTAAATCGCATTTTCAATTACACTTTCGTTTAGTTTTAATTAAAAAAAAATGCACTGGTAAATCAATGGCAAAAAAATGCACTGAACGCCGAGCACTGAACACTGAATTCAAGAGCGAACAATGAACAGTCGCGCAGTTGTTAAGCGTCATTCACAGCGACAAACACAAATCCACAAACAACACGCACACACACTAGAAAAAGCATTGGCTTTGAAAGTTGTTTGTGGCCAAAATGCGCTAAAACGGCCAAAAAATTAACGCCAACTTCAAAGTTCAATGCTGCAGGCTCACATCACACATGCACACACTGTCTGCTTGCCTTGCACCGTTATATTTGTATTTGCATGTGTTGAATTTAATTTGGTGCACATTTTTTTTATTAATATTCAAAAGTGTGTGTAATTTTTAATTAAATCACGAAATCAATTAAGCCATTCATTTTGCTCACTCTTTCACTCGTGCTCTCTCTTTCACCTCGTGTCGCTCCATCTCTGTTGTTCCCACATTGTTTGTTGCATTTGTGATGCACTTTTGGCACTTTTATTTTCATGTTTTGTTGCTATTGTTGTTGGGTTTTTATGGCCATCAGACCTCAACTTTGCATTCACTTTGTTTGTCGTTGTTTTTGCTAAATTGTTGTCTCTTGCAAAAAATTTTATTTAATTTCATTACAAAAATGTATTCACAAAATTTTGTTTTTAAAATAGAATTTTTTTCTTAATTAAAACTCACAGCTTTAAACTTATAAACCATTTCAAATTGGTATTTACAGCTAATTTAAAAGAACTGCATATAGAATTGTGCGCTTTGTTGCACATTTTTTTGCATTCAAATGTAAAAAGTGAAACTTTAGTTGATTTGTATATAGTTTGCAACTTGTGTCAAAGCTTAAAACTGATAACCAGATTAATTTACTGGTATTAAAAAACTGGCCATATGTGCAAGTCAAATGTCACAATTTCAGTTTCCTTTCATTGAATGATTGTAGTAATTGTTTGTTTTTGTTTTTTAATAATAATCGCTTCACAGAATTTAATTAATCATGACTTTTTTTTATATATTTAATTGTTTTCTTTATTTTTATTGACAACAGAAGTTAATTTCTGAGCAATGCTCATTGGATTCAAAAATAGAAATAAATCTGCAAACAAAATAAATCACTATTTAATATTTTTAAATTTAAATTAAAATTAAAAAATATTGGAATATTTTTATAAAAAATCAAAATCAATCGTTAATATTGTTTATTCGTTCAACAATTAAAATCAATTATTTTGCCAATTGTTCAAGTGTTTTGTTTGGCCAATTCAGTCAAATTCAATATCGAATATGGTTTGAAGATCAACTTTTTAAGAAATTAAAAAAAAATTAACATCAAGACGACTCACTTCAGAACTCACTACAATGAATCATTATAGTCCAATGCTTCACTTCTATACACAACTTTTTCATTGGCTCCAAATCTTGTCAAAAACCTATATTTTCTGACATGATGAATAGACCAACACTACTACTACTAAATCATGGGTCAGATAGAATAGAAGCAATGAGTATATTTTGTTTTTTTTTCTAGATAACAAAGAGATAAAAATGTTGTTCAGTTTAGGCTTTAAAAATTCTTAAACATTGTCAAAGGGTAGTGATATAAAAAGGTTTTGAATGGTGATGGCAAATAATTTGTATTTTGTCGAAATCGAAAGGAGTGAAGTACTTTTTGAAAAGAGCTTACTGGCACATTTCCGTTTCTTTGGACATGCCAAATGTTAGCGTTTTAGCGTAGTTCTCTTTTATCCTTAGAATCATCAAATTTTTCAACGCATTTTCATCTTTTGGGAGCTTTCACAACTAGTTAGATGGTACGATTAGCACTTAAAGTGTTGTTTTGGTGCCACATCCTCATTTTGTGTTAGTACTGGATGATATTTCAAATCTACTTTGTGAGATCCAGGAAGCGTAGAAGATTCCTAATCATAGTTGAAATAGTTCTGAGGTCTTCCGGGAAGGGAATCCTGAACGAGCGTGGACTGTTCCTTGCTAAACTCGAGCATGCACGAAAAAAGTCAAAGAGTGCTTCTCTCTGGTACTCTCACCATGTTTTCCTTGAGGGGTTGCAAGTAGATAGTTTGTGGAGCAAACTTAGTAGTAGTAGTTAGTAGTCAAAATAAATTAATTATATTGGTCAATAAAGTCAGCTAGAGGCGCCCATCACCCCCAAAACTTTTATAAGATTAATGAGTTCTCCCAGTAAATTAAGAGCTGTCGCTTCTCTAATGTTTATTCCATCCAAAAGGAAAGTGTATTGGAATTTTGAGTTTTTCATTTCTGAGAAATAAACCAAAATGTTATATGGAACTGATGTAGAATTTATAAACTGTCGCCTAGTTACACCTGATCTCAAATACATAATTACTGCAACTTGACACTTATAACTTCTTACAAAATGAGGCCTATAGAACTGAAGTCAGAGCTCATGAATGAACCAATCAGTCAGTGGTGCATTGGCCTTCAAAACCAACAAATAGTAGCAATAGCGGACCTCAATCAAGTACGATTTGTATGGATCTCAGAATCGTTTACTCACTTTTAATTAAAAAAAAGCAATCTTGAAAATGAAATTTCTTTACATTCTTTGTGTCTCTTTGTATTGTATAAAGTTAATAAAATATTAAACAATGCGATATTGTGTATCGCTGCATGCAACTGACATGAGCCAACGCCAACATGAGCGTCAACCAGTGGCAACAATACCAAAAAATGCGCTCAGAATTACTCGTTAAAATATGAAAATTGTTAACAAAATATGGAATTTAATATTGTAATAAATAAGTATATAAAGCAGATATGATTTAATGTGAGAAACATTTTAAAATATCGATGCATGCAAATGTTGTATGTACTCGTGTGTTGTTGTTACTGAGATGCTGTGGAAAAAGTATCTGGAAAATATCACTTGACACCTGCACAACAATTGAATACTAATTATTTTTTCTTAATTTTACATTCAGTGCTTTGCAATATTAATTGTTCTGTGAATAAAAATGTCATCTCTGAGTTTTTCCTGTTCTGGTAGCTAAAAGGGCACATTGGAAAAGGTGTTCTATGCAGAATGAGGCCATATACAAAAATTTGTTGAAGGCCACACTTGCATTAGACACCGAAAAGTATTGTAAAAGGATTGGATAAAGTTAAAAAAAATTACAAAGGTTGATTGGCTGCTCCTGAAGAAGCCTGTAAAGTCCTTTGTGGCAGCTAATAGGTAAGTGGGCTCCTTTTCTTTATTCACGCGAACCAGTTAAAGAGAGGTTGATGAAGCTGAATAGACTGTACATCGCTGTTTCAGCCAATGGCATCGAAATATTTGTCTTCAGAGATGCAGAACATTTCCCATCTCCTTCTTATCCCTGCAGCCCCTGCAATTGATTGAAAATAAATCCAGTCTAAGTGAATGCATGGTTGCCAATAAGACAAGAACTCCTGCCGATTATATTGACTCCTTTATATTTTCAAGCATTATATAGATCGAAAAATAGGTTAGGGTATAGAAAATTGTAGAACCTAAAAAATGCCTGGAAAAGTATTGAGAAATAAAACAGATTCTGTATGAGATCTTTCTTGGCATTTCCATATACTTTTTACACCGACTTTATGTGTACGTATAGGCCCAATATATATGTAAGTACATGCGGACATAATGTGTGTGTAATACATATTTACATATGCATGCATGTGCCTAGATGTAAATAGTGCAAAATTGTGCGGCACACATTGACATTTATGGTCACCGCAAGTAGCAAAAATTAAAATGAAAATAAAATTAAAAAAATTTAATGTACCCTCACATGATAGCAAATAAAATGTTTCCATAAATAAATCGCCAATTGTTGGCATTCTGAAATTTCATACAGTTGCAAAAGGTACCAACGGCGAGCAGTGGACGGACGGGGGCTTTGGCGTGGCGTGGCTTGGCGTTTGTTATCAACGCGTTGAGCGCGTTATCAGTGGCGAAATGAATGTTGTTGTTGTTGTTGTTGTTGCAGTGCAGCTAATTTATGAACAACTGCACGCACACATGCACACGCACAATGGCCGCGCCGCCGTTGGACGCCATTGCTGCGGAATATTATTTATGATTTAAAATATTAACACGTGACTGCATTATGTACGTCGGTGATTTATTTAAATTTATTGTCATTTTACAACGGTACGGATTGTGTGCAATCCAAAATAAAGAATGCAAAACAACAACAAACATAACCACAGGCCTAGCACAGCAAATAGCAAATGGTTAATGGGCAACAACAAAAACATGAACCAAAAATGAAAAATTTTTGTATAAATAGCACACACAAAAATCATGCAATAAATTTCGTGCATAATAAATTGCCATTTAATTTTCATAATTAATTGTTAATTGCCACTTTATTGCAAACAAACATACACATACACACACAATCAACCAGCCAGCGAGGCAGTCAACCATCAAGCAAACAGCGTAGGTGTTGGCATTGTTTGTTTGTCGTTTCGGTGCGGTTACATTTTTCTACTTTTTTAGATGCGGTTAATTTTGTGCTCTTTTATTAGCGGTACACACGATTTGTGACAATTGCTGTGGCAAAGGAACAAAAGGCCACATTTACTTGAATCTGATTTTTGGTGCTTTTAAGATAATTGATTATATTTTGAGCGTAATTTGGAGACACCAAAGCAAATCATCTGATTTTGAAACTATCTCCTGTTAGAAACTTCACACTCACATAACGTGAATACCACCAACATTGGGATTTGTTCAAGCTTATTTATTTTAAGCGCTTTGAACATGTCAGTAGAGTCCGACAGATACCAAATTTTTTGGCCGATGCTGATGCCGATTAATCGGCCGAAAGGGCGAGTTTGGCCGATGCCGATTAATCGGCCAAAAGGGCGAAAATCGGCCGATGCTGATACCGATTACATAGAAAAAATAACACGAATAAATTCAATCAAAAACACAGTCTATTTTATAAAATAATAAAAGGAACTATTACATATTGCTTGTAATATTCTTTGCAAAATAACAAAACAACGAGAAAAGAAATAATTAAAAACTAAATACAATAGCAAGAGAATTCAGTATTCTAATACATTAACATGTATTAAAAAAATAATATATCACATTTATCCACTGAGAGAGAAACAAAAATGGCGACGTAAATATTGCATACAAATTCAGTTTTTTATTCAACTTAAAACTACGTTTTTTCTTTTTTTATATTAAAACTTGTATGTACTCTCAAATTACGACCCGTTGTACAGATGCAGTGGGAAGAAGTCAGAAAACAAATTTGGAAAAAATAAAAAAAATGCTTCCAATTAAAAAAGAAGGATAAGATTGAAAAATTCAATGCCCCTTCTTCTGATATCCACATTAAGAGACGAAATGCTATGAGAAAAAACATTTCTAGGAAAAATTTATATGAAACAGTAGGTATCTAAAAATACATTACTGAAAAGGGGCATAAGAACCCGTTGGTACAAAAAATGAAAACAAAAAAATGAAAGCAGAAAAATAGGCCGATGGCATCATCGGCCAAAAAAGGCCGATACCGATGCCGATACCTATTTTTTTGGCCGATGCCGATACTAGCCGATGCCGATGCCGATTAATCGGTCGGACTCTACATGTCAGTGTGTTGCTTTTTGGTGGCTTACATTATGATCAAATCGTTAAAGTGTGCGCAAATTGTTTAGCTGCTTTTTTCTAACCAAAAGTTGCTTTGAATCGAGTTCGAGTTATATGTTTAAATCAGATAGCTATAGCTATCAATAACACATAAGTATAAGTAAATGCATACATTTATATTTTTTTGTTGCACTCTCACAAACATTCAAGTCCTCCAAAGCCCACAACAAAGCCAGCTGTCAATTTCATAAGTATATGAAATTTCGCCTTCAAATATGTAATGCCAATTAATTAAAAATCGTCTTCTTCTTCTTCGTTATCTAATATCCAATTATAAAATAACTCTCTACGATATGCGCAATACTGATGGATAGCCAAGTGTTGGCAACAATGTTCTAAGTCAAAGAAAATTTCAAAGTCTTTGAGGGCACTTCAGGTGCAAAGCAATGAAGTAAACTCGATTTAATCAAAAGCTGTTATACTATGACTGAATGAAGTTTTGGTAACAAGAAGAGGAAGAACCAAAGGGATAGAGTAGGCGTAAAGCATCAATAGAAGAAGCATGGTAATGATAACTAAAATCGAATTGGAGGTGATGACCAGAAAATCATAACCAATTCAACTGCTCTGATTTCATATTTTATTTTTTCTATAAGACAGGAATCAAAGAATTCCCTGTTAATATGAATCATTGAGTTTTTAATGGTTAAAATGATTATGAGACTGAGGGTTGAATCAGATTATGATTGTCCAAGTTGAAAGGTAACTTCTTAAAATGTAACTTTTTACCAATCGTTCAGCTTCTAAACCAAATGCGTTATCGACTTAATATATGACTTGGTGTGGTTTTAAAATTCACGAGTTTTCCGAAAATGGGCTCAGCAGTGCCGATATCTGACGGGAAACCCAACTATATTCAAATTGGAAGAACAATATTTTGAAAATTGTTCAACTGTCTGTAACTCCTCAACGGAAAGCATTAACGATCTAAAACCAATCTGACTATGCCAACACTCAATAAGAAACCCGACTAAATCCAAGTTAGCTGTTGACTTGGAAAACAGCTGACCTTTCGAAAATCGTTCCATCTTAGCAACATGAGACATAGATATTTTCTTTTGTATTTTACGGCTTTCACTTCGAAGACCCTAACTTGCAAAGTGGTTTTAAAATTCACGAGTTTTCCGAAAATGGGCTCAGCAGTGCCGATATCTGACGGGAAACCCAACTATATTCAAATTGGAAGAACAATATTTTGAAAATTGTTCAACTGTCTGTAACTCCTCAACGGAAAGCATTAACGATCTAAAACCAATCTGACTATGCCAACACTCAATAAGAAACCCGACTAAATCCAAGTTAGCTGTTGACTTGGAAAACAGCTGACCTTTCGAAAATCGTTCCATCTTAGCAACATGAGACATAGATATTTTCTTTTGTATTTTACGGCTTTCACTTCGAAGACCCTAACTTGCAAAGTAGGCGAAATATTTGCAATGCTGTGCACAACGAAAATGGCCGCTAAAACGTTTTAACGAGCAGTGAGCTGCACTCATGTGCACAAATCACATTCAACTGCCGCTGCTCATTGTAGATTCCATCTGCCTCTGTATGGGTGCAGGGTATGTGAGGCCAAGTAGCCAAGTCCTTTGCTGCAGTCATCTTTGATAACTCTTTAGAGTTGCCAACATGCATTGCCGCATACCGATGCGTTCTGATGCATTTCAATGCCGCAATACACCTGCGTATGTGTGCAGGTGGATGCAGTCTGCCATTGAGCACTGACGCAGGTCGCATAAGTGAGAGCGCTGAGTGCACGATTGCAGCGACTGGTATGCGATTGACCAATTGCGCGCTGCTAATTTCAATAAACCGTCAGCGACGGCAACTGCATTAGGTGGCCGGCTCGACGTGCTCCACCAACCGCATGTGTGTGTGTGTGTGTTGACGATACTTTGAACTTTCATTTGGCATTGCATTCTGCCGTACCAGCATTATGCCGCACACGCCAGTACGCACTGGCTGTAGCTGCAGTCATGCGTATCTTCAAGTCAAATCGACAGCTTAAGTAAATTAAGAGGAAATGCAAATTTGATTTACGCAAAAACACTTGATTACATCGGCAAATAGTGTGCACATACAGTGCCGCAGTTAGTCATGGGCCGGAGGTCAGCGTTGCTTCAACACTTAGAAGTATGTAAATACGGATGCGGTAAAGGAAATTCGGATGCAGATTCAATGAGCAACTCAATGCAATGGTTGCGAGCAATGGAACTATGGACTGCAATGAGTTGTGGGCTCAAAGTGAAAAAAATACTTTTTGAATGTATTTTTAAATTTCAAAGACCCAAAAGACTAAACTCAAAGAAACAAATACAAAATTTTAATAGATTTATATTTTATTTTATTTTATAAATAAAAAAATAAATAAATAAAAATAAATTAAAAAACTATAGTTATTTGCTCGAAATTTGCATTAAAAATAATTTTGCATAAAATATAATGTAAGATTCTGAGTCTATCATTACTAATCGAAAGATTTATTGGCTATTGAAATATGAACTATTTCGTAGTAAAATTCAAAAGCTTTTGAAAAATTGGTTCAGTTAAGCTGATATCACAAGGATATCCCGTCTAAATTCCAAATTTTTCCATACTTTTTGCTAATCATTGAACTCCTGTAGGTCCTAAACCATAAAGTTATTGATTTGAAAGATGGCCCCTCCGGAAGTATTAGTTTTCTAACTATGTCGATACGAATGAAAAATCCAAAAAATGCTGTCATAATTGAAATTATTTTTGAAGCAAATGAAACGAAACCTATTCAAGTTGAACATAACCAGCTTTGCGAAAAAAGTCTGATTTTTTTCAAAGATATGTGTATTTTCTACCATACAATTTTTGCAATTATAAGAAGCATTTATGTACTCGTATAGCTTGTAATCTGTAATGCCAGTTCATCTGCTCCGTGCTTACCTGCCGGAATTTTCAATCTATGAGTTTACAAAAGTGATCCAACACTTACAAACATGATTTTCTTAACCCTTTCCGACATGAAAATAAACCCGTCCTGTATGAATTGTATGGGCTGTAGTCCAATATATTGGACATTGTGACTGAAAGGGTTAAATCAAATATTCACAAATTAGTTTCCCCAAATCGTCTCATTCTAGACTTAGTAAACACATCGAGAATTGTCTTTCAAAATCTTTTTGTCCATCCTTACTTACATCTTGAATTGATGATTCTTAGTTTCTCTTACAATTAATTTCTAAAATGGTGGCCCCTTAGCTCACCTGTCTTTGCAGATGTGAAGCACACACCTGCTGGCTTGTCAATTCAACTGGAAAACCTGCAATCGTAGAAGCCAAATGCATACACGTAGCCAAGAAGTTCTTCCTTTGAGTACACAAAGCTGATGTGGTTTGCTGGCCTCTTCTGTTCTTCACTTTATTAAGAAGAACATCTAAAATCTTCAGAATTATTTAATCAGCCACTCGCAATGCAACTCGCCGAGGGCTGCCGTGCTGAGAAAAATTGAAAATCCTTGATTCAAAAAGTAGGCGTCTTAGAAACGTCTGTCAAACAACTGGCCTTTCGATTGAATATAAATATATGCAGTCATTCAAAACTAATTTTTAGTTTTTATTTGTGTTCCATTGACTGGCTTAACCCTTTTGACCCCGAATTTTACCCTGTGTCTCGATATTACTTTTTGGTATTTAAATTATGAAATAAGTGCCTAAGAAGTGTGCACACGACATTTGAAGTCGGCACGCCTCTTTGTTAGAGTTCTAGAGCTAGTTTACTTTTGAACAATTTTAGCTTAAAACGGGTTAAATAAATTTAGTATCAATATTTTTTAATTACAGAAAAATTATATAATATTTATTAAAAAATACAAAATTATGACTTTTTGATTTTATTTAACCATTATTAAAAAAACAGGGGTTCGATCAAACGCGCCCAATCCGTAAACTTCAATTAGAACACAAACTTTCCCTGATATCGCTGCAAATTATTGGAAATTATTTTGGGGATAACAGTAAAATTTTTATAAATTGCTTTGAATTTACTTCTAAAAATATTAATTTGTTGGTGCTTACTTAAATTAAACCTTTAAATCAATCGTAGCTTTTGCTATAAGATGACAAATAGGTGAAGTTGCTCTGAAGCAACTTTGGGTTCGAAAGGGTTAAAATGCCATGTAAGTGTTACTTAAACATGGCAGTGGACAAACAGTGAACTCCAATTATGTTTGGGTACTCACAAATGATCCCCTCACTGTAAATACGGATGAGATCATTGGACAGACCAGTTAGGGCTCCCGTAATTGTGTCAGACCTTTTTCAATTCTCTCACTATTACTACGTAATTGTAATCTAGTCAGACCAACTTTCTAGTTATTTTACAGTTAAAACAACTTTTGGATCATACCATCTAAGACTATTCTAATTCATCAACTTTACCAAAAAATATTGTTAAATAATCACCAACCCACCTGTAAAGCATTCACTTCCGCCGTTGT
Source organism: Melieria crassipennis (assembly GCA_963668005.1). Taxonomy (NCBI): domain Eukaryota; kingdom Metazoa; phylum Arthropoda; class Insecta; order Diptera; family Ulidiidae; genus Melieria; species Melieria crassipennis. The sequence continues at coordinate 6,357,413 of OY764962.1, read as the reverse complement.
AATATTTTCAATAGTTTAATTAATTATTTAGACGTATTAAAAGAACCTTCATAGAATCCTAATTGATGTTTGTTACGTTTGGACACTAAGGAAATTTTCTATTAAAAATGACAACACTTGTTGTAATTACAAACTGAATATCTGATAAGCGCCGACCAAATTCCTTTTCTCACTTGACGTGTCTATTTTCATGGGACAAGACATTTGCATGTCTGTCCTGGTGTCTTTTGTTTGGCACTCGCGCTTTTGTGTGCTCATGTCATTCTCTGCCCAACCCCCTTTGCGTACTATTGTCGATGCGGCAACCTGTCTGCATTTAATTAAATGTAAATTAATATTAACCAATTAAATCGGTGTGTACAACATCGACAGCACAACAACCGCAACGCAAGATTTTGCCATTTTCGAGCAGCAGATAAGAAGAATGTCTGGCTGGCACTTGGCTTGTGGCCATGTAAGCGAGCAAAGCGGCACATATACTGATGCATTACCGATGCATAAAGTACAATTGTGCTGTGCACGCTCGAGTAAATCGCAGGCAATCTTGTTGTGGATTGATTTGCGACATTGGAAATGAGGAAATGAAAATTTCCAAATTCGAGTGGGTAATGAAAATAACTGGATATGATTTAATCTTGTCGGAATTCCTGCCACAGAGACAGAGTGAGATGCAGAAGTGAGAGAAACGTTGTGTGTGTGTGTGTGTGTGTAGCGTAATTAATTTTTCCAATTCGATTCAATTTCTGAGGGCAAAATCGAGGCGACTTTGTTGTTGTGACTAAGCTCAGACGTATTAATGAAAATCTAGGAGCACTTTCCATTATTTCAGTATATCAACATTGTATGTTTTGTGGGCGAGCGCCTGGAACATTGGCGGTATTCACGCGCTCTTGATTGGCATTCCTTTTGTTTGCAATTCGAAAGAGCAGAGAAGGTATTATATTTTGATCTTCATACAGTTCAATTGCAATCTATCATTAGTACATAAGTAGTACATAACACCGTGCGACAAAAATAAAAAAAAATAAAAGAAAAATTATTCTTGCTTCATTGATTTTGTATTTTTTTATTATTTAAAATACTGATACTCAAATAAATTAGAATTTTTGTACTTCATTAGAATTGCAGCTTCCGCCTTTTTTTTAATAACTTTCGATTTTGTATTTTTTTATTATTTAAAATACTGATACTCAAATTAATTAGAATTTTTGTACTTCATTAGAATTGCAGCTTCCGCCTTTTTTTTTAATAACTTTCGAACCAATAAAGTTAGAGCAATTAAATTTTGACAAGTGATCAAGGAGGTTTCGGGTTTTAACATAGTTACTTTTCAAGAAAATTCTATATAAATTTTATATAATAAAATATAATAAATATATAAATAAATAATAAATATAAATGATTAAAATTTTCAAAGGACCTTTTTTATATAATTTTTGCAAATAGATACAAAATCAATTTTATTTAAATTCTTGAGCCTTTTCTCTTTCATTTGATATACATAACCCCATATTTTAATGAGGAATTTTTTATATTCTTTTTATTTTGTATCCCCTTCAAAATTTTGGAGTCCTTTTAAAAGGGCAAACGATGTAGAAATGAATACAGAGTACGCAGTATTACTATATTTGGTCTCTCGTTTTATGCACATATGGATTTTTTCCGGTGTGAAAAATGCTGTCGCACGGTGTAGTAGATTCGAAGGCAGAAATGGAACTAAGTATGGCACAATCTCCGCAAAGAAGACGTCAGCATGGCAAAGAATTGAACTAGCCGGCAGAGGCGGACCGCTTGGGTGGAGTTCTGGAGCCGCACGCGACTGTGAAGCTGATCAACTCAGAAGGATCTAAAAGCAATTAGAACGAACTAAGTGACACGTAGGCCTGGTTGCTGCCCTGACATATGTATGTATGTACCAATATAGAGCTTCCTTCCCATTCTTAATCCTGGCACATACATTTATAGAGCTTCATTCCCAGTCCAAGTCTTATTCATTCGTTTTTTGCTTGCATTTTTATATGGGAATGGCATTGTAAATTCCGCCAGTTACTTCCTACTCAGTTTGCACATCAATTTGACTTTTGCATACGTAATGAAAGAACGTGATAATTTGGGCAAATGCAACATTAAAACAAATTAAAATACAAAACCATAACAAATACACAAATAAATACGAAAACAAATGCGAGACCAAAGAATGCGAAAAGTGCGTATTAATAATAAATTAGCAATTTTCAATTTACAACCTCAGTGTCTTAAAACTCAACCGAAATAAATTAAGAAATAAAACAGCACCAACAACAACACACAAGAGTCAGCAATCAAGACGCAGCCAAAAAGCGAAATACGCAATTTGCTTGGGTTGAACTGCCAAAGCCGCCCAGCCAGCAAACTTATTAGACACAACAACACTCACATTCACATCAATGTCGTGATTCGCATGGGCCCTCACACACAAACACACACACATACACATCTACATAACGCGCCGATCCCACGCCGAGACAATGAAACTCACTGACTTAATTCGCATTCGCCGGTCGCGGCAACAATTGCAGCCGACCGAAGGACTCCTTGGCCGTGGGAGAGCAGCGACAGTGTCCCAAAAAAAAAGCAAACAGAGACAAAATTAAGCTGAAAAAATTCCATAAACATTGGCAACGGCTCGATAGCTCAAATTGCTTTTAAGTAAACTTTGGTGTGGTGTGGTTTTCAACAACAACAAACATTATACACACGCAAACCTACATAACGACAGATGGATATCGAAAGGAAATCAGCGAATGACAACAAGCAATCCGTCGAGGCGTTGGCCAAACGCTGCACTCGAAAGCGGGGCGGGCAGTGTGCGACGCCAACGAGCACGGACGCCATTAAGTGCGGACTTTACAGCATACTTTGCAGCTAAAGCCACACTGGCAGCGAACGGCAACAACAACAACGAACGCGTTAAAGTGTGGTGCGGGCGAATAGGCGGCGGTTAGGTTAGGCAGCCGGCCACAGTGCGCCGATAATGACGCTGAGCTCGCCGTTGCCGGCGGATGCGGGGCGGGTGGGGATGCGGTGAGTGCTAAGCGCGCCGGCTGCCGTCGCTGTCCCTGCTGGTGTTTAACACTTGAGTTAAGCTTGGCAAACATTTGCAGCAGCACGCACCAGCCGCCAACGGGCGCCCACTGCGGCATTGCACAGCGCAGTGCAGCAGCGGCGGGCGGCGGTCGTCGACTGCCTTGCAGGCGGAATTTGAGACAGTGTAAACACATTGCAAGCTGTTGACGCCACATTTTACAATTAAACTTTTATGTTGGGTGCAGGCAGCGCAAATGGAAGGAGAGAAGGCAAACAGTGGAATGAGATGGCGCGAGGGCAGCGAAAATGGGGCCATGAAAGGCAGCAAGTTGCGCTAATATTTTTTAATTTTTTCATATATTTTTACAAATTAGAAATTGTAAGAATTTTTCACTTTTTCAATTCAATTTTTTCAATTTTTCAAATGGTTTTTCAACAAACAAACAAATTACATTTCTTGCCATTATTTTCAGTTAAGTTTCTCGGCCTAAGTGCTGTCAAGTTTGTGCTACGCTGCCTTAAATTAAACGCACTTAAGCGCAAATTCAGTGTCCTCTCTAGCCCCACACAAGCTGTGTTCTTCTCGGTACTCCCCCTAAGCCATACTCACACAATTTGCTGCATGCATTACCGACATTAGAAAGTGTCCTTTTGCGTCGCACATTCGCCCGTAATGGGTCACTCGGAGGCACTCAATGTAAGCAACCAAAAAAACATACAGAAAGACAAAATAAAATCTATAGTGAGCACAAAGACAAAGGCAAAAGCATTCGAAAAGTTCAGCATAAATTCCAGCATGAAGCATCGATTTTGGCAAATATCTTAATTTGAGCGCCAAATGAAAAGGACTCACTCGCCAATGGAAAACTGCTGTAAATGAGAGAAATGGCGCAAGGAATGCAGCATCGTTATAGGTATAGTTATAGTAGTGCTTAAATATATATGTATGGCGAGTATGTGACTACTATGTGGTCTCTATGCCTATGACCAAACGTACGCTTGTGTATCCTTGCGACTGTCACAATTGTTCGCTCTAAGTGCTTGTCGACTGCGGTGGTCCTTCCCACCCATTCATAAAATTGTTGCCAATAATGACACAACTACTCATAGATACAAAAAGGCCATCTACAGATACTCTGCGGCGAGAGTATCGGTCGCTGACGCAAAAGTGTGTACGTAATTTTTTTTTTTGGCGATGTTACATACAATACTACTCCGAAAATGGTTTCTAGTGTATTTTTGGCTCTTAAGATTGATACAATCAATCAAGAAGAAGCATGAGTATTGTGTTGTATCAAAGCACTACAACTTCATTTCATGACTTCATTTCCTACTTAATGCACGATGTCTAACTTGGCTCATGAGGCATCGCAGCTGCCCACAAAACATCAAACTTCACTACACAATTTTTTTTGCAAAATATTTTAATACTAATATCGGACTGAACCGATTCCCATTGTTAAGTATTTAGTTCACTGAATGATTGAAAGAACATTGCAAGACGATTTGTCTTTTAACCTGCTCAATTTATCCTCAAATCGAGTGCTTCTAAGAAACTCAGCTATGATTTCACATTATTGGCCAACTCTTTGGATCATAAATTCACAAATATTTTGTTTGACGCATTGGCACTTAACGTTGTAAGAGGATCTGCTCTGAGGTGCCTTTTGGTCTTAAATTTGATAACATTTCTAGTATACTTATATTAGTGCTCATTCAGTTTTTAGTGTCCTGCCTGGAAACCAAGATTTTTTATATCTTACGCAGAGATGTCAGAATGCTCACAAAATCTAAAAGAAAGTGTGGCTGCTATGGAAAAAGAGAAATCAAAAGGAGATGGCGAGATGAGGATCAGAAAGCCTGATTTGAAGCCGGTTCGACTTAACAGCTGTAAGAAATAATATATTAAAATTTGACATGTACTGCTTAGAGTTCTAAAAACAACATGGAATCAAATGATTAGAAGGAAGGATGAGTGGGAAATTAGGAAATGTATTGCTTAGAGCTCTAACCCAGTCCATGAAATGCAATCAAATGATTGAAAATCTGGCGTGATTTATCATTTGGAGAGACAAAGGACTGTGGAGAAGACTATAGCAGAGTAAGTATAACAAACTTCTGATCTAAAACTTTGAACATCTGCTAAGAGCAGCCTGAGCCGCCATAGTCATAGAACATTAGATAGATAGATAGATTAGTTGTGGAAGTCGAGCAACAGCTGCCCGAGACACTGCGTCCAATAAGAGCTATTGTGTCGAGTCCTTATTCCTTATTGGAACAGTTCATAGAACATTAAGCGAGTAAGTGGGGTATTTCAAAACAGTTTTGCACAGTGCTGCCAGATCAGGAGATTTCCTCCTAGATTTAGGAGATTCTTGGCTTTTAGGAGGAAGAATTGTTTAGGAGAAAGTTTAGTAGATTTATATTTTATGTTAGGGGATTTTTTGGATCCTTAGTGGATTTTTGGGAGATTTTTGGATAACGAAGTGTGATGTATTGGGATCACTGGCAACAAAACATATTTTGGCAACTATTTTAAAAGTCAGAGCGCCCTATTGTGTTAAAAATTTGTAAGCTTACAAAATGTAAGCTCGTTCTATCTCCTTCCCACTTATTGCTGTCACAATGAAATCCCGCCAAAAATGGCACTTTTTGTTTTATTTATTTCTTATATGTTTGGTTTCTGTTAGGTTTTTGTTGCTAAGCGGAAGATGAATAAAAAAGGCTGCATTAGAAAAATGATATGTACTTGTATATTGTTTTATTGTTTTATGAGAAGTTTAATTCCTTAAAATTTAGGAGATTGTTTAACTTATGGGAGGACATTTCAGTATTTTTTTAAGATTAAGGAGAAAGTCATTTCAGGTATCTGGCAACACTGTTTTGCATAAGATTGTCTAGGACTACGGGGAGGAAGCAGTTATGATACTAATTGTGTATTAGATAATACAAAAAAGAGAAGAGAAATAGTGTCTTTCTACGGTTGTAGAAAAACGATCTATAACTTCAAAGACCTTATTGAAGTTTGTACTATGGAATTTAAGAGGCCGAAAGTGTGGTCTCTTGTTACAAATTGAAAAATGTTGGAATCTTAAGTGCATGAGATCACTTTGTACCAGGCGCGGATCCAGAAAAATATTTCAGGGGGGTTTTAAAAAGTAATTCCTTAAATTTTATAAAATGTCTTTTAATTTATATGTAGTTTTATAGTCGATCCACATATTTCGGGGGGGGGGGGTCAACCCCCAACCCCTCCCTGGATCCGCCACTGCTTTGTACAACAGACATATGCCAACAATGTTCACTTCAAACAAGTAATAGCACTTTAAATGTTTACTTTTAAATACCACAATTTCATTGCTTGCTTGAGGCCGAAGAAAAATTCTTAAATCTTCACAACATAATTTCTCACTTCAAGTCTTCACAAAGAAATAAACTTAAAGCACATAATCAACAGCAAAGCATGACATGTAAGTTATTCAAAACTCATAAAAGAAAACTTTTGTCAAAGAAAACACATAAAGTCAACACACTCGCACCCATACAAAAGAATAGACAAATTCTTTGCGCTGCAGCGAGCTCAACCCGAGCGGCAATTGGCCGCAATTTGCACAAGAAAGCTCAAGTGCCGAACGGAACTTGCAAAACCGTGAAAGCCGCTGACACTTGGCGTGCGTGTAGGCCGACCGGAGAACAGAGAACGAGCGTACGCGTATTTATGGATTAAATGTGCCGTTAAAAAACCATTTAGGATCAGTTTAATGTGATAAGCGGGGAACGTTGCCAGCATACGCAAACAACAGAGCAATGCAATAATAAAATGACGCGTACAATAAGCGTCAATAGTGCGCGCAAAGCGGCCGCAGTTCGAGACACATACGCCACAATTGCGTCAAAATAGAGGAAGACAGAGAGGAAGCGATAAAGTGTAACATAGCGGCGGGGGGGGGGGGGGGGAGAGGAGGGGGGGCGAGGAGTGGGCGTGTGGAAAACTTGCAAGAAAGTTCATAGGCTTAGGCGAAAATCGCTGTGGCTGCCGGAAAGCAGAAACCAAAAAATACAAAACTTAATGGCGACAAAGGAGAACTCGAGCAGCGGCCAAGGAGCTCCGACTTGAGCGGCGAGTGTGCCTGAAAATTATAAATTCATAAGAGCAAAAAATATGGATTTGTTTTGATAACGTAAACACAACAAAATACCAACAAGCCCAACAAGTCAAGTAGAATGAAAAAATTAAACTAAAAATAAAAATGTAAAAGATTCCAGAAAGAAAACAAAAGCTCACCACCGCGGCAAACATAAGCACAAGCAAACCCTCACACCAACCGACACGCACACGTACACAGCCGCAAATATTTGCTGCTTGAAAAAACGCACAGCACAAGAAAAATATTAAAAAATAAAAAAAATAAAAATGAGACGTGGCGAGCAGAAAGTGCGGACTCTTATTTAAACATTAAAAAGACCATTAGATGCGCCTTAAAGTATACTTCAAGAAGATTATCTGCAACATCGACGTCGATGCTGTCGTCCTTCTCTGTCGCGCGCGCGCCAACAATCCAACACCGTCGCTAACCCGGGCAGCGTTAGCCGTTCGCCGTTCGACGGCCTTTGTGGCCGACAACGCCTGCGCCCGCGTCGCGCCGCACCGTTAATGTGGCGCGTGCTTGTGCACTCGCCGCACACGTATTGTGCGCGGTTCATTGTTGGCGTTGGCGGTGGCGGTGGCGGCGGTTAGCCTTGTTAGCTGCTGCTCATAAATTGATGGCAGCGGTGCGGCATGGCGTCGCGTTGTCCTTGTCGCTGCGCTTTGAATTCTTTGGCTGCGGCTTGCCGGGCAAAAATTTGTGGTCGCCAAAGCAGACGCAGGGACAAACAACAACAAAAAATGGCAGCAACAACAACATCGTAGCACGAATAAGGCTTCTTAAATGACAACACACGCATTTCGGCTCATTACTCGCCTTCGCAAACGGCGTCTACGTGCGTTTCATTACGTTGCGACACTAATACACACACATATATATATATAGAAAGCTTACACAATGGCATTTTTGTGTATGGAAATTTGGCAGTGGTTGGGCGCGTCGAACGCGTCGCATCGTAAACATTGAAGCGGTCGCTTTGGTTGCTGTTGTCTATGTTGTTGTTGTTGTTGTTGGCGTTGTCCTGCGTTATCCTGTTGCTGGTTGCCAACATATACATATGTACATATTTTCCATTGTCATTTTATGAGCTGCCAACACACGCGCACACTAACACATGTTTAGACGCACACACACACACATTCATATATAACATATGTGAGTATGAAATTGCAAATGTGTGCATGTTTGTGTGTGTTTGTCTGTATTTTTGGCAATATATCATGTTCGTCATTTGCGCGCTGACAAAGAATGTTGCGTATACGCGGCGTGGTGTCCTGCCGCACAGCTCAAAGCCATCACTTTCAACATCCGTAAAAAGCCAAAACATATATAGTAACGTATGTGCAAGTCTATATTTGCTGGCCGCCAGCACGCCACAAGTGAAAGTGGATACTTTCCTTTATTCGGAATTAATTATTTTGCGGATAATTACACGAATTCACTGGAATATTCTGTGGCGCTCGCATTTTTCTGACTATTGATGAATGATATGTTAAATTTGGGACAACTGGACAAAAATACAAATTAAGTTATAAAATTTGTAATATTACAAAAAAACTCAGATAAAATTCGTCAATGGAAACTATTCGTTTTAAACGAAGGACTTGAATTTCTGGACGGGAAGATCAAAGGCCTTTCGAAGCATTCAGTAGAAAATACTATTGAAATGTCTCCTGTGTGCAGAGAAAAACTTAAAAGACGATGCAATTAAAGTAACTATGAGCTATGCATGGAGTGAATATTCTTCACTCTCCCCAAGTGTTTTCTTAAGTTAAGGAATCTTAGAATAGTGGCATTCAGTTCAACTGTGTTGCCTGAGGTACTAATCTTGTAGCTCTTGAAGACCAAAAAAGGAACAAATGTTCACATCTTAGGTGTTGAATCAAGTAGAAGTTGAGCACTGATTCAAGAAGCAAGTTGTTGCTGATCTCATGGAGTTCTCTGATTGAATGCAGCAGCCAGTAGCTGAGCGCCAATTGGAGCTTCAGCTAGTTGTTGACCTCAGGTGGAAGCACTTATTTAGTAGCTTAGGTGGAAAGCTGGCCTCAGGTGGAACTGAGTTTAAAATAAAATATCATATTAAAGCTGAGCTCAAGATTGAAGAAGCAAGTTAAAGCCGATCTCAGGGATTTTGCTGGTTGATGCAACAGTTTTAAACGCAACTCAAATTTATGGTTCAGCTGAAAGAACTTGTGTAGAGAAACCTCGCTGAAGCAAAACTCAGATTGTATTGTATTATTTAGCAGCTAATCTCAACTAAACGCCCAGGTAGAAGCTAATCTAAGCGTTTTTTAAGACTTTAATATTTGTACTTCATTTCAGCGCACTTTAAAAATTCAACTATCCACATTCGAACACGAATCAGTAGCTGCTTCCTTGTACTTGAAAACAATCGCATGGCCTACACCAAAAAAGACATAAAAACCAGCCAAAAAGCGATTAAGCCACAATTCTGTGCCACAATAACCATAAATAACGCGCGCGGTTTTTATTTTTTGCCGTGTAGCGGTGCGCTCAACAAAATCATAAAATTCCCACTAATCATTTCGCTTAACGATGCGGCTATCTAAGCGACAACTGTTCGCCGGTCGCCTGCGTCTCTCGGCACAAACGGCCAAACAAGTTGTCGTTTGGTTAATTTCATTTAGCTGGCAAACGGGTATTGGATATTTTTGCGACTGCAGCTAAGCCGCCTCAACAACTGCCGGCTACAACTTCAAATGCGAATATTGTCAATTGTTGGCATTGTTGCCGTGCCAGCAGCTAACTATGTGTGCGTGTGTGTGTGTGTGTGTGTGTGGGTATTTTCATTGAATTTCATTGGGAAGTGGGCTGAAGTGGCAGCAGCGCGGGCGTGTAGCGGAATTTCAGTTATTTTGCACATGGCAAGCGCTAAATGCGCGAACTTCACTGCACGCAACCGGCCAACCAGTCAGACAGACAAACAGACAAACAGACAGACAGCCAAACTCAACAGCGCAGACGTCATTGCGGTGCTACTCGCCGTTACCGGCACCGCACCGCACGGCGGACGACGCTTGCCGGATGTGGCATTGGCGCGCAGTCAGCGCCGGATATGACGCTCGGTCTTTCGGGTATACGCGAGTTTGTGTGATGCGACTGCTACTTCAACCGTTGGGCTGCCACCGCTGCATTGTGTTATTTCTGGTTGTTGTTGTTGTGGCTGTTGATGTTGTTATTGTTGCTGTTGCTGTTTGTTTACCACCGCAAAAATCGTTATTGCTTGCGGATTGTACGCTGCTTTTTTTAATTAAACCGAAACCTAAGCGCGAAACGCCAAAAGTATTTCCACAAAAAAAAAAATTACAAATCGTGTGGAAATCGCACGAAGACTTGAACCGGTGTTGTGGGCTTTGAAGCGTACCTAAATAGTTCGGGAACCTAATAAAAAATATCTCCCACCCACTTCAAAAATGACACAACTCAAAATTTTTAATTTTTCAGAAAACGCAAAAAAGCTGAATTAACTTTTTTTTAAAATAACGTATAGACCAGTTAGTAGAAAATCTTTACAGATTATGCTTTAGGATACAAAATTACAAAGATTTTTTTGTTTTACACTAGAAAATCCAAAATTTTGAGTTGGGACTTTGTTGATGATATTTTGATTCAATAATTACCGAATTATTTTAAGTTATGTAAATTTTGCTGGTACTTTTTTCATGTTGTGCCAGTTTTGCTAAATTTAAAAATTAAAAATGACACTAAAAAATTGTAAAGAAACATTTTGACAATACGAATTTAATTAATTTATTTGAAAATATATACTAAAATTGTAACAACTTTATTTAAAATTAACTTTAACAAAAATTTGTTTCGTCAAAATGGTCACAACTTGAATTAGGGCTCTTTTGCATTGAGCTGCAGGGATCAAATAGCATCAAACTTCTCGACATGAAGCACAGTATTAACACATACAACCGAAAATTAAAAATTTTGAGTTGTGTCACTTTTGAAGTGTGTGTGCGATATGTAAGTTAAGTAGTAAAATAGAAGATGTTTATTTTAGATCTTCTAGAAAAGTGTGTCATAATTGACGCAATAAAGTCTTTTGATTTGTTTATCAAAAAATTACTCCTAAACTCCAATTTAAGTTTTGCTCGCTACGCTAAAAATTTTAAATTGAAACTTTCAAATCATTAAATGAAAATTGAATCTATAAATTGACCAATAAAAATCGACAAAAGAGCCTACAAATTTAGAAAAATGCGCTCCAACTATTCAACTTGCCGCCTCTTACTGGCATAGCGCACCATACTCCACCAACTCACGTGCTGCGGTCTACCCAAATATGCGCACAAAAACAATGAAATTCGCACAAGTCGCCGAGACCGTCATGGGAATTTGGCATTCTATGGAATTAGTTAATAGATATGCAGGTCTATTCGCGTGCCTGTCTGTGCTTTTGTGCCGCTAACGACTTGTCTGTCCGTCGACGTGTCTATTCGGGCGCCTTTCCAGCTGTTTGTGCGCTTCATATGCGAACTGCGCCCATCCAAAGCGCCTCACAGTATGCAATGACGAAATTTTTTGTTCCTGATTTCGGTCTGGTGTCCGCTCGTTCGCGTATATGGCTGACTATGTGCGCGACTCGACTCGACTTCATTCGATTCGGTTCGATTCGATCCTATTCCATTCTATTCTATGCTGTTACGTTGAATACACTTCGTCGCTTGTTTGTCCATTGGGATTTTCAATTCAATATTTACCATTGTTCGTCGCTGGACTGCGCCTTCTACAATGGTTGGTGTTGTTGTTATTGTTGTTAACTTTGTTATTGTTGTTGTTAGCGTCAACCGTATCTCGCCATGTGAACGTAATTTTATTTACACTTTTTATTAGGTTTTTCTGTTTGGCTTTTATTGCTTTTAATGTTTTTGTTGTTGTTGTTGTTGATTGTTTTTGCCGCTCAGCACTAGTCGATATTGTGTCGATAACGTTTGTTTCTTCATTCTTCCGTATGCAGCGCGCTGTCTCTCATAATGTGTGTGTGTGTGCGTTGTGCACTGCGTCACTGATGAAGTTGTCTTTTAATTAAAATTCCAAACTTTACTCTTGTAATTATATTAACTCGTTACTCGATATCGAGTGAAGGCGCCATAGTCGTCGTCATCGCCTTGTCGCTGTCGTTGTTGTTGTTGTTGTTGCTGCTTTTAATGCCTTCCTTGCCATTCTGATAGACCGATTGCTGTTGTTGTCGCCCAGTTGTTTCGCTTGTTGTTTGGCACAAACTACAAACACACTTTATGCCCTTTACTTAATGGTGCTGAAATTAAATTAATTGAACGCAGCATGAAATTTATTTAAGAATCAGCATTTTCCTCGCGCTGCGGCAGCGTCTGAGTCTGCGCTGCCGTTGGCGCTGCATGCACACGCGATGTGTACATTTGAGCGCTGCATTTGAGCTCATCACGTCAAGCTGACTGACTGACTGACTGACTGGCTGGCTGCTGGCTACAGCAGGTGAACGAATCTCGCCTCGAGTGTGTATCTGTCTGGCCGGGCTTGCGTTGCTTTCCGTTTTCCGCTTTTCCGCCATGCTCTGCCGACGCGTCGTCTGCGCCACTTTCGTTATGCGCCCTTCGAGTTTTTAATTGATTTATAAGTGGAGTTTGGAAACGTAATTATGCAGCAGACAGTGTGAGTTTTGCATTTCAATTTCTTAAATTACCGTAAATCGACTTTCACAACAACACAGTTGCGATGCTGCAAGCGGCTAGAAAATCTGGCCGAGCAGGCATATTAAATGTGTATTTGGGGAATTGCGACAGTTGAAGTTAATCACAGTCGTGGCTAGTGCCTAATAATGCGAAAGTAAATAATGAGAAAGTAAGAAACAAAGTGCTTTTGAGAAAAGAGGAAACTTTTATTTGATAGGATGAAAAAGTTGAAATTTCTTTGCAGACAAAATTATTCGTGATACCTGAATACTTCTTATGAAACTATTTAAGTAAAAATAATTTTTAGTCTGAATCATATAAGAATACAATCCTTAAATAACTGAAAGGTAACATCGAGCTTTAATATTCGAAATTTCGAATGATTTTTTAGAATGTAAAAGTATAGTTTGTTTAGCAATATGCATTATTTTTGGTGTTTTTTGTATAAAACTAATTTCTCTGATGGGTTCTAAGTAGTGCCCGACCACTCTTTTGGGCCGAAAGCGAAACTGAAACCCAATTTTTTTTTTTTTAATATTCGGCGAAACCGAAACTTTCTAGTTGAAATAAGAACCAACACATCAAGCATCAAAATCACAATTTTTCAACAAACGAATTTTACTTTAAGTAAATAAAGAACACACAAACAAACATAACATAAATGAATAAATACTTACTTATTAATAAAAACAATTCTTTCTTTTTTTCAAACATAAACATAAAAAAATCACCCTATCGTACCTTACTCGCTAATATTAAAAATTAAATAATTTATTATTATTTTCTAAAAAATTTTTTACATTGGTGGCAACTAAATTCTCTTCTAAATGTAAAAAATATTCTAGAAAGTTTCGGTTTCGGCCGTTCGTGCATTTTTTGGCCGAAACTGAAACCGAAACACTTATTTGGGCCGAAACCGAAAATTCGGTCGGATAGTAGTTCTAAGACTTACAACAATAATTGGTGTAGTTAGTAAGCCGTAGTCCTTTTTAATTTTTTAGAAGGAAAGCATTGAAGTCCGCATCACAGTCGGTGGCCCTCCCGGGATCATTGGGAGACCGTCATGAGCGTAGTCGCTCAAATCGTCAGTCTGTCAGTTACATTCGCCTACTTTCGTCTCCAGCATCCTGCTGACGCCGTTGCCGTTGCCGCTCCGCGTTGCCTAACACTACTGCCTTCCATTTGATATTCATATCTTCATCATTGCACAACCGCAAATATTAAAAAAATATTTGAAATATGTATGTCCTTAAAATTTTAAAGTTCTTTGGGTCAGAAAATCAAAAACTGACGATGCCAGGTTACTATAAATTACATCTAGTTTTACGCCTATATCAATATTTGGATGGATCTCGGCAAAAAAAAAAATTTGTTTCGCACGGTGTAATAAATGTACTTCGTCGTTCGTCATTTCGACTTCGTCATTTTTTTTTTTCCAATTTATCTTTCATCTTAGATTTTAAAACCAGAGGAGATAATTTATTTTATCTATAACATTCGAAAATTTATGTTTTTTGAAAATGGTCGAAAAATTCACCTTTTACAACTTTCACCGTCAGTAACTTCTCCAAATCTCATTTGATTTGGACAATCTGTATATCTCTGGAAAGGCTAAGGTATTAACTTCTGACCGACGGACAGCAGTGTTAGTCGGATGAATCGTTTACGAGATATGTGCTCATAACTGAAATAACAGGGGAAAAACTGGGGTTTCGAAGATTTTTTGAAGATTTTTCGAAAATGTTTCTTAAAATTTTTTTTTTTAATTTACAGTTTCGTATTCAGCGGCCCAAAGTTAGTCTAGAAAACACTTTTATTTTTAGGTGCATATTTTGTGTCGTAGTGTTCTTCATATTCCATATTTAATTCTTGCTCTTTGTTTACTATTAACCAATAAAGATAAAAGAATAAAATGAAATTAAATTCAAAACATGTTTTTTCCCCCACCTTACTGACATATTTTGGTTCTGAAAGTGCAAAATATAAAATTTAGATAGAAGGCGACAATCTTTTCCTTTCATTTGGTGTGCAATTCTTTATTATAACATAACCACAGATAAAAAAAAATCGTTGAAATGCCTATATTCTTGAAATTTGAAAGTCCTTTTAAAAGGACATCGGATCAGAAAATGAAAAACTGAGCATGCCAGATTATCACGAATGATCTCTAATGCTACGCCCATATCAATATTTGGATGGGTCTTGACAAAAGCGATTTTTTGTCGCACATTGTACTAAGCACAAATTAATTTTTCTCTTTCTCATTCAAATTCCATCTAGCATAAACTGCTTCAACTTGAGCCTTTCAACAGTAACACAACGAATGATACGAAAACTCATTGCTTGCAGCTGGTCAAACCGCGCTTAACTATTCACCGCTCATTCCACAAGCCGCAATCAAATAAAATTTTACTTGCATAAATTTGGCATACATACGCCTACACAAAAACAAAGAGCTGCCATCTTTGCATGTGTGTGTTAAATATTCGATGTAACCGCAACCATATCTGCAAGCTGCGCTCTGGGCATACACAACGCATGCCTCATGATGTTATTATGCTTCATGCAGTGCCGCTGCCTAGTCTACGCGGAATTGAAAAGTAATTTACATACGTAGTCACACGCACACACACGCACACCAGCACACTGTCAAAAACTCTGTAAAAATCAACAAAATTGCGTATAGCCACAGATTGTACGCCTTCCACAGCGCGTTTACGCAAAATCACAACAACAGCAACTCCACTGCCAACCCACCCATCGCCAGCACGCGTTCACCTCAAGTGTCGGCACACCTTCGTCAAAGCTGCGCACCACAGTGCCTGCCTCACCGCTCCCACCTGTCTTGGCAGCACAGCGTGAGGGAATAACGCAACAATAATAGTTGCGATATGTGCCACTGATTGTGGCGCAACGAGCGGGCGGGGCGGCCGAAGTGGATGTGCCAGCGGACGAATTCCCAATGCAATACGTCTGGGAAACGTCATGTTGATTTAATTCAGATTTCCATATCCGAAAGTGAGCTGCCGCCTCCCTGGCGAAAATGTCACGCGGCGAGAAGGTAAGGAAAAATACACACGCAGAAACAACAACAACAACGAAAAAAGAGACGTGGAAAATTTCTTATTTCACGCCTTTCCGCAAAACGTCAACGTGGAAGGCTACAAGTTTCCTCATGTGACAGCAAATATTCCAACTCCGAGACACACACACACACACACACACACACACACACAACACATGGAGACATTTTCGCATAAACAACGCACATATTCGTACTAAACAACAACAACAACAACAACACAAGCACACAAGTGTGTATTACATGGTAAGAACTGCCACTACCACACCGACAACAACAACAACAAATACGATAGCAACAGCCGCCACATGTAATGCTGACGGTAACGAGAAAAACAAGCACACCAACAACAACAACAACAACATCAGACACAAGGACTGGCAATCGCGCAGCGTTGGCAAGGTGAGTGGCGGCGCGTCGCTACTTCCATACAGAAGTGCGATGGGAAGAGGAAGCAGCGGCGCGGAAGAAAGTTGTCGCTGCAGCAGAAACTGAATTCCCAATGGGAGTCATTTGAAGGCTTATAACTGCGCAATATTAGATTATGGAGATTTTTATTGACAATTTTTAGAGGAGAATCACTGAAGCTGAATGTATGGCGGCACTGTAAAAAATTATGTGCCCGAAACAATGAAAATGTGTGGCAATTTCGCAGCACCAGCGAATGGCTGATGGATGATTGAATTGAATTCGGATGATTGAATTTTCTTCTCGATTAAAATCAGATGTTCGCAATTGGTGGGTCGTGATCGGCTGGTAGGGAGTCAATATGGTTTTTCTTATATTTTTGTTTACGCAGTTTCTCAAACTCTACTCGAACAAAAAATAAATTTTAACCCTTTCCGGTCATTTTCCACATTTCTTCAGATACAAATTTTTCCTTCAAAATATTGACTCTCGTTGAACATGTTAGCAATAAAATTCAAACAAAATATCAAAAAAATTATTTACGTTGAGAACTACAGCTTAATCAATTTTGTACGATATACATATATTTACAATGGTCCGCAAAGGAGTAGAAATGCATGAAATTCTGGTTTCGTTTTTTTAAGTTTTATGAACAATTCATTGATTTTTTCATAGAAAACATAAATTATAACAACAAAAAATCGTCTAGTAATTCTTATTTTAATCGAAAATTGCGGAATAGTCGAATTTTATTAGTCACGTGGCTTACAGATGGGCATGGCAGGCATGCAGACGCAAAAATTCTAGTACCAAACCCACAACTTACAAAAACTGCAAACATAACTTACAACCTTTGCCTTCCATTTGTACGATATATCGTACTAAGCTTTGCAACCCTTGCGGTCATTTGTACGATATATCGTACAATTTTTTTAAAGGCTTGCGAAAAATATTTAGACGCAAAAAATGTAAAATTTAATAAGTTTTATAAATCAACTGAGATTCAAACCTTGAAATTGTTTCGCTTTTTGGTACTAAAAATTATTACATATTTCAAAATTCCTTCGCAGAAGTACCGTCATTTGCTGGTTTTTCAAATTCTTGCAAACAGCTGCTTGCAAAATTCACTCATACTGTGTAGTCACGGCTATTATGATTTATATTTTTAAACATAATGGTACAACACAGCCTACTTAATGAAAATGAAAAAGCTGTTCCATAAAAAGTGTGTTCGCTGTCAAATAAAAAATCTTTGAAAAAATTGTACCATATATCGTACAAATTTCGGGAAAGGGTTAAGCATTCCTCTTCTTCGTTCTATAGCATTTTGCTCAGTGTAGGCAACTAGCGAGACCATTAGTGCAAAATTTGTCGATATCCGCTCGGTTAGCGATCTGCTGGCAAACGACACAGCCACCAACAGCAACTCCAGCCAGCTGTCAGTGCATTGACGCATCCGGACGCAGACCTTTCCCCAGCAGCCGACAAGAACCGTTTCACTTTGCTGATTTCTAATTCGCTGCGACATTTTGTGATTTGTTTGCACGCCAGCCGAGCAGCGAGCGACTACCTACCAATGCTTACTGCATTAGGACTAATAACGTTTTGACATTTCGCTCACATGCCAACCCCGTCCATGCCGCAGACTATTCGTACTTGACACAGCACCGCACAAAAGACGCGTCGGCAATCTGTTGCCGCCGCTGTTGCTGGTTGCCGTTGTTGTCGCTTCGCGGTGTAGTGGCGAAAGTCATAACGGTGTAAAATATGATACGGTTACAAAAAATAATGAGATCGTTTTGATTTTTTTGGTGTAGTTATTTTCCGCAGCTTATCTGGAGGGGCGCTACAAGCGCGTTGCCAACCCCCGGAACGGGCGTGGCCAGTGGTGACTGGGACGGCGGTGCGCGACCGTGTGGAAGGCGACGCGTTGCGGCAGATGAGTGAAATTGTAATTTGATATTATTGAACTCCGACTTGTGTGCAACCCAGAACCCATTCGCTGTTGTGATTTGCAGCGTGTAACAACGACGCCAACCAACAACAACAACGACATAATTTGCCGCTATAATAAAAACGCAAAGAGCGTAATTTTACGATTATGCAGCGTGTTGTTTTACATTTTTGCCCATCGAGAGAGAATCTTAACATAATGAAATGTCAAACAACACTGTAAAACGTCCCCGGGGAGTCGTCTTGATGGTGCGGCGGCGGCTGCACCAAGTGGTACGTGCGTGTGACGCGTGTATGGGACAGTGGAAAGCGTGAGGTGTCATAAAGTCGGCAAGTTCACGAGCCATTCAGTTCATTACCGACGTAAATGACAATGCCAAAACGCAACTAACTGAAATTGGCAAACTGATGTTTGTGCACAAATTACTGAAATTTGAGTTAGTGAAAATTGCTTTGGAGGATTATAGGCGTTGCTCTATTTTTTTTTTAGAGGTCTGTGGATTTTTATAAGAATTTTATAGAAAAACTATCAGGTGCCTTCAGGTCGTATTTCAAGCACTGCACAACCAGGCAATTTTTAGGAACCTTCAGCAGTTGTTACTGACCTCTGACAGGCTCTGGAATTAGCCTTTGAACAGAAGTATCGAAGTAGCGAAAACGGGTTCTGACGCTGATGTGAGTTAGGCGACATGTGTGGGCAGAGTGAAATAAACGAAAGGATGAATTAGCTAACAGCGGATCGCAAATGGTCTTCTGTGGAACAGAACCTAAGATTTGATTGACTCATTTTGATAATTTGATAACCTCGAAACAACACAAAAGAGTACTAACTGTGCCCAATATAGATTGGCTTTGAAGAAATTATAATTCAGTGAAGCTAGGAACGTTTTTAGTCTAAGAATTCGAAGAATACCGAGATGGCTGATTGCATTACTTAAAGTCTATGCTAGACAGCTTAAACGGCTCATCCGTGCTGAAGAAATTACCTGCAGACAATGTTTAGGGGATAACGAGACAGCAACTCACACAGTCTAAAGAGCATATATATAGCATTAGACACAGTGGCGCACACAGGGGAGGGTTCTTGGGGTTCAAACCCCCCGAAATATCTCTATGTTAGTACAGAAATTTAATTTATAACCGTCGCATATATATTCAATCATCAATATTCAATCATCAATACCACTACTCGACACAAAAAATGCACCTAAAAATAAAAGTAATTAACTTTGGGCCGCTGAACACGAAACTGAACATCAAACATTTTTGTAAGAAGCGTTTTCGAAAAATCTTCGAAAACCCAATTTTTTTCCTGTTGTTTCAGTTATGAGCGTCGGTCAGAAGAAAATACCTTAACTTTTCCAGATATATACAGATTGTCCAAATCAGATGAGAATTGGAGAAATTACTGACGGTGAAAGTTGTATAAAAGTGAATTTTTCGACCATTTTCAAAAATCATAAATTTTCTAATGTTGTTTTTGTATAAATAAAATAAATTATCTCCTCTGGTTTTAAAATACAAGATGAAAAATGTTTTATTTGAGCAAATATTAAGGGGGTCTTCTGCTTACGCGCCCGGAATTTTAGTCAATTTTTGGAAATTAATTGTAAGGAAACTATACAAGATAATTGAAAAATTTTTTTTTTATTATTTTTGTACATGTTTAAACTTGAAAAATGACAAATGCCTTATGTGTGTGGTGAATCCTGCGCCTTTGAGAAGTGGTCAAACTAGTACTGACGAAAGTGTCCGAGTCAACTTTGTGGTATGACATCCACCCCCACAGTTGTCGGAAATGTGAAAAGTAAAATGAATTCATTTTCAGTTTTACGTTGGCTGTGCTTCTCCGAGTACGATTTTTTTTATTTTTAAAATTTTTAAAATTATACGGTTTTTTGTGAAAAGTTGTATTTTCAACCACGTTTTTTGACCTGTTGAGGGTCATAAAAATTGAACAAAACAAAATTTCAAAAATCGTACTCGGAGAAGCATAGAGACGTGTTTTATGAAGAAGTGAAAAAAAAAATTAGTCAAATCCGATGAAAATAACTTGTAGAAGTCATACCACAAAGTATAAAAAAGGTGATTTTCGGGAAAATGCGTTTAAAGATAAAGAAATGCTCGAAACGGCTGGAGGCGGCTATGTTTCCGGCTTCGAAAACCCAGGAAGGAATGTGTTTTTCACGAAACCGTTTATAAGACGTATTCCTTATATCCTCTATATTCAAAAAATGCAAAAAAAAAAATCGATTTTTTCAATCCGCGTAAGCAGAAGACCCCCTTAAGCCTAACATCAATAGAATTGCAAGAAAAATTACAAAGTTATAAAACATTGAGTGAAAACACAATTTTTACATTTATTACACCGTGCGAAAAAAAAATTTGTTTCCCGAGACCCATCCAAATGTTGAGATAGGCGTGAGACTTGGGGTTATTTATAGTAACCTGGCATAGTCAGTTTTTCATTTTCTGACCCAAAGTCCTTTTAAGGACATACACATTTCAAATATTTTTTAAAATATTTGCGGTTGCGCAATGATGAAGATATGAGAAAAATGTTCTCCTTTAAACTAAATTTTCTATTTTAAACTTTCAGGACCAAAATATGTCAGGTAGGCAAAACATACATGTTTTGGATCTCAGTCTCAGATTCATACATCTAAAATTTATTTTATTTCAAAGTTCTCAACCAAGTTACACAAAACCCCCCGAAACAAAATCCTGCGTGCGCCACTGATTCGACACCAAAACCTATCCAAGATAACACTTGACATAGCTAACAGGAGGAAAGTCGATAATACCGTCGGATAGCTAAACATGGACAGCGGAACGAAAAGATTCCCACTGTTTTGGCCATTCGAACAGCAGCATAATTGATTTGGTTTCTTTCAAATTTTAAATTATTATTTATTTTTGATTTATTTTTTTATTTATTTATTATTATTATTCTTTTTATTTACTCAGAGCAGGAAACATAAAATCTAGACCAGTGGCGTACATAGGATTTCATTTTGGAGGGTTTTGCGTTCAACTTTTGAGCTAAATACCATTCGAAACCATATCTTATACCAGAAACTTTCCTGTTTGGCGTGGTTTGAACCCAAAACCCCCCTCCTGATTGCGCCACTGATCCAGACAACCTGAACGGATCTCGATAAATTGACAATCCTAAGTGAAATCCTCGCTATGAAAGTCACCAAAGCTCAATGTTTGTAATCATGAAACGAAACGGAAACTGCTGCTTCTTTTCATTTCTTTCACTACTAACATTCTTCATTTCGCCAACTGCAAGTAGCGAAAATATTTCTCATCTCCCACTTCCCTTTACGCTGTTTCCCTTTTCCATTTATTAGGCGCCTATAACTCTACGCACAGCCGCCACCAACTGTGTAGTTCAGCTGCCAGCCAGAGCTCGAGTCAAATTCAATGGCAGTGCGGAAGCAACGCTCACAGCACTCACACCGTCCGCCGGGCAGACTGGCTGTCGCATTGGAATTTCAATTAGAATTCTTTGACGCCGCCATTGCAAATACAATAAGGATAATAAAATTATTTCCCATTGTTTTTAACACTTCCAGCACCGTAACCCTGTCAGCGCGCCACACACAACCACACTCATCAAACACACACACACACACGCACATGGGCAGCATTCGTTTTGCAATTGAAACTTTCGGCAAAAAGCATCATTAGGCTAATGTCTACGGTGATGTGTGAGCCTTGCAATTTTTCAAAACAGTCCTGGAAACTGGTCTTGTGAGTTTCACAGCACCCAGAGGACACATGTCTCCCCACCACCTTTTTACTCCACCCCATTCCACTCCCTACCCACTCTACCGCTGTCTCTGCACAAGGCGTAAAATTTGTGCGCATTCCAGCCTCTCCAGCCACGTCAAAACAATCAACCACCACAACACCGCAACCGGTGGCTGAAGCGGCACAACCTTTACCCTCACATTACCCCCACACTTGACGGTTTCTTTCGGAAATTCTTGCTACTGTTGTTGTGTAAAAGCGCTCGACACAATGTGCCGCAACCATTTTAAATCCTTTTTCGTGGTTTTCCGCGTCCTCTGCAGCCGCCCTCAGCATCACCGCCGACGCCAAAGTTTTTGCTTCACCTGTGCACTTACAACAATAGTCAAGTGGGTGCTCATGAATCCATATTTAGATGTTTGGAACTGCTGCGATTTTAATTGAATTTTACAATACATTGACTGTTTTTGTTGTAGTTGTTGTTAGTTGAAACATGACGCTTGAAACATGCGATGAAAAGTTTTGCGCACTTACGCATTTGCCAAGAAACTTGTTGAAAATATTCATTTTGTCAGCCATTGCAATGTGACGAAGTGAGAACCGAGGTCGAGATAATTGAATGATTTTCTAAGCGGAATTGACAATGATTTGCTCATTATTTCACTCACTTTTCGACTATTTCCTATGTTTATATTTTCATTTTTTCGTGTTTGCTTGGACAATCGCTTTTAAGATGAGATGAATTTTTCATATTTTTATTGTACAAAACACTAAATTGTTTTCAAGCTTTTCATATTCCTTATGATAGTGTGAAGAATGTAAATATCCCTATTACAGTGCCTTCAGTGACTTCCTTTTTTTCAGTTCTGCCTCTTCTCTTTGCCACTCTTACATTATGATTGATCTCTTAACACTAAGAAAGACCATTGCGGCCATTTTGACGGTTTTTACTTTTTAACTATTTGTATTTTCTTTATTATTCTTATCAACGTTTGCTTTGGTGACTTATTTTTTTATCGTGAAATATTTTATATTTTTTGAAAATTTATTTTATGAAAAATTAGCCAAATCCGATGTTTACTTTTCGAGATATCAGCTGGTATAATGGAAAACCTTGCAGTCTTTCCTTCTTCTAAAACAT
The DNA here is from genome assembly GCA_963668005.1 of Melieria crassipennis. Lineage (NCBI taxonomy): Eukaryota > Metazoa > Arthropoda > Insecta > Diptera > Ulidiidae > Melieria > Melieria crassipennis. The sequence continues at coordinate 6,334,175 of OY764962.1, read as the reverse complement.
CTCCTAATATAGGTTCAACAATTAGCCTAATGCTCATCCACAATAACCCACTTTCCTTTCCCTTAACTTCCTCGTATGTTTCACATTTTTTCATTTCATATCTTCTTCGTTGTTAATCAATTCTCTTATCGCTCTCCATCGTTGTTCTACATCCATTATTCCGTTCCTTTGTTTCAACTTTGCTGCCTGAGTTTCCTCATGTCCTTCGTTTCATACATTTTCTTTCGTTTCATATCTTTTTAACCTTCTCTCCTTTTATTCTTAATCATCTTTTCGCTTCCATTATATCACTCAGTTCCCTCAGTACGAATCTTCCTTCAGTTCACTTGTTCTCCTTGCAGTTCATCCATTAGCTTTAATTTTTTGACCTTCTCACTTCTAGCTCTTCATTTTCACTATTACTCATTATCTTTTCAACTTTAGTACCCACATACATATATATTTTTTATTTTATTCGTTTTCAAACTTTATATTTTTAACTTTTTATACATGCATCCTTCATTCACTTCACAAGCCTACTGGGACATTGAATGTCGAATTTTTAACGTTAGTGCCGCCACAGTGTGGCCTAACCCCACTGTGCTTAAAAGCACAGCGTATCAAAATTCAGCATTGATAAGCGCCCCGAGAGACTAGCTAAGCCTACTGGGACAGTATATCATATCTATTTTTAACTTACTCTCTTATAGGACTTCATCGTTCCATATTTAAATATATCCACATTTGTATATGCCACTCATTCCCACTTTACTTCAGCGGTTCCCTCAGTACCTTCCCTTCTTTCTTCCTTTCTACCTTTATTGAGTTCATCTCTTCTTTGTGCTATTTTCCACTATGTATCCGTTTTTAAACTTTCTATCTTTATCTTTTATACATGCATCCTCGCTTCATTGATTCGTCCAACCTACTTTGCCTACTTTTTCACTTGTTATTTGTTCTTTCAGATTACCCGTTTCCCCTTTCAACTCGTTCAACGTTCCTATTTCTGTCTCTTCTTTGTCTTTTTACACGACGTTATTATGCTTAAATTCCCCTATCTTGCTAGGCATCGCTGAAAAAAAGCCTCATTGGCATTTAAATCCCCAAAGCAGAATTGTGAAATATGCTCATGCCAGCCACGCCCTCTTTCATCACAATTACCAACAGCTAAACGCACAAAAATACGCATTTATCTCTGCCACGTAGCTGCCTTCGTTTTCAATTCGAAGCAAATTTGTTTATGTGTGGTTGTATACCTACACACACACACACACACACACACACACACATCCAAACTGTGCGTATTTGTAAAGTTTAGTGTGCTGACGTTACCTTACAACGCCTTTTCATTTCGCTATTCTCCACCTCAGCACCAACATATGCACACAAACAGACAAACATACAAACACCCAGACAGACAAAAACACAGACACCACATTTAAATGTAAATAACTCAGCCGCTGACTCCCATTTTCTGCGTTATTGTCGCGCAAGTTCTTAACCTCTTCTACTTCTTCTTCCTTCATTCCTTTGCTGGTTCTAATTTGGTGCGTGTGGTTTTTTTACTTTTGCCTCACGCGTTTTGGTTATGCGTGTCCTTTTAATCCCTTCGTGATGGCAGTTAATTATTTCGCTTTGTTTATGCACATTTGACTTGTAGTCAGCGCACGTGCAGACAGACATCGACACGACACATGGCATGCGTGGTTTTGTAGATGTGTGTACAAGCTTTTATGCGCTTTTTAATTCACATTTAAAAACATTTGCAAGTTGTGGACTAGGAGTAAGTATGGCGGATTACACTGAGCAACAGCCAAAATTTTTCCGAGTTCTAGTAAACCTTTTCTAAAGGATTTTTGGACGCTGATCACAACTGCGTACTTAGTTTTTTGATTGTTTGAGCGGTTTGTAAGTTAATGGTGGTTTTTGCTAGGAGGTGTTTTTCACGATTTTTCATCTTTGAATTTTTATTGCATTTATAATATGTTGAAAAACACGATAATTTTTTTATGACACAATAACGAATCCTCAAGCTATAATTTTGACCATAGTCGATTTCGATTGGTCAAGGGTTAACACGGCTATGGCTCTTCAAAGTTCAATTTTCGCGAATTTTTTATAAAAATTCATTTAAATTCGGCGTTGCAATTTTCAACTAGGAGTTAGTGTGCAATGTATAGTGTAAGGTTGTAACTTAAACTTATAGAACAGATTTTTTGTGTTGCATGTGCCATTCTCGGCCTATACTCATTAGAGTGTAAATGCGACTTTACCTTCTGAACACGTGTTTGTATTTAAATCTCCTAATACTCTTCGCGTCATTGACGAAAGTATTTAAAGTATTTTCGCAAGCGTCAATATTTGTCTTTTCAAGGGCATTAACAAAATTTGAATTGGTTCATTACTGTAGGAGCTATTCTAAAAAGAGTTGCATCACACAAGTAAAAATTTCAACCATACATACTAAGCAAACTACTTGCTGTTTTTCCATATTTTATTGCGACATATTTTTAGGGCACAAAAAATTCAAAATTCGAAAGCAGAAAATTTTATGAATTGAGGGCATTTGTTGTATGTGAGCTGCCTAAAATTGTGCTAAGATATTAAAGCTCAAAAGTAAATCCTTGCTTTTGTTGCTGAATTTATGCATGGAGAACTTACATATTTGTACACATACTCTATTACAAACATCGTATTTCAAAAACTTGTTTTTTAATTGAAAGCCCCAACATTCTTCTTTCACTATATGGCAATATATATTTTTTGGAAGCAAAATTCTTTTGTGTATTCGCAATCTTGCAAAGTAACTGAAAATTTGACTTTGCAAATGAATAACTCTTGCAAATTTGAACCGATTTTAATGTTTTAAATTTTAAATACATAGCTAGAGTATTGTTAATCTATGTTAAAAAAATGGCATTTAAGACTTCAGATTTGTAGGAGCTACATGCATGTAATGGTCAAAAAACATGTAAAACGCCCTCCAAGGAAAACCATCAATATTTCCTAAGCCGCTCAAACAATCAAAAAACTAAGTACGCAGTTGTGATCAGCGTCCAAAAATCCTTTAGAAAGGTATGGTTTGATTTCAGAAAAAAAAAATAATGTCGATTTTGTTGCTCTGTGTTATTGTCATTGTTTACACATTTCAGTTTATAGGTTAGGAAAATATGTTTGTAGAAAGCAACGAACTTTTAAAGATCCAAAATTTTAGTATTGTAAATTGAATTAAATTTTTTTTATTTTTAGAATTTAAGAATTTTAGAATTTATTTTTATATTTATTAAATTATTTTTTTTAGATTTTTATTCCTTTTGTTCTCTGTTGCACTTAGCACTCGCACTTAACCCCAAAACATTCAAAATAAATGAGCTGAACATTCAAAATTAAATTAGTTATTGCACACACTTTCCCACAAAAGAATAAAAACTTTGCATTTTCGACTGCGATGTGAGTGGCAACAACAAATGTTACGTCAGTAATAGTAGAGAAAGCAGAAGAAATAAAATAGAAATAAATATATGCAAGAAGGGGAGCAAGACGTACAGAGAGAGTGTAATGGATAGTGGAAAGCGAAATATGGTGATGAAGTCGAATGTGTAAAGAAATGACAGGGCACACGAAATTCAAAAATGATTGATAACAAAAAAAATTAAATATGAAAGAATCATTAATTAATTTTAATAAAATCTTAAAAATTGATAGATGCATAGATTTTTAGTGCTTAAAAAGTTAATACTCCACCAATATTCTGAAAAGATTGATTAATTACAATGAACTTATAGTACATTGAAAATAAAAAGTGTTGAAAGATGGTTCATTAAAAATTAAAAAAAAAGCTAATGGTAAGAAGAAGGATTCGCAATAAAAATTATATTTTTTTTAATTTTTAATACTTAACTCATCTGAGTTGCGCGTCAATATGGCATTTTATTAGGCCATCACTGGACCCAGCATCATACAGCTTGTGTGCATAAAACGGTCACAATCGTCTTTTAATGATTGCGGGAACTGTGTGGTTGAGATAAGTAAAAGAAATGTATATAACAGCACATTATTGGACTACGATTCAATTGGAACGTCCATTCCGTACTCTTGGATCAAAGTTCCTGGCGAGGGTGACTGATATGCGATTAAGATTTCAATGCACTCACAATGGGGCCGGCGAGCCTGTCAGTGAAAGTGTGGAAGTATTATACACAATTTTCTTAGTCTCTTCAACTCAGATGCTGCTATACTTATATCGCGAAATTTCTTATTAAATCTGCTCTAAGTTTAGATACAAAGATCTTTAATCGGAAAAAAATGCCGGTACACTTTTCAGACGAAATTAAAATTATGGAACAGTCAGTTATTATTTTGCAGATATAAGAAACATTTTATATTCAGCATACCTTTACGATTCGTAAGGTTTTCAACTAATTTTAACCTAATCTCACTTAACCTAATCTCACTTAATGTCTCAAAGTCAGATTAGTTAGTTTTTTTCGCATTAAGCGTAGCGGAAAAATTTACAACGTGCTCCTTTTTCCAGCTATTTTTGAGTAAAAGTTTTTGCCAGATTAAAATGAATGAATATTCTGTTTTCCAGTTCCGTTATGAGTTTTTCAAATGTTTATTTAAATAAGTTTGAATTTAATTGTGCCGCTTTAGCCTTTAGGACATTTATAATGTGCCAAGCAACAACAACAACAATAGCATGTCATATGAAAACGTGCAACGGCATCGCAATGCATTGCACCCCGCACGCACTACACCACTTCCCTCAACACAGTCACCCCCCCGCCCCCCACCCAAAAACCGACACGACCCGCAGTTCCACTCATACACACCCAAACACACACACGCACGCACACCACAAACACTCATTTCGATGCGGCAATGAATTCAACAAGTTAAACAGAAAGTAGGCAAAACCGAAGCGCACAGCGCCGAAAGAAATGTGCAGCGCATGAAACGACAGACGGCACAGTGCGAAAAACCCTGTGCCGTGCGAAGCGCGGAGAAGCGGGGTTGCGCGGCGGTGGAATTCGCTGCTGCTACGCTTTGGATTGTCTGATTATAAAAGTTTGCCAAACCGGGATGCAACGATACAACAACAAACCAACAAACCAACTCAACTCAACTCGTTGCCAGCGCTTTGGTTGCATAGAGCGAGGCGAGCGGCAGAATGTGCACGAACGTTGTGCTGCTGGATCGTTTACAGCGATGACAGCAATGACAACAACAACAACAGCAACAGCAACGACGACGGCGTCAACTTTTGCAATTTTCAACGATTTTAACGCACGTTATGCAATTCCTGGCGCAATAGCAGCTACAATAACAACAACAACAAACTGCGGAAGCAATGATGACAATCATAACAAGTGCTGCAGCAGCAGCGGCAGCCAAAAACAGCAGCCACAACAACAACAAGAACAAAAGCACATCAGTGCATGAACACCTTTCGCCGGCATAAAACGCAAATTGAAGTTTTCAACATTTAAATGCCAAAACGTACGCAGCAAAGTCAGCGCCAGCCAAAAACAAATACAACACAAAAACATGGAGAGACGAGCGAATGTCTGCGAGCATAATAAAAACAATACCTACACCGGAATGACTTTCTTCCTGTTTGGTGTCTTGTTTGCTTTGTGTATCTGCTCGGCCGTCTGTGGGATGTGTGCGTGTGTGGGTACCATCGTCCGTCAGATACTCTGGAATTGCTGCCTCTGTACACGGCGCTACTCAGTTGCGTGCCACAAGTGAATATTTGTCCAAGGACCTTCTGGTGTGGTGGGCACTGCTAACAACATCAAAAGAGTTGGCAGGCGATTTGGTCGAATTCTCTTTTCACCACCAGTGAATGGTGAACCTGAAAGGATGTGACAGAGCGGCTCTCAGCTCAGATACATTGACAGTGGTGCGTGAGAGTGCAAGTCCACATACATTCATTCATTGAATGAATATGTGGATGAATTCATTTCGTATTTTTTCGCATATTTAAAAGTTTATACTATAAACTTTATAGCAAACATTTACCAAGCATTTCTTTTTTCCTATAGCGATTCCCACAACTCTATTGTATGCTGTATAAGTATAATATATTTATTAGAGAAATTTATAAAAAAAAAAATTTGTTGATTGTACCAAAATTCTAACTTGATGAAAATTTTTTAAATTAAAATTTTTAAATTAAAATTTTTAAATTAAAATTTTTAAATTAAAATTTCTTAATTAAAATTTTTAAATGAAAATTTTTAAATTTAAATTTTTAAACTTAAATTAATTTTTTTTTTAAATTAAAAAAATGCGTCTAAGTGATATCTATAATAGGACTTAATCTCACCTAAATCGGATGATTACTTAGAAAGTTATTAACTTTTGTTGTTGTTTACTATATTAATTCTGGAACATCGGGGATTAACTATTATGGACTTAAATTCTGGGGAATGGATACCTATATTAATACAAGTATTAAAAAAATATAACAGTCCAAATTGGCGGGAGGCATTTTGCCCTTCCTTATCCGGTTAAGGACTTTCATCTGAAATTGGAAGAATTTGAACTGAAGAATCGTATAAACTTAAAAAAGGTTTGAAAATAAAGAAAGGTAAGAAATAAAACATAATCGTTATATCATTGCCTGAAAGGCTGGTCTGTCCTGTCTACATTTGAATAAGCTTACCAGCGTTAAGTTCAAAAAAATTTAAACCTTTCTATTCCTGATATTTTTTTTTAATTTCCTTATATTTCCGAGGAATGTGCGATGATTTTCTAAATCTCGTACGAAATAGAGACCTAAAATATTTATATTCCATATTTTTGGGAATAAAAATATTGCCCTAATTTAAGAATTTTCTATAATTATTGCTTTATAATTCGCAATAAGACATTTTTACGTCGCCTATAACTATTATCATGTAATAAATATTTTTGAGTTAACTTTTATAAGTTACAAGTATATTTTTCGTTGTCGATAATTATTATTTTTTGATTTTTGTTTTTTGCATTGCTTCATAACTTTTATTTATGACTTTTTTAATTTACGTTACCGATAACTATTCTTTTCAGAAATTTTTTTTTTACGGTGCTTCATAACTTTTAGTTATTTATGATTTTTTAATTTACGTTGCTGATAACTATTATTTTTGAAACAAATTGTATTACCTTGAATTACCACATTTTGGACATGGATTTGTTTTTTAATTGTTTTGACAAACGTAAATTAACTGCTGAAACCTAAATTCCACCAACAACTAAACAATTAAAAATCATTTCATACTCAAAATGTGGTAAGGCAACGTAAAAAAAATTTCGTTCATAAAAGTTATGAAGCAACGTAAACAAAAAAAAATTAGTTTCTCATAACAGTAAACAAAGTAAAAATTAATTGTCGCAAATAATAATTATAATCCACAAAAAAATTAATGTTGCATTGTAATAGTTACATTGCAATTATTTTCTTAAAAAACTTACAATAGTTAAGTCCCTGATTCGATTCCATACAACCGCGGGAGAAAATTAGAAGGAGTGGTCCGTTCGTTATAAAATTTGATATAATAATTAATCATGGTCTGCTGAATTGAAATCTCCGTTTTGTTTTTCTTAAACTTTTTTAGTTTGGCAATGTCTGAGACTTAAATTTGCAATTTTCGTCATTTTTGGTGAACTATAGCAAGAAGTGTGTTGGCTAGATTTTTCAGATTTTACATTTAATCGGTAACGTGAACATTGATAATTGCAAAGAGTAGCAGAAATTGTCTTAGGACCCTTTAATTTTGCAATAGAAACGATAATAATAGACGTATGTTTTGTTTTTTTGCAGTTTTCTCAATTTTTCATGCTGATTGCATACTTTTAGGGATGAAAAATAAATTCTGTCGAAAAATATGTGTTTAGATCACTTTTCAAATAGAATAATTTTCTGAGATCGGAAGATATCAGAGGATGTAATTACATTATCAGACAAAGAAAGAATGCTGCTTAAAATAAAAAAATCCAGGAACATACTTTTACATACTTTTTAGATATTTTCTTCTAAGTTTTGCCAATTTCCAGATTTTTAATTTAGAAAAATATTTTGAATTAAAATTGGTTTAAAAGCCTCAGCTTTGCAAATTTTGAGAAAATATTAAAAACGAAAATGGCCACATCATTTCTTAATCTATGTTCAAAGTTTTAGCAACTTCTTGGTAACCATGTATTTTTACAATTTTTTTTACTCAATAGACTAAAAAACAGAAAATATGTGTTTACATTTTTTGTGGAAAAAAGTTTCAACTTTGAGCCGCTTTTGCACAGACACTAATTAATTTTTTGCACAAATTTTTGGGGGTTTTCTTAGTTGGAGTTTTAGCTTTTAAATTACGTCAAAATCGTTAAATTTTGAAACTATAATTTTTTTGAATTTATTTCTATGGAACGAATCACTGTGCCCTGGTACGAAACCTATGTATGTGAATGTATACGCAATCTTTTCATAAGCATTTTGAATCCAAGTAGTGGGGAAACGATCTTAACTGTTAATGTTAGGGGTCTATGAGCATAACTACATTCAGTACTTAAAAGCATAGATTCATAGATTCATCTAATACTCCAACTTAATTCCTTCGATTGAACAGTAATCGGCAACACAGCTGTCACAGTCATTTTTACTGGGCGATAGCCTGTAATTATTTCTAATTTTTCAACAATTGCCTCAAATGGTAATCCGATTATACATAAAAATAGGTTGGAAAAGTACTGAATTGATGGACAAGCTGCCTAAGACTGCTATGACCATAACTTCTGATTCGTCTAGTTTACGTCAATCAATCTGCGATTTTTATCCCAGTGAACTGTACCATTGATATATGAAAAATGGGTCAACATCATGGAAGACCCAGCCACTAAAAAGATTTTTTCGTTTCTTTTAAAAACATGCACACGCTTCGACAATTCCGAGGTTCACCTTTCACCACACATCGTCTTGAACACAAATCAATTGTTCGCGGTTTCTGATGCATGTTTGGTACATATTAACTGACATGCATGCAATTAAAGCAGACAATCGCCACAATACAACAATATCGCTGCCGGAAATGTTAGGTTATGAATTGCAGTCGGCGACAAAGTAGATGTTTTTGCTAGATTTCAGTCGATACACAAAGAATTAATTGTCAGGCTTTGTTGCGCAGCGTGTGTGCCACATATCCTCAAACTTGCCAGCGCCCACACACATCCGCACCGACCGACGCTCTCGCACACAAATGCAAACACATAATAAACGTGCGCTTATCAGCATTTTGCATAATCGTGTTGCGTTGCGGCGTTGTGGTGCCTGGTGTTTTGAATAAATTTCAATGAGTGATGAATTTGCGCACATTTTTCTGTCACTCAATATGCGCTCCAACACACGCACCCACGCGTACAATCAGATTTTTATCGCAGCGCATACGATAGACTTTTATGGGTGTGTGTGTGTGGGTGTTTGTGTGTCGCTGCTTTGCAACAAACCTCGCACAATGCAACACAAACAGCAAAGGTTGACAATAAAAAATGCCAACGGAAAGAGGGGAAAAGGGAAATGAGGCTGAAACCTCATACCGCATGTGATAAATTACATGTGCAACGTGGCAAGCAGCAACCGCCAGCCAGCCAGCCAGCCAGCCAGCACAAGCAGCAACAACAATAAAACAAAAAAAACAAACAAAATGGCAATACATCACTCATAAATTGTGTCGTATGGGCTTCCTTTCCTTTACGACATCCATATATGACTGTGTGCTTTCGAATGTATTCATGTGTGTGTATGTGTGTGTGTGTTTGTGTTGCTGCATGCAAAAGATATTTATCCGTATCTGTTGACAATTATGATGAACAACAAAAGAAACTTGTGAATTTATTTGCATAATCAATCGGAAAATAATTTTGTCGGTGTCGCCTTTGGGTGTGTTTGTTTGTATGTGTGTGTGGTGAGCGGGTGTTGAGTGTTTAAGTGGTGCAACGTCTTCAGTTCGCCTGAAGCGACCGAATGTGTATTTTTCAAGCAATCGAGAGAATCAAAAGGAGAGTGCAAACAAAAATTGTACTTTTCCACTGAACAGTTTATTATATGTGCCGAAAGAAGTACAGTTCTTTATTGGAGAAAATGTATTGAAGCCTTTCGGAGAATAAAATGGTTTTCATATTAGCTTTTGAGATCTTGAGATCAGATTTTAAATATAAATTTAATATCTACAGATATGATATCTGATAAGATCAACATATATAAATTGGAGATTTTAGATACTGAGAAAATAAATTTTTCATCACAGCCGTGGAGAAAAACTCTGGGTCTAGGACTATGGAACTATGGAAAGCTCCTGAAAACGGAGAATCTGGGTGAGTAACACACACAGGATTTCATTTTGGGGGGCGCGGGGGTTTTGCGTACAACTTTTCAGCCCAATTCCATTTGAAACCGTATTTTGTACCACAAAGTTTTGCATTTTGGGGGGCGTTCAGAGACATTTTGCATTTAAGATGTTCAGAGACTGATAAGTATTCAATTTGGTTTTGGGTCTCATATATTTTCTTTAAATTTTTTTTTTATATTAATTTAAAGCCAAAAAGATAACATTAGACTTGATAAGATTAAGATTGGATATGTTCTTCAAATATAAACCTAAATCCTACGGGAGTTGAGATTTTGAATTACAAACTCAAACCTTAAGACACTGAAGAAGTTTATATCACTTTGTCAGCATTTGACCTTCAAATTTGGTTGAGTTTATACAATCATTCGTGCCATTTAATGCACGAATGAGGATTTCGATGTAAGAACCAGTAACAGAACATCTCCACCAAAAATCAGATGTATTTTTGTACCTGCATTTTCCTCACTGTAAACTGACTTTTACTTCAAGTATGAACGCACCAAAGATGAAATGAAAGAACTTCTCAATCTTCGGTGATCACACCTTCCATAATGCCCCTGAAAATGTCCAATTGATACCAGTGACAGCTTGCAACGCTGAAGTTCGGCGCCACTCTTAAGCGACAAATTATCCGATTTCATTTTTCCAGCTGCCGCAATGTTAACGCGCCTGTAACTGTCGTTAAGCACATCAACGGCCCGAACGTTCACTCAAGCTGGCATTTGTCCGCTGGCGCAACGACACACACAGTTCGCTACACATTTGCGAAAATACGATTAAAAGCAGAAAATACAAAAATAAATATTTTTAATAAGAAAAAATATTTACTGCAAGAAGGCCGCTGCCATGCTGCCCTCTCGCCTATAAGCGGCTTTTGCGCCTGAAAGTGTTCTTCACTTTGTGCAAAATTGCATGCTCTTCACTTTGATTAACGTTAATGCGTTAATCCGGTTTCAGTTGCAGTTACCAGTGGCTGGTTGCACTCGCAGTCACAGTTGCCATGGTGTCAGGGCCATTTACGCAGCCCACGCGCTGCCGCAGCGGCATTGGTCAAACGCAATTTCAACGCCCATCCGACACTCGCCCCGCACCTTTCGGTGGTCAATACACTTCAACGCGTCGCATTTCGGCCATACGGTTTTTTTTGTATAATTTTCCAAGTGCATTGGTATTCACTTTTTTAATGAGATTTACCGCCCGCCCACTTCGCCGCTAAGCTGTTGCTTTTTGCGGCCCGCGAACTGCTGCTGCTGCTTGGGTAAATGTATTAATTTCAAATTAACTCAAATGTCATTGCAATTACCGTTGAACTGTTTGTGTGAGTGGTCAGCGTGTGTCTGTGTGTGTGTGTGTGTGTGGCCTGGACATGTGACTATTTGTTGTCATACGGTGGTAGCGAAATTCGCATGTGGAAAATTTATTGGTCACATAAAATTGTTACGTGGGCCTTTTACGCAGAACGAAAATGTTTAAAAATTATTTAAATTTTTTTTAATATAAATAACTGACATTTGTAATAGAGCAGGGGCCCAATTAAGAGGATTATATGCATTTGAATTGAAAATGGTAAAATTATTTATAAATTTAGATCCGTTGAAAATAGCTCCCAAATTGCTGTTTCAAATTGGGTTTTAACATACTTACTTTTCAAGAAAATTCTATATAAATTTTCGAGGATATGAAGGATTAAAATTTTCAAAGAACCTTTTTCATATCCTTTTTTTATAAATAGATAAAAAATCAAACTTATTGAAATTCTTGAGCCTTTCCTTTTAAAAGGACTAAGGATGTAGGAATGAAAAACTGAGTACGCAGTATTACTACATTTGGTCTCTAGTTTCACGCACATATGGATTTTTTCCAGTGTGAAAAATTCTGTCGCACGGTGTTATCAGATCTAAGTCATCTGTTCTCGGCTAAAAAGGCTTTCTATGTCTGCGTCTAAATTGTGGATAATTCTAGAAAAATTCTTTTTTTAGCAACTCTGATGCGATCATTATCGTCTAGTAAAACATTTCAAATATATATTTTATTACCAAAAATTTATGGATGCACTCTTCTTGAACGCTTTCAATTCCTTTTTGATTTGAATTGCCCGAATCGAGTTTTCCATTTTTTACGGTCCTGCATGAATAATTTTCAGTTTGTGAAATCTATCCTGTGTCAGTGATCATTTAGTTTTAAGAACAATATTTTCATGAACACCTAGAAAATATGTTTGAGCTGAAGAAAAGTAATGTTAGTCAGGGAGAATTTTACTTTACAGATTTGAAGTGAACAAACAACACTGTCGTCTAACGGCCCACACGAAAAAATATGCGTTCAACAAGAAGTATAGAATGCAAAGAGTAGATCGCATCTTTGCTCCCGGCCAGCTATTTCAAGTTAATGATTGGTCACACTGGAGGCCGCCGAGTTTACCGGGCTTTAAGATATCTCGGTGCTATTTGCCAAAAGCATTCGTATTCTAACAGATCATTACTACAATTCATAAACTTAATCTGACTGGCTGTTAAAAATCTAATAGAGGTCTCTGCGGGGCGCATTTGCAAGCTAGTTTTACTTACCAAACTACCAAATTTGTACCAAAGCTCAAGCTATGTATTTCAGTTAGCCTTTGTCAAGGCATATTTCCATACGACCTCTCGCGGCAATCCTGCAAAAGTATAGGTAAATGCTTTTCAAGTTACTGAAAACCATGTAAAAGCACTCAAAGCGTTCAGTTGGTTGCTAACAAAGTTTTCAAGCACTTTTAGTTGAAATTTACACTCATAGAGGACACTCCGGTAATTTTGTTGAAATATACTGCGCCGAAACCAACAGGATATTTGCCCGAAAGGATTATTTTACATTCAATGTATAAGCGGAATTTGTACAGTCAGAACAACATTCTGTAGACTACATGCAATGAAACTTCCCGTCTGTAGGCAATTTCCCTTCTGTAAACTACATTAGCAAATTTAACAGTATGTAACCATGTAAGGTCCAAAGAATGCTGTTATGCTTGGAGAAGGCCTGCTAATGTACTGTAAAATATTCTATTGAACCAAATGGGCACAGTGATGTTAACCCTTGTTCGAAAAGGGGAAGCAGACGCACTGATATAATGAACAGTCTGTAGCAAAATACGAATATTGTTGAGTTTTATTAATCATTGCTTTATTTTGATACATTTTGCGTTTAATCTCTTCATTAGAAATTGACTGATAAAACATGGTGTAATATTTTATATTGTAGAGCCATAGCTCCTACATATTTATTCAATTAATTAAATTGTTTACTCTTTATTTCTTGCTTTAAAAGGTGCTCGCGCTTAAACGAGTTTTAACTGAGTCCACTTCATTCAAGACGATATTTTTTGCATTTCATATGAACATAGCTCCTCATATCATACCAGCACAACATCTGTAGACAAGATATGAATTCAGCTAAATTGAAAATAATTATTGAACCGCGGCTCAGCTGATGGATGTTAGTGCAGCTTCTTTTTCCGGTTCAAATGGTTAGGTCAGTTAGTGAAGGATGTGTGCGGCACAGAGACTGCACTTTCACTCGGAGGCCAAATTGGCTCATTGTGAATTCCTTCTTAAATTGTTCTGAAGCTAACCAATGAGTCTCAACACGAAGCAAACCAGTTTGACCTTTAAAGAAGAGCAGATGCGGAACAGCAACTTTTGCCGTGCAAGTCAGGCCCGCTAGGAATCTTGACCCCAGGGTACGGAGTCGGCTTTTTTGCAGAGCTGCGCAGTGTCAGAGGAAGCGTTGAATCGTTTCTACTTCTTCTTCATCTCTGCGGCTTCTGCTGGACTCACTGGACGAGAGGCGCCATTTGATCCATCGCCATCGCCATTAGATCCAAAGGCGCAGTGTTCAGTGTTGACTCCCACGATCTGTCTAACAGAGGTTCGAACATCAAACTATAGAAAACTAAAACTTGGTGGAAAAACTAGACTTTAGTCTCGTGATCGAGCTGATTGCTACGATATTGTTTGAGAATTACAAGCGATAAAGGGATCTGTTGAAATTCGTGCTAAGGATGGTTACAAACAGAAATAATGGTCACCAGCAGTCAACTGTATTACACCGTGCGACAGCATTTTTCACACCCGAAAAAATCCATATCGGCGTGAAACTAGAGACCAAATATAGTAATACTGCGTACTTAGTTTTTCACTTTACATCCTTCACATCACATCATTTTACATCCTTTGTCCTTTTAAAGGACTTCGAAATTTTGAAGGGGATTAATAATGACTAACTTCGTTAGAATATGGCGATATGTATATCAAATGAATGAGGAAAGGCTCAAGAGTTTAAATAAAATTGATTTTTATCTATTTGTAAAAAATGATATGAAAAAGATCCTTTGAAAATTGTAATCCTTTATGTCCTTGAAAATTTATTTGGAATTTTCTTGAAAAGTAACTATGTTAAAACCCAAAATCTTCTTGATCACGTGACAAAATTGCATTACTCTAACTTTATTGGTTCGAAAGTTATTAAAAAAAAGGCGGAAGCTGTAATTTTAATGAAGTACAAAAATTCTAATTTATTTGAGTATCAGTATTTTAAATAATAAAAAGATGCAAAATCAATTAAGCAATCAATGAAGAAAATCAATTTGCAAATGATTAGAGATTCATCTCCCTATAGCAAAATTTAGAATTTTTTACATTATTTACTCTTTCGACTTTTCGAGTCGGGTTTCCTTTATGCAAAAAAAATTTTAGTATAAAACAAACAATTGACCAAAAAAATTTTTAACTGTTTGCCTGTGCAGTACTTGTTTGCAGAGCCTTTGATGGCAAAAGGTTTGTTCGTTACTCGCCTATGTGCTACTCCTACAAAAAATTGTGGGCAGCAAATTTAGTTTCAAATTGTTTTACACTCAAGAGTTCTGTGTGGACACCCCACAATGAAATCCCTCACACTTTCAATGCAATCAATTCTACAAAAACATTTTATATACTTACATAGAAACGCACTTTTTTGTTAGAAAAACTGTAAATCCCTTCAAAGCATTTAACAACAGTAAACAAAAACGCTGATCGCTAACAGTTGGTGAAAAACTATTTCAAAGGACCTGTCCACCAACTGTCCGCATATGACAATTCGCGTGACAGCCACTGCTGTTGCCGCTGTGTTGTGGTACCGAGTTGTTGTGTTGTCTGGTATTGCGTTGTGTGAGTGCAATTGTAATCGGAGAGTATTTAACAAAAATTCAACTGAGCGCGCGTGCAAGTGCCGCATTCAATTAAATTTCATTTCACTTAATTGGATTTAATTAAATACATGTTTTTTTTTTTTTTTTTGTTTTTTTTTTTTTATTTTAACGAGGAGGGAAGCATCGAAAGCCTCAGGTAGTGCGGGACTTTAAACCGCTAAACCCTCCTCTCGTCCGGACGGTTTGCCCTCCTGGGACCACCGTGAAGTATTACGTCAGGAGGCCGTCGTGAGCGTTACCGCTCTATCGTTCGTTTGTCAGTCTGTCGTCCGTGTTATGGCAAGTGTTGCCATGCGTTCAACGCTGGTACAGAATAACCGCGCTAATTTTCCATGTGTTGAAGCTGTGCTGCGGTCGTTTGTGGCCGATGCCGGGCGTTCTGCTCGTCACATCTCACTCGACACATCATAAGTGTTATGATTCGGCTGCAGGCCTCCCATGCATCGGGCGAGCTCAGCATGCAGTGTGTAACTGCTGAAGGAGAGATCGGCTCATTGAGAAGGGATTCTAAGGACCGTCTCTCGTCGACAAAGCGGCTGCATTCCAGCAAGACGTGCTCTGCGTTTTCTGCTTTCCCGGCGCATGCTGGGCAGAACGGGTCGTCTGCGTGCTGACATTTGTGCAGATACTCCTGGAAGCATCCATGTCCTGAGAGCATTTGAGTCAAGAAGTAATTGACCTCGCCGTGTTTTCTGTTGCACCACGCTTCTATGTTTGGGATCATCCGCCATGTCCACCGGCCTTTCGACGATGCATCCCATCGTTGCTGCCATTCTGCTAAGCTTTTACGCCGCACCGCCTCCATCACTGCAGATCGAGAGGCCGAAGTGTCTTTGCACTCTCGCCAGATTATTGCTGCCTCTCTGGCCAGTATATCGATTGGCCAAGTGCTGGCAATCACGTCTGCTGCCTCGTCCGAGACAGATCTAAAGGCGCAGCAGACTAGAATTAAATACATGTATGTGTGTGTGTTTGTGTGTATAGTACAAGTAGCGTGCAAAAGTGATGGTGTTGGTCAGCAATTAAGCAACAATTTGTGGCACGCTTTAAATAAACAATGTGGAGCAAGCATCGCGTACGTATGTATACAAAACACACAAATCTGATATACATACATAAATACTTACAAGTCTTTATAGTCACTGGCATTAAATTAATAAAAAATGTTGCTCAACATTTTTGCAAGATTAACCAATATTTACTGCTTGTAGCCACCGCACCAATGCAATGGACGGAAACGAAAAGTTCCGGCATTGAAATGCCATAAAACAAAATCGTCGACATATAGGAAGCCGACGCGCATGGCAGCGGCTGTCAATGTGCAAAATTTACCATAGAATGTGGCCATTATTAAATGCCGTCCATTAGAGTTTTTAACTATGTGTCGTGTTGTTGTGGCAAATTGTTGTTGGTTGGTCTCATTTCGGTTGCATTGCTGCATTTTCGGCGAAAATGTGGCGCGTTGTAATTTATTTTCACAATAAACTCTTCGGGCCGGATGCAGTCAATTCGAAATGACAGCTTCCTGTCGTCGTTAAAATGCACACACACACACTCATACACCCGCATGCCAACGCATACACGCAAAAAAAGTGCGGAACGATAAACTCAAAGTGCACATGGCGAAATTTTATTTAAGTACAGCAGTTGACCCAAATTGAGTTTCCCTCCCACCGAAAGTATGTGAAACAGCTGTGCAATTAAATGATTCAGAAAAACTGCATTGAAATTAAGATTGATGTAAATTTTCTAGTGATTTGTGTGTTTATGGGAACGAATTTTTCACTTATGTTATGACAGTTAGATAGTAACAAAAATTTTTTATATTAGTGCAAAGTTTTTAATGGAACAACTCGTCGTAAAACATTTACAAAAGTACAATTAACCGTTCTTGATTGGTTACTGACAGAGCTGATAACTGATTTCCATGCTAAATGCACTTCAGTCATATTTAGGTTAGGTTAGGAAAGATATGAAGCTTGCTGTTTAGGAAAGTGGGTAAAGTGGTGCACACAGAGGGAGTGTTAAGGGTGCAAACCCCTCAAATACTTTATTGTATTTTATTGGTGCAAAAAATGGCTTCAAATGGAATCGAGCTCAAAAGTTGTTAGGTTAAGTGGTCATCTCAGAGTCTTTTACTATTAAATTGAATCATTACAATTCTTGGATTTATTTGAAAATCGGATATTAACAGACGTGTAAATTTATATCTTCACTGATAGCTCTAGGTTTGAAAATAGGGGTAGCTGTAGAATTTTCCAAAAATAACCTGTGCTGTCTGCCTTCTAACACTGCAACGTCTTTCAGGCAGAGACGATGGCAGTGCATCCAGCAGCTCTCTGACCATCAATCAGTCTTTGAGTTCCTTGAAAGTCGTAGCTGCTTAGACATGTTATCAGGAAAAAGAAAAAATATTATTATTTTGTAGTAATTTGTAATATTAACATAAACAAAATATTTTCTAATTTCTTTTCTATTTTCATATTCATATTTAATTATTTTCTAAGATTAAAAGTTTCTTTACAGGAAAAATAATAAATATATATTAAAATAAATAATAAACATTTTGCAGCCATTTGTAATTTTAAAATAAACAAAATATTTTCTAATTTATTTTCTAATTTATTTTCTATTTTCATATTCATATTTAATTATTTTCTAAGATTAGAAGTTTCTTTACAGGAAAAATAATAAATATATATTAAAATAAATAATAAATATTTTGCAGCCATTTGTAATTTTAAAATAAACAAAATATTTTCTAATTTATTTTCTATTTTCATATTCATATTTAATTATTTTGTAAGATTAAAAGTTTCTTTACAGGAAAAATAATAAATATAAATAAAAATAAAAAGTAAATATTTTTAGTCATTTGTAATTTTAATATAAACAAAATATTTTCTATCCATATTTGTAAAAATTAAAAAATAATAAAAAAAAACAAATTTAAAAAAAAAGTCCTATTACAAGAAATTTCTAAAAATTTTGCTTTATAATAATTATTCCGCACCGTAGGCCTTAGTAGCTAGAGTGTTTTGTAAGTTAGTTTAATATTTTATATTACTCTAATAAATAATAATAATAATAAAAATTAATTATTCCCAATAAAAAATTTTTACGTGACCTGTAACTATTATCATGTAATAAATATTATTTTCTTAAAAAACTTATAATGGTTAATGTTCTGTTATTTTCATATTCATATTTAATTATTTTCTAAGATTACAAGTATTTTTTGTTTTAGACTATCGACTCCTTCTAAAACCTTGTTTAGCGTTTGTTTGTAAAAAAAATTAAATACCTTGAATGATTGATTGATTCGGTTGATTGATTTGAAATTGAAAGAAACTTTTCAAATGAGTAACTGCCAGTTGAATCGCATGTAGACACAGTATTTGTTAAGTGCAGTTTTGACGGTTCCATTTGTGCGTCGTGCACGCATGCACGCACACACGCGCTGTGGGGCAAAGTCGAACGCAATGTGCGCTTCAGTGGCGCGCGCCGTCAGCTTCGAAGAATCGAGCTCTGTTCGCGCTGTGCGTAGGTGAAAGTTGTCGCGTTTTTCGCCGAATGCTTTCAATGCGTAAAATTCGATTTCAGTTCCTGCCGCTTGGCCGCAAAGTGATGCTGCACAAATACAACAACAACAAAAACGGTAGCACAACTTTAAGGTGCAGCGTAATGAAATAAGCAAGAAATTGCAAAAATTGCAGAGAAAGTAAAAGAAAAATTTCACAACTTTTGAGCGCATTTGAATGGAAATCCACTTAAAAAATTGCAGTGCAGCAGTGGCGGGGCACGGAGGCTGAGCGGAAAAGTGAAAAGTTACTGTCCAGCTGTGAATGCATGAGCGCACAGCACAGACACAGACGCACCAATGGACAGTTGGACAGTGGCAAAAGTTGCGTCATTGAGCAGCAGCGATGGGCCGAATGGAGGCAGCGAGGAAGTGGCGGCAATCAGATGCACTGTTGAGGAACTGCTGGACCGACGAAGCGACGCATTCAAAACTGGACAATCAATGAAACGCAGCGTTGGACGAATGGAAGACAGCCAAGTGTGCGCAACAGTTTCTCCTCAATCGATGTGCAAGTCAAGTCGAGCAAAACTCGCTTAAAATAACTAACACGAAAACAACAACAACAAATTTTGCAACAACTGAAAAGTGCGACAACTTTTCCATTCATTTCTTCTCGATTTGAGTTTCTCACTCCACTGTGCTCTCATATCGCGCGCATGTATGACGCAATAGTCGAATTTGTTATTGCCACTGTTGGGCGTTTTAAGTGCAATAGTTGTCGGCTGAAGTTCACTTTAAATAAATACGGCCGCTGCATTGTGCTCGATGCGCCACTTGAAACTTCAAACATTCGCATTATTGGTGCAACAGTGCTGCATATTTTGACTTTGCGGAATTTGAAAGTTTTTGCTGCGCAAATATTTGAAGTATGTGGCTTTTGTTGAGGCGAAAAGTCGAAGCAAATGTTGAATTTATTGAGAGATTTTGCAATTTTACGATTTTAATGCCCATGTCGACGATTCAATAAAAACTTGATGGATACGAGTTGTTTATGAAGAATGAATTTGCTTTTAAATTTCAGTTTTGATATCTTAAATAAATTTAAAATAACAAATATTAGCTAATTTCTCAAAGCACACAATCATAGTGACCTAAATTTGCCTTTAAATTTGAGTTTTGCTATCTTAGATAAATGTAATGGAAAAAAATAAGTGGAATAATTTTGTTTTTTGTTAAAATTGATTTACTATTTCAAAGCACAAAATTATAGCAATATAGCAACAATAATTGTTTTGAAAACAATTGAAGCCAAAAAATGTTTTTAATTGATTGTCAAGGATATTTTAGTCTAAAGAAGAAGACGAGAGATACTTTCGGGTTTGCAGAGACACTTTGGGCTATTGGTAGCCAATAATGGCTGGTAGCATAATTAAAAAAAAAATATTGAAATTAGTGAAAAAAAAATTGGGGCAATTCGTTTTTGCATATTTTTTGTCGATATTTTTCTGATTGAAGTTATTCCAGTAGGGGCGAAGTTTAAACTGTCGAAGAGTTCAGAAAACACATTCAAAAATCTATATACATACATACTCTTTTAATTGTTTGCCCAAACCGCTTATAGCTTAATATGAAATTTAATCTTGAATCTTTAAATCTTTAAAAATGAACCTCTGCTAAGACGGGATTTTTTGAAATGCGGGGCCTGAAGGGGCAAAACATGAGTTGATTATGAGTTGTATGAAGAAATGCACTTCAAAATCGGTGGAAACACTTGAAATCAAAAATAATTTGACACGTGTTTCTAATTTTTTTCAAACTCAAAACTTAAAGGGGCGAACCAAGAGTTAAAAGTTTGTATGAAAAAATACGATTTTTTAACGCCTTTTGACTTCAAACTTCGTGTAACTACTCTTGGGGAAAAAAAGTTCGATAAGTGTTTTTAATTTTTTGCGAAAATTTAAATTTAACGGGTCGACAAGAAGTTAAAAGTTTGTATTGAGAAACCAGATTTTATGGGCCTTTTGCATTCAAACTTGGCGAAACCACTCTTAAGGAAAAACGATTCGATACGTGTGTTTAATTTTTTCGAAAATCAAAATATAACGGTGCCAACGATGGGTTAAGAATTTGAATGGAGAAATAAGATTTTATGGGCCTTTTGAATTCAAACTGGGTGATACCACTCTTAAGGATAAATAATTCGATACGTGTTTTTCATACTTCGAAAATCAAAATTTATCGGAGACAACGATGGGTTAAGAGAGAAACAAGATTTTATTGTCCTTTCGACTTCAAACTTGGTGAAAGCACTCTTGGTGAGAAATAATTTAACACGTTTTTTATATTCTTTCGAAAATAAAACTCTGACGGGGTCAACGATGGGTTAAGAATATGAAAATGATCAATTCAACAGATTTTTGTCTAATGTGAGCAAACGCGCGGGTTGCTTTCACCCAAGTCTTGATTCAACATAAGACAAACATGTTCTCTGGACATAATCAGAGGTTGTTCAGCATCATTTGGTGAACTTGAGCGATGTTCCGAAAGTTGAAGTTGGTAAGGACACCTTTCAAATCAGCTATCCAAAAATTCCAGGTGATAAATGATAACGCAAAGTACCTTGAGACTGCGTCCATCTCGTATTTATTTTGCGTTGGCGTATTGCCTTTCAAAAGCAAATATTTAATGACTGCTTTGTAATCGATTTTTTCCCATTATCACAAAACACTCACATTGAATGACTCAATGAATTGTCAATTAAACACTTCGCATTCAAAATGGCGGAAATTTTGGTGAGTACCTTCAAACTCTTCACATCAACCTTGTCTACATACGAGTATCAAATACAAATAAAACATGACAACGTTTTTTATTACCACGAAATTTCCATATCGAACACGCACTCCAATCTAAGCCCTAATGCACCACTCTTATATTTTATGACAACCATTCCGGCACATTTATAACTGCACCAAAAATGTGCTTTAATGCTGCAGGAATCATAGCAATCTCCATCCAACGTCCCTTCGAACTCAAATCACTACCAGAAAGCAATGAATTTGTGTCGGTCTGTGCCAGTTCCCAGAGCGCAAAGCAGGCCAAATTCTAACACCACACACAAGTGGCACAAGTGGCACTTTTACTCACACACACACACACACACACGCACACTTGAGCACGAATATTTCACACGCCTGACAATTGTTACTGCACACATGCAATATTTGTTTCCCGAAAAATTTACATACTCGTAAATCATGAAAAATATTCATAACTTAGCAGGACAATGATAAATGCGCGTTGAAATGAAGACATCTGTAAAAATCCACACACACAGACGCACACTCGCTGAGTGAAACACTTGTGCAGCAACAAAAGGACAACGTGAAAGGGCACTAAAACCAAACAAATGTACAAATGAAAGGAATCGGATATAAAATAAAAAATGGCAAACGGCAGAAAGCAGAAAAGCGAAAACTGTGTTAACAACCCAATTGCAGTGGCGCAAATTCCGAATAGGGCAGCGCAAGACAGACGATGGTTGGTATTGAAGCGCATGTTGTTGTTGTTGTTGCTATTGTGCAAAAATAGAAAAAAAGGCAAAGAACAATTGAGTACATTTTTGTGCAATATTCAAACAATTTATTATATTTTATGCGAACCATAAAAATGATGAAGGTAAAACAACACGCACACACACACGCATACGCAGACAGCCGCAGAAATGCGGACAGCAGCCCAACTCTTTCGGAAGTTATAAAAATGGACAATGCCAACAGGAAAATGCAAAACAAAATCAGCGGCAAAAATTGAACAATACGAATTGGAAGAAATGCTGCAAGCAGACAAGGAATGCTAAGTGTGTTTTGTCGCATGTGGTGACGTGCGAGTGTGTATGTGTGTATGTGTGTCTAGAATATGATGCTTTCAACTGCTTTGTTGTGCAGCACTTTGCCACAAAAAATTTTTTTCTTATTTTCGGATTCCATATTTATTTGTCTACGTGTGTGTGTTTATATGTTTTGTATAAATTTGTGCACATTATGTTGTACTTGTTGGTCTTAAAATACAATGAATGAATGCAGAAAACATGAAAAATGTGCCAAAGACATGTTCAAGGGTCAAGGCAAATCAACAACAACAACAACAACAAATAAATGCAAAATTAAATGGATATGAATTGAGAAGGGAAACATATATGAAAATTATTTGCATAGAGCATAAAGCATACAGCTTTGAATGTGTGTGTAAATAAAACGATGGTTTCAAAGACTCGTAATGGAATAGTTAAACAAATAGTTTAGGAGTCTAATTTAGGCAAAACGGGCTAACTAAATGTTGTTTTAAATGGATTTCTGAGGACTTGAACCGAGGATTAAATACAACAATTCAACGGTTAAAGATCTGGTGGACAGTTTGCTAACAGAGAAACCACGAAAAATAGATTGAGATGTCCAAGTGTAGACAATGTTGAATGACTTTAAAGAAGTCATTGGGCTGTGAAGCCCAACTGAACTGAACTGAACTGAGTTGAACTGAACTGAACTAAGTTGAACTGAACTGAGTTGAATTGAACTAAACTGAATAATATTGATTGGCTTTAAAGTAGCCCTTAGACAGTGAATCTAAAAAGTAGTCTTAAGTCAAGTCTTAATAGGGGAACTGTGAAATGGCTGACTCTACTAACTAAGAAACGTGGAAACTTCAGGAGACAACAAGCACGACTCAACTTTAATGCGAATACTGGAACAGTCCGTAGTAGAGGCCTATGAAACATTAGTGACAAGATCCTACTTGAGATAACCTGTAGCTAAGAACATAAATAGATGGAA
The DNA here is from genome assembly GCA_963668005.1 of Melieria crassipennis. Classification (NCBI taxonomy): domain Eukaryota; kingdom Metazoa; phylum Arthropoda; class Insecta; order Diptera; family Ulidiidae; genus Melieria; species Melieria crassipennis. The sequence continues at coordinate 6,310,235 of OY764962.1, read as the reverse complement.
GATCAGTAATTACGGTCGTCCTTCTAATAACTTAACACGAACAAAGGGACGAAAGCGATGGAGGATGGTCTGCGTCAGCCAATCTCAGCGAAATAAGAGCAGTTGGTTTTATTCGGCAAGAATTCAGCATGGAGATGGGTTTATCGATATCTACCCATATGAGGACTTACGATAAAAGACAAACAACTTAGGACAATAGAATCGAAAAGGCATGCATCTGATTCTAGTCAGCTCAAACTTGAAAAAATCCAAACAACGATTTTTCGAGCAAAATAAAATGATCGCTAAGAATTGAGACTAATAACAAAAATAGTATTGGAGATAAAAAAATAATAAAAACATAAAGCTTCAAACACTTTATAACTAATATTTTCAGACCTCGAATATTTTTTTGATATAATTAGCATAAAATTAAAAAAAAAATTTGTTTCAGAAATAGTTAGCTTTCAGCTAAGAATTGAAACTAATATTAAAAATAGTATTGAATATTATAAAAAATAATAAAAAAAAAATGCTTTAAGGTATGATGGCACGTTAGAAAGGGTAATTTTTATGATTTACAAAATTATTTATTTTTCAGCTCCTTTATTATCAATTTTTTTGAATTGTATTGGCTAATCTGAAACAAAAAACCAAAAGATTCATAATAATTAAGCTTTCGGACACAGGAATGCACCATAAAAATAAAAAACGCTAAAATAAAAGGATAGGAGCTTTTTGAAAAAAGTGTCAAAAATTGTCTGCGTTTTTCACCTTTCTTCCCCAGAAAAAGTACTTTTAATTAAAAATTTGTCATCAATATTGTGGTGGATTCTTGTAAAAAATAAGTTAATAAAAAGAACTAAAAAAATTTGTTTAAAATCGGTCGAGCCAATCCGGAGATTAAGTGTCCGCAATGGAGGATGTGTTTTTTTTCTACGCGACTTCAGCTCCACCTATATAAGAGACAATATGCTAAAAAAAAAAAAATTTTTGTTTTGTCCTTTATTCTCAATCTTTTTGAAAATTTGTAATGATTTACAAAATTATTTATTTTTCAGCTCCTTTATTATCAATCTTTTTGAAAATTTTGTTACAATATATTAAAGGTTTAATCAATATATTGTAAAAAAAAACTTCAAAAAGATTGATAATAAAGGAACTGAAAAATAAATAATTTTGTAAATCATTAAAAATTTTCAAAAAGATTGATAATCAAGGAGCTGAAAAATAAATAATTTTGTAAATCATTAACAATACCCTTTTCTAACGTGCCATGATACCTTAAACACTTTATAATAATTTTTTAGAACTCGAATATTTTTTCCATATAATTAGCATACAATTAAAAAAAAGATTCTTCTCTGTCAACCTAAAATTATAAGCACAGCACCTAAAGCTAACCTAATTCTCAATTGTAGTTCAATACCCAATAATTTCTGCCACAGAACTATACATTTTCAATCACACTAGAAGCCCATATCAACCGACATGAACTGAGCTTCACAGCTCAATAGCTGGCAAAATCTAGTCACAGCGGTGGCAGCGGCAAAGTCATCTGGCCACAAGATAAGGAAGTATTCAAGCGTACGGCATCACCACACCACGTCCAACTACATACACACATTCAATGCATATTAGTGTGTGCGTATATGTTGCGGCTGTTTGCCAAGAGTTGCTTCCTTTCGAAGGGTCCTTTGGTGTTTGACGCTTTCGCAGCACACTGGCACTCTCGCCTACACGCATTACCACACTCACACTCAAACCAAGAACAGACACGGACAAATTTATGGTGAGGTATTGTTGCACTCGTTGTTGTTGTTGTTGTTACCGTGCAAGCCATAAAGTTGCTGCACTTTTCGTTTCGCCCGCTGTTTAGTTGTTCTTGTTGTTGATTGTACGGTATCTAAAGTGAACTCCCACAAGCGTTTGTCACCCACACACACACACACACACCCATAAATATGTAGATGCACATTTACGCACACACCTTGATGTAGGATGATGGTTTTTGGCTCAGAGCTCTGAATTAGCCATGTGGAAGATAGTTTAAATGTTCATTAGGGCATTGTTAATTTACACAAACAATGAACGCACACACACATGCACATCTACGTAAATCTGACTGTATATATATCGTTCATACATATATGTATGCATGTGTATGTCTGCAGGAAATTGCACTTATTTTGTACTTTTGTGGCAGTGAGCCGGCGTGCGCGTCACTTGCATTGATGTGCAGGCGACAACTCAGGCAGCCGACGCTGCAGGACGCATAACAACAATTATAACAACAACGACAACAAGTGCAGCAACTATAGTAAATCAGCCAAAGTGTTACACTTGCACGTAAATTGTTTAATTAAGAGTTAAAATACGTAAAAGCCTTTGAGAAGTGAACCCTTAAATATGCCAGCAGGATTTGACAGCAGTCGAAGGACCTGCAGCTGCAGTTGCTCTGCTCTGCTCTGCGTTCTGTGTACTTTGCACTTAAACGGATTTTTTGCAGTACTTGACTGTGCAGTGAGGTGAAAGTTGCGAGAAGAAGATGTACAAAGCGAGTTTAAATGTATAGAAGAAAAATAAGTAGAACTTGTAGTGACTTGAAGCGCTGATAAAAGTGGTGTCAAGTGGTTATTGAAGGTATTTTGGTTTTTTGGAAAATAATTAAAATTTCGTTAAAATATACTACGAGTAAAATACACCAACGAGCCATTGAGCTGTTGGTCATAAATTTATTTGATAATATGTGCGACATGGTTTAATGAAATTAATTCTTATTGGACAACAATTCGCTCCATGTTAAAGCGTTGGTTAAGGGAGTGTTCCCGTCTAGAATGCCGATTTTAGGCTGTTTTTCAAAAAATTATTTTGGAGCTACAAGGCAACATGCAATATTCTGGTTTTTTGCTTGTTGTTCCTTATTATTTGGAGAACAGAAACTCATATTTGTGTCAAAAAATTTTATTTTCTAAGTACAAATTTTCAGTGGTCAATGTGACCTTGTTTTCACTACTGGCCGATAAGAAATTTCGGGAACCAGTAATCTGAAACAGAAATGGGTATGCAATTATTAATCTGCAATAAATTCCGCGGATGCTAAATCACAGTTTTAGTAAAAATGTTGATTAGAAACAAAATGGCGGCCATATGAAAAAAATTGTCCAGTTTTGCCACCTTTTTTTACCTTTAGAGTGCTTGAAAATATATTTAACAATAATTTTTTGATGAAAACTTTGGTTTAGCATCCAATGAAAACTATCTAGAACATTTTCCCAAAATTTCAAGTCGATACCTCTCATAGTTGCTGAGAAAAGTTATCGGCCAGTACAAAAAATGTGGTTTCGAGAAAAACGCGTTTAAAGTTTCGACATGACATCAGTTTCGACATGAAAGTCAGTTTTCGGCGAGCTGAGATTACTTCAATTAACATGCAAAAAAGTGGGTACTGAGTTTGCGGATTGAAAAACGACTTTGGGGGGTGATAGTATATAGTATAAGGTACAATAAAACGCCAAAAAAAAATCGATTTTTTCAAACTTCTACCCGGGAACACTCCCTTAAGATTCTTGCTGAACTGCAGATTAAGGTGCACGTTAACTTTATGCAAGGTTTGTTACGATTACATTAATTAAACTGATGTCACAAAATCAGGTATCAAAAGTATCAGAACTATTTTGAAAAAGCCAGCAAGGATTCCAGTTTGAATCAGAAAATCTTAACTTGAGGAGAACTTCAGATGTCATCTTGCAGCATAAAATCATACTTAGTCTGTATATTTGAAAAAGATCAGACAGTTGTATGCATAGCAAGTTGATGTTAAGTTTCGCTAAACAAAAAACCAATTATGCTTAAATTTTTCAAATTCCAGGGGAAGGGATTTTTCATTCACTAAACCTAGGAAACAAAGAAGTATAGGACAACTTTAAAAATATTTTTCTGTCTATTCAGTATTCAAGGTATCTATAAAGTGTTGGTTCGTTACTTGTTCATGTGTTTGTTCTAAATATTTTAAATATTTTAAAATATTTCGGACAATTATGAACAATTAAAAGTTACAGAGTGTTAGATCCAAGGAAATATGAAATACTTAAGATTGCAAACATTGCATACTTTTCAGTAACTGAATCACAAAATGGGAACAAACAAGCAATTCTGTTTTACCGAATGACTGCCTAAGCATTAAAAGACGGCAGCCCTTTCTCGACACTCAGCACTTAGTGGGCATGTTTGTTGATTGCTAAACTCAGCAACTTGAAAATCGATGAAATTGTATGTGATTTTGTTATCGTTGATGCACAGCTACACTCGTCTACAACTTTTCCATTGTATATACAAAATTTTGTTAGCAAATGGATAACAAAAACTAAGAACATGTCCAGAATGCAGCTCACTCGATCAAGGAAATTAAACACTTAAAAATTAATTACTACAAGCCCAATGAACACGCTGGATAAACTATTGAAATATGCTTTAACCGTTTCATACACTGTGAGGACACCCGAAGGGTTTCAAAAACAGATCGAATATTCAGATCATGCTTAAAAAATCGTTCTATTTCTGCAGGAAATTTTAAAAAAGTTTTTAAGATAAAAAATTATTATTAAAAAAATTATTATTATTAAATATTAAATTATGCTTTAACCCTTTTATACCCTGTGAGGACAAATGTGATTTACCACCCGAAGGGTTTCAAAAACAGATTTAATATTCAGATCAATCTTAAATTAAGGTAACAAATGTTTTTATTTCTGCACAAAATTAAAAAAAAAAAGTTTTTAATATAAAAACAGAAAAATTAAAAATTGTACCTGAGTGTATTTCATGCAGAGAAAGTCACTCTAACCTAATCTACAATAATGTAAAAGTGAGTATAAATCATAACCGCAATTCCTGCTATCAAAAATTGCAAAACAAAAACTATCAATAAACTGAGGTTTAGGCCTGAAAGGGTAACTGCCCATGGGGATAAACTACAAGACATACGCACGTGTGTGCGTGGCTATGCGTGAGCGCTGTGTTGATTTTTATGAAAATCCATTAGCATAATTTGGCTATATTTATACACTTTCTCACCCTCAGTGCAAATTGTCAACAAATGATAAGTTTAGCCATGGCTAAAAATAGCACAAGAAAGGCTGCATGCCGTATAAGAGAGCGGATTAAGAGCGAGATTGCAGAATGAGAGCGACAAAGGCGAAAGCTTTCGTGTGGCGCTCTAAATAAACGTTCGAAACATTGCCAAATGGTGCAAAGTAGTGCATAGTGAGCAGAATAAAGCCAAGACAAATATTCCCAATAAGGCGCATATTGAAGTTTAAAGACAACAACAAAACGAACTAAAGCATGAAGAAGCCTCTATGCACGCTTGAAGCACGCGTGCAGCTACCGGCGACACACTCGCAAACGTGCCGCCACACAAACAGACTGTCAGCTAGCAGGCAACAGACGGTTGGATTGGCAGTATGCAGCGTTGTTATTGTAATTGCCCCACTGTGCTACTTTCGCGCTTTTGCCGCTGGTCGGGCTCACTGTCTGTCAAGCACTTTTGATTTTGATTTTTTTATTGTGCTTATTGCTCTTCTTATTTGCTGTTCTTGTTGTTGTTGTTGAAGGGCCCTTCTAATTAAAATGTATGAACACCTGCGTCGCGCCATCGGCAAATAGCAGTCAGCAGGTAGTCCTGCAGGCGTGTCACCAGGCGCATTGATCCCGCCATTCGCTCAGTCAGCGTTGGCTTTCGATATTGGATTCTTGTGATTCTGCGTTTGTATTGGTGCACATGCCGCGACAGCCATGCTGGCTTATCAATTTTATTGGTAAATTATGCGCATTGCCATTGCCAGCGAAATGTCAACGCAGACGAAATTGTTTTTTAATTGATTTCTGCAGACGTCACAGCAAATTGCAGTGTGCGAGCTCAGACGAAAAAGAGCAGGGAAAATAAAAGAAAATAAAAGAAAAGAAAAGAAAACAGCACAAGGAGCAGGATTAGCTTTTAGCATTTTTACTCCTGGCGCCAGATAAGCCAATTTGCATTTTATGTCCAAGTCCATTTCGTTGTTGGGCTTATTTTGTATGCACCGCATATAAAAAAACAAATTAAGTTATCGTTTACAGCTTAAGGCGCCGCTGAATGTGTCAATTGTGTGTAGCCAGAAATTTTGGCAGCAATTTGTATGCTAGTAAACGTTAAATTGTGAACTGTAGGAAGGAGAAAATCAACGCTATTGTCAAACAAATTGACCAGCTCACAAATGACTATAAATTACTATAAACCTTTTACATAATTCGATTTTGGTGACAATGATCATAGAAAATTTCAGAAAATTATTTAAAAAAATGCAAACATAAAAATAAATTTAGAATAAGGACTTTTATATTTTTTAGAAATGTTTTTCGTTAGAAAATAATTACAAATTTCATGCTATTTTCTTTTGATATTTTGTGTTAGGACTAAATAAAAAATTGTAGTAATTATAAAATTTAATTTTACTTATTTATTATTTTTATTATTACTATTTATTATTATTCTTTTTTTAATATTATAGTTAATAAAAAAATACTTGTAAGTTTTGTATCAACTCTTCATGAAATTTTTTCTTAAATTTTTCTTCAAATTTTGTATCAACTCTTATAGCAATTTTTTCTTCTTTTCATTATAACTTTTTGTTTTATGAGCCAAATTCTTGAATTTAATAAAGTGAGTGCTTTTAAATATACAAGAAACTTTATTTTGATAATTTGTGTTGGGACAAAATAAACAATTTTAGTAATTATAAAATTTTATTTTACTTAAATATTTATTATTATTATTTATTTTTTAATATTATAATTAATAAAAAAAATACTTGTAAGTTTTGTATCAACTCTTATAGCAATTTTTTCTTCTTTTCATTATAACTTTTTGTTTTATGAGCAAACTTCTTGAATTTAATAAAATGAGTGCTTTCTAATATACAAGAAACTTTCTTTTGATAATTTGTGTTAGGACAAAATAAAAAATTTTAGTAATTATAAAATTTAATTTTACTTATTTATTATTTTTATTGTCACTAGTTTATTATTATTATTTTTTTTAATATTATAATTAATAAAAAAATACTTATAAGTTTTGTATCAACTCTTCATGACATTTTTTCTTAATAGCAATTAATTAAATTTCATTATAACTTTTTGTTTTATGAGCAAAATTTTTGAGTTTGATAAAGTTAGAGCTTTAAAGAAAGAAGAAAAAACTGTATTTTGACAAATTTTTTGATTTCTGTATGAATGCCTGAGCAAGAATATTCATTTCACAAAATATCGAATTTAAAAAATTGAGAAAATATTTAATTTTACTTTCTATAAATTTTTATAAAGCTTGTTTAGAATTCGATTTAGTCTCCAGAATACCTGAACAAAAATTTTCATTTCACAAAATATCGAATTTAAACAATTTGAGAAAATGTGTAATGTAAACATAAATTTTTAATTTCTATAAATATTTTTGAAAGCTTGTTTAGAATTCGATTCAGTTTCCAGCTTTATAATTCTAAAAAAACATCATTTCAAAACCAAAAAATTAATTTTTAATGGTTTTTTTTTAATTTTTTTAAATAAAATTTTGTATCAGAAGATGCAATTATTTTTATAAAGAAAAGGAAATTTGAGAGATATAAAAAAAATACAAAATAAGTAAAATTTATTTAAGAATAAATATAAATTTCACAAAATATATCCTTTTAAAACTGTGAAAATTTTTAATAAAATATTTAAATACAAATAAATTTTTCATTCTTCAATAATTTCTGTAGGTTTTTCTTTGATTTCTTATGCCTTTTTTAGAAAAAAAAACCATCGATTTAACTAATTTCATGAATCACAATTCTCCATGGCCAATCTTAAAGTGTTAAAGCGAATAGCTAATGCTTTAAAATCTCACAACTGCACAACACAAGCGGCATAAAGTTTTGGCACACACACACACACACAACCAACCAGCCAGGTGCGCAATCTGTGTTACACAGCTGCCGGCAGTTGTCGACAGCAGCGCTCACGCCAGCTGCCAACGCCCACGCCCGGCGGCAGTAACACCAGCAGCAACAGACAACAGGCAGCAGCCGAGCCGCCGCGGCAGTGGCAGCGGCAGCCAATAACCTAACAGGCAGCTCACCTTTAAGCTTTGGCAAATGTCATTTCCACGTTTCTTCCGCAAAAGCCGGCTGTAATTTTGCCTGCAGCCAAAGCAGCCGACACAAATACACTCACACGACAGTCACACACACACACACCACCCTCTCACCATACACACACACAAACCTTTACGCATGCACAAACACCAATAAACGACGGAAAAAATCAGCCAAATATCCGTCAGCAGCTGCAGGCAATTTTGTAAAAGTTTCCAATTGCACGCTGATTGACTGGCTGCGCGCACGCCAGCATACGACAAGCCGCGTGCCGCATGCCGCGTGCAACCTGCAACGTGCGGCAGCAACATGCAATCGCATCGCATCGCATCACATCGCAGCGCAACGCATCAAATCTGCGAGCTGCAATCTGGAACGCGCAACGGATATTAATTTTAAGCGTGTGATAAATGCGCCGGCATGTTGCTGCCTGCCAGTTGTTGCTAGCGTTGCTGTGGCGCGATAATGTTGTTGCAGAGCGCAGTTCAGCCGCTCGTCTTGAAGCGCATTTTTTCGCTCAGCTCTTTGCTGCATTTTTGCTTTCAATGCAACTGAATTACGTTAATCGATGACGGAAATTAGTTTTTCCTTTGAATGTTTGCTTGCACTTTTCATAAAAAATAAAAAAATTAAATTCTTCAAATAAAAATTGGAGAATAAATTGCTTTTTCAGCTAACACCAATGCGTTAGTTTATTTTTCGCTTGATCGCAGTCATTGTTATAGTGAAAAACAAAATTAAAAAAAATCAAAATTGTACACAACGACAGTAAAAAAGGTCAACATTGTACTTAAAACTAAAAATCAATTGGTTAAAATATTAAAAGTTAAGTTAAAATTAAAGCTTCAATGAAACAAATCAACTAAATTTTTCATAGCCAACAGTCTTAACACAGCTGCCGCCCTTTTGTCATGCATCAAATAGACCTGAGGCTTTAATTACGAATGCAAACCGGCTGGCAAATATGAATTGGAAATCATGTTACGTATACGCACCGTAGTGCGAAAGCAATTATTGAGGCCGTTGCACATGTGAGCATAAACTCGATGCTAAGAACAACAACACAAACAACAATAACTGCAATACCAACAATGTAAGCACAACAACAAGCAGTAGCAGCTCTTATAAATACAACAACAACATATCGCTGGCAGCTAAGCAAGTAATAAGCATACAATTTCCAAAACCAATTAAAGCACAACTAACAACATTTATCGCTTTAAACAGGACTACCACTGCACAGAAAATGTGCTATTAGCAATTACTACAACAACAACAACAACAACAACAAAACACAAAAACAATAAATTAATAAGCAGCTAAATTGACAGCTGAACAGTTCCATAGCTGTTAACAATTTCATGGCGCTTTAACTAAGCAATAAGTACAGCGATTGAGTATTTGTGGCGAAATGGAGAGTGAAAATTTACAAAATGTATAATAAGTATGTGTGTGTGTGTATGCATGTATTTGTTAACTGGCCACCGATTAGCTAGAGAGAAGCTTTTAAAGTAACAGTTGAAAGTGAAATTGCAGCACCACCGACTGCTGCCATATGTAAACGTTGAAACCAACGTAATGCAAAAAAAAATATTTTAAAAAAATTAAATTTATATTTTAAAAAAATATTAAATAAAATTAAATTATTATTTTAAAAAGTTATTTTAATAAATTATTATTGAAAAATTTTACTGTCAAATTGCTGTTTTAAAAGTGGGTGGCTTCCAACTGCTAGCAAACAACAGCACACAAACACACATAACCACATGTGACAATCTATGAAGTTAGCAATTTTTCAATAAAAATATCTAAGCTGCAAACCAAATGACATTCAGCTCATATTGAGCCACACCTGCAATCGGCCAGACGATTGTACCAGAGCAAGTACCACAGTGACAGTAGGCTACAGCAGCCAATAACGTTTAAGATTTCTCCCTTTTTTGTTTTAATTTCAAATTTTCTACTGCAATAGATATTTTTAACAGCATACCGAGTACTTCAGACTGTTCGAAACCATGCTGCATGCAACGGATTTAAAGTATCAACACATGAACAACAACACAACACAACTGAGGCAAGCAAAAAGCCATATAGACAGCGATTTTATTGTTGTTTGCTTGTAGTACAAATGTCTAGCACGCTTCAGCTGCCTGCATCGGTTGCAATCTGTACCAGCGTAACAACTACAACACGCCGCACTCTATGCAACGTCGGCTGCATTTGATATGAACTGCATTTGGCATGAACTACAGCTCGTCTCATATGTATGTGCGTGTGCATGTGTGTGTGTGCGTGTTTATTGAACTTTCAGTAGCAAAAATTTTATTATTAATCTTGGTAAAATTTCATTTCATTTTCAATATCATTTCACAATTCAAAGCGCGCCGCCCATTCATAAGCCAAGTCCCTGTTCCCATCGCAGCACTATTCACTGAGTCGTCGTACCATGCAACAGCTCAATAGCGCTGCTGCTAGCAGCATATTCAGTCACATGCACAGTCGTATTTGTATTTGTGTTTGTCGCATACATATAAACACATAAACAGACAAACACAGCTGCAGCATTTGCACTGCTCGCATCGATTGATAACATGAAACCCGATATGCTGCATGCATTTGCCATTCGTTGGCTGCATTCGAATTTTATTGAATTTTATTGGAAGCGCACTTTTTCCACACACACACACACAAATAGAATCAGCTAAATATGTACATATGTGTTGTGTGTATAAAATGTATACTCGTACAAGCAGCCTTTGCAGCACTTTGATTTTCTCTACAATCTTCTACAACGAAATAATTATGTCATTGTTTTCCGTCAGCCACTTTTGATGTATGCATTTTTTGCGTCTGATTTGTGCATTGCTGATCGAAATTTTTTTGTGTCCAACACAGTTAAATTCATGTTGGGATGTGAAACGCAGTTAAACTGCAGCCAAGTGACTGAAGAATGCTCGGAAAGCCTCAGCCATATTATTTGGAACTTATGTGATAAGCGAATTGATCAAATATCGTTTGTAATGCCGATTTTGTAGCATTGACTTCGTAGGAAATCTGTCAGTACTCTGTTGAGACTATATAAGCACCTCATATGTGCTTCTAAGCACTTTGATAGCTTTGCTTTCAAGAGTGTCAGAATTCCATAGAATCTCGTCCGGTGGTCGAAATTTCACTATTACGCACGCGAATTGTAATCAAAAGACAGTGTTGCCATATTTTATTTTCCCAAATCGTCCTAAATCCTTTCCAAAAATAACTTCTTTTTAACATTTTTCTTAGCAAAAATTTTATATTTTCCTGTTCATTTATTTTGATTTAAAAAATTATTAAAAATTAACAAATAGTTTTTAATAAAATATAAAATAAAATATAAAATATGCAAAATGAATAAAAAAAATACTTTTTGCTAAACATTTTATATAGGAAGTCAAAGTAACTCCTTAGGCAATAAAGGTAATAAGTGTAATGTAGCTTTAAAAAATAAGTAGTGATGCAATTAAATTTGTATATAATGAAAGAACTCAATGGAAATAATATGGCTCCCTTGGACATTCTTGTTATCCATATCCAAGTTCCAAAAATTCACAAAAAATCAAGGTGAGAGTGACGAACAAGTGCGTAGAAAATTAAGAATATTTGCATACTCCTCGTTCTTCTAAATTTATTAGAAAACATAAAAAAATTAATAATTAAAAATAAAATAAAATAAAAAAATAAAATAAAATAAAATAAAATGAAATAAAAAAAATAAAATAAAATAAAATAAAATAAAGTAAAATAAAAATAATTTAGCAAGGTAAGAGTGCCGAACAAGTGCGTAGAAAATTAAGAATATTTTCGTCCTCCTCGTTCTACTGAATTTATTAGGAAAAAAAAAAATTAATAAAAATAAATTAAAAAAAAATAACTAAGCACTGTTTCGTAAACCATTGTGGCATTGTCTGTTTTATAAATAATTGTGTCATTGCCTTGTGGGGCTAAAATCACCAAACCATTCACTTGAAAACATTGAGGACAAAACTATGCATAAAAAACTGTTATGTTCTAAATTATTGCACTTTGAGTCACTAACATTTACGTCAACTAAACAATGTTTTCCCATATAAACTCTTAACCCACATTTGAGGTTGTTTTTTTGCTATCAAAAATTTTAAAAACTAGTGTCGAATTATTTATAATTTTGAATATCTGCAACAAGTTTCAAACCAATAAGATCACTAATTCATATCTCTCCATGCAACCGCTAAACTATCTGACCAGTAAAAGCGCAATTTCAAAATATGCCTTTTCGATTTTGGATTAAAATTGCTTTCAAATTACATACACATTTTTAGTTTCTTTTTGTGTATTTTGATGAAGAATCCAGGCAAAAAATGTCACATACTTCATAGATTTACATAATCAAGCTGATATTTTGTATTTATTATTATCGCTATTGATGCGGTTATATTGTAAATGAAAATATTTTTAGCATATTTTGCATTTAAAATTTCACAACAATCACTTTTATCTTCCACAACGGGAAACACAGTAAAGTTTAAAGCAATTAAAATAAATTTCAGAAAACACACTTTATCGAAATTTGCTCCATAAATTCTTTTGCTTTTTGGTTTGTTAATACATTTATGTATTGAACAATATGAGATGAAATTGAGGGGTTGACAAAAAAATATTGTTACTTAAATCCAATTATTAAAAGCTAAGAGTTGTCGAAAATAAATTTTATGGCTACAAACTCAAACGCAAAAAGCGACCGAAAATTTCCGCTTTCATTCTATTTTCATTTATATAAAACTCATATAAATTGTGTACGATTTTTTGTTGCACCAACAAAAGCATCAACTCATCAGATAAAAGCCAAAGCGAGCAACAAAAACAACGGAAACAATAACAACTCAAATGTTGTGCCATCCCTGACGTGTGGGTCGTTTAAGGGTGCAATTTTTACACTGCAATTTAGGTGCTTAGAGATTTCAAAACTCGGTGAACAGATTTTCAAAATCTTTTACGACTGTTAACTATATTAGAGGATTCTGGAAAATTGTCTATTATTTTTATATTAGGTTGAAAAATTCTTTGAAAAACATTGCTTCAATTTCATTCATCTATAGGAACCAGCTTGGATAACTTATAAATTAGAAAATTCTCTGAAAAGTATTATAATTTACATACCTGACTGACGGCCAAAACTGTTTGGAGCCCAATCAATACGAAACATCACTGAAACGCCTCTGCAGTGTAATACAAAAACACAGCCATATATCATGACACTTTTACACAACGTTAATTTGCAGCCTCTCGTTGACCTTTTTTCTCTTATGCTGACAAGTGGTTTTTATTTTGTATAATATATTTTTATAAATGTGCATTTTTTCATATTTCCAGTGTTTTCTGTTGGTTTCGCTTTTGTGTGTTGCTCTGAAATTTTGGCATTGTTCCCATTTTTGTTGAATTTTTTTGCATTTATTTGCAATTTTTTTTGTTATGTTTTTGTTGAATATGACTGACTTTGCTATCTTGTGGCTATTGATCGGATTTTGCGTTGCTTGTACCTTTGTCAAATAAAAAGCGAAAAATCTTGATGCAATTTTTAGTTCGACATATCGCGAAGCTTAAAAATCAATAGAAATTACAATTCGCTCATATGTCTGTATAGGTGTGTGTGTGGAGACAAATAAGGAGGAAGAATTGAAGGTGATGTATACGAATTCTTTATAAGAGTCAAAACCAGCTGATATGCATGACAACTTTTAAAGAAACTGCAGTATCCTACAGTCAAAGGAGCTGACTGAAATGCAATGCATATTTATACTTTTTTATCTCTCTGTTTGTCATTCGATCTATCTGTCCGTTCGTCTTTAAAACAGTCGAGATCTTGTGTCTACTTTTACGAAATAATAACAAAACTTTCGAACCAGTGCTAATTATGCTATTTATGTGGTTCATCTAGTTTCAAGCAGTTCAAACGTTTAGGTGAATGTTTTTAAAATAAGAAGAAGAAGATATCTGTCTACCTATATAATATTTTTCATATATATTTATATATATTTTTCATCTGCAACCAACTTTTTTCACCTTTTATGAAGAATTTTAACCTCCATTTTTAAAATGAAGCAAAATGTTTTCCTCATAGAACTTTAGGCATTGCTGGGTCAAAAACTCTGACAAATAGTATTCATCGGCCCCACTTATACAATTAAGGGTTCTAAGAAGGCCAACACATATGAGAGTCGGTTGGTTGAAAGTCCCAGTAATCAAAACTTTTTCATTCAAGTTCTCTAACCAAACTTCCTAACCAATCCATATGTTTATAGAAAATTTCAATTCAAAATGAATGTAAAATTATGTCTTAAGTCTCTAATTCTGAAGAGCCTATAAACTTGCTTAATCATAGATACAGATTCTTTTAGGTTTAGATTAGGTTTTAAATACAATTTATGTATAAACAAAATTCATTAACAAAGAATTCATGATGTTAAAAACCAACTGAAACATTTATCTTGTTTATATAAAACTTCTGTTTACAATATAAACATTTTGCCTTCCTTTATTGACCATACTTTCGACAACAAATAGACATATAGGAAAAAAAAAACAAAAAAAAAAATAAAAACCACAAGATGAGACGGCGGATTTAAGTATTTGTGGGAGTGAAGCAATTAAATTCAGATTACGGCGAATTTATGACAATTTCAATTGCTGGAAATATGCGGCGAACAAGATACATACATACATACATACACATGTTTATATCTCCATACATAAATACCCATTCCATTCTCAAACACATATATGACATTTGTCAGTATGTATTTGTGTCGGAAATACTTTTTTTATTCTCTTTATTCTCTTTTTGTTGTTATTTTTTGTCAAAAATATGAATAGCGGAAGATGACGTCGGCGCGGTGCAATTACGCGTAAATTACAACCGAATTGACCTCAATTTCATGGATGCGTAATTAATGCAATTTGTTAACGATCAGTCGCACACATACACACAAACAAACGCCAACCAGACACACGCACACATATAGAAGCTGGATTGCGCGTTTTGCACTACGCGACTCATGATTGAAAATGAATTATTTACAAGAGCAAAAACCGCAAAAAACACGCAGTAAAACGTGCACACACACACACACACAAATAATGAAGGCACATTGCCACTTCCAGCACACAACTATACACGAAGTGCAACGGCGCGCGCTGCATTTTCCATTTTTCGCATATGATGAAAATTTGCTGCTGGGACCTGTTGTCCAGCGGCGTCCTTGGCGTCTCATAATGCGCTCGTGGCACTGCTCGCGTTGCTACTTTATGACACACCATTTACATATGAAATGTTTTCAACTGTCCACACACACACACATACGTACAAAAAGCATTCACCGTTGTTGAGCTGTTGTTGTTGCAAAAGCCACTATCATCAACAACAACAACAACAGCAAATAGCACGCAAGCAAATTGTTAATAAAATAATTTCTTCCGTCGGGAAGGTCTCCATGCATGCCGGCATGCGGTCTGTCTGTGTCAGTGTGTGTGTGTGTGTGTGTGGTTGTGCAGCAACTGCGGCAACAACAGCACACCCCAGGCGTGCGTCAAGTCAACTTGTTGGCTTAAAATTCCCCTTCTATGCCATTTGCTCGGTTTTTATTATTCCCTTTGGACCAGCGCTTGACTTGTGCATTTGCATGACTGCCTATGTGTGTGTGTGTGTGTGTTTGTGGCTGCATGCTTATTTGCATTGCGGCTTGCAACTGCAAACAGACCGTTTGACTGCTGTAATGTTGGCAGCAGTTTAATTACAAAATAATCAAATCAAAATAAATGTAATCACATTTTCGAGGCTTTCTTGAAGTGGTTTTAACATATTTGTACATACATAAATACATTTTAAATTGGGTCTACAAATAGATCAAATTCTTTTTTATTTTAAAGTATTCACTGAACAATTATTAACTTGAATAAAATTATTAAAATGTGTTTAGCTTAATAAAAATTTGGTTAATAAAATAAAATGCTGATGCATTTGCTTCTTCTTCTTATTTGTCTCAGTCTTTTCGATTGTTCTTTTACAAGAAATACCTCCAGATGATTTGATCTTGCGTCTCATTTTTTTTTAACTTCTGTCTCAAATTTAAGTTTGTGTCGCTGTCGTTTTTTTGCCTCACCAAATGGACTCTGCACACATGGAAAACCCAGCTCAAACGATTTTCAATTTTTGGTACTTTATTAATGTCGATTATGAACTACAGTTGTATGGAAGAAACTAAGACAAGTAGAGAGATTTTCAATTAATTTCCTAAGTTTTTCTCAATATTTGAATTTATTGTATATGCTTTGAAGTTGTTGTCTGTTTTCTGAGCACTGCGCTATTGTTACTAATTTTTGTAATTTTTTTTCTACACTATTTCATAAGGTAACATAATGAGATTCATATGACAACAACTATTTTCTAGTCGGGACTCGAACCCTCTATTGTTTGTATGCTCTTTCCTTGAGTTCACCCTGCTGTCACTTCCGTTTTGTAATTTAACAGTAATAGAAAAGCTTCAAGTTGAATTTTAACATTAAGCTAAGAAAACTCCGAAAAGCTGTTTAAATACCAACGAGGTTTTCCAGATTCTTCTTCTGCTAACTAACTGGAAGTCTCTCGAAGTGTTTTCCAGTATTCCTTCAAAACCCACCACTCTCTTTCTACCTGCATAAGTGGGAACTCTTAAAAGGGAAGTTTTAGGGCAGCTTAATGTGATATTCTTTCTAGAAGCTTAAATTAAAACTTGCGTTTTCATAAACTGTTGCAACTTTTCACACTGCCTCCTCCTGACATAAAGTTTAATTATGAACTTTCTGCTACTGGATTAGGCGAATTAGAAATTATAGAATACTGTTAAAACTTGGGAGAGTTTTTACAGCAACCAAGCTTTATAAAAGTGTTTAATAATACTTCGGAAAGCGAAAGCTTTTCAATTTAATTTATACATACCTACTTATATATGTCTCAGAATGAAAGGACGAACAGGAAGTGCAACATTCACTTGCATTGATTTTCGTAATCAATGAAATTTTACAACATTGTGAATAAATTGGATTCAAAAGCTTTTCGCACGAAAGTTGATTTTCTTTAGAAGTCTTTGGCACTCAACTATCCAGAGGATGAAAGAAAAATAGAACGGGTACGGGAACTTATGTAACTCCACTTACGTGGCAACTTTTCTAATGTCTATTTCAATCTTTATTTTATATGTACTTATAATTATTTACTTGAAAAAAAAAATGGTTTTTATTTATTTTATATTTCGTTTTTTGTTTGTGACAAAAAGATAATTTTCAAAGCAATATGTCCTCGTGTGTACACACAAAGAAAAAACAAAAGAGGGGACTTAAGAGAGCGAGAGACTTAAAATTGTCGAAAGAAAAAATGTCCACAAGTTTGTATTAGGATTCCTAGTTCAAACCCAGATATGCCGAAGGTCCTTTATGTAACTACACCTACATTTCAGGACATCGGTTAGTAAATTTAAAGGACAGTTGCCGCAGCACCTTCAAACAGGTATACTACATATAGTACTGTCGGCATATCTAAGTTAACGGTTTACTGGTAGTGTTTCATAACTGAAAGATTTTCAAATTTTACTGCTTGAATCCTAATTCTCAGATGTTATTTTTTCACATTCTTCTCAATGCTCTTAAAACGATACCAGTGCTCTCCAAACACACTAAGTGATGAACCGGCAAAAGTTTGAATTCGTTTGGGTTTGAAAACTATGTTTCACCATGAGTGATGCTATATATCCTCAAATTATAGTATATAAAAAAATATATTACTATAACTCAAGATAACTGAAATTTTACTATAATGGAGCACATATCTTACAACTCAGATAACCCACAAATGTTTTATAACTTCAACACCAGTTCATGTTTGTAGAAATTATAACAAAAGCGTGAATTGTGGACAAATTCATCTGACAAGAAAATTGTGAAAAATTGCGCTCTTAAGTTCAGACATCCACAGTTCATTAGGATTTTGCTCTTCACGAATGAGAAAAAAATTAAAATGAATAATTCGACCAGTAGAGCCAAATTTTCACGCATGAGCATTAAAAGTGTATCCACTGTTGATTATAGCAAGTTTTGGTGTTTGTTCAACGAAATTATTTACTTTTATGGGTAAACATGCAAGAAGTATCTAGTATTAAACTGAAAATATATTGTATTATCAAAATTACTATAAAATTGTATTAATTTAATTTTTTTATTTATTTTTTATTGTTTTTATTAATAAAATAATACAATTAAGCTTCTATATAAATGTGATCCTTTAAAATTTCTATTCCACCCAACAACATACAAATTACATCTGTTAATGCCATTGAAAAATATTGTAATATGAATTATACACACAGAATGATTTTTGATATGCTGCTAGCCTAAAAAATATATACCTAACCTCAAATATTTGTATAACATTGCCCACAATCTACAACCTGTTGAAATTTTAGCTCGTTTTCACTCACTCCGTCATAATTTCGAAACGACAGATTTCAATAGCTTAAGTAATTCATTCACTTATTCCTTCTTTATTTATACCCTAACCTGGACAAAAATCATATCAATCCTCAATCCTTTTTTTTAACAATCTGCAGCTTAATTAAATCTGAGCTCGTTTTTACTTACTCCGTCATAATTTCCAGCCCAGTTAAAATTTAAAATCGTTCAATGTCTCGTTCACTCCTTGCCTCATCATTTTTAAATTCACTCTAGGTTAGGTTAGGTTAGGTTGGCTGACTCCAGGAGGTCCAGCATAGACCACCTTGAAGCTGTTTTTAGTAAACGCGTATCCAAGACAACTAATCCGAGATCTGTAGAGTGCAGAGCAGTGACACAACAAGTGCTCACCCTAACCTAAAACACAATCATACCCACCCTTACATACTTTTCACATTCATACATAGTAGCAGTAATTCCACCTTAAATACTTTCATTCCCAACAATCTTGCAACTTGTTACAAGATATGAAAAATGTGTGTAAAGCGTCTTCCTCTACGACTGCAGAAATTTCACAAAATTTGACATTTCTCTAATAAGCGTACGCACATGCGTGAGCTGCATTTAGCGCACTTTGACAACTTGACAGACATTACTCGCTGACCTGTGCAAGCTTCCCTCCACCTCTGTGCTCTTCCGCACACTCACTTGTGGCGCTTTCGTTACATTTAGTCCAGATGCCGCACACAATTCGCCCCCACATCATTCACTTTCCAGTGACACTGGCCGAGAGCGAACGGTTAACACGCCCGCTTCTTCTTCTTCCACTTTTTCTGCATATTCTGCTGCAACCACTTTCGGAGGCATTTCGTTGTAATCCAGCTACATTATTTAAATTTCTGTCTTACTTTGGGGCACCTGCTGGCCTGCCTCGTTTTCTGCTGTTTCAACACATTAAAACCCTAATAAAAAATACAAAATATTGCAATAACAACAACGTTGAATGAATGCACAAAGCGCAACACTTGTGCACAACAAAACAAAAATTGTTCGCCTTTTAATTTCGCACTCTGGCGCCATTTTGCTGGTGTGGATTATGAGCACTTCATATTCACAACTGCCACTACGGAGTCGAGTGTAATGCGGCAACAACAACAACAACAATAACAACAGTAAGAAGTGAAAAAAAAAAAACAACAATCATTGACACAAGTAAGAGCGCAAAAGAAAGCAACAAACAAGTCGAAAAAATGAACAAAAGTGCGCAACATCATAAAGCAGAAAGCATCAGCAATAACAACAACAACAAACACAGACAGCGCAAAACCAAAGCCAAAGAATAGGCTGACCGAAGGCTGAAGCGCGGCAAAGTGCGGAACAGTGTGGCGGCCGAAAGAAGTCATCGCCACTGCTCTGCTATTCGTATTAGGCGGTGGGGAGGGGGGCATGTGGTAGGGCAAGGGGGACAATAATGTAACAACTTAATTTCACTTGAATGCCATTCGTTTGGTGTTGTTGTTATTTTTGCCGTTTCTATGCAAAATGTGTTGCTTATCCGCGCCGTTGTGTTTTTGTTGTTGTTGGGGATTTTTATTTTTGACATTTTCGGTTTTTTTTCTGGAAGCTGCGGTCTCTGCTGACCGTCGCAATTGCCACACTGCACTTTCTGCCGTCCGTAGCCACCCTTCCGCTGTCTTGCTTTGGCCGCTTTTCTGTTACTTTTTTAATTTCACATTTTGCATTTCGCAGCATCAGCGCTCGCTGCGCTGATTTCCATGCCGCCATGCCGTGCAGTTTTTACGCTCGCATTGCTGTGCTTCGTTATTGTTATTTTTGGCCTGGCCGCGTTCGTTGGCGCCTGAACGTCACCACTGCCACCGCGAGCGGCTGACCAGGACTCGTTGCTCGACGTACTCGTACGTAAAAATATGAACTCTGAATGTCGAGGCTTGTTTTGTTTTAATTAAAAACTTTTTGCCTTTGTGCGTTTTGCTTTTTTGGCGCTTAGCCCCAAAAGCAGACCGGTTTTGAATGTGTGGCGAACGTTAAAAGGGACCGGCGCAGTTCAGCACGTGCCCGCCACATCAAAGTAATTCGTCAAAATGTTTTCATATTTTGCAAAAATTATGAATAGGAATTACCAAGTTTTGGGCGCTCCATTTTCTATTCGTTTAATTTGCGTTTGGATGTAGTTACGAAAACGTGACAAAGGCGCACTGCCCCCTAATAGAACAACAAAAACAAACAAAAAAAATATACCAAAAGTTCAAAAACCGCTGCTTGTGGCGCGGCCAAACTTGACCTCTTGCGGCGGCAGGTCGTTGTGCAGCGCCATCGACCGATTTGTATGTGAAAGGCAGCACAGAATGATGAATAAATATTCATATTGGAAATTTAAGCAAGCGAGACGATGTTCTACGCGACAAAAATTGATTTACATATGCAATTTTTTATCAAGTCAAACTTTTCTACAGCGAATCCGAGGGGGCCAGAAAATCACTTTGTTGTATAGAAAATTTGTTATGCAGAAATATTGCATATTTTTGGGGGGCTAATTTTTAATTAAAATAATTAGTAATACGAGTTTGGAAGACAATCTTTAATTTTTCTTTCACAAAAAAATCTTCTAACATATTTAAAAAAATAAACACAACAGTCAACAAAAAGTTCTTTCCTTTAAAACGAGATAAAATTTTTAGGAGATTTACATTTTAATTAATGCAATTAAATTTTCTTTAATTTTTAATTAAAATAATTAGTAATATGAGTTTGGAAGACACTCTTTCATTGTTCTTTCACAACAAAATCTTCTAACACATTTACAGAAATAAACACAACAGCCAACAAAAAGCTCTTTCCTCTAAAACGAGATAACATTTTTAGGAGATTTAAATTGTAATTAATGCAATTAAATTTTTTGTAATTTTTAATTAAAATAATTAGTAACATGAGTTTGGAAGACACTCTTTCATTTTTCTTTCACAACAAAATCTTCTAACACATTTAAAAAAATAAACGCAACAGTCAGCAAAAAGTTCTTTCCTCCAAATCGAGATAAAATTTTTAGGAGATTTAAATTTTAATTAATGCTATTAAAGTTTTTTCATTTTTATTAACATTTCAAACTTCAAACTTTAACTAAAAAAACATTAACATACAATAAAAACAAACTATACGTGCTACACCTTTCAAAATAAAATTCGTTTTCTAAAAAATTCCACTCTTCTAGTTATAGTCTACAGTAAACTTTAAAAATCCCTTTGAAATCAGCTCACACACCATTGACCACTGCGCAGTTCATCTCCGCCATTAATGTGTTTTATGTGGCGCATACTTCATGTTTTATTAAAATCACTTTCGTTGCACTGAGATTTCCGCAGCTATCGTTGCTCGGCGCCTAAAAACAGTGCAAAAATTTGATGGCAAAGAAAAATGTTTCCATTTATTTCCCTCACTGCGCTGCTGGCCAGCCAATCGCGATTTCGCTTACGCAGCACAGCTGGCGTGACAGTCTCACGCGGCACGTGATGCGCGCTAAAATGGCAGCCGCAACTCAACACAAACACACGCACACACACACACATACACGCACGTGTGCGGCAACAGTGCAACAAACTATGCGGCAGCCGAATAGTGAACAGTCAAACAGTCGGCACACCAGTCTGTCCGCCACACATACACAACATGCTGTACACTAACACATGCGCACACATACGACCGCAGTAGATGCCGCCAACTGGGGCAACGCGCTGACGAAACAAATAAATTCGAATGGTGTATTCAATGCGTGCCACAGGATTTGGTGGCGTGCGCGTCTGGCTGATTGGGATTGTCAATGCCACGGCCAGCAAGCGGCAGCGCCGTGGCAGCTGAATGAGTGAATAGAGCTGGCTGGCTGACTAGCTGCCTGTGTGGACGAACGGTTGGTTGGCATTAGGTGGAGCGAGTCCTTGCAGCTGCAGTTGCGAAAATCCAAAGCTGATTTCGGCTACGTCCTGTCAGTCTCGCAGGAGCGCCGCCAAAAGCGCCGCGTACGCATACTTAATCTGCGGCGTATTGTTGCCGCCGCCGCTGCTGCCGCGCCGTGTCAACCAAATCGAAGCTGTACAGCGCCGACCAATTCCCAGTGCGCCATTGATGGGCTTTTCGGGCAAAAATATTTACGCTCCGCTGCATGCGACGTTGCTTGGCTGCTGTGGCCGCAGCCAGCAAATTCAATGCGCCGCCGTTTCTTGGTTACGGCCACATCACTTTGGCAACGCATTTCCGGTGCGGTTTTCCCAGCATCAACTCGCGTCGCTTCGCAATGGCTGCGGTGGCCAACTTCCCATACAGCTGTTGGGTCGTTGTTGTTGTTGTTATTGTTTACTGTCCGCTTTTCATAGTCGGCTGCGGTGCTTTGTTTGTAGTTTGATGTAGACGCGTTGGGGATTTTGTTGGTGTTGTTGTAGTATTGCGCACATGACTAGTCTGTACACAGGTTGAAGCGTCGGCTTTAGTTTTGACTTTTGGTGTGCAGAGAGAAGTAAGTAGCCACTGTTGTTGTTGTTTTTGTTGTTGTTATTGTAGATGCCATAACTACACAAATATGGTGCATTATCAATGCATCTGCCGAATAGTTGCGCCGCGCTGCTCGTGCGATGCCGACTCGGCAGACGTTGCCACAGTTGCGGGATTTGACTTGCTTCACTTGCAGCAGCGCTGAACTTGTCTTAAATATTTTATTTATTGCTCATTTGTGCATAAAGGCTTCTCAGCAGCTACAGCAGTGTGCATGTGTGCATGAATACAATTGCCAGACATTTTTGCAGTTTGATGTGTGATTTTGCTCTTTTGACCGGCCACTGAATTATTGAAATCAATGAATTTGCCTTTGTTTCTCGCAACAAGTTAATTGTTCTTTATGCACAATGAGCTCGCTTTGCTCACTTTGTTGCCATTTTTTCAATGAAAATTATGAAAATCAGTTTATTTGTTTTGCTTCATTTGATATTTGCGTAAATTACAGAAATGGAACTGAGTGAAATTTTTCAGATGATTTCATATGAATGAAGTTTTTGTGTTTTTGCAGATTTTGTATGAGTTATAGCAAATAATTTTGTAATTTTTGTTATAAATTTTGTATGATTAAGACGGGCACTGATTTAGCTGTAATATCGGGGAAAGGGAGGACTGGATTGTTTAGTCAGTTTATTTTCTTTGCCTTATTTGATATTTTCGTAAATTACAGAAATGGGACTGAGTGAAATTTTTCAGATAATTTTATATGAATGAAGTTTTTGTGTTTTTGCAGAGTTTGTATGAGTTATAGCAAATAATTTTGTAAAGTTTGTTATACATTTTTTATAATAAAGACGGACACTTATTTAGCTGTAATATCTGGGAGAGGGAGGACTGGATTGTTTGGGATCAATGCAATAGATCAAGTGTGGTCTTGCCATAACCTTTACGGACCTAAACGAACGATCCATTGGTTTCTCTCTAATATGTGTGATGGAATCTAACCTAAACGAATGTTTCCTGGAAAAATCAAACACGTTTCGACATATTCTGTGAAAGAGGAGATTGAAGAAAAGGTAATCGTTGTTGATGGTCGACTTTCGTCTATCCAAACTGCCGTAAGCTGCTGTCCTAAGCTAAACTAAACTTAACTAACTTCATTCAGAGATCTCACTAATTTCACTTTAATCTCTGAACGTAGAGGAAGGAGATTTATAATCAATATTACAAAAAAACTATTAGCTACTTTGAGCCCCATGACCTATCACTCTAACCTAAACTGACTTAAACGAACGCTTTATTAACTTAGTTTCATCCTAATGTCTGAGAATGAGTAAGCTAGATTTTTTTAGACTCAACACTACAGGTTTCTGAATGCTAACCTAAGACTATATTTAATACCCCAATAAAGTTTGGTAAAAACGGACACTAAAAAGCCTTGAGACTGTTTCCAAAACAAAAAATGTCACTAATTTAATTCAAATTTCAATTCATTCATTCAATTCATTTAATCTTCCAAATCTCACTAAAAGTTTTCGGTTTTACGTTTTGAATTTCGGTCAACTGGGTAACTGGAACTTACACGAAAACCAGCCGCGTTCGCATGCACTCAGCGCGGCAACACTTTCATCTGCAAATATAATTTTTGTTCGTGCATTTCGACAAATCTGTCCCAGTGGTGTTGTGCCGCATAAAAATCGCATGCGCTGCCCATGACGACACATTGTTTCCATCCAACCGCCCCCATCCACACGCCCAGCGAAGCGGAAGCCTGAAATGGCAAAGGCAAAGCCACGGACAAGCTCGCATGTCCTTCAAGTGGAACTGATACACGAAAATGTTTCATTTAGCAAGAAGACGGAGCCAAAGCAAAACACTCATCGCCATTGCCAACGCCAACGCCAACGCAATCGCACTCTGGCACAGCGCTCCGACTGCTTGACGACATAATTTTATTCCACTTTAGTTTTATTTTCATGCTGCCATTTCGGTTGCAGCCGGTTGTGTTGTTCAGCTGGCCGCCACTTGTGCGCTTTGTTTTTGTGTTTCGGTAATTTCTACTTTTGCGCTTCGTGTCCTCATAAGAAATTTATGAGGAGCAGCGCGAGCGGGCTAAGGATAAAGGATAAAAACGACAAAGGGCGCGGAGACGGGTGGCGGGTAGCGGCAGTGCGATAGTAACGGCGGAACATGTTCATAAACTAAAACTCTACAATTTCATACAGTGGCGCGTTGACGATCTTGGAGGAAGCGTGTGGCGGCAGGCGGGAAGTGAGCAACTGAGGAAATGCCGTCGCAGAACGGGCCAAATTTTGTCGCCGGTGTAGGTGTGTGTGAGATGTGTGTGTGTGTTTGTGTGTGCCGCCGAAAATGTTTCAGCAATAAAAGTTTCATTTAAATTGAGCAGCTACAACAACAACAACAACAACAACAACAACAACATTGACAACATGGCCCATGCAGCAGAGCCGAGCCAATGCTTTCCACAAATTCGTATAAATAAAATTCATTTAATTTGCAGCTTCGGCAGTTGGTGCGGCGCTGAGCTGGTCTCTTTTTCTTTTGGCTTCCCCGCGTCTCTTCCACCTGCTCGCAAACGGCAGCGGCTGTTGTTGCGGCTGTTTCTTGTTGCCTTCTCCTCCTGCGACACTATCGTTTGTGTCCTGCTGTGTCTGTGCTTCCGGTTGCGGTGGAAGTGTCATTTGTAGGCGTTAGTCGCTGCAGCCGTCGTCTTTCATCGTTGTGTGCGGTTGTGTTGCTTTGTTGGTGCTTTTCTTTTTGTGTTGTCGTGTTTTTGGCATGAAAGTGAATTTGGCCGCATTTGTGTGCGTTCACCTTTATTTCTGCGTGTGTTTGTGTGCATTCCGATGTCCTTTGTATTTAATTTGGAGTCGCGGTTGGCATGCTACGCCACTGCGTAATAAGCTTAGGTTAATTTAGTATTACCCAGCAATTTGCTTAACTCAACTAAGTTGGCCGTCGCGCGCCCTGCTGCGCTCAGTCGCTACTCATCGCTGTGCAGCATGTTGACGCATTTAAGCTTCTGGCCGGATGTCTGGTCAATTTAATTTATTTTAAAGCTTGCTGCGCATTCAAATAGAATTAAACAGAGATTTAATTACTAATTGAATTAACCAAAGGATTTCACTCAATTACATGGGCACATTTGCTCAATTTCAGCACCATTTTTAATTATAAAAAGCAAACTAATTTGCAATGCGCAGTTACATGGACAATTGTTAAGCAATATTCAGATAAGGAATTCATTAAAAATATAAATTGAAATTATTTGAATGGCTTTATTTAAATATTTAATTACTTATTGAATTTACCGAATAATTTTGTAATTATTTATTTTTTAATTATTAATTTTTTAATATTTAATTATTTAGACTGCAAAAGTTTTTAAAAAATTAGAATGAAAATAATAATAAAATGTTTCAGCTGTGATAAATTAAATATTTCACTCCTTTGTTATAAAATAGCAAAATTCAACTTGGTGAACATTTTTAGTTTTTTTTAGTGTCCGACCGAAACATCTTTTTTGGACCGAAACCGAATTTCGGCTTTTTTTTCAAAATTCGACCGCAACCAAAACATTCTAGTTGAAATAAAAATCACCATATCAAGCATTTTTTTCAACAAACGAATTTTACATTAAGTAAATAAAGAACACACATAACATAAATAAATAAATACTTATTAATAAAAACAATTTATTCATTTTTTAAAAACATAAACATGAAAAAATCACCCTTTCGTACCTTACTCGCTAATATTCAAATTTAAATAATTTAATATTACAGTCGTGTCTGGGTATAGTGAACACCCGATATAGTGAACACCTAAATTTTGATATGAAGCCTCTAAATATTGAAAAACATTTTAATCAAAAAACAAAAAGTGTTTTTTGAGCAAATAAAACGAGTTTTTGAACAAAAATGTTAACCTTGAAATAGTGAACAACCTCAATACTGTGAACAGGCCTTGCAATAATTAGTTCACTGTATCCAGACACGACTGTATATGCTAAAAAAGAAGTTTATTTACATTGGTGGCATCTAAATTACTCCTCCTTTCACTATATATCTGCTACATAATAAAATGTAAAAAAATATTCTAGAAAGTTTCAGTTTCGGCCGTTCGGCCATTTTTTGGCCGAAACTGAAACCGAAACCGAATATTCGGTCGGACAGTTTTTTTACAGCTTACATACTCAATAATCAGCGCAAAGTTCAGCACGTTGGACTGAAAATAACAGGATTGTGGGTTCAAATTCCCGCACAATAAAACATTTGTTTCAGTAGTTTTCCTTTTCTGCTGGCAAAACTCGGCAATGTTTTCAGAGTAAACTAATTTCCTATGGAAAATCTCTGAAATTGTGTCTTGTAGCTGTTGTAGCTGGACCCTTGGATTCATGTATAAATGTGGATGAAATGTGGAAAAATGGATGTTTGAAAACCAGTCCTTAGCCCCTGCTTTGAAAACTAGTACTTAGTGCTGTTGTGCCTGTGCCTTTGTGTGTTACAAGGTTCTGATATTTTACACAAATCTCTACTCACAAAATGTTAAGGAAAACTCAACATAAAAACTGGCTCAATGCATAGTTAACATAACTAAAATATCCTAAATTTCCGCTCCACACTTTACACGATTTGATTGTAAATGTTATTGAATATCCACTTGAAAATTTATGCGCTCACTTTTAATTTTTTTTTGCTACAAAGTGCACCAACAGCAAAAGTGCACCAAGTGCACGTTGTAAAGCACGAAAGGGTGATCAGTTTTAATTTTAATATTATGTACACACACACACACACACACGCTGAGCATAGTTTTGCATGCAAAACGTCACAGAAAATATAGAAAAGTCGAGCACTCAAAGTGCTTTAAGCGTTTATGGCATCGCACTACGCTACAGCCTGCTGCCACTTTAACCGCCGCCCATAACCTACAGCTGCCTTTGTGTCGTTTCGCTCCCCTTCCGACACTCCGTCGCTACCTCTGCTAAAACACTGCACTGCTATCAGTTGGCGCAACGTTTTGCATACGCTGGCAACACATCAAAGCGCAGTGATGGGCCTGGTTTTTTATGCCTTTAACGCTTAATTGAATCTTTTATGGGTATTTTAGCGTCGAGGCGGCAGTGTTTGTGGTAGATCGTTTGGCGTTTTGATGCTGCTGCTGTGTAATGGCACATGCAGCAAGTGCTGCACTTGCAACAACAACTATACGAGTAGATATGTTGTAGAGGCGCTGCAAATTGCATTAAAAAGAATACTGCTAGCATACTTGGGACAGTAGACGTTTGGGTTCAATGCAATGTGGCGAAGAAGTGGTAGAAACAATAGCAACAACAACAGCAGCATTTGGCTGCGTGAAAAGTGCCTATCCCCACACACACAATCAAACACACTTAGCAAACGCTGATAGTGTCGTAGCCTGAGCCAGCAAAAGCTTACACTATCGTAAACGTAAACGTGCGTGTGTATTAGTGTGTATGTGTGTATGTGTGTGGTTGCTGAATTCACCCATACATATTGGCCATAAATTCAATTAAGCTTAAAGGCACTCAAATTTATGCTTAAGCATAGTCACATATACAAACATAAGTAGTTGTGTGTATGTGTAAGTTAAATACATACATATTTACAATATTTAGTGTATATAAAAAACAGCAAGTAAAATAAATTAAGTAAACAAATACAACAATAGATATGTTATACGACAATGAAGATTGAATCTGGGGGTATTTGGGATATTTCGAAACTTTGGCTGCTTAGAATTCGAAAATATTTATTTGCTTAAATGAAACATCGGCTTAACTAAAATAAAAAATTAAAAAATAAAATTAAAAATAAAATTTTGTATTTTTCCTGAGAATTAGTTCATTTAACTTAAACTTTGCACAATTGAAAAATTTGGCCAACTGAAAAATTATTTAACTTAAGCGCCTAAGTGAAACAATTTTATGTCATGTTTTATAATTTAAAAATACAATCTTGTTATTTTTTTACCATATTACTAGATTCCTGATAACTGGATCAGCTGAATTCGTTAGTTTGCGCAGTTAGTTTTTGAAATTACAACCACATTCGAAAATTTCAAAATTGAATGTCGTTTCTTTTCACTCATCCGCCTGATTGCAAAGAATTTCACTGCAACTGCAACTGAAAGGCCTGAAAAAGTAATAAAAATCTTTAATTTTTTTTA
This sequence comes from Melieria crassipennis, assembly GCA_963668005.1. Classification (NCBI taxonomy): domain Eukaryota; kingdom Metazoa; phylum Arthropoda; class Insecta; order Diptera; family Ulidiidae; genus Melieria; species Melieria crassipennis. Next base: position 6,280,881 of record OY764962.1, on the reverse strand, counting down.
ATTTTATTTAGAAAATATCTCTTGAAAATACAATTTTAAAATTCTGAAAATATTTAGACATAAAGATAGTTGATTTGCCGCCATCTTAAGTTATAGAAAAAACAAAGTGGTAAAAAAAACAGTTTCCCCATACAAACTTTAAAAATCGTAAATATATCCTCCTCTGGACTAAAAAACCCTCTTAACTCTTTCGGCCACGATTTTTCCCCTGTGTCTCGATATTACTTTTTGGTATTTAAATCATGAAACACTTGCCTAAGAAATCTGCACGCGACATTTGAAGTCGCCACGCCTCTTTGTTAGAGTTCTAGTACTAGTTTACTTGTGAACAATGTTAGCTTAAAACGGGTTAAATAAATTTTGTATTAATATTTTTTAACTACAGAAAAATTATTTAATATTTATGGAAAAATACGAAATTATGACTTTTTGATTTTATTTAACCATTATTAGAGAAACAGCGTTTTGATCAAACATGCCCAATTCGTAGACTTCAATTAGAACACAAACTTTCCTTGATATCGCTGCAAATTATTGAAAATTATTTTGGGAATAACAGTAAAATTTTTGCAATTTGCTTTGAATTAACTTCTAAAAATATTAATTTGTTAAACCCATAATCAATCGTACCTTTTGCTATAAGATGACAAATAGGTGAAGTTGCTCTCAGGCAACATTGAAAGAGCTCGAAAGGGCTCCTCCTCTGGACTAAAAAACCCTCTTAAAGGCACAAAGAGTGATTACGTTGCGCTTTCATTTCATTCATCAAAATTGTAAATACCTACAAGTAGGTGTAGAAAATTTGTGCACTTTGCATTCAACCTGAAAGCCACAAAAGTCGTGCGGCAGGCTGCCATTAACCCGGAACTGACATGCCTCGAATCAGTTTAATGCACATATCGTCCATAAAATAATGCAATATTGCCTGCAGTTTTGCAATATTGCCTGCTTTCAGTGGATTTCATCTTTACTGTTTACACACACACAAATATGCATAGACACTTTACCTATGCATACATGTGCCATAATAGCAATGTGGGTGTGCACTGCCCTGCCTGGCGCTGTCATTGCCCTGAACTCCGGCCACACTCGTAGTCACAGCGCCAGCAACACCTACGCTGCCAACTGCACTGCAACGCACCTTGCCAGGACACCTTCTCGCACTCAGCTATACACGTTCGGCAGTGTCTTTTTCACCACTAGTGCTGCCACTGCCACTAGCTGCAGCCTTCTAATGTTGGCTGCGTGCGCCCAGCGTCTTTCTAATTCCATTAGCAGCGAGCAAAGACACTGAACGTGATTTTCAATTGACTCCTCATTTAAAGCGAGTGCCAGCCATACATAAAAGCCATTGCTCCATGTGTATGTGTTGGAGTGTGTGTTTGTGTGTGTGTTTTTGTGTGTGTGTGCAAGTGCGCTTTACTCGCAATCAACATGTTCAATTGGGCATGTCCTGTACAGGACCGAACACTCGCTCTGTGTGCCAGCGCAAATTGCTTTACTTCACTTCACTGCTACTGTTGCCACTGTTTGTGATGCCTCTACTGATTTGTCTTTTTGTTGTTGTTGTTGTTGTTTTCGCTGTCGGTCAGTTGTTGGTTGTTGCCGTAGCCGTAGCTGTTGCTTTACGTTTCATTGCGTTTTATGCGTTTCTATCTGAGCGCTGCGTGTAGCTGCTGATGTTTTTATTACATTTCACAATTTTTCCACTTCTTCAACATCAGCCTCAGCGTCGGCGTTGGCTTTATCCTCTCTGCTTGTGCGGCCCACTGTCGCTTGTGCGTCTGTTCCTTCCATTTGCCCGTCCGTTCAATTGTCAACTTGTGCTTTGCTTTCACAATTTGCACTTCATTTTCCTCGACTTGAGCCATTCTCACTCAGCCATTCGCTCATTCATTCAATTTTCTTGCCATTTTAAGAAAAGTATCTTTGCTGCCTTCACACACACACACATACACACACTCCGCTACTATGTGTTGTTGTTGCACGACGCTCACTTACTTTCCAGTTTGAATTTGAATTTTGCGTATTGTCGTCGCACTTTGTTGCTTTTGTAATTGCGTTAGCTGCAAATTAAATTATGTTTACCCATCACTCGCTCTCACTCACTCATTCACTCACTCTCACTCTTATCGCTTCACTCAGTCACTGTCACTCTTAATGTTTAGTGTGCAATATTTTCTTGAATTTCCTCTATTTATGAGCTAAAGTTGCTGCTCTTTTTGCAACATAACAGCGATTGTTGTTTTACCATAAAAACTCAAAACTTTGTTGAGCCAAGTTTGGGATATTTGAATTTATTAGCATTACTAAGTAATATAGAGTTACTAGTTTGACTGATACTAGTATTATGAATATTTTCTGATCAATCCTAGTTCAAATTTTGGAAATTAAATCCACTGTAATCCACTCAAAAATCAGAGTGTTTGTAGTTTGTATCTCGGTGCAATTAATACCAAAAAAAAAGACTGGAAAGCAGTAATAGTACCAAATAATAATAGTACAATGGTACCAGACCCTCTACACAAATTCGACATAAAAGATTCCTTCGGCATTAGTGAAGGAGTGTTCTAATTTTTTCCAAAAGACTTAAAGTTTATTTTATTAAATTTAGCTTATATTGGCGGGTGGATACAACTTTTTTGGTCAGAACCATAATTGCACTCAGAACTCAGGAAGTCTGTTGTAGTACATATGTATACTTACATTGCAGTTCCACTTTACTGATTTTTGAACCTACCTAATCTGTTGACAAATCTCAGAGATTAGCAGATAGTGGACTTTCAAAAAGTCAAAGTTTATGCTGCTTAGATTACACTACTCGACACGAAAAATGCAAAAAATAATAAAATTTAGATGTATGAATGTACAAACTGAGATCCAAAACATGACATATTTTGGTCTTGAAAGTTCAAAATAAAAAATTTAGTTACAAGGAAACAATTTCCCTCTTTCATTTGATACCCATATCTTCATCATTGCACTACTGCAAATATTATATTAAAAAAAAATATTTTAAATGTGTATGTCCTTAAAATATTAAAGTCCTTTAAAAAGGGCGTTGGGTCAGAACATGAAAAACTGACTATGGCAGATAACTATAAATTAGTACCTCTAGTTTCACGCCTATATCAACATTTGGATGGGTCTCGACAACATTTTTTTGTTTTTGTCGCACGGTATAAAAAATTTAAAGTTGGTGTTTTCACTCCGTGCATCATAACTTTGTCATTTTTCTTTCGATTCTATTGATATCAGGCTTAGTATTTTTACAAATAATATATCTTTTATCATAGATTTTAAAGCCAGAGGAGATCATTTATTTTATCCTTAAAAAAAACTTATTGGAAAATTTATATTTGAAAATGGTCAAAAATTCAAAAAATTCTTTTTTCAACTTTCACTGTCAGTTACTTCCCCAAATTTCATCTGATTTCGACAATCTATACATCGCTAAAAAGGCTGAGGTATTATCTTTTGAACGACGGATCGCCTGTGTTAGTCGGATGATTCGTTTACCAGATATGTGCTCATAACTGAAACAACAGGGAAAAACTGGTCTTTCGAAGATCTTTCGAAAATGCATCTCAAACAAATTTTTGGATTTTCAGTTTCGTGTTTAGGGGCTCAAAGTTAGTCTAGAAAACACTTTTGCTTTTACCCATTTTTCGTCGAGTTGTGTTATCAATGCCAAGAACCTTGAACCGAATCCTGGACCCTAATTCGTCTCACAATTTTCTCAACAGATATTAATACTTCGAAATAGAAGCCGATATCAGATATTAGACACCTTTAACCATAATTGAGAAGAAACAAAAGAAAGGCACGAATTTCTGTTGGCCAAGATGATTTCAAATTCTTAATCCTCTAAGTGCTGATCCAAAGGACTATTCACGTAAAGAAAGCGTCTGTATTTGGAAAGTGCTTTCCTCTTTGCACAATCGCTTACACAACACTAGTACGATAATTTTATTGGATTTTTGTGTTGGAAACTATTGTTTCTAGTATATTTGATATGTATGTATATGTTTATCAATCCATCTCCTCCTTGTACCTTTTTTCAGTTCATGACTCTTCTTCGTTAGCTTCGTTACCTTTTTTTAGCTCTCTGCCGAATCGGGTGTAGCCCAAATGGCGCTGCTCGTGAACCAATTCCATTGCCACGAATTTCCATATTCAATTTGCACACTTAAATGTCAGCCATTTGTCATCCATTGTCGCCTCGCATATGTCACCGGCCAACGACAATAACACGCACCACTGCAGCTCTAATGTATTCAACAGCTCGCTGCAACAACAAAATGTTTGCTATTCAACATTCAACTCGTCGCGGCCGCACAATGAAAGCTCAAGTTTTTTGAACTCGCATAAATACCGAATATTTTTTGTAACAAAAATCAAGTGAAGAAACTTATCTCATTTGGAAATCTGCAAGAGAAAGAAACAGCCGAAGAAGCCGAAGTCGAAATTTGTCATCACGCTCAACATATGCGGAGACCAAAAGTGGCCCCCAATGCGGTGTGGCAGCATATGAAGAAAGTTGTAATAGCTGGTTGGAGTGGCAATGTGTGTGTGTGTCTATGCGCAAAGTGATGTCATAAATCTCAAAATTGAAATCACAGCGCACTTTTAACGCAAATGACAGCCAACGTAGGACAACAAGGACAACGTAGACGAGCACAAAGTTAAACCAAGACCAGAGCATTCGATGCTAATATGCAAAAGTTTTTTCCACTTACTATACTACTTTCAGCAACCTTATTGCAAGGGGAGTGGGGGGCAGGAGACAACGGTAGTGCTGCCGAGTGGATGTGGCTGTGTTATGGAAGAAGACGCGCGCGTCGCTGACTGCGAGTGAGCGCGCAAAGCGACTTACATGAGATAGAAATCTGTGCAGATTATATTTTTACATGAAGACACAACCTTAACGCGCGCACACACACACACACAGCTCGTATTGGCTGCAGCGACGTGCAAGTCGGCGCTGGCAGACATGCAGCCGGCACATACGCTGTCGCAGTCGAGTGGCAGAGTGGTGGCCGAGAGCGTGTTAAAAATGAGAGGGGGTTGCGAACCCGTCATAATATGCATTGTGCCTGGACGCCGGTCGACGGGCATTCGCTGAGTGCTGGTCAGTGCATGGAAACCGCAAATTCCATTAAGTGCAGACGGCTACAGTGGGCAGCAACTCAGCGGGCTGCCAGCCAAAGATAAAAATGTGTTTGCGATTGGACAGTCGCAAGCTGTATTGCCGTCTCTGTATCACAAACAATGATGTTTGTGCTCCAACTTGTTAGCCCAAATATGCTGAAACTGATACGGTCGTAGTTAGAACAGGCACACAAAAACATGTCGGCTGAGAAGTTTCTCATTCTCTTCACAAGAAGAGCAATTCTTTTCATTGGGCCTGACACCTTTATGTGTCGTGTGAGAAGAAAGTATGCTATGTAAAGATATAGAAGAAAATCTTCGAAGAGTTTGAATGTTCCGAAGCCACATCAAAGCTTTTTCTATCCAGAGTGAGTGATCTGCGTACCAGATCTTCTTCTTCTACCGATAAACAGTCAATTCGGGCTTTCAATTTCGAGTCAATCGAGCTGTACTGCAAAGTTTATAGAAGAGCTCAAGCATCATCTGACTGTCGCTACACACTCATTTCATTTCTTTAACTGGACTCAACGATGCAACTCAATGTGTTGATTCTGGCTAATTGAAAGTTCGTGGACAGCATCTCCAAAAAAGAAAATTCAGCGTTACACCATTCACCTCAACCAAAATTTCAGCACCCACCCTTTATTTGTCTCAAATAAGTCGTTGACATGTGATAATATTTTACTATGGTACGAACTCTTTCTCACTAAAGCTTCTTCCTGCAACTCTTGTGACCAAAAGACACCAGAGATCGTTTTCGATCTGTTGTTGTGTATCCTTTTGCCAATTTCGACTGATATTTCAACAACATTTACTATTATTCATTTATTATTTCGTAGTATTTTATGTATTTTATGTCTTTTTTTATGTATGTATTTTATGTCTTAAATATTTTACCCCTCCCATACAACAATAACAATGTTCACGCCGCCTCTGTCTTGGCTTTGACTCAAGGCGCGTCTCATGTCCTGAAATGAGCTGAAACGATGAAAGTTATGCCAAACCAATTACTCGCACCAGTCTTCACTTGCACGCTTCTCTGCTGGCCCCTCACACTGTTGTCCCTTTTTTTCTTCATATATATTTGTGCAATTTTTCCGGGTTATTCGCCTCAAACACGCTGCGGGGTTGCTGCGTTTGTTTTTCATTCCCCCACGCTTTTTTCTCGCAGCCTTTATTTTCTTTTCATGTTTCGTTGGTTTTTTGCTGGGCGCGTTTTGACTCTTTAAAACTTTTGCAGATGTCGTACTGATGAAAACTTTCACAAAGTATGACAACCAAAAATAAAAAAACAACACAAAAATCATCCTCGACTGCACTCACCTACATAACCAACCAGACGCTGGCACATTGCACAAGAACGGCGAATATGTTTAGCTCGGAATATTGCTCGAAGAAACAGCTGAAGAAAAGCAGTGGAGGGGGTGAAAACACACTTTAGAATTACAAAGTAACTTGGTTAGCAAGCACGTCCCTACATATATGAAGATATAGATATGTTTGTGTGTGTGTGTGTGTGTATCTGCTGGAGATAATAATCGCAGTTCCTGTCAAAAAAAAAAGAAAAGTAAAAGCGGAACAGCGACAACTAAGCACAAAAGTTGCACAAAAACTGCGCGCTGAATTCTTCTATGAAGATATCATAAAAGTACAAGTTCGTCTCTGTCTTTCTTGCAAGAGAAGGCAAAGGGCGGCTGCAGCAGGACAACAGCCGCCGCGACAACGCACTGAGCGCAACAACTGGCCAAATTGTGGCGTATACTTATTATATATAGTTGTTTTTTTTTTTCTTTACAATGAAAGTAAACGCAAAGTTTTGCAGCGCTGCATTTGACTGCGATTTGATGACATTTAAAATGCAACAACGCAGACTGTGGGCTCGAATTTTTACAGAAGGGATCTTTTTGCTAAACAGAGATAATTTCTACAAAAATCAGAAATGTTTAAATCTAAGTCAAAATGCCAAAGAAAAAGTCACAGCCAGCAGAAAAGTGAAGTCAAAATTGAATTTAAAGTTTTTAAGTATTATTATTTTTTTGTGATTTTAAATTTGTTCACATTTATTTATTTATTTATTTAATTACTTATTTGATTATTTATTCATTTACTTATTTATTTATTTATTTACTTATTTATATACTACTGTGTACAAAGAATACCCGGAATTTGTTTATAATTAAAAAAATCTTTATTTATTCTTCCAAATCAATTTCATCGCCTTCAAAGTAGTCCCCTCCCGCTGCAATGCACTTATGCCAACGGACTTTCCTATCTTCGAAGCATGCCAAATAGTCACCTTCCGGTATGGCCTTCAATGCGCGCGGCGATTCACGTTGAATCTCTTCAATCGATTCAAAACGGTGTCCTCGAAGTGGTCTTTTGAGTTTGGAGAATAGCCAGAAGTCGCAAGGAGCTAAATCAGGCGAATACGGTGGCTGTGGAACGATATGCGTTGGCGAAATGCTCACGAAGAACCAATGCCGTGTGAGATGGTGCATTATCGTGATGCAAAAACCAAGAGTTGTCTCTCCATAAATCCGGCCTCTTTTTGCGAATAGCTTCACGCAAACAACGCATAACGCTCAAGTAATATTCCTTGTTGACAGTTTGGCCCGGCGGAAGGAACTCATAATGCACAACCCCACGATAATCGAAGAAATCGAATTCCGGGTATTCTTTGTACACAGTAGTATGTATTTATTTATTTATTTTTCATTTACTTATTTATTTATTTATTTATTAATTTATTAATTATTTAATTAATTTATTCATTTATTTATTTTTGTTTTTTATATTTATTTTGGCTTGTCATATGTTCACATTTATTTATTTATTTATTTATTAATTTTTTTATTTGTTTATTTATTTATTTTTTTATATATTTATTTATTTATTTCTTCATTCATTCATTTCCTTATTTATTTTTTTGTTTATTTATTTATTTATTAATTTATTAATTTATTTAGTTATTTAGTTATTTATTTATATATTTATTAATTTATTAATCTATTTAGTTATTAATTTTTTATTTACTTATTTATTTAGTTATTTATTCATTTACTTACTTATTTATTTATTTATTTATTTATTCATTTACTTATTTATTTATTTATTTATTTAGTTTTGTTTTATTTATGCTGGCTTGTCATATGTCAATTTAAATCTGTAGTTGCTTGCAGTTTTGCTGCGCCTCTGCTGGAAGTATATAATTTCGCCGCCATGTGTATTTTCCAAAATGAAACGAATGCAGCAGGTGCGCGGCAATTTTGAAATGCAAAAGAGACGCAGCACGCAGATTTCTTTGTTGAAACTTTTGGAAACACTTTTGGAAAAAACATGTCACAGAGCAACGCGGCAAAATTTCTATGAATTTTATCTTGAAGCATTTTTTGAGGAGCTGAACGCGTTACTTTTGAACATTTTTAGAGCTAAGCAGGTCCTGACTTCTCCTTAGGTTAGGTTAGGATGGATTAGGTTAGATTCAAACAGTTTCAGGGACGACGAATCGAAGGACCCATCCGTGCGCACATATTCTGCATTTGTTCAAAGTGAAGTGAGTAAAGCTTTCAGGCATCACACAATCTACTTGAAGTTGAAGCAAAACTAGCTGATTTTAAAAATTGTGTCTATTTAGATTATCGAAAATGTCTCCGATGTTCCCCAACTTTTATAAAATATTTTTTTAATTTCTTTCTGCTGTCAAAAGTTGTCACAATTTTAATTAACGCAGCAAAGAATGTTGAAAATTGCCAGCAGTATGCAACTATCTATCGATAAATTAATTACAAAAAAGCTTTCATGCTTAATCAATGCAACTGTGATGGCAAAAAAAGAAAAATACAAAACATAAACGAATAAACGGCGCACAACAACGACAAAGTTCCGCAACGCCCGGTGTAGGTAATTGAGTGCTCACATAAATTGCCTTTCACGCACAGGCACGCACACACACACACTCGCGCGGCTGTATTCTGGCCGCTGATGTCGTTAAGTCAGCGCAATGTTGCACATTAAAGTAACTGAAATTATGCTGTCAGGCACAAAGCATTTTTACAGTTAAAGTAGCCGCATAAAAAGCAACGCATATGCGATAGTGTGTGTGTGTGTGTAAGGGAGAGAGAGAAAAGTGTCAACACAAACAAGCGTTTTATCCCGAGCAGTTAATTGATTTTTTAATGACTTCACAAGCGGCCCATACTCACACATAATGACACAACTTGCACACACACACACACAGTCGGCCATTCTGTGGGCGGCCTGCGTCGGTCGGCGCTGTTAGCGTCGGGCGCGCAGACGGAAGTGTGAGCGAAGGCGGTGCAGCAGCTGGTTAAAGTTTTAATGACGGATCGGTTTTCAGTAAACCGCCGCCGCCGCCGACGCTCCAAAGGCAACGCAACGAGGTGAGCCAAAGTGTGGCGCAGCGTTTGCCAAGCGTCCATATGTCAACAGTAATGGGCGTAACGCGTTAACGCCTTCAGTTTGCTGGCCGACAATTCCTTAACGCAGTAACTGTTGAAGTCGGTGTTATGGTCCTTTTTGTTGTTGTTGTTATTATTGGCATTGTGGTGTTGGTCGGTTTTGTTGTGTTTTTGTTTTCTTTATGTCGCAGTTTGTTTGGCGTTGCCGCATTGGCGTTGAGCCGTTCCATGTTGTCGACGCCTAGCAAACATGCAACAGTGCAACATTAATGCTGCAGCAGCAATAACAACTTGAAACAAAATTAAAAAAAAAGTGAAAGAGCACACTAAGTAAAACTGCAATGCTTGCGGCGCATTTGTTTGTGCTTTGTTTTGAGCGAAATAGTAATGTGTGTATGTGTGTGTGTGTGAAACTTCTAGTCACAATTGTGCGCTGAAGATTGGCTTTATTATTAATAAAAAAAAGTGAGCGGCAACGGTAAAGAACTTGAATACACATAGTCAAGAACAGCCACAACCACAACCCACAGCTGCGATATGCCAACAAGCGGCGCGCATGTCACCGCCTGTCGCCGCCAATAAGCGCCGCACTCGGACCCGCACACGCGGCAAATGCGGCGCAAAACATTGCAAATTCAATGAAGCATACTTTAGGGCGTCACTTGACGCTACAACACTGCAGCGCTGTAATAGTGTGCGGCATGTGTTAAATAAATGACGCAACAACAACAGCACGAACAATGACAGCCAACAAGCGTCGGGCAACAGGCTATGGCCGGCAACTTTAGCGGCGGCTGCAGCGACAGCGACAGTGTCGCGCGCAACAATCCTCTGTTGTGTGATGTGTGTATGGATGTGTGTGGGTGCTGCGCTGAAAGTTGTTTGACCGCCATATTGACACTCATCACTGCCAACAAACTAATTTGCCGGAATTCAATGAAATTGAGTGCAAAAACGTTTATTCGTTCATTGCTGTCGCTGTTGGTGTACGAGTATTGCGCTCAGCTAATGATTGTTGTTGGTGCTGCTGCTGTTGCTGATGTTGAAACTTTGTCGCCAGTACAGTTTTATTGCACCAACACCGTCGCCACGCCGCCACCACGAACGGAACTTTGTGTACACATTTGATGGCGGGCGGGCCGGTGGGTGGCAGCAGTGGCAGAGGCTGTGGCCGTGGGTCGCGGCAGTTAATGTGTGTGCCGTACGGCGCCAGGTGTGGGGGTGTCAATTGTCTGTCTATCTGTCTGCAGTGTTTGCTGATGCGTTGGAGTGTGTGCGCGCGTGTGTGCACTTTGATGCTTTGATGCAATAAGGTGTCGCCGGGCGTTGCGGCATATGGTGTGTCATGGCATGGCATGGCTTGTCGTGGCGTGGCGCGGTGTGGCTTGACTTCACTTGGTGTGGTGTGAAAAGACAACAAAAGGTTTTAATTAATTTCGTTGGGTTCATTTAAGCAGCACCAGCTGCAAAAGCATTTAAGCAAGCTTTAAGTTGACGAGCTGAGAAATACTAAAAGGAGAGTATTTACGATGCTAAGTCAAAGTCAAAGTCTAAGTCCAGACGAGTTGAAAAATTCCAAAAGGAGAGTATTTAAGATGCTAAGTCTAAGTCTAAGTCTAAGTCTAAGTCTAAGTCTAAGTCTAAGTCTAAGTCTAAGTCTAAGTCTAAGTCTAAGTCTAAGTCTAAGTCTAAGTCTAAGTCTAAGTCTAAGTCTAAGTCTAAGTCTAAGTCTAAGTCTAAGTCTAAGTCTAAGTCTAAGTCTAAGTCTAAGTCTAAGTCTAAGTCTAAGTCTAAGTCTAAGTCTAAGTCTAAGTCTAAGTCTAAGTCTAAGTCTAAGTCTAAGTCTAAGTCTAAGTCTAAGTCTAAGTCTAAGTCTAAGTCTAAGTCTAAGTCTAAGTCTAAGTCTAAGTCTAAGTCTAAGTCTAAGTCTAAGTCTAAGTCTAAGTCTAAGTCCAAGTCCAAGTCCAAGTCTAAGTCTAAGTCTAAGTCTAAGTCTAAGTCTAAGTCTAAGTCTAAGTCTAAGTCTAAGTCTAAGTCTAAGTCTAAGTCTAAGTCTAAGTCTAAGTCTAAGTCTAAGTCTAAGTCTAAGTCTAAGTCTAAGTCTAAGTCTAAGTCTAAGTCTAAGTCTAAGTCTAAGTCTAAGTCTAAGTCTAAGTCTAAGTCTAAGTCTAAGTCTAAGTCTAAGTCTAAGTCTAAGTCTAAGTCTAAGTCTAAGTCTAAGTCTAAGTCTAAGTCTAAGTCTAAGTCTAAGTCTAAGTCTAAGTCTAAGTCTAAGTCTAAGTCTAAGTCTAAGTCTAAGTCTAAGTCTAAGTCTAAGTCTAAGTCTAAGTCTAAGTCTAAGTCTAAGTCTAAGTCTAAGTCTAAGTCTAAGTCTAAGTCTAAGTCTAAGTCTAAGTCTAAGTCTAAGTCTAAGTCTAAGTCTAAGTCTAAGTCTAAGTCTAAGTCTAAGTCTAAGTCTAAGTCTAAGTCTAAGTCTAAGTCTAAGTCTAAGTCTAAGTCTAAGTCTAAGTCTAAGTCTAAGTCTAAGTCTAAGTCTAAGTCTAAGTCTAAGTCTAAGTCTAAGTCTAAGTCCAAGTCTCAGTACCCTCAATAAGTTTCAGTCCCCTATTTCATTTCCTGCAGTGATCCCGACAGAGCCAAACTTTAGCTTGTTTTTAACTGCTCTATGAACCCCACAAATTAGAGATCAATGAATGCTGGACACTCGTAATAAACTCACAAAATGAATCGTTTTTTTGTAGATATAAACTTTAGTAGAAAATAACTCGCAATTACATAAAATCAGAAATTTTGCGGTTGGCTTTGTTCACTCTGATTTGCTTGCATGTTGCCAACGCACTCAAACACGCGCATCAAAAATTGTTGCAACTTGCAGCGGACATTAACTTTGCCATCTGCCTGTATTAGGAACAAGTTGCCTTCAAATGCTATAATAACAACCCGAACAAAAGGGCCAAATTAATTTGCAGCTGTAACAAAGGGTTTTTGAGGTTTCCGTACACACACACACACACATTCACACAGACGTTACCATTAACTTAACAGACCGTCCAGTTTGGCTGTGGCCGGATTTCGGCAACGCAAAATTACAACTTTGACTTTGGTCTTGATTTGGTTTCGTTTTATGTCGTTTGACATTTTTGAGGGTAATTAAAAGTTGCCCAAAAATGGGATTTTGCATCATCAGGGAAAGCATGGTCCTACAAGAGAGAGAAGCAGAAAGAAAGAGGGAGAGAGAAAAAGTCATCTTGTGAGGCGGACTTCATATGTTAGCAGTCCAACGGAAACCTGAAAAGCTGCATGAAAATCACACAATTGGAGGTGCAAGTGGGATGGTGTGCGTGTGTGTGGGTGTGAGGACGTGGAATGCGTGTGTGCAGCTGACTTGATGAGGGACAATTATAATGACAGCCATAAGTGAAATAGTTGGACAGTAGTGCAGTGCACTGGAACGTCAGTAAATACTCGCCGCTGCACGTGTGGCAGGCATTTTAAGTGCATTTTTAGGGCATATTTGCACAGGGCCCAACGCAACGTAAACAGCAGGGCGCTTTGATGTTGCACATTGCTTTGAATTGCAAATGAACGCAGGTGAATTATCATACACTCACACATGTACAGTGGTGGTGGTGGTGGTGGCAAAAATATTTCTTCGCTTCAAAGTGTACACAGAAACTGTAACAACAAACGCACGGGCCGCATTCCAAGCGAAGTTTTGCATTTTTCTTTTGAATGGCAACTCAAACGGACGCTTCAAACTATGATGTGGCGGCACATTCCTTGCTGCATATTTAAGCAGAACTGCATGGCGGTCACTCGTAGATACAAAAGTAAATAGTTAGCTGCGTTGACAAATCTGTGCGATGTGTCACAAAACATTTGCAGCAGACACTTTTGTTTTACTTGTTGTTGCTGCTTATGTTTGAGCAATTCGTGCAAGCAAGTTGGACATAGTAAGCTATCAAAAGAATGGCAATAAATGAATAACAGAATACTATCGAAAAAGGAGTACTGGGTGACAGTCGATATTGGCGGACTTTTTTTTGTGTCAGTTGAGATAACAATGATAGTCAATGCTGCAGCTTCCCAGTGCCGGATTAATGAATGAAAGTATCCAATAAGTTGCAACATTGTTGGACAAATCTGGCAATCAGCGGATAGTTGGCGCTTCAGACAGCCACTCAAATTAGGTTGAAACTACATCAGAACAGTAGTTGTTGTGCTCACGGGGCATTGCCTAATGGGTAGAGATGCTGCAAGACTGCGTTCCCAGGATTCATTCAGGGGTCCATTCTTATTTGCGGCAAGAAAATAGTTCGAAGCTTTCAATCGACACCAGTCCAAATCTGCTTTTAACTCTTAAGCTCATCAACCTCAGATATTCACAAAATTATATGTTGCCACATGGTATCACAATAGCGAAAGAGTTAACTAAACTCCTTATGAAAAGGTGGGCCTTCGAATAATAATTAATAATTGACTGGCACGACAGCCCGCTTACGCGAGACTAAGGCCTAGCTACCCGCAACCACCCGTGTTGTGCGTGTGAATTTGTACGCGGGTTGAAGGGACCTACAGTTTTTATGCCGGTTCCGAACGGCAGGTTGGGAGCTTTATCATAGGCAATTTTTACTCTCAGAGGTTTGCCATTTCCAGCTGAGAGGACAGCCACCGAAAGAGAAAACGAATTTTCCCGTTATTTTTTTTAGGTGTTATTACGGGCAGTATTTGAACCTGCGGTTTGCTGCCTTCGACTCGCGGTCCAACGCACTAACCAACTGAGCCACGGCGGCTGCCTTCGAACCTAAACCAAAAAAATTTAAAAATTGAAAATTGAAAATTTTAATTTTTTTTTTAAATTTTATTCAACAATTCCTTAAAAAAGTCAACTAATTTACCACCACAGACTTGTTTATTCAAAATGACCCTTAAATATTTTACGTTTTGCCTATTTCCCCCCTTTTGAACGCATATAAAATTAATGGAAAAAGGTCAGCTTTAAGCATTAAGCAACCAAGTCGCAGCCGATGTTCAAAATTAATACCAAACGCAACCCTCTTTTTTCGAACTTCAAATTGGCAACAAATGGCTTCATTAGGGCGCTAAACTGACAAAGTAAATGAATGACAGCGCATGCTGTACAACAAAAATATCAGCAGCAAACACAACAAGAGACAGACAGAGCGACTACAACAACAGCGTCATTGTTGGCACATATTGAAATGCGCAGCTTCGTTCTTGGAAAAGCGCAAATAAATCAAATCCAGCAACGACGCAAAATATTTGCCGGCCCTTGCCAAAGTCATAAGCGGTGAAAAACATTTAATTACCAATATGAGTCGGAAGTTTGAACGCAAATCTCTGCCCGTCACAAATGGCACAAAGGGTGCCGCACACACACACACACACACACACACAGATTGATTTAGCGTAGTGTTGCGAATATGTGCGAAGCTTTTGTGATGCCGTTCAAAACGGCCGTCGACGGTTGCCTTCAATTATTTATTAACCACTTTGCATACATGAACAATTTGGCAAAAATGTTTGCAAAAGTCGTGGAATGAGCGAACGACTGGGCGACCGGTTGGGCGGAAGTCTGGGCACAGCACAAAAGGACACCAGGGACCATGCGACGAGAGGATATTCAGCAAGTGCAGTAAGTGAGACAGGGTGCAGGGCAATGGCAGACTAACAACGACAACAACAACATCAATATACCTCTTTTTTAACCTCGCCCCCAGTGATGATGAGCTGAAGTTTTTATGCTGCTACCTGTTGTTGCTATTTTGGACATACGACGCGTGCGCTGCATGTGTGCCGGTCAGTCGGGAGTTGCTATTACCGTACAGCAACAATAACAATAACAACAAAACAGGGAAAACATACAATTTCAAATTGAATTGAATGAGCACTGCGTCGAGCAGGCAAAGCAAAACTAAGATGAGTCTGTCTGCGTTCAGGTGATGGACTCTACTCGTAATTGCTGACAACTATAAGAACCCTAATGGGAAATACAAATGTTCGCACATCCAAACAAGTGAAAGGGCCACGCTGTGACGGGGCTGTCATGCAACTCAATTCAATTCGATGCAACTTGCCTCCGCTTATCGGCGCTGTGCGTTGTTTAGACATCTGCCAGCAGTGCCAACTCGCCGCCAATCGCTGACGAGACTTCCAGCACCCCTCGGTGTATGTGTGTGTGTGCGTTTATTGAGTTCTGCAAATATCGCTCTTATTAGCTCCAATCTCTCTCACTCTGCTCTCCCCTTGATTGCACTGCGTCTGCTTTTCAAATTAATTTCACTTTATTTTTTTTTGCATATTTTATTTCATCGCGAAAGGGTTGCCCGTCGTTTGTTGGTTGTTTGCCGTTGTAATTATAATTCACCTTCCATGCTAAATATGCTAATATGGCTGCACATCATCATCGTCGTCAGCGGCATCAGTGCGTCCAACCCCATTGTGCGAACGTCATCGTCATGCTGCACCCCAAAAGATATGCATTGAATTACTGTTAAGATAATTACATTGCCAAAAAATTTATGCATGACTTCCGCATGTCCTGTCAATGCCGTCTCGCTCTGCACACACACCCAGCCCGACTGCTCGCTGAGCTGTCTGCCCTTTGCACCTCACTCTGCTTGCCGTGTTGACTGGCGCCCAATGTCACTAAGGGTGCACTCTCCCATTTGCATAATGTTGTTGCTCTTCGTCCAGGCGTGTTGTCCAGCACCGCCTCTGATATTAGCATTTGCATTTTTATTTGTGTCAACAATAAATTCGCAGTAGTGTGGGTTGATTGGGTTTTTGTTTTTTGCATATTGTTTTTGTGTCAAAAAATATGAATGCAATTATTTTATTAACAGAGAAACGCCAAGACCCACACACGAATATTATAGATCGGCTGAGTTGTTACGCAGTCATTTGAATATTCAAACTTAAGACAAGGCAACTTAAAGTTGAATTATTTCTTAAAATACTTAAATGCACTCAAAGTGACTCAATGAGCAGTCAACCGGGAACCAATTGGGGCAATCTGTGGTGGATAGGGTTAATTCTACATTATGCCCGGAATGGTTTTTAACCCATTCGCCCCAGTTGCCTGAGAGCAACTGCACCTATTTGTCATCTTAAAGGAAAAGCTACGATTGATTTATGGATTTAATTTAAGTAGGCACCAAAAAATTAATATTTTTAGAAGTAAATTCAAAGCAAATTACAAAAATTTTACTGTTATCCCCAAAATAATTTCCAATAATTTGCAGCGATATCAGGGAAAGTTTGTGTTCTAATTGAAGTCTACGAATTGGGCGCGTTTGATCAAAACGCTGTTTTTTTAATAATGGTTAAATAAAATCCAAAAGTGAAAATTTTGTATTTTTCCATAAATATTAGATAATTTTTCTGTAACTAAAAAATATTGATACAAAATATATTTAACCCGTTTTAAGCTAACATTGTTTAAAAGCTCTAGAAAATTTATTTGTTAAATTAGCTCTAGAACTCTAACAAAAAGGCGTGGCGACCTCAAATGTTGTCTGCGCACTTCGTAGATAAGTGTTTCATGATTTAAATACCAAAAAGTAGTATCGATACTCATTGTAAAATTCGAGGTCAAAAGGTTAACTAGCCATGAAGCAGTGTCTACAGAAAAGACCATTACTCAGAATTGTACTAAAAGAAAAATCATACAAACTTATATACTTACTTCAGATTTTTCTATGTTAAATGGACTTTCTCAGTTTTGGCATCGATTCCACTAACTTTTGCATGCGAAAAAATATAATCTCATTTTGAAATCTAGTCTTGAAGTCGCTTGTTTTTGCCACTATTGATACTTGGCCGAGTTTGACAATCACACGTAAACTTCTCTCTTATTTCTCCAAACATTCAACTCATCATCTAAACGAAATATATTTAAAATTCTTTCTCTTTAAATACAAACTCATCAGTTGGCCCAACACAAAACCATTAAAATTATTATCCTTTGCAAATATTAAATAACTTCTCATATCAATTTCCCTTCACACACACACACACACACACACCTCGAAACAAAAGTCAATTCGAGTTTAAAAGCCAACAAAAATTACCACACCCTGAAAAGCAGTAAAAGAATGACAAAATCAACAGCGCCGTGTAAGCAGCGCTAAAATGAACGCGAACTAATCAGCGGAAGCGCGCACCTCGAGCACAAAGTGGTTTCATATTGCACGCCACCGCTGGCCCTCAACGAAAGCCACCCGCACACGCCTCGCCGCGCTGCGCCGCACATTTGACCCACTGCTGCCGTCCGTTGAGCGAACCAACTTTGTCGCGCCAAAATTTTGTTAATTTTCGCCACTTTTTTGTTGTCGACGTGGCCATTAATGTTGCTGTCGGTGTCGTTGTGCAGCTGCAGCCAGTCTGTTGCCTACGTTGCGGTAATGCCAACAGCAGCCCAACAACAGCGCCAACAACAGCAACAGTAGCAGCATTGGCTTTCGAAGCCTTTCTTGCGCTGCCACAACAACAACAACAACAACAAACTTTAGTGTGAACAACAAAAACGCGAACGGTAAATACGGCCAGTACAAAAGAGGAATTAATTGCCAGGACATTGGCAAAGGCGGCATCGCCACACACACACACACACACTTACATACATACAAATCCAGCGTTACAATGTTTTTGGCCACGTTTGCGTTTCGTTGCAAAATGTTGCTTATTTCTTCAGTGTTTTTGTATTTGTCGTCATGAATATTCATAGACACGAAAGGACATTATGCGCGGCGCACTATTCTGCCGACATTATTCTGCTGCCGCCGCCGATTTACTACTCGTCGGCCAAGGCGACTAATAAGCGAGATTCGCTGACGTTCGTTTGCTGTGCTTTTGCGCGCTTTTGCTTTCAGCCGCTTTATGGTGTTCGTGTAATTATTATTGTGGCGCAAAGTACCATTGCCTGGTTGTGGTTGTGGTTGTTGTTGCCACTGACTGGCCAACACCTGGACCGAGCTGAGTTGTGCAACAATTGGCAGAGAAAATCGTAGTTGCGCAAACCATACGAAAATTTGTAGTTGATGGCCTCTTGAAGCGAAATTTTGCTATTAAATAATTCTGAGCTGAATAAGTAAAATCATAACTCAAAACTATTAAACAGTTCTTCAAAATTGTGCCCAAACTGAATTCTGGTTAGAAAAGACATATAGCTTATCTGAAATCTTTCGATCTTTTGGCGACTCAAGCATGAAGTTTTACTAAGTTAATAATAAGTCTAGTGTACAGATCCCAGCTGGATGCTTGAAGAATTTTTAAAGGATCTCCTGCGCCCAAGATGCAACATTTTCCCTACAACATGTCCCAAGATTTAATCCAATTATTTTGTTTAAGACTCGGATACCCAACAACTTTTTAAACGGCCAAAGCCCAACAAGGTCCCCAGGGACCTCCATTGTAATATTGCATATAAGGCTTGTAATTGTATAATGTAGTGTTACATAATGTGTGTAGATGTGTTTGTATTATGTATTTTTTACTACAGACAGATAGCAAAAACGTATAAAATACAAAATAATTGCTTTTAAAAACGCCATAGGTCCCTACGGACCTTGTTGGGCATCGGAGTGTTAAAAGGACTTCAAAATTATGAAGGGGATACAAAATAAAAAAATATAAGAAATGCTTAACCTCGTTAGAATATGGCGATATGTAAACCGAATGAAAGAGGAAAGGCTCAGGAATTTAAATAATATTGTTTTTGTATCTATTTGTAAAAAAATAATATGAAAAAGGTCCTTTGAAAATTTTAATTCCTTATTTCCTTGAAAATTTATATAGAATTTTCTTGAAAAGTAAAACCCAAAATCTCCTTGACCACGTGTCAAAATTTCATTATTCTTGCTTCATTAATTTTGTATCTTTTTATTATTTAAAATACTGCTACTCAAATAAATTAGAACTTTTGTACTTCATTAGAATTGCGCCTTTTTTTAATAACTTTCGAACCAATAAAGTTAGAGTAATTAAATTTTGATACGTGATCAAGGACATTTTGGGTTGTAACATACTTATAAACTTTCAAGGATATAAAGGATTAAACTTTTCAAAGGACCTTTTTCATATTCTTTTTTTACAAATAGATAAAAAATCAGCCTTTCCTCTTTCATTTGGTGTGCATATCGCCATATTCTAGCCAAGTTAAGTATTTTTTATATTTTTTTATTTTTTATCCCCTTCAAAACTTTGAAGTCCTTTTAAAAAGATAAAGGATATAGTGAAATGAAAAAATGAGTAACTATATTTGGTCTCTAGTTTTAGGATTTAGTTCTAGGATTTTTCACGGTGTGAAAAATGTTGTCGCACGGTGTTATCTGAGCTTAATATCACATAGAAGGCTACAATGTTACTTTGAGCAATACAAATCGGTCTGTAAAAACGTGAGGTATACTTAGAAAGGGTTGACGATTTGGCTCCGAATCATTGGGCTGAGCAAACGCACAAGCTGAAGCTTTATTCTCAGAACGTTCATAAATATCTGACAAGACCAAGGCCCAACATAGATTTATGGCATTGTTGACTGCAAGCGCGCATATTTTTCAAACTGTTTTACTTTCAAAGGTTCAAGAGAGCTGCCAACTGTTCAAAGCATAACAAAATATTTTCTAAATTTACTTTGTATTTAACATGTTCATACATATCTGACAAGACCAAGGCATAGCACAGTTGGGTGGGATGGAAGTTTTTCATAGGCCATTAGTTCAGCCACAGAAGTTGAAGAGCAGGTGACTGCTGAGAGGGCAATAGACAGGAATACAAAGTCCTAGACACGCAACGAACACCTTGTAAGCCATTCCAGCGCAAATTCCCACTGATTAGCAATGCTCGTCCCTTAGAATTCCTACTCCGGCCAGCTGTCGGCATTTAGCACACACGCTGACTTTCCGGCAAAACATAACAAAAGCCAACCAGCAGCCAGCAGCAATCTTCAGCAAACAGCGACGCACCAAATTATATTTTCATAAGCGTGCAAGCCATTTGTTGTTTAGACACTCGTGTGTGCGTGGGCGGCCAAACATTTCCGCCATGCCGCACTTTTATCCTTTTGCATTGTGCCAACATAATAAGAGTTGAGAGGAGTTGATGTGCCAGCCACGCAAATACACCGGCACCAGCGCCTACCGAGCGCCGCACAGCCAGCCTGTGCGCGCCCTGCGTTCGCTGCTGACTTTGCATATTAATGTCCGCACGCCGTCATGTGCCCGCACTCGAACACGGCAGCCGTCAAGCGGCGCAGATCTTTTGTGACTGTGGCCGTAGCCAGAGAAATGAGCAGAGGAATTTCGGTGAAATGCTTTTGCGCTGCAACTAACCAACGAACCACTGCTCGTTGCTTGCTGCTCGACCTTAAATATTTAACTTTTGTGAGCCAAGTGAAATTAGAAGACAAGGAAATTTGTGCACTTTTTGTGTCACATACGCTTGAAAAAAAGCCTTAAACAAAATGCAAATTTGCACTGCCAAATCGGAAAGTCCAAATCCAATACTGGCAGTCATTGATAGTAGCAACAATTTGCAACGTCACTTCAACATCCTATCGCATGTTTTGCACTTGAATGAATTTTGCGCAAATTCAATTCCACGCCAACCGAAAACCAAAATACACTTTGGCCAAAACAAAAAAAAATAAGAAATTCTGGAATTAACCAAGCGCCGGTCGGCAGATTCGACAACATTGCAGCACCAACACGTGTGCTGCGCTGCTAAGCAATGTTCAATAAAGTCGAAAATCATAACAACGCCTTGTCCTCCAGCTCGATGTGGCTTGTGCCAAACTGTAGCTGGCTGAATTGTTGCCATTTCTGACATTTCTGCTCTACTATTTTGCTATTTGTGCCTCGCGGTCGTTTTGGTTGAGAATCATCAAATTTTCTTTCGCTTTGGCAAATTCAAGTCGAGCACAGCTGCGGCTTGTAACCAACACACACACACATGCACACTCAGCATCGCTTGCCACACATGTCGCACACGGCACCAAATGAGAATCAATGTTGCAAATATGACACCGTGCGACACAACTTTCAACACATGAAAATCAACATTTTAAAATACTTGTATCGCACAACTTTTTAAAAGCATTTTGAAATGTAATCAAATATTACTCATACGACCCGTAATGCAAATAATTACTTTAGAAACGAAATTCAACGAATTAATTTAATAAAATTAGACGACAAGAATCCTTGTAATTTTTGCAATTGTAATCTTGTAATTTTTACACTTTTTCTCAAATGTGCAGAAGAAGAAGGATTTTACTCAATTTTGTGTTACAGAGTTTAATGCACATACGTACATCTGTACGCTCTCACGTACAGTCATTGGCAATCAGATGTGTAGACGCGTGCGCAACGTGAGTTATGGACATGTCCGCCACCTCAGATATAACCCAAAATGTGTTACTGATAATGTTTAGTGCACTAAATAAATACAGTCTGTGCACTAAACAAACGATATCAGTTCATAGGAAAAGTGCTTAGCGGAAAATGTAACGCTGCACTAATGATAAGTAATTAGGCTGTCTCCAGCATTAGTCGTAAGAGACAAAACAGTGCCTGCGCTGCACTGATAGTAAGTAAGAAATAGCAGGTAGTCGAAGTTGTAGAGTGCAGTTTTGATGCACAAAACTGGCATTCTGGATCCACCAGTCTCGGGCGGCAGTCGATCCACGACTCCGTCCTTAAATAAAGTTATTGAGGAAAAGAATAAATCTTTAACCTTCAGATAACAACTTAACTGGCGACGAGGATGGGATCTGAAGCTGATCCGAAGGAGATCGAAGAAGATTGGTATAAGGATACACCTTAACCAATAAATTAAAAAAGGATAATTTAACTCATAAGAAATAAAAGGCAAAAGGAAAACAAGTATAAACCTTTAACCTATAACTAATAATAAGAGAAAAAAGAAATAAAGCTTAACTTAAACAAGCAAAAGGAATAAAAACTAAATGAATGAATAACAATTGTAAACAACAAAGTTAATAAATACGTGAAAATAATAAACGAAGTAACCGACGAATTCGTGGTGAAGTATCGCACAAAATCAAAACCACACTACAAGGAAGCGGAGTTTCCAGCGAATGGAACTGCCGAAATACCCGATAGAAGCTAGTGTTCCAGCTTCAAGATATTAGACTGCATTTTGGCGAACCACTTGAAGGACGCAAACCACACTACGAAGAAACGATTTTTTTAAACGAATGGAGCTGCCGGAATACCTAGAAGAAACGAGTGTTCCAGCTTCCACCGAAACATCCGATGGCGCTTTGGGAGCTACCTGAAGGGCGTAAGGACAGCAAGCAAGCAGAGACGAAACATATCACGCTACAAAAGGGCCTCATCAGTCACACCACTAATGGGAAAAGGTATAAATAATATAAGACTTAATCTCAGGTATTTACCTATGCTTATATAGTATAGGGGAAAATTATATTAAAACGAATTAAAAGTGCAAACAAGAAAAGTGAAAACTGTTATACATAAGAAAGCGATAAACGGGAGGACAAGACACAATAGTGACATTTTCAGATATAAACTTACACTATATAAGATATAAACTTACACTATCCAATGACGAGTTCTAACTAACGGATTAAAATCAATGACTATTGTAACAAAACTTTGAAATTGATAAAATATAACAGTAAAAGACAGGACTTTTTAAAATACGAACGGTAATTTGTGGACGAAACATCAAAAAAATAATAAATCGAAATAAACTGAATCTTTCGGTAGTAAAGACGGAAGGATATTAAGTATTTAAGAATACGTGCCTTGACATAGTTACGCATCTGAGGAATTACTTTTAATTATAGTGAAGAAAAGAAAATAAAAACCCGCAGATGGTTAATTGAAACTGATCATGCCAAAGCATAATATAATCCATCCGTATATCGGTAAAGGCAGCAAAGGAATTATTGTAGATTCTGGCATAAATTATATTGTAAACAAAATTGTTATTTTGTCAAAATATGCGATATAAGCAGACGAACGAAATACTCGTAGTGTAGGAAAAAATTCTAACAATAGGAAAGAAAACACAGGAACGGGAGAAGGAATATAATTTACGAAAATTGTGAAATATTGAAATTCGCAGAGACTCGAATTCCTAAGGAGGGGCGAGCTATAGGTATTCCACCAAAAGAAAATTTAGTAAAAATCAGTCAATAAATTTATAATATGTTCTTTCCATTATAATGTTAAAAATAATGTATGAATTGTAACATTGAACGCATTAAGTATAAAAGATAAATATATTAAGCAAATTGTCATAAAATACTTCAATAAGAAGGGACTCGAATTCCTAAGAAAGGGCGATCTCCATCAAAGACGAATTTTGTAAAAAATCAATTAAAAAAAAATTAATAATATGTTCTTTCCATTATAATGTTAAAAAAATAATGTATGAATTGTAACATTGTACTTACTTATTAAGTATAAGAGATAAATGTTTTAAGGAAATTGTCATAAAGTACTTCAATTCGAAGGGACTCGAATTTTTAAGGAGGGGCGAGTTATGGACATGTCCGCCACCTCAGATATAACCCAAAATGTGTTACTGATAATGTTTAGTGCACTAAATAAATACAGTCTGTGCACTAAACAAACGATATCAGTTCATAGGAAAAGTGCTTAGCGGAAAATGTAACGCTGCACTAATGATAAGTAATTAGGCTGTCTCCAGCATTAGTCGTAAGAGACAAAACAGTGCCTGCGCTGCACTGATAGTAAGTAAGAAATAGCAGGTAGTCGAAGTTGTAGAGTGCAGTTTTGATGCACAAAACTGGCATTCTGGATCCACCAGTCTCGGGCGGCAGTCGATCCACGACTCCGTCCTTAAATAAAGTTATTGAGGAAAAGAATAAATCTTTAACCTTCAGATAACAACTTAACTGGCGACGAGGATGGGATCTGAAGCTGATCCGAAGGAGATCGAAGAAGATTGGTATAAGGATACACCTTAACCAATAAATTAAAAAAGGATAATTTAACTCATAAGAAATAAAAGGCAAAAGGAAAACAAGTATAAACCTTTAACCTATAACTAATAATAAGAGAAAAAAGAAATAAAGCTTAACTTAAACAAGCAAAAGGAATAAAAACTAAATGAATGAATAACAATTGTAAACAACAAAGTTAATAAATACGTGAAAATAATAAACGAAGTAACCGACGAATTCGTGGTGAAGTATCGCACAAAATCAAAACCACACTACAAGGAAGCGGAGTTTCCAGCGAATGGAACTGCCGAAATACCCGATAGAAGCTAGTGTTCCAGCTTCAAGATATTAGACTGCATTTTGGCGAACCACTTGAAGGACGCAAACCACACTACGAAGAAACGATTTTTTTAAACGAATGGAGCTGCCGGAATACCTAGAAGAAACGAGTGTTCCAGCTTCCACCGAAACATCCGATGGCGCTTTGGGAGCTACCTGAAGGGCGTAAGGACAGCAAGCAAGCAGAGACGAAACATATCACGCTACAAAAGGGCCTCATCAGTCACACCACTAATGGGAAAAGGTATAAATAATATAAGACTTAATCTCAGGTATTTACCTATGCTTATATAGTATAGGGGAAAATTATATTAAAACGAATTAAAAGTGCAAACAAGAAAAGTGAAAACTGTTATACATAAGAAAGCGATAAACGGGAGGACAAGACACAATAGTGACATTTTCAGATATAAACTTACACTATATAAGATATAAACTTACACTATCCAATGACGAGTTCTAACTAACGGATTAAAATCAATGACTATTGTAACAAAACTTTGAAATTGATAAAATATAACAGTAAAAGACAGGACTTTTTAAAATACGAACGGTAATTTGTGGACGAAACATCAAAAAAATAATAAATCGAAATAAACTGAATCTTTCGGTAGTAAAGACGGAAGGATATTAAGTATTTAAGAATACGTGCCTTGACATAGTTACGCATCTGAGGAATTACTTTTAATTATAGTGAAGAAAAGAAAATAAAAACCCGCAGATGGTTAATTGAAACTGATCATGCCAAAGCATAATATAATCCATCCGTATATCGGTAAAGGCAGCAAAGGAATTATTGTAGATTCTGGCATAAATTATATTGTAAACAAAATTGTTATTTTGTCAAAATATGCGATATAAGCAGACGAACGAAATACTCGTAGTGTAGGAAAAAATTCTAACAATAGGAAAGAAAACACAGGAACGGGAGAAGGAATATAATTTACGAAAATTGTGAAATATTGAAATTCGCAGAGACTCGAATTCCTAAGGAGGGGCGAGCTATAGGTATTCCACCAAAAGAAAATTTAGTAAAAATCAGTCAATAAATTTATAATATGTTCTTTCCATTATAATGTTAAAAATAATGTATGAATTGTAACATTGAACGCATTAAGTATAAAAGATAAATATATTAAGCAAATTGTCATAAAATACTTCAATAAGAAGGGACTCGAATTCCTAAGAAAGGGCGATCTCCATCAAAGACGAATTTTGTAAAAAATCAATTAAAAAAAAATTAATAATATGTTCTTTCCATTATAATGTTAAAAAAATAATGTATGAATTGTAACATTGTACTTACTTATTAAGTATAAGAGATAAATGTTTTAAGGAAATTGTCATAAAGTACTTCAATTCGAAGGGACTCGAATTTTTAAGGAGGGGCGAGTTATGGACATGTCCGCCACCTCAGATATAACCCAAAATGTGTTACTGATAATGTTTAGTGCACTAAATAAATACAGTCTGTGCACTAAACAAACGATATCAGTTCATAGGAAAAGTGCTTAGCGGAAAATGTAACGCTGCACTAATGATAAGTAATTAGGCTGTCTCCAGCATTAGTCGTAAGAGACAAAACAGTGCCTGCGCTGCACTGATAGTAAGTAAGAAATAGCAGGTAGTCGAAGTTGTAGAGTGCAGTTTTGATGCACAAAACTGGCATTCTGGATCCACCAGTCTCGGGCGGCAGTCGATCCACGACTCCGTCCTTAAATAAAGTTATTGAGGAAAAGAATAAATCTTTAACCTTCAGATAACAACTTAACTCGTGTGTAATCGCCCACAGACATTCGCATCCTCGTCGCCGCAAAGTATGCAACAGCCTTTTTTGTTGCTCTTCAACTGTTTTCGTTGCTGTTTGCTGAGCTTGTTTTGTTTCGTTTCGGTTTCAGCTGCTTGCCGCTTTCTTGTTTTGCTTTGCTTTTTTGCCTTTATTGCGACTGATATTTCTCGCTTTCTCACTCTCTTTGATTGCGCTTTTTCGTCTGCATTGAGACACATTCGATTCAATGGTGACACTCCAAAAAAATCAGCAAACATTGCTTCGTGCTCCTCGTTAGCTGGCGTGTTTAGTTGTTACTGCTTGGTGTGACGCTTCATCACAGCGATGAGCTGACTTTTTTACTTTGGTAAAGTAAATAAAAGAAGAAGAATTTTAGTAAATGAGCAGTTTAATAAGATTGGCATATGCTTTATTTATTGATTTTGCCGGTGAATTTTGCAAAAGTCAACAAACATCATCAAAAAACAATACTTTTACTATCCTAATAGGTCCTCCTGTCTTGGCCATGTTTGCCGTATGGACGGCAAAAAAGGGGTTCGATGCAATAGTTGCAGTTCGACGGCGAAGAGGGAGGTCGTGTCTCCGGTGGAAGGACCAAGCTGAGGAGGTCCTAACTTTTCTTGGTGTGACTAACTTGAGGAGGCACGTTCAAAGCAGAGACGCCTGGAGAGAACTTTTGGTTATAACCAATTAAGAAGAAGAAGAACACAAATTGGTCCTCCTACGTTCTAATAGGTCCTTCAATTATATAATTTCTTCTGTCTTATTTAAAATCTAAAATTTTTTTACCATATTTTCTACACGACCACATATCACTTCTTGACTCATTCGCTAACAAATGTCGAAATTGTCAAAATCGGCCCAACTCTGCGCCCAATGCTTCAGCACCTCACATCCAACTCGTACACATTGCTATCGCTCACTTACTCACGCTTAATAAGACAATGTCCACTGATGTGCGATTTTATGTTATGTTTGAAGCCTTTCGCTGCATTCGCATGCTCCCAGTTCGTGTATGTATGTAAGTGTGTGTGTGAGTTGGAAAGCACCGAGTGCTGTGTTTATTCGCGTCGTCCAGATGTTTTCATTCCGTTTCATTTCATTTCATTTTTCGAACGCCAAACACTTTGCCCAGACCGCTCGGGTTTGTTGTGTTTGCTTGTGGCAAGATGGCTGGCCGGCTGATTGTGAGCAAGAAAAACGGCGGCGGCGAACAAGTGTGGCATATAACAACAATAAAAATATGATTGTATTTTCACTTGAGTTGTTTTCATTTCGTCGCCGCTTGGTTGCATCGAGCAAAACCGCACGAACAACGACGCCGACAGCGTGTTGAATGCGTGCCCGGGCCGCTGGACGAACAGACGCTGGCGCCGGCCGGACAGACCGGACAGACCGGACTGGACAGACGGACGAATGAAGGAGCAATGAATGTCTGCTTGACTGCACATATCTGTGCAGCCGGCGACCCAGCAGGCCGGCGGCCAGCCGTTACCCTATCCGGGCTTATTTAGATTGCTTGACAACGCAGGACTAATGGCTTTTCGGTAATTGCGCCGGGTGGGAGCGGTCGAGGGCGAGCGACTGGGACGTGGGCGCGTACACGCCTAATGCCGCATGCCGCAACCATATTTTCGTGCATGCTACATTTCACTTGTTATTGCGAAAATACGAGTTAGCGCTGAAGTGGCGGCTCGAGCGGCAATTTTATGCTTATCACGAAGGCGGTGCATGACGTATGTGGGCGAGGGTCCTAAGGCGCGCAAGCACTCTTATCCTTGCTGAAAGTTTTCCTACTAATTTCTGTAAGGTGCAGTAAGGCTGCGAAATTTAATAATGCTCCATTAGAAAGACATCTGCTGAAAGAAATAGAAAAACAAAAAGCTTTGAGGATCAAAAAGGGTACCAAAGTGAGATACAAGTATTAATTTGTTGTTCACAATATCTAAAAAGGTACTCAAACTTTGATATCAGTTCTAAATTTAATCTTAAATAGTCCGAACGGGTACTGCAAGTTCGATGTTAACTTTAATTTTTGTCTTAGGTCATCGTAAAGGGAAAGGAAATCTAAAAGTTAGGCATGCATTTTGATGTTTTACTTAAAGAATCTAAAAGGATACTAAACGTTGCACATGCTTTTTAAGTATTCATTGAAAAGATTTAAAGCATACCAAAAGTTTGATATGAATTTCAATTTTGTAAAAGTTCGTTGAAATTTTTTTTAACTCCAGCAGTTAGTTTCATGCTTCTCTAATAATTTCGTTGAAATAAACCTACAAATTCAGAAAAGTTACAATTAATTCTTGCACCCTTGCCATACTCCATCTTTTTTAAAAATATGACAATACAATTTTATATTTCACTTTAGTTGTTTTTCAGTTAATCAAATCACGGTTTTTCTTAGTTAGTTTAGTTTTTTTAGTTATAAAAACTACCTGCCAATGCAAATTTTCAAAACTGACAAACAGTCAGATATCGTTGGCCTAATGACATTTCAAAAGTTCGTACGCCAAACCACAATTTCGAGACATAACTTCAGACAACATCTTTTCTGTCTATAATGAGTTTTTTTTATTTTGATTTAATTTTGAGCCAAGTTCAATTGCAATTGTTGTAAGAAGTTGAAGTTGTTGTTGTAGTAATAGTTCCAGGCGAAAAACTACGAAATATTCCAAAGTGAATGACATCTACAAACTCGTTTCGTGTTGTGCCAAACCATCAATTCTTGGCTGTGACCCCAAACAGAAACACATACGCACACACAGAGAGAGAAGCATGCATTTACACAGACAACCTAAAGGTGAGTGGAAGGTAAAGGTTTTGTGCGGCTGCCAGTGCCTGCTGCACTGATTGATATGCGGGTGCAAGTAACTTTAGAAAATTTGCAAGCGAATTTGTGAACGCCAGCAGAAGAGGTTAGCCGAGGCGCCACAAAGCATAACTCAACCACAACACAAAACACCCGCCTGCCGCACTGTCTGCACAGACAGATGCATCGTGCATGAGATTTTGCATAAATAGCAGCGGCATTGAAGGGGTTAAAAATGCCCAAACACAAAGGCACTCGCCACGTTTGGTGATTAAAGAATTGGAGAAAAAAAGAAACAGTGGGTTGTGGGTTCGAGTCTCAACTTAAGCAACAACCACTAGAAGTGCAACGTATGAAGTGGAGGTCCTTTGTGGGTCACGAGGGGCTCAGCTTTAGGATATTATATATATATATATCTATATTTATCCATACATATTTATGTATATATGTCAAGACTTGTGATCGTCTATCAAAATGTGGGTCACGAGGGGCTCAGCTTTAGGATACTATATACTTATATATATATATGTCTATATTTATCCATACATAAATATGATATATGTGAAGACTTGTGATCGTCTATCAAAATTTTAAAGAAAAAATATTTTTTTTCAAAAACACTCTGACCCCCCAAAACAGTTTTCTAAGGCGCACCCCTGTTGTCCTTTATTTATTTAAGGACAACGCCAGCATGCAAACAAAATATGAATTCAAGTCTGTATGTCACACCGAAACAGAAACTTGGCACAAAATTTTAACAAAATGCCAAAGACAAAAACTTTTCGAGCCAACAACCAACAACAACAACAACAACTAGAAGAGTAGCAGCCAAGCAATAACAAAAAATGAAAACAATTTCCTTGACTTTGCCCTCCCGCCAGCCAACGAGCCCAGCCAGTTGCAATGTGGCGTCCGAGCGACAGGCTGCCGACTGCCGGCTGTAGGCGGCAGGCAACTCGGTTAATGCTCAGCAATGTCCTTTGCAAAATGTCAAGTATCCTGGCTTACAGTTTCCGTTATTACGGTTGTTGTTGTTGTTGTTGTTTTAGTTGCTGCTGTTGTTGATGTTGTTATTGAAAATAGTTTTACATTCTGCGCTGCATACCGACATACGTAGAGCCGTCCAGCTCCGCGTCTAACCCCCCCCCCCCCCCACACACACAAAGCACGTCCCAACCAGCCACTTGTAGGCGTCCCACCGCTGCTGCTCAGAGCGCAATTTTGCATATCAAAGGTAAAACAACAACAACAATAAATACAAACACGACGCGGCAAAGCAGTGCTGCGCAACAACAAAACAAAACACATTAAAAAAATTGAAATATGCTAAACTGTCAGTTGTGACAGAGAATTTTCAACACAAGCCACCACAATAACAGCAAAACTTACCTTTGCTGCATTTCTTATATAGTTGGTTGTTGTTGTTATTTATTTCTATTTTTTTTCTTGCTGTCAGCATTGCTATGTGGCATTTGTTGTTGTGCCCAACAACACAGCAAATTAAATTAAGACTGGTGGACAATCAAATTCAATTTACGATTACAATATAAATTCCGAACTCCAACAACACACACACACACAAAGCTGAGCTGTGGTTGGCGCGCATTTTGACTGCGCTTCACGCCCAGCGCATTGCTGTCCGCCTTCTTTCGCTGACTTAAGTAAACTTGCTTCGGCTGTGCCGTTATGTACGCAACTTGACTTGTTGTTATTGCTGTTTTTATAATATCTGATTTGATTATATTTAGCAAGTTTTTTTCACTGACCGTAATTACATTTGCGTTTGTGTTTGCTAAGCCAACAAATTTGCTGCACATTGTCAACAAAGAATTTGAATTGTGCCGCTCAGAAATACTGCATTTAGCTTTTTACGAGATAAGAAGAATTTGTATTTGAACTTGAATTATCATTAGAAAGACAATTACAGCAAAATCTATGACGAATTCATGGAATAAAAATTTTTAAATTGCAATTTCATTAAAGATGTAAGAAATAATCAAATGAAGAAAACACAATTTTCTGAAAGGCATCTGCAAAGACTATGAAAAATGTTCAACTACAAAGTCGATTTATTTATTGCACGAGATGCAAAGTGTTTTATGAACAGTCGTTCGCTCATTGCAAATAAGACATCCTCTCATTTCATGGAATAGATCATTTAATTTCATTTATTCACTGATAATATTGCTTCCTGTCATGAAAAGCTACAACTTTTTTATTCGATGACCCAAATTTCATGCAAGCGATTTTTGCTCATTATTTCGAAAACTTGTTTTTTACCAGGGACTGTAAATTACACTGTACAACAGCATTTCTGCAACAGAGTAACGACCGTATATTTCTGAAAGAGGACGTCATACTGATCATTTTTGCCGAACAAAGTAATACTCCAGCACGTCTGAGTTTTTTGTAATTTGCACATAAAGGTTAAAGGGGTCCCTATAGACTTTTACACGGAAAGTATAAAAACTTGAAGAGCTAGAGCTTTGATGTCTAAGACAAAGTTGTTTGCATTGAAAGTGTGAATATTTTTGTGTACACATTAACCCCCTCTTCCCCTTTCCTGACCCCCTTTTTCATGTTTTTCGGAAAACAATTTCACAAAAAGCTGGTATTGAGTAAAATATTAAAAAAATACCATATTGTCTTTTGGGAAAATATTTCCCATTAAAAAATAGAGGGGGTCTTCAAACACAAAAACTTTCTCAAAACTTCCCCCAAAAATATAAAAAGCCTTAAACACGAAACTTTCATTAAATACTTTTTTCATAAATTGCTAGCTCTGCTTGAGTTGATGAAAAAAATGTTGAATATTAAAAAAAAAATATTTCCCATTCAGGTGGTCTCCAAACAAGAATGATTTAAAAAATACGGTCGTTACTCTGTTGCACACAAAAAGTTTAAAATTGTTGTACTGTGTTATTATTATCGCAATATTTTTAATCAAAAAAATCAAAATGAAGGAAGCATTGCAGATATATCATGTAGTGCAGTTATCGAAAAAGCAATAAACCAATATTTTTCGAGTTGTATTTTCCGCTCACGGAATAAAAATTATTTGTTGATTTTTTTTCGATCAGAAACTAAAACTTATTTGTTGAGTTTTATTTTTTTGGGGGAAAATGAAAATTATGCGATAAGTTTTATTTTTCACTTGCGGAATGAGAATTTATTTTTCAGTTTTATTTTTCCTTCAGAAAATAAAAATTACGGGACGAGTTTTTGTTTTTGATTTCAAAATAAGCCTCATGTGGTAAGTTAAATTTTTCATATTGTATTCTGAAAATTCTTTTCTGAGTAATAGTTTTCGCTCTTGAAATAAAAATTCTACTATGAATTATATACTATTTCTATAATTTTTTTTGTCCCCCAAAAAATAAAACTCAACTAATCATTTTTATTTTCTTATAAAAAAAATATCAACGAATAATTTTTATTCGGGGAGCGCAAAGTAAAAATCGAAAAATAAGTTTTATATTTTAATTTTTATTTTTAGCTTATAATTTTTACAGTCCCTGTTTTTTTACTTCTCATCATTATTACTGGTTTTTCTAGTTCATTAGTTAACTGATATTTTACAAACGTTCTGACTCAGTGATTAGTGCGTTGGACCGCATGTCTCTCCGGTCTCAACCTATCTGGGGCCTGCAGTCTCAAACCAATTCCGAACGGCGAGTGTGCTACATTTAGCCCACTTTTATAAATCACCTTCACATGGCTTATGAAACTCGAACTAATTCCAATTACCTTACTTCCAGTTCGCATGAACTGACTCTACTTGGGTTACTTCTAAATCGCTGCTCACGCCAAATTTCAATGCTCAGTGGCCAACATTATAATTCATCCGTAGGTTCAAATGCCAATGTAAGACAATCATTTGAACATCTCTTGCAGCTTACACGCTCTTCATGTCATAAAATATTAGTCAGCATAAGTTAATAATATTCCAATGATAGGGCCCAGCACCAGTTCACTTAAGCACTTTGCCGCATTTCACTGCTTTATGGATGCTCGAACAATGCCATAACCGCCTCGCCAGTAAGTAAATAAAAGCAATAAAGTGCCAAAACCTGATTTGATTACACACTGAATTGTACATGATGTTGTTCTTGTTTTTGTTTTGTTGTTGCTGTGCACAATGTTGCAATGTACAATACACGGCAAATCCCCAGGACTATAAGCACTCAAATTGCAATAAGAAACAGCAGCAAGAAGCATCAAATAAATCCACGCCTGGATTACCCACAATCGACAACTCAATGTGCTCGCATGTGGCATGTAAGGCAACAGCAGCAACAGCAACAATAACAACCAAAATGAAATTCATACAAAATACATTTTTTTGCAACGGCGAAGGATTCGCAAACGCGCGCTCCGCTGTTTGTGCATCGAGCTGCGCCGCATTGGAGGCGAACTGTTCTGCCTGTTCGTTCAAATAAAAATGATGTTGATGATTAGGATAGCTGATCCCAACTGACAGTAGTTTTCATTACGAATTCATGCAATATTTTTGTGTGTTTTAGTTACTGTTTCCAAAAAAAACAACACACACACACACACATACACACGCTCGGCCAACAGACGGCCAACGGCGAATGGTCAGCGCGCAGCTTGCTAGGATTTTCTCATCAGGATAATGCGCCGCTGTCGATGTGCCTGGACGCATGGCACTGCGTGTCTATGTGTCTACGTGTCTATGTGTTTGTGTGGACAGCGCATGCAGTGAGGCGAATTGAAATGAAATGAAATGTTTGCCAACACACCTACATACACACACACAAAGCACAAATATAATTTCAATTTTCTGTGCCGTTTCGTTTCGCTCATTCGTTCCACTTTCGGCTGTTGATTGAGTGAAAGCTTCAAATCGAATTATGGAAATAATATTTTATCATGAGCTGCTGTCGGCCGTCTGGCCGTCTGACTGGCTGGCGGGTGGCTACATGCATTCGCTGTGCCCGTAACCCGAGTAGGATTTGTTCGAAATTAATTTCGCTCAATTCGTAGCCGGAAATGTTGATTTAAGACACGTCCTCGCGCTCGTCCTTTCCACTCCCTTGCTCGCTGCTATGTTTTTGTTGGTTTCTTTTTGTTTTAATATTGTGCAATTTCATTAGTCCACGCCCACCGCCCACCGGCTCTACGTGCGCTTAAATCCAATAATAAGCGAAATTAAATTTTGAGCGTTTCGCCCCCTTCAAACTCTGTCATAAGTGGCAGCATCTCTGTTATTTCACCGCTTACAACTTGCTCCGTCTTTTTTTTTTGGTTGTTTTTATTGCAGCCGCAAAATAAATAGTTGCTATGTCAATTCATAAAAGCAGTGCGCGCGCACACAACGCGACGCCTCCATGCAATTCACCTGCAAATCCTAATGTTACGGTTGCATTTAATAAAATAATTTCCCCAGAGTTTCTTTCAGCGGCAGACGAAAGATGGCAATGGAAACAGGCAAAATGGCAGTGGGACACAGAGCCCGACGCGAACAGCTGCATTCGAGGCGGAAGTAAGCAGCAGCCGACAACACGAAGCAGCAAAGAAACAACAACCGTCGCTTGATAAACACTGCCACGAAAGCCATAACTAATACATTTTGCGCGCCAACTGAGTTTACGGCTGCGGCCGCGGCCGAGAAATGTCTTTTGCTGTTATGGCCATAAGAGCAGCAATGCTGCTGCATACATTTAGGTGCAAAGGTGATGCGATGTTTGGGCTGATTTTGCATAAATTTTTTATAATAAAAGTAAAAAAGTAAAATGGAATCTGGGAAGTGTATGGCAGTAAAAGAATGAAGCTGAAATGTACAAAAAGAAGCACTAACACCAAAGGGAACGAGAGAAGGAATGAAAGTGGTTGAGTTGGAGTTTGAGAATCAGTCTGTAGTTATAAGAGTGTGATCACTGATCGGATATCTTTAAAGATACAATTATTTAATTAATTTCTTTGTTGTAATGAAAATAGTTTGGAGTTATAAAAATTGCACAAAACCGATACAAAACTCAAAAATAGTTTATCAAAGTGGTTGCTAATGAGCATGGAAAGGATTTTGTGGAAATTGCCTTTTTTGTTTGCTGCTAAATAGAGCATTTCTGATTGAAAATGAGCAGGAATTGGGTCCTCCTGTTTAGAAATATACCACTTTTATGTTGCCTTTTTTACCTTAAAAAGGCAGTTTGCCTTGTTAGTGCCGATTTTAGGTCCTCCTGCTTAGAAATATACCACTTTTATTTTGCCTTTTTTTACCTTAAAAAGGCAGTTTGCCTTTTTCACCATAAATGCCTTTTTTAGTGTCTATTTTAACTATAAATGCCACAAAATTCCCTTTTCAAGATTTGTCGAGCGCCTTTTTATTTTTCTTTCCTTTATAATATTATCCCCCTTTTGTTTCGCAAAAATACCTTGAAACTAAAAAAAAATTAAGTGGCAACATTACAATTTCGTTAACTTATCGATGCTTTTACATTGATTTGATCATTCCTAAGCCGTTATTTTTTGTTGTACAGTGGAAAATTTAAAGAAAAAACATGCCAAATGTGATGCAAGTACGGCTTTTATGCTTTTATATGAGAAGTTAATGAATGAATTTAAAATATGTGCAACATTTAAATTAAAATATCTTAGTTTTAGTTTTTAAACTATCTTTGAAAACTTTGCTTTTCTTTTACAAAAAACGAGGTATAAATATTGTATGTTGCATACATCAGATGAAATAAAATTATTAACAAATGCATACCGTTTCCCCTTTTTTTTAGATTTTCTAGTATTTTTTTCTTATTTTTAAATGCCTATTTTTGCTTTTTAACAGTTTTGAGTGCCCTATTTTGCCTTTTTATGCAGTTTTTAGTGCCTTTTTCTGCCTTTTTGGCAGTTTTAAGTGCCTTTCCGTGCCTTTTTTGCTATTTTATTTTACCTTTTTTATAGGTTTTTAGGTCCTCAAAATCCTTTCCCTGCTAATGAGCGTTTAAATTAACTGGGCTAACTGGAGAATGATACAAATACATTCGTATGTAGTATAAGTAAGATGGAGGGATTTCAATTATCTGCTTTTCAAAAAAACTCCAACCGTGAGAAAATAGTTTATAGTTAAATAGTTTAGTTTTTGCGTGAGTTCAGTGAGAGAATAAAATGGGTGGGAGCGAATAAGATAAACAAAATATTTGATTAAATGGTTGGGTGTTTGATTCGAGAAATAGGCTGAGTAAAAGTGTCACGATCACGAACTGATTAACGAACTGATTAATTTTTTGATAGTACAAGAAGCGGTGATGTGAAGCAAGGGGGGTTGGGTCCCCCAAATGTCTACACGTTAGAAGCATTTTGGGTGGTAGATATGGTTTTAAATGTTATTGGGTTCACAAGTTAAGTACGGACCCCCTCCAAAATGCATTCCTATGTGCACCACTCACAAGCAGATTACATATTGTAAAAAAGGATCTGGTCCAGGGAAGAAGATCGAAAATGTAATGATCATGAAGTCAGACATAAGACGAAGGGAAAGAATGTGAGCCAATGTTTCTTAATAAAGAATTCGAAATGAGTTAGAAAAGATATTAAAAAATGATCTGAAAAACGAGCCTTGAAACTTTGAACTACATAGTTTGCTTCAAATCAAACATGCGGATTTAAATATAAAACTTAAATAAAAGTGTATGAGGAAAATGGTGTCTTAACAAAAACGTGAGAGTGAGTTAAAAATTTGTCTACAAATTCACTGAGACTTGAACCTTGAGCCTCAAAACAAAAACTTTCCACTGATAGAAGAAGCAAAAGAATAAAACAAAAAATTAATAAAAAATATATTTTAAAAAATGCATGGAATGTAAAAATGGAGAGTGATTTTAAAAATAAAAATAAAGGTGAATGCTTGAAACTCAAGAAACTCCAGAAAAAGTTTAAATGAGTAAAGAAAATATGTCAAGAAGTGAGCCGGAACATGAGCCTGGACCCTTAAAACGAAATTTCGCGGTAGAAGAAGAAAAGACATTGCGTATCACATTACGTAAGATTTCATTGAATAAGAACTTGAAGAACTAATTGGAAAATTCAACTAAAAGTCAAATATGAAATATTGCCGACAATAAAACTTAAGAGAACTAAAAACTTTAGACTTGGATGCAGAGACGCATCACACCTGTAAGCCGTTTATGAAACTTCTCGAATTTCTATAATAAATTAATGACTACAGAAAATTTTGCACCCAACTGTAGCGCAACAGTCAAAGCAGCAGCAGCAGCAGCCACTTTCATATTTGGCGCAAAAGCCAACAATCTCATTTAC
This sequence comes from Melieria crassipennis, assembly GCA_963668005.1. Classification (NCBI taxonomy): domain Eukaryota; kingdom Metazoa; phylum Arthropoda; class Insecta; order Diptera; family Ulidiidae; genus Melieria; species Melieria crassipennis. The sequence continues at coordinate 6,243,121 of OY764962.1, read as the reverse complement.
AATGAAGTTTATCTATGTGCGCCCTGCCCACCGCCCATTCAGCCCGTTCGGCAATTGGCAGCGAATGCGGCACGTTTACCTTTTACCAAATCATTGCATAGTTGGCTGAGAAGCAACCGGTGCGTTGGCGCGCTGCATCAACTTTACAACATAACCACACACACACCGACACAGACACATTTACATATAGACGCACAGATACAAAATGTCAGCATCAAAAGAAAATGTTGGCAACAGTGAGTTGTGGTGGCAGTGGCAGCAAAACAGGCCGCGTGGAAAACCGCAGGGGGGCTGACTGGCCGACTGGCTGTCTGGCTGGTTGACTGAGGCAGAGGCAGCAGTGCAATAAGTGAATGAGCGCGCCGGTGAGTAGGTAAACGAGTTTAAATAATTTTCAAGCATTTCCGTGGTAACCGCCAGCGGGCTCAAGTGGCGGCTGGGGAGGGAGGACAGAACACGGCGGCGAGCAGTGCGACGAGCTGTCGAGATGTCGGGCAACTGATAAGGCCAAAGTTTTGATGGAAAGTATGCTTGCTGCCGCAGCGGCGGTCGTGCGGGGCTGCGGCACGTCGGCACGGGACGGAGGCGAAGTGGCTGCATGTTTGCAGTTGGTGGCATAGTGTACACCTTTTTATGCTGACGCTGCTGCCGCCGTTGCTGCTTGAGCCGACGTCAGCAACGTGACTGCGGGCGGAATGATGACGATGACGATCGTCATCATCGTCATTTGGTTAATGATGAATTTTGTGCTGCGCTGCTGTGGAATGCAATTTCCCGCAATTTAAACTTATGAAAAAATCTCGAAAAGCGGCTTTGATTACCGCACAAGCGGGCAGGTTGAAATCAGCGGAACGAGACGCAAAATTGAAGAACCACAGCGACGACTGGAAAATGACGCAAACCAAACAAAAATAAGGAAAAATACAAATTGTGGCTGGCGAAATAAGAGCGGAAGAAGCAGAAGAAGATAGAATGGTAGATACATATAAAGCAAACACAGAGGAAGAGAAGAGGTGAAAGCGGAAAATTGCATTTATTTGATGTTTCTTTTTTTGGTGCGAATGTGCACACACTGAATCTGTTCTGATACCAGGTATGAGAATTATTGGTGCAAGGCTGCTAAGAAATGTTTGGATTTTCAGCAAATCAAATTTCGAGCAAGCTATACTGCACTGTATAGTGGTTGTTGTTGTTGTTGTGGTTGCACCAAGTGCGCACTTCAAAAGCCGCCGAAGCGCAAAGGCAGCGAAATTCGTGGTGGCGCTTCTCTGCCGAAAAGTGGCGAACGAAGAACGTTGTGCAAAACTCATAAAAATTATAAATGCGATTTTTTGTTGTTGTTGGTGTTGGTGTTACAGTGTAACATAGTTGTGTCTGAGTAAGTATTAAACAGAAAATTGTTTTGATATTGAAGCCTTTTTTCGGTTTCATGAACAGTTTTTCACTATGACTGCCGTTTTTGGAGTTTAGGAGTTTCAAAGATTATGTAGACTTTTATAAATCAAAATCATTTAGTTGAACAGTTAAGCATAGACAATTTAGATATAACTATTTTCAACCATATTTCATGGTCTTGGTCCACTGATTCCTAGTTCTTTAATTCGAGTTTGTTGAGGTCCTCTTTGACGTTTCTGGAACTGCATTGTACTGAAAGTAATTTCTGTGGGCAATCGTCCCACATTCTTTGCCAACAATTTAGAAAAAATTAATTAGTTAATTATTAATTATTATAAAGTAGTGAACCCACCAGACAAAACATGGGTAGGGGAAACTGTTTCAATTTCTCGAAAATTGATTGATTAATTTATGAAATTACGTATTTTATTGTTCCCAATAGAGAAATTTCATTACTTGCACCGATTTGATTTCAAAACGGCCATAGTCAAATGTGGCCCAAAGTCAAATGTACCCCAGTTTCCCCTACTCTAAAATTCAGAGGTTCCACATTCTTTTGTTACAAACATTACAATAAAATTCATCCTGAAAGTACGTTAACCACCATTTAGCTAATGAGCTGTCAACTGAAAATAATTCCAACTAATTGTGTCACGTAGTTGTTGTTGTTCTTAAATAACCTTTTGAACTTACAATTAATACATTTTGTTGAACCTGAACCCAACCAACACCATATTTGCGTTTAATTTTGTAATTGTCGCAGCCCTTCAAATGACGTGCAAAGTGATTTTTCTCTTAATTTGGTTTCTTACTTTTCATTGTCGCATTCATGCAGCTGCCACACCCACAGCCGACCGCTTTTATAAAACACAAAAGCAACACTCACACACACACACACACACACACACACACTGTCATACACATGGCGTGATATGAGGGCGTGTGTGATTGCCTGAGGGGCGTCACTTGTCGTCTGCGGTTTTCACACATTTCGCAATTTGCACTCGGCATGAACGCAAGTATTTGTGTGTATGTGTATGTGTGAGCGACCAGCCAGTGCGCAGGCAAACAAGCAAATGACAAATAATACCAAACCCTGACGCTTCACACTCAGAGTCTCTCGCAAGTCCGGTTTGCGCCTACGATCGAGTGCGGCTGCGACATGTTTGCCAACGACTGGCAGGTGCAATGACATTTTTCCACTTGCTGCAACTACGACTCTTTCTTTATTTTGTATACACAAAAACCACACGCATACACATATACAGACAGAAGGGTTTTCTTTTTTTTTACCAAAAAGAAATGCGAAAATGTTTTCTTGTTTGCTTCGGCGGGCCGCGTGCAAAAGCGCCACCGGAAGACGAAGTAAATCCTGAATCCTGAATGCTGGCTGGCCGCTGGCAAATTGCTTGTTGGAATTGTTTTTTCCCCACTTTAATTTCTGTTTGTGCGACGGCGTCCGGCATGGAAGCACAGGCACTTCTTTCATTTGCGATTACAACGTGCGAGGCGGCGTGCCGGAGTATTAAAATAAACTTTGCGAAAATAATATATCAAAAAATCATTTAGACGCAAGTGTTGGCCAAAGTGAAGTGAATGAGATGCAACCACAATGACCCAAGGCAATTGTTTGCATGACGGAACACTTGGCGCACAGTGGAGTCATGTGTATAAATTGTGGAAACAAAATAATAAGAGAGAAATTAACAATGATGAATGTCGATAAAGCATTGTATTTTTATTAGTTCCAAGGCAGTTTAGACTTGGCAATTTAGTATATCTTGCTTGGACTTGTTTTATAAGAGCCAATAGGAATTATTTATGGGTGTCTTTAAGGGTTATTTATTACGGTAATTCATTGAAGTCTATAGGAGTTATTATTAGGTGTCTATAGAAGGCAGTTATAGGGTTCCATATAGGTCAGTTTTGAGTTCGATGGGTGCTATTTAAAAGGATTTTGAGAAGTCAGTTGGCGTTTATAAAAGTCATTCAAAGGAACTTGTGGAAAATATTTATAAGTTAATTTTAAAAACAAATATTTAGGTGTCATTTGCCTTTTTCTATAAAAATAATTTCCAAGAGTATATAAGGGATATTTATAAATTTTCAATAGGTTTGTTTATAGAAGCCTATGAGAGTTAAAGCGCTAATAGTGGTCGTTAAAAGAGGTCTATAAAGGAGTAATGCGAAGGAAAAAGAAAGTGGGTTTCATTTATATGGATCCACGAGACACGTTTATAGGACTCTATAGACTCTATATCCAAACTTACGTCCCTACCTTACCACGTTAAGGAACTTAAAAGTCTGTCATATCAATTTCTATTACTTTACTAAATCACACTGAACAAAATTCTGATTTGTCTTATTTTATATCCAGTTTAAAAATATACCAGCGATGTTGAAACCAGCTAACCTCAAAACGAACTCTTATTCGATCCATAAAAATAAGGCAAAATAAAACAAACAACTTACTACTTATTTTCCCCACTTGTGTTATATTTGAAGTTCTAAGCCGATCAATTATCTTCAATAAACCACGTTACAGTTCAACCTCAGCTGGCCACGATTGATTGAAAAAAAATCTCGAAAATTTGTGCTAATTATAAGACTAACTATTAACAGTTCATGAACAAGTTGCAAACTTACGTTCTATATGAAATACAACAATTAAATAGTAAGCACTATCAATAGCAGCTGATTTCTTTGGAAGCCGGAGAAGGGTTAACAACGAATATAATTAATGCAAATTATGCTCAATCCGCTCACTGTAAGCCGCACTGAGCCATAAATTGGCTGCTACCGTTGCTGCTGCTGTTGCTGCTGCTTGACCACTTCACATATTCCCCAGAACACACACACACACACATACACACATACTGGCACACCTGTAGCCAAGCATTAAAACTCAATGTGAAACTGCTTACTTTCCACTTGTACGAAATTCAATTAACAATTCAACCGTACGTTCGAGTACGAGCACACCCGCACACCAACACACACACACAAGCACACAGCCAGCAGTGCATGCGGCTAGAAAAAAAAACGGATGAAGGCAGCAAGTGTGGATATTGTACCAATCAAGCGGCAAAAACTTGCTCACAGCAGTCAGTATGCGAATGTGTATGTTTGTGTGAGATTGAGGTGTATCAATGTGTGTGCGTGTGTAAGCATAGGGAATTGAGCGGCGTTGTAGTGGTTGTAGCAGCAGCAGTTGTGCCGCCCACATGCGCTCCAGATGGACGCCGGCAATCAAAGTGAACATTAATTTCATAAAGTACAGCAGTGAAACAGCAACAATAATAACAGCCAAATACAACAACCACAACGTCCAGTCGGACGAGCTGCTCGGTTCGGGATAACTTGCACAACAAATCTCCAACAACGGTGCTTTAATTTAATTTTACAAACACACTCATACCTGCATGAATGGTTGCTGGCTTTGGCTAAGGTTAATGAAATTCCCTTTTCGACTCTCTTTCTCGCTTGCATTGCTACAATATTTCATATTTCGTGTGTGTGCCGTCTAAGCTGCTCGAAAACTGAAAGTTCACAGAGCAGCAAAAATTTCGTTACAACAACAACAACAAGCTCAACAAATTTCAACTCCCCCAAAAAAATACGTCTAACTAGCTGACCGTAGACCGGACTTTGTTCATTTGATATGTTGATGCTCTTTAATTATTACTCCACATTGCGCCCTTTATCCCAGCTCTCGAGCACCTCTGCATGCAAATCAGACTCAGAGCCGAACACCTTTGCATGCAGCAAGTTGTGAATTTCTGCAGTGGCCTTTTACATTATAAAAAAAAATAATGAAAAATAAATAAACGCAATGAAAATGGTCAACAGTTTTCGAGTCGAGTTGCATACGTTCTACGTGGCGTATGAGTTACAAAATTTGCTAAACCACAATTACAACAACGTCAACGTCAAAGGTGCGCACTGTGCTGTGCTTATATTTTTAGGGACATTTCGTATTATTTACTCATGTTCGGTTAAGTGTTGCAGCATGTTGCGCAGCCCAAGCGGCCAACACCTCGTCGGTCAGAGGTGGCCGGTTTGCCATGCATCGAGTGTAACTGTTGAATTTTTGTTGATGCTTGTTGTTGTTGTTGTTGTTGTCGTTGTTAAAGTTGTGGTCATTTCCGTTTTGTAGTGCAAACAGATTTTGTTTGTTCACTTGTTTGCTTGCATGTTTGTTTGCTTGTTTGCTTATTCCATGTGCATATCGTTGCGTCTAGTTGGGGTTCCGGGTCTCCACTCGCATTGTCGCATGCATCACTGGCACTTCTGCCTGAATAGTAATCAGTTTACAGGCACACATGCGCCATTTCTGCTCGCAAGTTTGCAGTAACGAGTAACGATTCAGTTGAATTAAGTTTGTTACTGAAGATCGAGTTCAGTATTTGAGTCGGATGGTGATGGACTCGGGTAAATAATGATCTAAAGACTTGTATGAGTGATATCCAAGTAAATGACATTGCGTTAAACTTTAAAACTAAAGAAAAACAGAAGTTATTATATATATGTACAACAAGCTCGTATACCAAATCTGTATTACACTGCAGCTTCATTTACAATGCTCAAAGTTCAATTGTATTTAACTCTTTGTATAAGTTGGACTACAGGTAATGGTTTCATGGTCTACTTATACAATTGGTCAGTTGGTTTGTCGGTTCCTTGCTGCCCTTGAAAGCAGTGTAAAGAAAACAAGAACTTGTTGTGAAAGACAAGGAACCGAGAGATTAGATCAGTTGGCGAACCTCCAAGTCAAAAGACAAACTTTAGAATAGGTTAGGTTAGGTTACGGAAAGGGTGTGTACAAGCACTTCCACTTGCAGACCGTGGAGGTTCCATTGTCCTTCATTTTCCGGTGTCCTTCCATTATCTGTTGGGATCCCTGTAGATCCAAATGGGATCTTTTGGGAACCATTTGGTCTTGGCGAGAAAATTGTGTAGATCGGTTATCTGTGCATCTGCTACTTCCGCGAGTCCATCAAAGAACCTTGCCCCAAGAGTCTGGAGCCGTCGTCTTAACTTTAGAATATTCCGATAAATTGTTAACTTTACTTATTAATACGTACGTATTACTTCCTCTCAGGGAACAAATAGTGAAACTGCACAATTTCCTCTCTGGTTCCTTTACCATCAGCGGCATTCGTCACTTAGCTTCAACTGAATACCCAGATTTCGCTTCAAATCCAACATACACAAATTAAACCAAATAGGTTTTTTAAATTTTTCATGCTGATTGCATACTTTTAGGGATGAAAAAAGAAATTTTGTCGAAAAATAGGTGTTTAGACCACTTTTCAAATTGAATTATTTTCTGAGACCGAAAGATATCGCAGGATGTAATTACATTATCCGACAAAGAAAGTATGCTTCTTAAAATAAAAAAAAAATCCAGGAACATAATTTCACATACATTTTAGATATTTTCCTCTAAGTTTTGCCAATTTTCAGATTTTTAATTTTGAAAAATATTTTAAATTAAAAGTTAAGTAAAAGCTTCAGCAAATTTTTTAGACCACATTAAAAGCGAAAATGGCTACATCATTTCTTAATCTATATTGAAAGTTTTAGCAACTTTTTGTTAACCATGTATTTTTACAATTTTCTATATACTCAATAGACTAAAAAACAGAAAATGTGTGTTTGCAATTTTTTGTGAAAAAAGTTCCGACTTTGAGCAGCTCTTGCACTTGCACTAATTATTTTTTCGCACAGATTTTTTTGGGGTTTTCTTAGTTGGAGTTTTACCTTCCAAATGACATCAAAATCGTTAAATTCTGAGACTATATATTTCTTGAATTTTGTCTATGGAACGAATCACAGTGCAATGGTGAGAACTCTATCACGAAAATGTGTACTTTAATAGTTTATCAGCTCATTTGAATTTGAAATCGAGCTTCTTGTTACTCCTTGTTACCTGTGATTACCAAAACAGGAGTTAAAACTTGCAACACTAATCTCCATGCTTGCCATCTTGCTCTTTCTTTCATCCCGCCAGCACTCATTCGTATTCGCTCTTCAACACTTTGGAGCTCATTGTAATTTAGAAGCATTCATAATTTGCCAATCTTTGCAAACCACCAACCAAACGTCATGACCCATCTAAATATTGCACGTGTATATGTGTGCCTATGTGTATGTGTGTGTGTATACCTACTACATACATAAATGTAGTAGTTGTTTGTTTGGGTCGATATACATACATACTACATATACATTTGTATGTTAGCTACATGTACTTTTGTGTATTTCGTACAATTCCAGCTCCGGGTTTGAGGTAGTCGTGCATGCAGCTTAAACAGTTTGGTTCATTGCACTCACAGCCAGATTACGAAACTATTTCAAGGATTCCATAGCCGATGTTGTTGCTTATAATTTGGTCTTGTTGTTGTTATTGTTGCTGTAACATGCATGTTTTTCAATGTTGCTGAGCATGTGCTGTGTGTGTGTGTGTGTCTGCGTATGCGATGGCAGTTATTTGTAGAACTAACAAAATTTGGGCAACACTTTTTGTTTTTGTTTCTATACCCTGCACTGCGGTGTTGGGGTCTATAGAATTCTATCAGTAATATGCAAAGCTCAGCAGAAGTCGCCGCCAGTAATCAAAGATATTCTCCAAACGAAAAGAATCGCTCGGAGAATTGAGTTAACAATGATTATCTGTTCGTCCAAACTTGTCTGTCGTCTTTTCCACTGTCCATTCTTTTTTCCACTCTTCTCTGTATTCTTTCCACCATCCATCCGTCCGTCCATCTGTCCATCCATTCCTACCACAGTCCCTCTGTTCGTCATTCCTTTCTCTTTCTCCTCCTGTCCGCCTATAAATCCTACTCTCTTCCCTCTCTCTCAGACCGTCTTTCCGTCCATATCTGTATTCATCTTCCTCTTCATCTGTTCTTCATCTCTTTGTCCACCAGTCCTACTCTCTGTTCCTTCCTTCGACTGTTTGTTTGTCCATTCCTTTATTCGAGTTGCTGCCAGCTGAAAACTCTAAAAGTATCAACGATATCGTAAAAAACTACTCAATACTAAGAACCTATATTCATATGAGCATCTTTCTAATAATTAATAATTAATAATAATTGACTGGCACGACAGCCCGCTTACGCTAGACTAAGGCCTAGCTTCCCGCAACCACCCGTGTTGTGCGTGTGAATTTGTACGCGGGTTGAAGGGACCTACAGTTTTATGCCGGTTCCGAACGGCAGGTTGGGAGCTTTTTCATAAGCAATTTTTACTCTCAGAGGTTTGCCATTTCCAGCTGAGAGGACAGAGGACAGCCACCGAAAGAGAAAACGAGTTTTCCTGTTATTTTTTTTAGGTGTTATTACAGGCAGTATTTGAACCTGCTGCCTTCGACTCGCGGTCCAACGCACTAACCAACTGAGCCACGGCGGCTGCATCTGAGCATCTTTCGCTCACACAAAAGTAGGGTTGCCACATAAAAGTAAAAAAAAATTTAATATACTCTTAAAGCCAAATAATTGTTTCCTTCATGCATTTTTATGACTAGAAAATGGTTTCTTCATGAAACTTATTTTTTAAACTTTAATTTATTGCCAATTTATTATTATTTAAATTATTGTCAATTATACAAAAAAAATATAAAATTATAAAAAACATAAAATACCAAGAAACTAAAACTTTCATTCATGCAGCGCATGAATAAGTCGGTCAACACCAACTCAAACACTCTCAATTATTATTTTTTTTCAACAAACGGCAGTCAGTGTCGCTTCAGCTGGTTGTTCATCCGCTCGTCCGTTCGTTCATTCATTCGTCTATCTGTCTGCCTGCCTATCTGTCTGTCTGTCTGTCTGGCTGCCCGCCGCGCTACCGCTGTTTGTGTTGATGCATTTCCGGATATTAACTCGAAATTTTGTAACATTTGTGTACTTGCCACATAAGCCGATTTGAATGTCGCTCCCCCTCTTTCCCTGCGAGTGCGCCCAGTGTTTGTGTGGCTTTATGCGGGCAATATGGTTTTTCATTTCTGAATGCCAACCAAAACAGCCAAATAAACGCACACACACTCGCACAACCCGTCTCGGCAGGCACACAGCCAACCAAACATTTGTCCACGTGGCAATAAGACGCACACACACACACATACAAATACTAACAACAACAACAGCGTTGCAGCAGGCAATGAAACCGCATCGCCCTGGTGAGTCTCTGCGCTCATACTTCACTTCTGCTTTCCGCTCCCCCCTCCATCAGCATTCTGCTTTCCGCACACATGCGCACATGTGGCGAATCCTATGAACTGCTCATAAGAAATTCATAATGATTTTCCGCTTGTGCGAATTTGGGGCCGCTGCTCCCTCAGCTGCTCAGCTGCTGCTGCTGTGCTGCTGTTGATGATTTGGGTAATTGAAATGCAGCTGTGGCTGCGCCAGCCTCAGCTCCAGCTTCAGCTTTGGCCAACGCTGCTTCAGCTACACTCGAGCGCCTTGTTTTGTGCTCAAGCTGTCGCTGGTTGTTGCTGTAGTTTGTTTTAATTTAACTTTGTTTATTTTACAAGTTTGCCGTTGTTGTTGTTATTGGTATGTTCACTTGCTTACCGCTGCTGTAACTGATGCCCTTTTTGTGGCTGCGCTACTGTACTTGATGGGGTGGGAGGGTGGAGGGGGGCAACACAGTAATGTGGACGCAAGCAGCCGTTCGCCCACTTGCAAGGAAATTATTAATTCAGCAGATGAATTGTTTGTTTCCGGCTGCTAGCATTAACAATGCACGCAACAACTACAGCAACAACAACAACAACACTACAGCAGTGAGCATCGTGTGCGGCTCATTGCATAGTGAAATTTATAATTATTGCGCTCTTTTCTTGCCGCACGGCTGCCGCTGCTGGCGATTGCATTAAAGTTTCGAATGATGTAGTTTTGACTGCATGCTCCCACATGAATACAAGAATTAAAAACAAATTTAGCTAAAGTTTGGGTGTTGTTCTCTTCGTACATGTAGTTGATGCTTGGATTGAAGTTAAGGCTTAGTGAGGTTAGGGATTTTAACGCCGACATATTCGGCTTGAAAGTCAAAACTGTCAAAAATAGATTCGAAAATTAATATTTTTTATTTCATTTTCAACTCTGGAAACTCAATTCTGCAAATCCTCCTCGATGTTAGTTAATTCAACAAATGTAGCTTTATTATTTATTTATTTGTTTATTTATTTATTTTTGCAAACAAAGTTTCCAGAACGCACAACTTCCAGTAGAGTCGCGCTGTAATGTCCACCAACATTGTGTGATTTAAAGTCCTTTGACTTTTTTGTCTCGGGTTGTGAAAAGTCGCTCAAAAATCGAATCAAAATAACAAAAATTGACCAACTGTATAAAATATTTTTCAAATCATTGCACAGTGATTCGATTCCATACAACCGCGGGACAAAATTAGAAGGAGTGATCCGTTCTTCATAAAATTTGGTATACTAGTTAATCATGGTCTGCTGAATTGAAATCTCCATTTTGTTTTTCTTACACTTTTGTAGTAAATTGTGTCGAAAAATATGTGTTTAGACCACTTTTCAAATTGAATTATTTTCTGAGATCGGAAGATATTGGAGGATGTAATTACATTATTCGACAAAGAAAGAATGCTTCTTAAAAGAAAAAAATCCAGGAACATACTTTCACATACTTTTTAGATATTTTCCTCTAATTTTTTCCAAATTTTCAGATTTTTAATTTAGAAAAATATTTTGAATTGAAAGAGAAGTAAAAGCCTCAGCTTTATAATTTTTTCAAAAATATTAAAATCGAAAATGGCCACATCATTTCTTAATCTATATTGAAAGTTTTAGTAGGAAACTTCTTGATAAGCATGTATTTAAAAAAAAGACTAAAAAGCAGAAAATATGTGTTTACATTTTTTTGTGAAAAAGTTTCAGCTTTGCGCCGCTTTTGCACGCGCACTAATTAATTTTTTGCACAGATTTTTTGGGGTTTTCTTAGTTGGAGCTATACCTTTCAAATGACATCCAAATCGTTAAAATTCTTAGACTGTAAATTTTTTTAATTATGTCACTGTGCATTGGTGAGATCCAGCCTGCCTTATGCAAGAATCATATAAAAGTAGACCTTCGGATCGACTCCTGTAAACAAAGCTAAGCCATTTGAATCATGTTATTTTAAAATTATTAGGTATTTAGTGTAATTAATCGGCAATAAACACATCTGCCATAACTCAATAGGAACGTGTTTTAATTTATTCAAACTTCAGACACGTTCAGTTCAGTCTTTCTATTTTGTTTAGATGTGAGTAGCCCTCAAGTATTATGCTTTGAATATTAAATGAAATAATGATATCTACCCTTAAATTGAAATTTTCAATTGAAACTCAATTATGTTTGTACTTAAAACACTATTGTTGTCACGTGTATTTTGAATTCAAATTATATACGTGCTCAATTATTTAAATTATCTCGGCATTCTCAACTAGCCAACTTAATTTCACATACGCACGTAAATAGAAAATCATTTTTATACAAGTGTCATCCACAGCTTTAGCTCTCACATTATCTCTACCCCGCATTTCTGCCGCAAAAACACTTCCTTCCTATTCCATTCCATTCAATTCTATTCTATCTACACAATGCCTTGTATTGAAGATTACAACCGGCTTTTAGGTGAGCACATGCAAGTTAACCACAATAAAAAATAATTAACAATTATCACGCACTTCATTGCACTCGACACTGGAAGCGAACGATCGGACGCGTGCTTCCGCGCTTCAGTCGCCTCTTGCCGAACAAGCGCCCAGTGCAGCTTATCGCTACGCAAAGGGCGTCATGAAGCCCGTCCACCCTGCACTACTCATGGCTCCAATTAACTGCCGATGCAACTATCTGCCCGTCGCCGTGCACCTACTCGACTGGCCACTATTCACCTACGCTCCTATTCACTGCCCTCTGTGTGTGCCAATGAATTTCAATGGCCGCCTCAACGACGCCCTTCGCCTCGCCCAACTCGGTCGCACACAGCGCCGCAGCCTTACGAACTGATGGACTGATGGACCGTGTCCAGTGTCGAATGCGACACGGCACGTCCATCAGCTGCAACTGCAGCACGGTGCCCATCGCTGCATACAAACTAAAGCTGGCTCTGATGCGTCTCTGTGTGTGTGTGTGTGTGAGTTTTCAGTTGATATGCACCTGGCTGCCTGCCTGCATTGTGCCGCACGATGATCTTTGCAATGTCGATGGCCGGAGCGGTGACGGTGGCTATGGCGGTGGCAGAATTGCTGTTGCCAATAATGACGCTGCTGCTGTTGTGCATATGTCTCCCCCTCCCTCCCTCCTATCCCCAGACCGCACTCACGTTTGCAGCGCACACAAGTAGCGCAATTAGAAGTTCCATTGTTCACTCTCGACGCGTTTTGCATACAATTACGTGCATCGTAATTGTTTTCACAATTTTCTTGCCAACTCACTCTCCAACTATTGTTCGCCATCAGATTCTCTTTTTCGCACTTTTTTTTTGCACTTTATCAATTTTTATCGCAGGTAAAGTGCTGGGAATTCAGTGCAACTGGTCACGTTGCTGTCTCAGTCAAGTCAATTGTTGCGGAGCAGGAATTATTAGCTTCGGATTTATTGGTTGCCGCAGTTGTTGTTGCTTGTGTTATGCTTGTTGTTTTATGACAGAAGCCACAAGTGGCACTGTGTAAAAAGTGTCATATTTTTTGAATCTACAGTTTTCTAAAAAAAATTGGAAAATTCTTAACTAATGATGTCCATTGTCGAAGTTTTGTCCGACAAAATACTAAACAAATGATTGGGAAAAATTTGTATAAATAAAAGGGAAAGGTTTTGCTAATAGAGGATTTTCTTCAACGATTTCAAACAGAGTTACAGTCACATTAGCCAGCCTCGATAGTTCAGTGGGTAGTGCGCTGGCTTCTCATACCGAGGCCCCAGGTTCGAATCCTAGCTCGAGCTGGTGAAACGCTCATCTACTTTTATCGCTTTGTGCTGTAACGAAATGTGTTGGAAAAAAGAGTGAAGTTCAAAAAGCGAGTGAAATATTTGGTATCACCATGGGCCTCTTAGGCCTCCGAGTGTGTCTCTTACAGAGGCAGCCACCATAACCTAACCTAACCTACAGCCACATTCCTCATATAAATTGTAGGTACGTAGGTATAGCTGGCTGACCACCCAACCTCGCATAGACCTTTGGATCCTTAGCGACACCAGACTGTGATCCATTTATCAGTTACTTCAGTGATCCATTCGAATATGAGTGCTTTTTGCGAACAACAGGTATCGCCCAATCCACTTTCAGCGAGGTGAATTTAGAGGGCCCAGGGTGGCCAAACGTTGTCTTGAAAGAGCAGACGGAAACAGAGGATGTGATCCAGAGTTTTGAAGTGTCCTACACATATTATTTAAAATTAATATAAATAAATTATTATAAATAAATAAATAAAATAACATAAAATAAAATAAAATAAAATAAAATAAAATAAAATAAAACAAAATAAAATAAAATAAAATAAAATAAAATAAAATAAAATAAAATAAAATAAAATAAAATAAAATAAAATAAAATAAAATAAAATAAAATAAAATAAAATAAAATAAAATAAAATAAAATAAAATAAAATAAAATAAAATAAAATAGAATAAAATAAAATTAAGTAAAATAAAATAAAATAAAATAAAATAAAATAAAATAAAATAAAATAAAATAAAATAAAATAAAGTAAAATAAAATAAAATAAAATAAAATAAAATAAAATAAAATAAAATAAAATAAAATAAAATAAAATAAAATAAAATAATATAAAATAAAATAAAATAAAATAAAATAAAATAAAATAAAATAAAATAAAATAAAATAAAATAAAATAAAATAAAATAAAATAAAATAAAATAAATAAAATAAAATAAAATAAAAAAAATAAAATAAAATTAAAAAAAATCAAATAAAATAAAATAAAATTAAAAAAAATAAAATAAAATAAAATAAAATAAAATAAAATAAAATAAAATAAAATAAAATAAAATAAAATAAAATAAAATAAAATAAAATAAATAAAATAAAATAAAAAAAATAAAATAAAATGAAAAAAAATAAAAAAAATAAAATAAAATAAAGTAAAATAAAATAAACTAAACTAAACTAAAAAAATAAATAAAAAATAAAAATAAATATAACACAATATAAATATAATTTCTATTTGCGTCTATCCATTCTATGCGTCGTTCCATCCTTTCCAGTGTAAAGTTTAAGAGAAAAATCCAGCAACGATTCAAGTAGACAATATTAGATCTGTGATTTGGAAAATTCAAGCACTTTTATGCAAAAACATGACGGAAAAATTCATAAAAATAATGAAAAAGACAAACATGTGGCCGATATTGTTTTCCATTACTAATCTCAGAGTTTGTTTGCGTTTCAAAAGAGATTAAAATTTGCATACATTCGTGGACCCCATTATTCCAAACTGTAAACAAAATAACAAATTCAAATCATTTGCAAATCAGAGAATGGAGCACGTAAGCTGTACAAACTTAAATTTCGTTTGCAATTGCCCGTCAACTTCGCTTTCAAATGCGCAGCTGCTAGCCGCGCTCAACCAATACCACAACAGACAACATCAACACCGCCAAGTCGCTACGCATTAAGCCAACAACCACACACTCATACACACTCGCACACATGCACACATACTTGCAAAAAATCATAAAGCAACAGTTTACGCAGCCAACAAAACGCCATCTACATTAAGTCTCATCATCAAAGCCAACAACAACGGCAGCAACAGCAACAGCGGCAGCGGCCACATCGCCATCATTATCATTTCTAACATTATCGGCGGCATTATCATTAGCATTAGGACCCGAGTCAAGCAAGACGCCCCGCGCTGAGTCGAAAGCTAATCTCCTATGATGGCTGCACGGTCAATAAACGTCAAAATCTTAATGCCACGCACACACACACGCCTACAGGCATAAGCATAAATGTCAATTTTAATTCGT
Organism: Melieria crassipennis; assembly: GCA_963668005.1. NCBI lineage: Eukaryota > Metazoa > Arthropoda > Insecta > Diptera > Ulidiidae > Melieria > Melieria crassipennis. The sequence continues at coordinate 6,227,724 of OY764962.1, read as the reverse complement.
GGCACTGGCAGCGCCGAACGAAAGCTGGCGCAAGCATAAAAGCACTAAGCGCTACAATTTCGACATTTGGCTAAGAACGCAACGAACGACAAACGGCAAGTGGCATGTAACGAGTGGAAATCATAAGGAAATTACACACATTATCATATGTCGAATATGTGTTGCAAGTGCGCATCGAAGTCATTATGTGGGAATGTGGGCGAATGTGGGCCGATGTCGGTCAACTGCCAGCTGGATTATGGCTAAGTGTTGGTGCAATTTGGCGTTGCTCTCTTTAAGTGGCGCTTTGTTGTTGTGATTTTTGGGTTTATTGTGATTGTTGTTGTTTGCGCGCAATAAATGCCATGCCATGAGTTTTACTTGAAGCATTTGCTGCCACTCTTTCTCTATCTTACTCGGTGTCTGTGTGGGTATCTGTGTATTACACACACACACATATACACACACACTCTATATAATTTCTATTATGCACATTTTAATGTGCCGTCATTTTTTTGCAGTGTTACTGCTTTTAGTATTTTATGCTGTTTTCATCATTTCCTCGCAAACATTCGTTTGCAATAAAAAAACACAAACCAAAAAAAATTTAGGCATTGCATTTACAACATTTCTGGTGTTGCGATTTTTTTCTGCTACGCGCCGAAATGCCATAAATATGTTAAGTATGTTGGGTGGCGGCGCACAAAGCGAACAGTTGCATAAAAATTTATGAAGTGCATTAAAGCGGCGCCTTTGCTGCGTTCAAATGCCAACGCAGACGTAAAAAGTCAGCGTCGAGTTGTTGTTGGTGTGGCTATCGATGCGGACAGCTGTCGAATGGTTTATGGCCGCGCGAAATGGCAAGTTAGTAAAATTAATATGTCATCAGTGTGAAAATTGTGTAATTTAATTAAAAGTGAATGTCGCTTGGAAGCAGATGGGCAGATGTGATAGTGAGTGGGAGAGAGCGATTAAATATGGCTGGAATGTTGGGAGATAAAGCGCTAATGAATTTGGCAAAAATTATACAGTGGCGCACAGAGGGGGAGGGGGTTGGGGCTCTAACCACCCCACAAAACACAAAAATTGCTGGTACAAAATATGGTTTGGAATGGTCGGCTTAAAAGTTGTACACCAACCCACCCCCCAAATGAAGACCTGTGTGCGCCTCTTACATATACTATACATATATACAGTCGTTTCTGGGTATAGTGAACAGTGAACACCTCGATATAGTGAACACCCAAATTTTGACATCTTAGTATAGAAAACAATTTTTAAGCAAAAAACAAAAAGTGTATTTTGAGCAAATAAAACGATTTTTTGAACAAAAATTTTGGCCTTGATATAGTGAAAAACCTCAATACAGTGAACAGGCCTTGCAATAATTAGTTCACTATATCCAGACACCACTGTATATATTAATACACATGTATGGAGTTATGATTTTATAATCGCTTCATGTCGTCGAAAGCTGGCTCAAAGGTTATTCATTACCGATGTACACATTTTGACATCACAACTAGAAGGTGTCCCCGAATATTTCTATTTGCCTTTGAATAATGAATTGATTAATTAGTTATTACATTTTTATTAAAATGAATTAATACAGTAACTAATTAGTAAATATAATACATCAATTGAAAAATATTGAATTCAAATTGAATATGTAATGTTCAACTAATGTTACTCATACGCAATGTAGCTCTCGCTCCCCAAAGTGATCAGCACCAAACGAACAACACAAATTCACTTCTAATCATTTTCTTGAAAGAAAAGTTTCACACGAAAGTTTAGGCAATTACAATAATTTTTCGTAAGATAAAACATTTGCAAAAAAAACCAAATTCTCGAAAACAATGAGCGCAGAAAATTTAAATTCAAACAATTACGCCGACGATTTGCATTTTAATTAAAAGTCAATCAAGAAGCACAATTTTTAAATATGCCACAGCAGCCCAATGCGAAATTAAGAAAATAGAAAAGAAAGAAAATGAAAACAAACATGAGAAACCACAACAGCAAGTCGATGGAGAAAAGTAAAAATAATTGTATAAAATGGAAGAAAATTAAGGCTTGTGCCGTTAATTACCATAAACCGCTAACAAATCTCATTTGCTGTCAATAAAAAACAAGAAATTTCGCCAGCATGCGCTGCGACGTTGGGCTGAAGTTGATGGCGTTCGCGTTGTCGTTGTTGCTGACGACAATGACAGCCAGCGAGCGCTAAAGGATGTGCGCAGTTGCGCGAAAAAAGGGGCGACACTCGAGCGGCCGGAATGGCTGGCTGGCTGAAGTTGAACTTGGCGCGCACGCAAACGATGACACTTTTAATAAAATTGCGGCTTTGATGGTGCAGACACTTTTGTTTATTGTATTTTGCTGGCAAGGCTATGTTGTTGTGTTGTGTTGTGTTGCTGGCTGTCTTGGCAACAAAAATCTTCTGGTGACAAATTCAAACTGTTTTTTAATGCCAGCCAGGCGGCCTGCCAGCAGCAACAGCAAAAAACAATCCGAAACAAGTGGAAGCAACAACTGCCGACGGCAACCGGCGTATAACAACGCATAAAGACAGCAATGCCAGCCGAGAGAAATACACACAAATAAAAACAACAAAACAAATAAAAAGGCACGTAAGCGGGGTAAAAGCGACCAACAGGCAGCAAAGTTAAAAAAGCAGAGAAAACTCAATTAAACTTTTGTAATTACAGTTAAAACGGAAGAAGATATTTATCCAGGATAATTGCATTGAAAACGAACGCAGCAGCGTTTGCGACGAACGGTGCGCCCGGCCTGAGAAAAGCGAATGCCAGTGAAAGCGCGACACGGCGAGCGCAAAAAAAGTGCGCAACTTAAAACTTAAACTGCATGCATGCGGCTAAAACGACACAAAACAAAACAATGCACGGAAATACAACAACAATACCAACCAGAGTGGCGCCCAACAATGGCAACAACCACAAAGCGTCGAGCGCATCAAAATGCGCAGCTTTGCACCTCGACGAAATTGTGGTGTTGTTTTTTTTTAATTTTTTTTAATTGTTGTTGTTGTTATTGTTGTCTAAAGTGGCAAGTGCCACAACGTGACATTAGGCGGCAAGAAAAAAAATGAATAAAATAAAATTGATAATTCAAACTAAAGTCCAAAGCAATTAGTACAGTTGCATCTTATCAGAGATGCTTAAAAAATTATAAATTCTTTTTTTTTTATTTTAAATAAATTTTTAACACTTGTCCTAACAAAATCGTATACCTCGATATGTATGTGAAAAACAGAAAATATTTAATTTTGTCTTTATGTTACACTTGCAGAGTCACGTGTAATCTCTGACGCTCAGCTTTTTATCTAAAATCTGTTTTTTTAAATACTTTCCTTTTAAACTAAAAATTCAGTACACCACAAATCATATTTCTTGCATTTATTGCACACAATTATAATTATTTTTACTTTCTTAACACTTTCCAGTTCATGTCATCCGCCCAGCAATTTTAACTTTCAACTGACATTAAAAAAAATCCTTTTGCTTGCAACAATTATCAAAGCATCTATTTTGTCTTGAAAAAAACATGTTCCATTTTTCTCTCTCGCCTTCCATTCTTCTCAACCACTTTGTGTCATTCCATTTGGAAAAAAAATTGCAACAAACTGCAACATAAAAAAATTTATTAAAAGTTTCTCTTACGTTTTTTTTTTGTTAGTTACGGTGGCTGCTTTTTTATGACGCTTATTTGTTGTGTTGCTTGTCGTTGTTCTTGTTATTGTTGTGTAGGCCATAAAATTGTCACGTTACGTTAGTTTTTATTGTGGCACACATGAATTTATTTTTAAAACGACCAACAATTTTAATTAAATTTGCAAAAGTGACGCGCAAATGTTAGCAACAGTTACGAGCAGCGCGCTGCAAAACTCTTAACGAGCCGAGCAGCGCGAAAATACACAGACACATACATAAGCGGCATTGGCAACACTGGCGCTTAACCCTTGGCAGATAGCATGTATGTATGTTTGATATGAAAGTACGCTTTATTTAAGTACTACTACGGATTTACTTAAAGTACTACAATATAAATAAAAAATCAATGTATGTTAGTAAAATGGCTCATACAAGGTGCGTCCCAAAGTAAACAGGACTTTTGCAATAGGGACGTTTCTGGTGGCGCCATCTATGTGTGAGGACATGCGTTGGAAAGGTACATCTTTCATTCACATACTGTCTAAATTTCATGACATTTGGTCTAGTAGACGCCGAAATATCCCGCTCAATGTGACAGTATGTTTTTAACTTTGGTACGAGAATGTCGATCGAACAAAGAGCTAATATTAAGTTCTGTTTTAAACTTGGTAAAACTTTTACCGAAACGTTTAAATTGTTAAAGCAAGTTTATGGTGATGATTGTTTATCCCGTGGCCGTGTTAATGAGTGGTTGAATCGATTCAAGAATGGTCGTGAAGACTTGAATGACGACGAACACGTCGGCCAGTCGAAATTTGTGATTACTGACGATGCCATCAAAACTGTGCGTGATTTTATCAAAATGCAGCCAAAATCATCATTGGAATTGATGGAAATGGAATTGAACATCTCCAAAACATCAATTGATCGCATTTTAACCGAACATTTGGGTCTCCGTAAAGTGTGTTCTCGCTTCATTCCGCACACTTTAACCGACGACCAAAAAGCGCAGAGAATTGAGCACGCAAAAGACATCGTTCGGGAAGCCAGACGTGATCCAAATTTCTTGTTCAACATCGTAACCGGTGACGAAACGTGGTGCTTTCAATATGATCCCGAAACAAAGCGTCAAAGTGCCGAATGGAAGCACCCAGATGAGCCAAATCCGAAAAAAACCCGCCGTGAGAAGTCAAAAATCAAAACTCATCTCATTTGTTTCTACGATTCAAAGGGAATAATTCATCGAGAGTTTGTTCCACCGGGAAAAACAATTAACGCTTTGTTTTATGTTGAAGTTTTGAAGCGTTTGGTGCATCGCATTCGTCGTATTCGGCCAGAATATCGCGAGGAAGGAAGTTGGCGTTTATTGCATGATAATGCACCGGCTCACAGGGCCCTAGTTACGACCGATTATTTGACCAAAAATCGCATTTTTACCATCAATCATTCACCGTATTCGCCTGATATGGCTCCCTGTGACTTCTACTTATTCGGTCAGTTGCATTTGCCGATGAAAGGAAACCGTTATAAGGACGTTGAGGACATCCAAAAGGCTTGTACCAACATTCTGAAGGCGATGCCGGCCGATGACCTAAAACACTCATTCCAAATGCTTTTGGACCGTGCAAAACGTTGTATCGAAACAGAAGGAGAGTATTTTGAATAAATAAAAAGAATTATACAAAAATAATCATCCGTTTTCTTTATTTTATAAAAGTCCTGTTTACTTTGGGTTGCACCTTGTATATTAGAAAAGTTTTCTAATTTCTCAAAAATGTGTCACAAGTGTTTGACATTCCATTGGAAAGCTAAAGCAATCGATGCTGAAGGGACGTCTTGAAAAAAGTATACATTTTCAATCGTTCCACTACCAAAAGCTTCAAAATCAGAAAGGTTCGAGAAGTAAACTGCGGCTCATTTAACAGTAGAACTCTCAAAATTTCCTAAAATCGTGTCTAAAGTCCTCAATGTTTCACCGGAAATGTGAGAAAATCGGTGTTTAAGTGTAAACTATGTTAAAAGTGAACTTTTTCATAATCGTTCAACTAACTACCTGTTGCTCTAAATCCAAGAAGGCTGCCTATGAAATGCAGCTTTTTTGGTAGTAAAACTCTCAAAAATGTGGCAAAAGTTTCTGATATTTCACCAAAATTTTGGATAAGGCGATGTTAAAGGGTGACATTGAAAAAAGTTGAATTTTTCAGAATCGTACAACTATCTGTACCGCTTAACCCATTGCTGCCTAATGGCTAAAATTTTACCCATGAAAATTGATTTTTTAAAAAAATCACAAAAAAGTCAATGTTTGAGATCTCTCAAAACCATTGATAGGGATAGTTAGGGTAAAGATGGAACTACCTTAACCTAGTGAAGGTCACCCTAAAATTTTGCCATCTAGCTAGTTACCAGACTCCAAAAATCGTGAATTTTCCGGAGGTGGAAAATGTGGCGAAACGTAGTGGCCTTAGAACTTCACAAAAATCTGCCTCCTAACTCACCTGTAAAAAAGACAGCTTTTGTTCACGTGTTTAGCTGATCACTTCACAAAGTATGGAAAAAAGCTACCATTGCTGCGTAATGGGTACAAAATACCTAATGAATATCTCAGCAACGTGCAGAGATATAAAGCTGAAATTTTGTCTCTGATAATTTTGAGTCACTTCTAGGTTGTGTATGAAATTTTATCAAAATCGTATGGGCAGAACTGGTACCCGGCATCAATGGGTTAAACCAATGAGGTTAGCGTTAGACTTGTTTGGATAAATTTGTTAAGTTTTTAGAAAATTGGGTCAAAATTCACACATAACTCACCAGAAAATTGAGAAAATTTGAAAAATAAATAAATAAATAAAATTTACTTTACTTTTTCCAAGTTGACGGTTAACTTTTTCCAAATTTTGTAATCCCATTTCAACTCTTAACTTAAAATGCTGTGACTTTAACTAAGTTTTATTTCATTAGTAGAACTTTCCACCTTTTCAAAACAAAGTAGAAAACCCCAGCATCCCAAGAAAATCTAAGCTGAAATATGATTTTGAAGAAAAAAAGTTCCTATTCGTTCAACTATGATAAATTTATTTTCATAAATTTTTCATAATTACAAACAGTTTCATTTCATCACTTCTTAACAATTCTTAAAGTCTATTTTTTCTTCCTAAGGTTAATCAGCTGATAATTATCTCAATTTACAGTTAAACATTTGCCAACTTTAATTTTTTTCCTTACAGCTCTCTCCACCAGTTTGTGCTCAACTATAGATTAAATTTTATCTACCGTGGCGTAGTCAACTTAGTGTCCGCGTAAATTACACTAAAACAATGGCGGTATTCACAATGTGTGGCGTTAATTTACCTCAATCAACAACAATAAGTAAGAGAAGAATTTTGCAGGGAGTTGTTCAGAGCAAAGACTGTGAAAGCAAAAACAAAACATTAACTTGTTTTGTGGTTATTTTCATGTATTACCACAACACTAAATAAATCGTTTACTATACTATTTTTCAGCAAGTCTGTCACATATCATGAATGGAAATCGCAAGCAAATTCTGCCAAATAAAAAGTATTTTCACTACCATTTCCAAAACATAACAACAAAATATGCATTTGCGGGAATATTTTTTATGGGTCAAGTGCCTTGCCGTGGGCCATAATTTATGAAAATACGAGTGGCCATAAACTAGTTTCTTGTTGTGGCATTCTGTAAGCCACAAAGACGGTTCGCAGATATTTTCATGCTAATTTTCCACATCATTCAATCCAACAATCCTGCGAACCCACAGCAACTGGACGAAGCTCAACGCAGTGAACAATAACACAAATAAATAATAACAACAAATAATGAAATAAAAGTTTGCTTTGCAAAACTTATACTTAATCAAATATCTGCGCGCCAATTCGTCGGCGTTGTTGTTGCTGTCGACACTGTCGGTCGCTTTAATTTAACTTCAATAAATCCATTTATTTGCGATTTGTTGCGCGCAGCGTAACACGCACACACACACAAATGTATCCCTGTGCGCAGCATCTAAGCAATATTTTATATTGGAAGCTTTGTATGTGTGAGTGTTGGTGCTTTCAAAGCGATACAACTTTTTGAAGCGCCCGTCAAACTGCAATATTGACATTTGCGCACAGTCCAGTCGTCTTCCATGTCGCCTGCGTCGACTTTGAGTCGCACGTAGAGCGCGAAAACTTTTTGCTTTCACTTAAAAAAGTACAAGTTATTATTATGATTGCATAAAAGCAAAATAATATAATAACCGCAAAACTTATTGGCGGCAGTCGCCCATCGCTCAAACTCGCATTCGGGCGACTGCGTAAGCCCGAAAAAATTCAGTCTTGCGCGTTGAATCGCATAAATCAGTGCATAGTAATGAAAACACAAGTACCGCTGTTTTCATATGTATGTATGTGTGAGTTTTATGCGTGTGTTAACGGTATTCATCAGCAAAGTGTTTAAAGTTTTCGAAAGTTATGTTGTATTGAAGAGAAACGGCGGAATTTCAATAAGTTTTTTTAATTAAAAAGACAAAACGTTATAATTCAAAGCAATTCCAATATAAGAAATCATAATGGTAAACATTTTACATGATAACAAAGGCGCCGTAGTTGGTGCATTGAACCACAAGTCAGTGGCGTATGAGTTCAAAACCGGTACTGGTAATTTGCTTTTATGGTAATTTATTTTGAATTATTAATTCACTTCATTTATATCTATTAAAAATTTTTCGAAATATAATTTACTGATGAAATACCAGTGCTCTGCTAAAATGGTCCAACCACTTTTCATGTAAACCTAACCCAACCTATACTAACTCGTCCTTTCATGTTTGTGTACATAATTATGCAACTCCGCAGTTCAAATGCTTTGAAAACAGCGACACTGGATCACCATTAGTCACTTTCTGCGAAATATGCTGACCACAAGAAATACAAATTTTAATTCAGAAACTAAATATTTCCAAAGCACTCCACCTGCTAATCCGTTGGGCATTTACTTTGAAATTAAATACTATTTATGTACGAAACTTCATGCTGACACTCAAACGAAATTGCTGACTAAAAATATATTTACCTGCATTTTAATCATAAAAGCAATGTCTATTGATACAAAGATACATTTGGCATGCTAAGGACACGCACCAAGTGATAACCTAAGACACAATCAAAAGGACATAAGGCCGCAATTCCCATCACTGGCTGCGGCTCATCGGAACAACGCTGCAACGGAAAGTGGAAAGTAGATCGACTGCGCGCAGACCCACATCACTTTTTAATAAATATTTTAGCTGTTGTGTTTGCCGTGATTTCGGTTGGTTGTCTCTCCAACTGAAATGTATGTGTGTGTGTTTGTGTGTGTATGCGTGCGGCACTGATTTACGTGAACAATTTTTGACAGCATATTAATGCATTATCCTGCAGGATATTTTGCCTTCCGAGCAATTGAGGTGAAAAGGCGGATTTTGTGCTTAATGCTGGTTGTGGTATTTCGGTTGTTTGTTGTCGTTGTTTTGTTGCCGTTGTTGTTGTTGTTGTTGTTGTTGCTGCTACCATACCTTCTCTATGTTTTGCGGTCGACTGGCATTGGCTTTCGCTGCCAATAGCGTTATGGCGGTTGCAAATTGTTATTGTTGTTGTTGTTGCTGTTGCTGTTCTATTTACAGCTTCATAAGCGTTTCGTGGCAGCCGCACCGCAATTTTTCTCTGAAATCGAATATTTTATTCAACTTGCACCCTTTTCAGCGCTGGCCCACCCCATCTCTAATATTGAGCCGCACTTCAACCCCGCCCGCCCCACGCCTTCGCCACAGCTTTTTACGCTGCGTTGTTGTGCGGCTGTTGTCTGTTTAGAGTTTAAGAGCGAAATCCTGCTATCAGTGCTTGTGGTTTTGCGCATTTTAAAAGCTTTTTCGCATTTATGCCAACGCGCTGCCGTTGTCTGCGTCCTTCCTTTCCACTTATTTGCCGCTGTCGATTTTTGTGCTGTACTTTTCCACTTGCAGTTTACGCTTTTTGCTTCGCATTTCTGCGGTGTTGCTGTCGGTGGTCGCTTTTAAATCGGATATTGTGGTCATTTCTTGTAATTAAGTTAAAAAGTCGTTCGGTTTGTCCTTTTTGCGAAGCGTCAGCGCGGCGCATGTCTGAGCGACCGAGTGTAACATTACCGTTCAACATTTAGATACACAAAACATGTTTGAAGTGTTGGGTTTTTGTGAATTTTGTCAGTTTACAACGAACACTGAACATTTTGTATAATGAAAGGTCAATAATTAGGATATTTTAATAAAATACTTTTGTTTTTAACTGTGGTGTTTTTTGAAGAAACAGTGGCAGTGACTTTTAAAATACGACACAAAAATTTAGTAAAAAATTAGCTGAGTCATGTTTATCTGTCACACAGTGATTTGGATGTCTGCTGTCACCGAAATAGTTCAGGAAAATAGTTCAGTTAGATCGAGGTTGAAGTAAAAATGTTGTAAGAGGTTTCCATTCCTTTTGTCTCATGTTGAAAAAATCCAAAAAACTTCAGGTCTTTTGATGTTCCGTGGAAATCGAACCGTTTCAATGTGGCAATGCAATGCGTCAGTCCTTTGTGCTTTCAAAGGAAAGCTGCGCCTTCAACTTAACCTAACTTAACCTCGTGTATTACAATCAAACAAGGAATGTAAAAGCTAAAAAATATTCAAATCAAGGTTCAGCTTAACCCATTTTCGGCCGCTAGTCGATTTTTCGACCAGCCACTTTGAAGAAAAGTAGCTCTGCACTTAGACATTATATCTTTGAACTTTTGATGCAGAAAATAGCTTTGGTCTTTTGGTAACCCCTCGAAATAATAATTTTTTTTAAAAACGATAAATTTAGAGATGTTGGCGAAGGCACGAAAAAGCATTTTTTTAGTCATATTTTGAATATTCTGAAAAACCTTTTCAAATTATTGATTTATTATTGATTATTTACGAACCCTAAAGACCAAATTACCACAATCAATTGATATCCATAAGATTATGAAAATATTTTTACCTCTCAGCACCGCGTACTTTTCAGTGGTCGAAAAATCGACCATTGGCCAGAAGTCGTCATGTATGTACATATATAAGCCAACAATTGTTTGTTTTCATGCTTGATTATTATTTGACTAAAACTACATATGTACATATATATTTGTTTTTGATTTTTTATTAATTTATAAAAAAAATTAAAAAAAAAAACACAAAAAAAATCCAAAAATATTCTTGATTAAGGTCCTAAATGTAAGTCCTCACAAGGGATTTAAAATATATTGGCTATTTCTGGCAGCGGCCGAAAATGGGTTAACATTAATCAATTAAAATTTCCATATCAAATTTTCAACAAAATAATATTTTATTTAAATTTAAAAATTAATTGAATCAATTTTTAACACCTTGAACTACTTTTTATAAAATCGTACATATTGGCCAAATGCAAAAAAAATCAAATCACCTTTTCAGCTGTACTTCAGCACGCATCTATTCCCCGTCCCCGCGCACCATTTTTCCTGCAATTTATGTTGTCCGAATAGCAAAGCGAAGTGGATTTCCTTTAAATTTCACATTTTGGCATTTTCACAATTTTCGTTCCCCGCCACTGTTCGCCCCGAGCGCACGACAAATATTTCAGCGCAAAGCAGTCACCAGAACACAGTCAAAACACGCGCGCCATGTGGCCAAAGCAGTGTGGGCGCAATCTTTCAGCACTCGAAAGCGCACACGAACGGCTGACAGCGTCGGGGACAATGGCAAAGGCGAGCAGCGCGACACACGCGCTAGCTGGCTGGTTGTCTGGCAGCGGGCTGATAAATGTGCAGCGGCCATGCAGCGCGGCAAGTGCCGCTTGCCGGCGCATACGACAGCTGCTAGTTGCGAGTTTGTGTGGGTGTGTGTGTGTGTGCCGGTGGCAGTAGCTTTCAGCATATTTCACATGCAACAAACAACGATGCAACTAGCACCGGCACCAGCAGCCGCACACAATGGCAACACTGGCAACAGCCGCAATTTGCTGCATTTCGACCGCAAACAGCGCGAATGCGACAAGTCAACGTTTTGTTGCTTTGTTATTTGTTGTTATTACGATGCAGTTTGCCATTGTTGTTGTTATTGTTATGGCCATAAGATTTCCGTTGTTGGCTGTTGGCACAGCGAATAGTGGTAAAAAATTACGCTACAGATTTGGAACACGAAACAAATAAACCAGCAGTCAACAGCGCAAAAGCATGAAATGAGTGCAACAGCGCCGCTTTTGTCTGGTCTGGAGGCAATTTTACGGGCTTTTTAGTTGTTCCTTGTTGTTCCTATTTGTATTTGTATTTGTGAAGTAGAGTTGTTGGTTTTGGCTGTCAGCGCGGAAAAGCGCAAAACCGACACGCGATTATCTGCCTTCAAGTACTTGAAGTTGGGTTTTCGCTATTAAATGCTGTAATCCGAATAGTTTGGCATAAAGTCGAAAAAGTAGCATTAAAAAACTGCCTAAAAGTATGCAAGAAAAAACATATTTTAATGGCAATGGCAAAGTAATGAAAAAAGTTGTAAACAAATTGAATGGGATTATGTTTTATATTACTTGGAGCCTTGTTGGACGATCAAAAACAATTTAAAAGTTGATTTAGTTTATATATGAGAAGCGCTTTGTTAGCTGATTATACTGTGTTAAAGATCACCCTAAATGTATGCAAACAAAATCATAGTTTTAAGGCAACTGAAGCTGTACAAAAGTATCAAAACAAAATTTCAATGGGATTATTTTGTACCTACATTTATTGGTGCCTCATTAGCCGATCAATAAATTGGGAAAAGGCTTTTACAGTACATTTGACAGTACATTTGGATTATTGCTTTGTAGAAACCCAAAAGTTGACAACCTCACAAGTCCGATCATATGGAAGACGCCCTCTGGTGGCGATTTTCTGAACATTAATAAATTTTTTATTTTTTGTACTCAAGAATGTTGGCGATCGCGAAATAAATCATTTAAATCGGTGCAGTAGTTTCCCAGATACGATGTTTTCTCGCTTACTTAACTACTACATATACAAGTGGGGAGCTTATGGCATAGAAAATGGCCAGTTTTGTATGGCAACCCCCTTAAGACTTGGAGTTAGCGGGTAGGTATGTTTGGAATAAATATTTGGAAGAGAAAATAAATGGGTGTCGGTCATACATTTGATACATCTGGGGGCAAGCTGGGAGCAATGGGAGCCTATTTTGTAAAAACGACCATTTGTATGGGAGCCCTATTAAGGGTTGGAGATGGGGTATAAATATGTTTGAAAGAAATGTTCAGTAGAGAAAACTAGTGGCGATCAGTCATAGAGTTTAACCCTTTAAGAGCAACTTCTGACCAGCTGTGGCGCAATTTGTCGAATTTCCCAGATTTTCTGTGAACTTTGACCTCGATGCGACGCCATTTAGCCCCACTCTATCCCCAAAATTTTTTGGCTCATGCACTTTTTCACCAAACCGCATAAAATGAGATGTTGCGGAGCATCGAAATCAAAAAATCTTGCACTAAATCATGTCTAATGTACATACAAAATTACAACAGCTTATAAGAAACTTTATCACTTTTATCATAAAATTCAGAAATCGTAAATACCAAATTCCCCTCCCCGGCCATGGCTTCGAGCAGCAGCATTACTGTTCACGATCTCTCACAATGCGCTCACAACGCGCTGCTGCCATGTCGTCAATAGGGACAGCATGTCAATTAAATTTCAGTTTTACATCACTGCCATGCGCCTAAAAATCTGCCACATTCGATGTTCTCTCATCGAATTCCATCGATCGCTGTGAAAATTGCCCAAAATCAAACAAACAAAAATGTCACAACACAAACAAGCAGTCGCGAGCGTTGTCAATAAGCAAAGTTTCGCGCCGCCGACACCGTTAAGTGCGACGCACACCCGGAACGGCGTACACACGCACAGCCGACGACAACGAGTGCACACAGGCAACGCCCGGCAAATACGCTCGAGTGCGCTTGCGTCAGCCGCACACAAGTGCTGCCCGTTGGCGGTTGTCGGCAGCGACGGCTAACTTAGCAACAGGCCGCGACAGTAGCCATGGCGAAGCGTCATTTGCACCGGCAATGCGTACGCTTTTGCACATCGGAAGCCATTCGCCAGCAATAAAACGGAAATGTCGCCTGTTAGGCGAGCGCGGCCCGCCCGATGCGCGTTTGCAGCGTTCGGCGATATTGTGTAAAAAATGTCCGTAAAGTGTTGCAGTTGTAAAATCGAAAAACAACACACAAAGGACGGCCAGAGGAAAGGGAAGAGCGAGTTGGCTGATAGTGGGTGGCGTCCATGGGTTACTGTGGGTTGAATTGGTGCGATGCTGCTTTTCGCCAACTATGCCTGTCGCTGCACACTACTACTACTACTACTACTACTACTACACTACAACTGCACTATGTGTGTGTGTGGCATAATTGCATTAAAACCTCTTCCATTAGACTGTTGCGTTCAATTATAGCCCCTGACAACCACACACACTAGCAGTTTGCAGTGGCTATTGTTGTTGTCGCTGTCGCTGTCGCTGCACGGCCGCCTGGCATTTTGGCACTCTGAAGCGTAGTGGAGCGCGGCAACGCCGCACCGAGCGAAGTGCGAAGTGCGAAGTGGAGTGCGCACAAAAAGGCGGCGCTGGCACGTTGAGTTGTGGAAAATTTCAACAACAAGTAAAAAAAACATGTATGCTGAAAATTTAAATAAAAATCAAAAAATCCATAGCATTAAGTGGACAAAGTGTTAATTTTAATTTTTTTGTATTTTTTGCAGCTCAATTTTTCCAATTTTTGTTTTTTTGTCTATATTTTCATTGCAGCGTATTAAATTCAAAAACAACAACACTAAGAAGCCCAACTTAATAGCTTTAATTCATTTTCATTTTGCTCAAAAAACAACGAGTGCAACAAAATTAAATTAAAATAAAATAAAATGAAATAAATTGTATTCTACTCAGTCGACACACACTCTCTGTGTTGCAGTGTTGCAGCAACAAAGACAAAAACGAGCATTGAAATTGTATGTAAAATTTATTAAATTTATTAAGTGGCTGTAAATGTAATGACTGCAAGTGCAGTTGTGGCTCTTTTCGTACTTTTATTCCGATGTGCGACAATGCATCACAAAGTGGCAACAGTTTTTGAGTTTAATATTTTTTCAACTCAAATTATTTCGAAGCAGTTTTTAGTGCTCAAAACACGCAAGTCGAAAAAAGGGCGAACAATTTTAATTTATTTCAAATTTAATTTTAGGTAGATATTTCAAAGTCATAGATTCAAATCTGCACAACGAAATGTTAAGAAAAATATCCAAAAGGACCTATTAACCAAACAATTTTTCAAAATATTGTAGTAAGAAGAAGTGTTGTGGCCAATGTCTACAAAAAAATGAAGAAAACTTATTTTCGGAGAGTACAAACCAGAAGTTTGTAGACTTTGGACACTTGCTGTTCTATTTAGTAGAAAACTAAATACAATTTTCGAAGCTGAGAAAAAATCTTTCTTCCAAACTTCTTTTTCTACTTTCATCATATCCTAAATTGCTTCAATAACTCCTCAGCCCCAACAACTCAAAGCCGAATTTCGTTAATTATTTAGTAGAAAACTAAATACTACTTTCTAAGCTGAGAAAAAATCTTTCTTCCAAGCATCTTTTTCTACTTTTTACATCCTGAATCGTTCCTCAGCCCCAACAACTCAAACCCAAATTTCGTTAATTATTTAGTAGAAAACTAAATACGATTTTCAAAGCTGAGAAAAACAATCGTTCTTCCAAACTACTTTTTCTACTCCAATTATATCATAAATTGCTTCAATAACTCCTCAGCCCCAACAACTCAAAGCCGAATTTCGTTAATTATTTAGTAGAAAACTAAATACGACTTTCTAAGCTGAGAAAAAATCTTTCTTCCAAGCATCTTTTTCTGCTTTTCACATCCTGAATCGTTCCTCAGCCCCAACAACTCAAACCCCAATTTTGTTAATTATTTAGAAGAAAACTACATACGATTTTCGAAGCTGAAAAAAAAATCGTTCTTCCAAACTACTTTTTCTACTTCTTTTTCTACTTTTCACATCCTTAATCGTTCCTCAGCTCCAACAACTCAAACCCCTATTTCGTTAATAATTTTGTAGAAAATTGCATACATTTTTCGAAGCCGATAAGAAATCTTTCATTCAAACTTCTTTTTCTACTTCCATCACATCTTGAAGCGTTCCTCAGCTCCAACAACTCAAACCCCAATTGCGTTAATTGGCAATAGGACAATTACGAGTCCTTCCATCAGCCTCATTCAAAATTCACACAAAATCAGTGTCAATAAATTTCGAATGCTTACACGTTTCCATCGAATGGCCACATCAATTCCCATTACACTTGATTAGCCTACAGACTCCATAAAATTTTATTTTCTTACTTACACTCTTTTTATGCCAACACACATTCCATAGCGAACAATCGACACCGATAAAATCACCAAACTGTCTTTTTCTTTGGCTTCCAGTTTGACTTGAATTTGTCAGCATTAACAGCAACAAAGACATCTCGACCAGCGGAGACAGGTGAATGCGCTGGCCGTAAGAAATGAAAAAGGAATCACAAGGAAGAGAAAAACTCAAATGAGTGAGGCGAAATTGCCTTAATTAGAATATATGACGCAATAAAAACGTAATTTTATGGCGCACGAGCTTCGCCAATGCAGGACATCGCCGCGGGAGCAAAACCCCATCGGCGCATGCACACATTGTGGTCGAATTAATGAGCCTACGTGCAGCTGTGTGGTTGTCAGTCAGCGCCCTACAACGGCCCGGTGTCCCCGGCGGTCGCCGTCGAGCAACAACTTTCCATATGACTTCCGCAGAGCAGCAGCCAACAGTTTTTAGCTGCTTTATAGTAGTTTTTCCAATTTGACTTGTTTGTCTGCGCCTCACCACTTCCGCTTTGTGCTGACCCCATTCCGACCGGATTTAGTGTGTGAGTTTTGCCACCTGTGCGGTCACTGCGTCCGTTGGTCGCTTTAAGAGTGACAACACGGCAACTCATTCACTCATTTGTGTTGTCCTTCAGCACTGCTTGTAGTTGCTGTAGTTCCTTCCGCTCACATTGGTTGTGGTGCTTTGTGTTGCTGTTGTTAGTGTTATTGTTTTAGTTGTTGCCATGCATTACTGTCTCTTTGATTTCCGTTCTGTATCTGTTGCCCCAATTCGGCCAATTTTGTTGCCCTTTGCCGCGCAGCGCGAACTTTGACTGTACTTTTCTGCGGTGCGGCAATGTGCCTTTGACGTTGTCCAGCCAGCACAACACAAACACAAACATGTACACCTACACAAACACATACATACATACGCCATTAGCTGCTCACAGGCGAAATGGAACGAAACGAATGGATTATTTTAATGTCACACACACTGCCACGTTGAACGCAGCCCGCGGCGGACGTCTTTGGCGTAGGCTTTTATTGCTGAGTAAATATTATCTTATGGCTTCCTTTGCTATTGCTGCCCCCCCCGCGTCAAACCAAAAAAGCCTTTCAGCGGGCTTTTTATGGCGCACAGCGTACGGAAGCGGTGCTGCCTTCAATGACGATTCATCGTTTGGCATTCTCGAGGGGTTTGATTGCGATTAAATCCTGCTGCTAGTCGACAAGCTAAATGTGTAAATGTTGTTGTTGTTTTTTGTTTTGTGTGCTTTTATTAATGAAGTTTTAACTTGCGTTTAAATTATTTAAATATTCTTCGAATACGTGCAAACGTACATAATGTAAATAGTTGTTGATGGATAGGATCGATTTTAATGACAGCACTTCTTCATGTGCTTTGAATGGTTGGAAAGTAAGAAGCATTTCCAAAGAGATTTAATTATTCGATGCAACTTCCAGCAACATTGTGCGCCTAAAAATATACAACATCGATGTCGTATTGCAAAAGCTGCACAGCCATGACAATAGATAATATTTGGGCCATATAAGTTCAGAAATAAATAGTTTTAGAGAAAATTTATTTATTTATTTATTAGGAAAAATATACAAATATTCAACCTAATGTAAAATATAATGAGTACTAGCTACGATGGCCATCGACTCGCAGAAAGAACTAAAAAGATACTTCTATACTATGTATACAATTGAGTTTAAACATTATAAAATCACTAACAATTAGGAAATACAATTGCTTTATAATTTGTCGTGTAATTTACAATCAAAAAGAAATTCGTAAATGTTTTTGATGTTTACCGGGGATATGGTTTTCAAAATATTATAGGGGTTTGTAGAGCCGAAGTGTTTATGCCTTATTCTTTCTAAAGAACGACACCGCCTTAAAATGTGCTCAACTGAGACTATGCTGGTACAAAAGGGGCACGACGGTGAACTATTTCCGGACAGCAGATGCTGATGAGTAAGCTTGGTGTGTCCAATTCTCAAACGAGTAAACAGCGTTGAGTGGTGGCGGGAGATGTTGCTTGGATATATAGCTTTAGTGCGTGAAGGGTTGACTGTTTTGTAGCTGTGTTGGAAATTAAGCCATTCTGCAACTCTTTTTTCTTGTAAATTGTATTTTATAAGTTTTTTGAGATCCTTAAGATCTAGCGAATCGAATTGAAAGGTCGGTGCTGCTTCAAAATATCGGGCTGCGTTATCTGCCTGTTCATTCCCAGTTATGCCTACATGCCCTGGAACCCAGAGTATTGAAACTTTTTTGCTGTATTTGATGCACAGGTCGCGAATTTTGGAGATGGACGCTGTGGAGTTGCTAATGTTTTTAACAGCTGTTAGGCATGAGCTGCTATCAGTGCAAACAACAAAATTTCCATTGTTCTCGGCGGCGTATTCCAAAGCTTTACAAATGGCAAACGCTTCGGCGCTAAATACAGATGAATATGGGGGCAGAATGCCCCCAGCTATTATTGTTCCCTCTTGTGTGGTGACTGCGAAAGATGTGTTGACCTTCTTTGAGCCGTCCGTGTATATAACTGACCAATTTTTGGCTTTGTATTTGTTTATTATCTCCAAAAAGTGTTGTTGATAGGTTTCTTTGCTGGTGTTGGTTTTTCTTAAGCTTAGCAAAGATGTGTCGATCGAAGTTTTGTTTAGCAGCCACACAGGTTGTTGGTTGATTTTGTTGCATTTCCGCGGAGGCTGGACGTCCAGGATTTTGGCAAACGCAATACAGCGGCGTAGCGTTGATTTTAGTTTAAACTGCCGTTTATTCCGTGAGGCTACGATTAAGGTTTTGTGAAGACCGCTATTAGGAGAGTTAAAAAGCTTTGGAATAAGTTGCATTGTTGACTCGTAGACCCTTTCCTTTATTGACGGCAAACCACTTTCTGCTAGTATACATTTTATGGGTGACGTAGGAAATGCGTTAACACTGCGCCTTGCAGCGGCATGGTATGGGGGTTCCAGTAGTTTGATGTTGGAGTTGGCGCACCACCCAAAAATAGGCAGTCCATAGTCGATTTTAGAAAGAATTAAGGCTCTTGTTACATTAATGAGTACATTAGGATGAATAAAGGAGCGTCTACATGACAAGAATTTAATTATATTAAGTCGTTTAGCAAGGTTTTTTCTTAGTATAAAGCATTGATGTCGGAAAGTAAATCTTTTGTCAAAATATATACCCAAAATTTTTAAATGATCAACAGATTCTATACAAGTATTATCAAAATTTAACTGAGGGTAATTACAACTTTTCATTTTACATATGTGTAACAATTTACATTTCGAGGTGGAGATAGATGCTCCAGATTTTAAACCCCATTTTTTGAATTCAGAGAGAACTTTACTTAGAGCATAGTTAGCGGAGTTTGGGTTTTTTGTGTTTGTATATATAATTGCATCGTCTGCATACATGATTATTTTAATGTTCTTTATATTTAGGCAAATGTCATTTAGCTTATCGAAAGCAATAATAAATAAAACTACGGAAAGAGGGGAGCCTTGCGGAATCCCGTTGTATAGAGGCTGAAGTTTAGAGAGATTATTGTTGATGCGGACACGAAATTGGCGGTTTGTCATAAAAGCTTTTACTAGATTAAAAGTTTTAGAACCTATTTTCCAGGCCGCGAGTTGACTTAAAACTGCGTGGACTCCCACGCGGTCAAAGGCTTTTTCAAAATCTGTTGCCAAGATGGTAACGTGATTTTTTTTGGCGAGGGAATCGGCAACATGGTGTTGAAGTTGAGTAAGGAGGTCCATGGTACTGTGATTGTTTTTAAAAGCAGTTTGGTTGTGGCTTATAAACTTACTTTTAATACCGAACCACATAAGTCTCTTCGCGATAATTTTTTCAAAAGTTTTACCGACGCAGGATAGCAGAGATATTGGCCTGTAAGAAGAGATTCGATTTGTGGGTTGGTTGGGTTTATTAATTGGGACAATAGTGTCATTAAAAGTGGTGCCATCAGGCAACCCTGCTCCTGTCGGCATACTCGCCGCGCCGCTACTCGTAAGTGCCAACGAGTAGTCGGCATAAGAAGAAGGTCGTCGTAGAAGTGAAGCGGTCGAGAGCGGACCAAATAAAGGCAACGGCCATACAGCATTGTTAAATAGAGTCGGTGTTTCAATAATTCTATTAATTACAATATCAGAAGTGGGATGGAGGATCTGCACCACCTGAATGTGCGACGGCTGAAAGAAAAGCTGGTCGAGCTCGGGATAAAATCGACGGGCTCAAAAACGGAGCTTATCGCGCGATTGTGTGAGCGTGGAGTGACCGGCAGTGATTTCGCGGCGCTGGAGGACGATGAGGGCGATGTGAGTGCAGGAACTGGGCTGCGTGAGGATGTTAATGCTCTACGGAGTGTAGTGGAGGCATTAACTTCGCAGGTCCAGGCACTGGTGACATCGGCAGCGTCCGTGCAGCGGCGTCCGAACGAGGCTGTACACGAACGTGATAACGGTGGTGAAGCGACAGCAGCCGACGCAATGGCGCCGAGCGCAAGCGCGCCGGCAGCGTGCTTTGCTGACGCCGCGACGACGGCGCAGACATGTAACGACGTGTACGCGACAGTGGCGCAGCCGACATACATACAATCTGTGTATGCGAGGCCAACAAGCAGCAACACGTATGCAACAATGACGCAACCAGCATACACACAATCGGCGTATGCAGCACCGAACAACACATACGATACTTCAGGGAACGCGAGTGGCTTCCGAACGAATTCGCCGTGGGTGTCAACAAGTGTCGCAACGAGAGTACCAAGTGATCGACAATTCGACACTCGCCGGACATTGCCAGTGCAGGCAATGGGGGTGAACGCGTACAGTGCGGGACAAAGTGCTGTGGCGGATATCAGCACTGGGGGTTCCATTTGGAACGTACGCGACGTGTCGGCAATTCTGCCGGATTATAATCCATGTCAAAGCAGCTTGCGGTCGGTTGACTTTGTAGAACGTGTGCAGCAGCTACAGTCTGCATACGGGTGGGACGAAAAAATAGTATTGTTCGCAGCTCAAACAAAGCTGAAGGGAGTGGCGAAGATGTGGGTCGATGCCCAGCCAGTATTTCGTGAGTGGACGGAATTTGTAGCAATGTTTTTGACTGACTTCCCGTGTGTGGACAACATGGCCGACATCCACATGCAGCTCATGCGGGAGCATGCAAAAAAGGGTGAGCCAATCACGGAGTATTATTATCGAGTGCTGGCGTTGGGTAAGCGCGCGTGTCTTGATGATCAAGCGATCATTAAATACTTGATAAACGGTTTAAGTGACGAAACAATGAAAAAAACACTATCGGTAATGAAATTTGAGAAATGCTCTGACATGCTGCAATCTCTCGTCAACGGGTCGGCGGGAAGAAACTACACAAAAGTGAATGTGCTGCCAGAGGGCAGGCAAGCTAATAATGCGGTGAAAGGTGATGCATCCGGTAGTGCGGCAGATGGGCGTATTTGTTATAATTGTCGGGAGCGTGGTCACATTCGGGTGAATTGCCCGCAACCGCCGCGACAGACAAAGTGTCAAAAATGTAACGCTACTAATCATGAAACGAAAAATTGCCGAAAGAACACTACCGTGAATGCCATTGACGAGAATGTAGACAATGAACTGAACTCAAGCAAAAGTGCAGGTCTCATTATCAAGCCAATTGTTGTCGGGGGACAAAATTGCCATGCGCTTATAGATTCTGGAAGTTGCCGGTCATTAGTGAAGAAAATTGTGGCCGCTAGGTGCGACGGACAGACTGAAATGTGTGCCGAAGAACTAGTGGGTTTTGCTGGGGGCAAACTCATTGGCAGGGAAAAGCTGATGACAGAAATGCAGCTGGACGAAAAGAATGTTAAGTGTGATTTGCTTGTGGTCGACGACGCCATGATGGCGTATGACGTTTTAATCGGAGTGGACATTTTATCGAAAGGCCGTGTAGTGATGGAGGGCGGCCAGTGCAAAGTGATGGCGATAGACACAAACGAGTTGTGCTATGACGAAACCTTGACAAAAAGTGACATAAACAATTTGACTGAGCTACTTGGACAGTACTCGTGCTGTATAAGTGAAAATCTAAGCGATATTGGAAAGTGTGGACGAGTTAAGATGGAAATTGCGCTAACAACAACAAAGCCAATTGTCCAAAAACCATATGCAATACCAATACCGAAGCAACAAGTGGTAGAACGCATTATAAGTAAACTGTTGGCTCTTGACATTATTCGCCCATCCAAGTCGCTGTACGCTTCACCCATTGTACTGGTGAAGAAACAAAATGGGGAAGACAGACTTTGTGTGGACTATAGAGCATTAAATGCAATAACAGAGAAACAGCCATGGGTAATGCCAACTGTTGACGGTGTTTTGTCGACGCTCGCGGGTAAAAAGTACTTTACAACGCTAGACCTCATGTCAGGTTATTATCAGGTCGAAGTAGAGGAAGAATCGCGTCGCTATACCGCGTTTGTTACACACAACGGACACTTTGAGTTAAATCGCATGCCGTTCGGGTTGCGGAACGCGCCATGTACGTTCCAGCGGATGATGGCTGAAGTGGTCAGACCATTAAGGGGAAAAGTTGTGAGTTATGTGGACGAGGTGATTGTGGCGTCCAAAACAATTGCCGAAGGTCTACAGTATGTGAAAGAGTTCCTTGACATTATTAAAGAAGAAGGGCTAACACTGCGTGTGTCGAAATGTGCATTCTTAAAGAGAAGTGTATTATTCCTAGGCCACAAAGTCGATGAGCGTGGGCTAACCCCAGGTGACATAAAAACGATTGCAATTACACAATTTCCGGCTCCGCGGAATGCAGTGGAGGTGCGACGATTTCTGGGACTTACGGGGTTTTTTCGCAAATTTATACCGAAATATGCGCACATAGCAGCGCCGCTAACAAGGTTGACGAGACAGACAGTTGTGTTCGAATGGACCGCCGACTGTGCTGAGGCTTACAGTCAGCTAATACGACTCTTAACTGACGGTCCGGTACTGGGAATATACGATATAACCAAAGAGCACCAGATTCACACTGATGCTAGTAGTGTGGGGCTAGCTGCTATCCTACTCCAGGAGGAGGCGAACAACGAGTGGAAGCCAATTGCGTATTTCAGTCGGCTGTGTAACAGTTTGGAGCATAATTATCATAGCTACGAGCTTGAAGTTCTGGCAATGGTGGAGGCATGCGAGCGTTTCCGAATGTTCCTCATGGGCAAACGGTTCAGTATTGTGACAGATTGCCAAGCTATCACAAGTGTTAAAACAACTACACCGTTAATACCACGCATCGCAAGATGGTTCTTGAAGTTGCTCGAATATGACTACGAAATTGTACATAGGGCGGGTAAGCAGATGCAGCATGCGGATGCTCTGAGTCGGGCTCCTGTTGAGAAAGCAGTCGTGGCTGAAGATGTCGGCTCACGTATCCTGATGGTGAACATCTCAACTGACGACTGGGTGTCAACTATGCAGCAGCAGGACCCAAATGTGAAAACAATCATCGACGTGATGAGGGGCAGCCAATCATCGGACCAAGCCAAAAGGTATAACCAAGAGTTTGTACTAAAGAAATTTCGTCTCTTTAAGCAGGTGCCAGAGGGGAATCTGCTTCTTGTCGTGCCAAAGGGTATGCGCTGGCGAATCGTGAAACTCTGTCATGATGATGCTGGGCATCCCGCAGTGGACGGTACCGTCAAGAGAGTGCGACAGCATTTCTGGTTCCCGCGCCTGAAGAACTTCACCAAAGGGTACATCAGATCATGCATTGAATGCAATTTCAATCGCGATCCTGCGAAGAAGGCGTGCGAGCTGTACGGGATGCCGATTCCTAAGGTGCCGTTCGAGGTATTGCACATGGACCACCTGGGCCCATTTATCAGAACGCGCAGGGGCAACGAGCACATCCTGGTTGTTGTGGATGCGCTGACACGTTACGTTATGGTAACACCGGTTAGATCGACGAAGACAAAACCTGTGATTGACGTGCTAAAGAATCTGACGCTATACTTTGGATTGCCGCAGCGTATAGTCACGGATCGAGGCACTGCGTTTACATCTAGTGCATTTGCAGACTTCTGCCGTGAGAGTGACATTCAGCATGTGAAGGTTGCAGTCCGTACACCGCGGGCTAACGGGCTCGCCGAGAGGGTTAACAAGTCTGTGCTGGCTTTCTTGAAGACGTCATCATCCGATGTTAAGGGATGGGATGACGAATTGCGGTCGCTTCAGTGGACGATTAACACCAAGGTTAACGCCACCACTAAGTTCGCGCCAATTGACCTAATATACGATTTCCCGTTGCGAGACATCAGTGGCAACAAGGTGCTTGCTGCATTGGACGAAAGCGATGGTGAGCTGGCCATTAACAGTCGTCGCGGGGAAGCCATCAAGAACATCACAGAAGCACGAAAGGTGTGGAAGGCACGTTTTGACGCAAAGTTTGCCAAGCCACGAAATTACAACGAAGAAGACTTAGTGTTGGTGGAATGCCCAGCGCCAAGTACCGGGGAGTCCCGGAAACTCGAAATGAAGTACCGAGGGCCATACAAAATTGCGAAGGCGTTGCGATTTGACCGGTATGTCGTCGAAGATGTCGATGGGCTGCAGTTAAAGCAGCGTAAATTCAGCACTGTCGTCAGCAGCGATAAACTTAAGCCGTGGTGCGAAGTCTTTCCGGAGGTCGATGAGGATTACGACAGAGACGACGAAGACGATCCAGCTGCGGCCATCGACGAATAACATTATATTACTCGAGGACGAGTATGTTGTCAGGAGAGGCCGAGTTGTCATTAAAAGTGGTGCCATCAGGCAACCCTGCTCCTGTCGGCATACTCGCCGCGCCGCTACTCGTAAGTGCCAACGAGTAGTCGGCATAAGAAGAAGGTAGTCGTAGAAGTGAAGCGGTCGAGAGCGGACCAAATAAAGGCAACGGCCATACAGCATTGTTAAATAGAGTCGGTGTTTCAATAATTCTATTAATTACAATAGTTGCTGTGCGCCAGGTGTGAGGGTATGAGCTTTGATCAAATATATTATTATAAAGACGAAGCAATTTCTGTTTGGCTATATTCGGTAGGTTAATCAGCATCGGGTAAGAGATCCGGTCCATGCCAGGGGTTTTACCTTTGGCATGTTGCAATGCAGATTCTAATTCGTAAATTGTAATTGTGCTGTCGATGTTTCGTGCTGCTAATGAAAGATTACAAGGTGCATAGCTTGTGGAAAGCCAAAAATTTTTTTCTCTAATATACGCACTAGAGAAGTTTTCGTCTTTAGAATAATTTGACCAAAGTTGACCGAAAGCGTTTGCGATGTCTATAGAGTTAGCCAGTACTTTTTGATTGTATTGTATAGCTCTAATTGGATTATGTGGAATTCCAGCTAATCGTTTAATATCTGCCCAGATCCGTTTTGGGGTTGAAGTTGGGGTGATTTGTGAGGTATATAATTCAAAGCTTTTCCTTTTAGACTCCTTAACTGCTTTTTTAAACAGGGCATTGGATCTTTTATAATTAGAAAGATTAACGTCAGACATTGAGCTTTTAAATGCTTTCCAGAATTTAACTTTTTGTTCGCGGAGCTTTTGAAGTCTGTCCGACCACCAGACAGGAAATGCTTTGGAAAATTTAGCCTTACTTTGGGGAATAGATTTATTGGCTGCCGAAAGGATGAGTTTTACAATATTAGACGTTTCTTTGTTAATGTTGTGGAAAGGTTGAATAGTAATGGTGTTTATAATTTCTGATTGAAAGACGTCCCACTTTGCAAGATCGGTTTTAAATTTAGGAAGATGTTTATATTTATCAAAACTAGTTTGAGTTTGAATCGAAATTAGAATTGGGAAGTGATCACTTCCACTGAGATCTGAGGAGATTTCCCAATGTAGCCTGTGGCTAAGGTGGGGTGAGGTTAGAGAAAGATCTACGTTCGTGAAGGAAGAGTGGGTAGAAAAATGTGTGGGAGAGTTGTTATTAAGTAAGACAAGTTGGTGGTTAAGAATGAAATTTTCAATTATCAAGCCTCTTCTGTTGGAGTTGCGGGAGCCCCATAATCGGCTCCACGCGTTGAAGTCTCCTGTCCATAAAGTAGGTGCAGGGAACTGACGGAAAAGGTTGTTCAACTCCACTTCGGAAAAGTTTTGTTGTGGGGGGATATACGTGTTGGCTATAGTAAAGTAACAGTTTAAGTTGATTTTTAGTGCTATTGTGCATAAGGTGGAAGTTACGTCGATAATTTCATGTGGGATATGCTTTCTAATGAGTATTCCTATACCTTGTTTATTAGTTTGTATGTTACACTGATTTTCAAAATAGGCAACGTATTGCTTAGGACAAGAGATATTGTTATTAATATTTGATTGTGAGATATGGGTTTCTTGAATGCAAATAATATCCGGATTATTCTCTTTAATTAGTAATGTGAGTTCATGATAATTATTGTAATATCCGTTCCAGTGGCGTCCCCAGGGGGGGGATTAGGGGGATGGATCCCCCCCCTTGGTGGATAAATTCATTTATACAATTTGATGTAACAATATAGAATTGTGAACAATTTTTATTATTTGCTTTATCTTTTCTGTGAGTACCCACTTAAAACCTAATGGTTCAACATCCCATGATCTGGCCGGACCATGGTGTAAACAAGAGGATAGTCTAGGATTGTAGTTAAGGATATAAAAAAAACAGAAAGTGTGAACACAATGATTTCTTTTGCTTGCCTACATTTTATTTACGTAAAACGGTAAAAATATACTTGAATAATTAAGTAAATAGCGAGCTTCAACTTCAATGAATTAATTTTGAAATTCAAAAAATACGACAGTAAAGCAAAAAAAGAATAAAAAAATTTATAAATGTAAAATACTTTTTTTATGGATTTGCTTCAACTGCTTAACCAATGCAATTATTGCAACAATAGAATGCAATATCATGACTGACTCTCAATTCCTTGCACTGTTACTTGTTAACAATTCTGAACTGCTTTGCCAAAGAAAAACATGCAGAACATGTTATTGTTCATGCTGAACTGACGTCGCTATCTTCACATTGAACTATCTAAACGATAATTTTTTTTATCAGTATCAGAAGCTTCGTTTTGTTCAGCGCCAAATGAAAGCCTGAAATTGTCAGCACCGTTATTATAACCAATTTTTTCAGAGAAATTGTCGTCTCTGATTTACTCCAGCGTCGAAGTTCAAAAACTATGTCCACCTGATCCTTAAAATAGCATTGTCTTCTTTCCATCTCTGCCACAGAAAACACCTAATCGAATTGATAAGAAACCAGACACAAAAGGACCACAAATACTATCTTCACTTCAGGAATGTAACTGAATTGGCACCAAAACACGAACATAACTATGAATGGATAAATATTAAATTTGAATATGTTCCGACTTTATTTTGTACCAAAAATTATAATTTGCTAAACCAAAAGAAAATAAAAGCCAAGGCGATCAAAAAACACTTGAACCAGGTAAATTTTGCGCCAACTTACTTATGTCACCATTACATGGGATGGCACGAAAAAGGTGTTTCAAATCTAGTCAAATGGAAAAGCCTAGTTGAAGCCCTATGCTCCGTAAAGGGCTGAACAAATATTTTTAAGCCATTCCGACAATAATTATGTGGGAAATAACAAACAAAATGTTAACTGCCAAATTTCTATGAAAATACACCATGGTGTGGCCAGGCCATGGTTTTGGTTTTTGTGCTTAGAAAGGATCAGTTGAGGATATCATGAAATATGATCTCGATAGCTTAACCACAAAAATTACTAAAGTGCATCCAAAGGTCAAAATGGTATGGTCAGAATCGGATGCCCGCAGAAGGGTTAAGAATAAATTAATAAAAAAATCAGTATTGCATTTGTTCTCGCAGAATAGTTGTATTTTCAGTGTTCCCAAAAGTATCGACTATTTAAAGTAGTAGTCAAACGCAGGCTTCATGCCAATCCTGCATCAGCTGTTGAAATTTGAAAAAAATTCCGATACATGTTTTATGCTTTTTAAAATAAGTCTTTTGAGTTTTCCGTAATTCTATTAGAAGGAGTTTTCAAAATGTTCTAACTTAAAGCAAACTTGAATTTTTTAGTTGGGATCTATTACTTAAAAATACATGTACCTTGAATTTTTCGCTTTAAGAATTTTATGTTAGCAATTGTATACATATACATACATACATATACATACCCTGCAAACAATTTCTCGATATAAATTTTTAGCGACAGTTTCTCGAAATAATCTCGATAATGCTTGCATTTTTTGCTTTGAAGAATTTGAAAATTTTCAAATGAAATTAAATATTTTTTTGTCAAACGAAAAGTTGTCATTACGTGAACGTGCGCGCATTCAAACCCGAGTTTGAGAGTTGTTGTGTTGTATTTATAATCGTTATTTGATTTGAATAATGAACTGGCCATGTGACAGTACTGTCAAGTATGCGTTTTATTTCAATTTTCAGAAGGAAAATAAGTTTTCGTTATGGTATCCAAAATGCTATTGAGAACAAGAAAAATGACACTATCGTAACGATATCGAGAATTTCGAAAATCTCGACATCGTTACGATATCTCGGATAAGAAAATTTCAGTAACGCAACGATATCGAGATTTTCGAAATTCTCGATATCGTTACGATAGTGTAATTTTTCTCGTTCTCGATATCATTTTAGACACTTTAGCAAGACTCGAAAACGAGAAAAATTCTCGCTTTAACGATATCGTTTCAATATCGTTTGGTTTGCTGGGTATATATATATATGTGTATGTATGTATATGTATATATGTGTATGTATATATATATATATGTATGTCTGTACATACATATGTACAATTTTATGCAACATGTATTAAAAATAATACGTAAAGATGAAAGTATAAAAATTGCGTTAAACTGGATTTTTTGGCATATCCCCCCCCTTCACGAAATCCTGGGGACGCCACTGATCCGTTCATATTCCATTGAAGCACTTTTAAAGTCATTGTAAACAGAGGGGCTAATGTTTGAAAGTGATTGATAAAGTAAAGAGAGTTAAGATTTTATATATTATCATTTGACACATCGGGATCTTGAGAAGCGAGTACTTTAGATAGAGAAGGAAGAGGTGAGTACAGTGTTTGGAGCGGATTGGGAGAAGTTATGGGAGAGAAATTGAGTGCGTTTGTGTCTGGGGTCATGTGATCAGTGGAGAGTTTGTTACTAGTTGATGGAGAGTTTGGAAGATCTGAGCTGGAAGAGCGAGTGCTGTGACTATATTTACTGATTTGTGTTTTGGCGGTAGGAGGAGAGTTTGGTAGAGGTGGGGTGGTTAATCGCGTCGGAGAAGTGCAATGTTGAAGGGGGGTGCTGTGAAATGAAGGTTTATTTCTAGTCGATTTGTCATCTTTGGTGGAGCTATTGTCATTTAAAGTATTGTTGGAAATTTTTTTGTTAGTATAATTGTTAGTGATAGTAGAATTTTCGTTTTTGTTTGTGGCCATGTGACCTGATTGATGATTGTTGGTTTTAGTGTTTGTGTTGGACACGGTGGCGGCGTAGGAGCTGCTGGATGGGAAGGAGAGATTCGATTGTTGTTTATGTATTTTGATTGCTTCCCGCATGGAACATTTGTTCGTTGTTTTTATTTTTATTATTTCCTTGGCTTGGAGGAATTTGGGACATTCTCTTGAAGAGGAAGGGTGTTCAGCTGAGCAGTTGGTGCAAAATATGCGTGTACAGTTTAACGGAGAGTGGGGGGGAAGAGAACAGTTGCCACAGACTGGGGAACGATTACAATGCTTTGCAGTGTGCCCAAGAAGCTGACAAGATTTGCAGCGCATAGGAGACGGTATATATTGTCGAACTAATACCTTACACCAGGCGATATCAATTTTACTGGGTAACTTGTAGAGATTGAAAGTTAGTAGGACGACTCCCGTAGGGCGGCTACTCTCGTCGACAGTTCTTTGAAATTTGAATGCTGCGACCACTCCCTGGGAGCTCAGCTCGTTAACTATTTCTTCCTCTTAAACATTGTTGAGAAAAGGGGCGTAAACTGTACCTTTGACATGATTTAGTGTATTGTGAAAGGTGGCTGTAACCGCACATATACCGGCCAACTGTTTTGCTTTAATAAACTTTTTTGCAATTTCATTACTTCTAACGAGTAAAAGTAATTTTCCGTCGCGTAGGGTAGATATGGAGTGAACCTCACTACTGATCTGTTTGATGGCGCGATGGATAGCAAAGCACGAATAAGAAGAAAGAGGTTTAGCCGGATCAGTTGAATCCATGAGTAGGAATTTCGGGTCGTCGGTTTTTAATTCTGGGAGCAGAGGGAAATGAACTTCGGAGGCACTTGTTCCAGCTTTTCGTTTTTTTTTTGGGCCAGGGTCCGGGTCTAGTAAGGCAAACCGATTTGCCTCGATGTTCGGTGGCCCAGGGGCCATTTTTGCACGTGTAAAAATCACTTGTTATGCAATATGTGAATGTAGACGCGAATGAGTGAAGATGGACGTGGAGATTTGGGGTATAGTCGAATGCGCAAGCGCGAAAGCGAATGTGGAGAAAAAGTAACTAAACACTGCGAAGCGAAAAAACAGACGTCTGTTCGGCACGAGAGTTAGTCAGAGACTAGTTTTAGAGAAAATGTTTATAACACCGGGCGACAAAAATCAAAAAATTTCAAAACACACGAAAAATCGATATACTCGCGAAACTAGCGGCCAAAAGTAGTAAAACTGCGTTTTTAGTTTTTCTCTCTGATGTCAGGATTTTTTTTAAAGGACTTTGAAATTTCAAGGACATGTTTATTTCAAAAAATTATTTTAATAATTGAGCGCGTTGTAGAATAATAATATGGGTATCAAATGAAAGAGAAAAATCCTTAGAATCTTAGAAAATTTAATGTTTTGGTGCAAAAGGACGAAGAGGTATTGAAAATGTCCTTTTAAAACTTTATCCTTGAATATCCTTGCGAATTTCCAATAGTTTTTTTTGAAAAAAAATATCTTAAGGACTAATATGTACACTAGTACATCCTTGAATTTCGTCCTTCTAACTTTATTAGTTTAACATATACAACATTTAATACTTCTCTCTACAGGATATGGATAATTTCAATATCATTAAGAATGCTGAAATCGTATTCATAGAACCATTTTTGCACTTAAAAATAACAAACTAACCATATGACAAATGGTTTGAATACTTTAATTGTATTATATAAATATTGAATTTTCCATTTAGCACACATTTGCAAAATGATTAGGTGAAGTTAGTGATGAACACGGAGAGCGCTTTCACCAAGACATTGCAGTAATTAAAAAACGCTTTCGGGGAAAAGAAATGTGGATTTTTCTGTTTCATTTGATATCCATATTGTTATGCTACAAGCGCTCAATTTTTAAAATAATTTTTTTAAATAAACATGTCCTTGAACTTTCAAAGTCCTTAAAAACAAAAATCCTGATGACTAACATCCAATGACTAACAGTTTCCTTGCGCGCTGAGAGCGCCACTGAGAATTAAAAAATAATAACTTTTTTCCATAATGACCCACGTGATTATGTTCTATAAGAATTGCTACAATTGTAGGTTTTTTATTTGTGAAAATGCTTCAAAAAATATCTACAGGGCGGCGCAAAAGTCATCAACTTATCGGCAGATGCTATAACATTTTCAACTTGCGCCAAAAGTAAAATTTTTGTTTACATTCATTATTTCATTCATTCATTCAATTATGCACTTATTCATTTATTATTTCCTTCATTCATTCGCTTATTCATTCATTTGTTAATTAAATTATTTATTCATTCATTCATAAACAAATTAGAGCCAAAGAAGACTGGGTGACCACTTTTGCGCCACCCTGTACAACTGTATATTTGTTATTTGTGAAAATTTGTCCAAAACAATATCCAATATGTTGAACCAGAAAATTTGCAATTCACAGCCACCTGCACAATAAAATCATTCATATTAAATTTAAAACATTCGATCCCATTCGACAATTTTAGAATCCTAATGTGTTTTATAATTTTTCGAAATAATTTAAAATCTGTGCATTCCTGCCATCTGTACAATGAAATCATTCATATCAAATTAAAAAAAATATTTTTACAACTTCAGAATCCTAATATATTTTATAATTCTTCGAAATAAAGGATGTTAAAATCTGTGCGTTCACAACATAGCATTAATTTTCAAAAAATGTCTAATACATTTTAGGCGTAAATTTATTTAATTTACATTTTGACAACAGACAAAAATAATGCAAAAAGCTCTGAATGAAATCAATCATATTAAATTTAAAAAAAAAATATATTTACAATTTTAAAATCCGAATGTTTTTTATAATTTTTCGAAAACAATTATGTTAAAATCTGTGCGTTCACAACAAAGCATTTACTTTTAAAAAATTTCTAAGACATTTTAAATTCAAATTAATTTAATTTCTAAATTAAATGTATTTAGTTATTACATTAAATTAATTAAATTATTAAATTAAATTAATTTAGTAATTAAATTAAATTAATTAAATTATTTATTTTACATTTCGACAACAGACAAAAATAATGCAAAACGCTCTCAATATTATACAAAAAGTTCAATAACTTTTATGAATTGATTCTTTTAATCCTTTTTATTTAAAAATTGACACAAAAATACTCAAATACCAATCTTCTGGTCGACAGTTACTTGCATTACATTTAGTTTATGTAAACTATTTGCATATTTAAAGTCTGCATTCACATCTGACATGTGTAAAACCACCTTAACTGCTCTCCGTTACAGAGATCAGGTCTTCTCAAGTATTTTTTTGTTAAATGCCAAAAGAGAAGAAACAACCAACGACAGAAACCAACGACGTTCAAGTCAAAGCAACACTTGAAACGTAAACCTT
This sequence comes from Melieria crassipennis, assembly GCA_963668005.1. Lineage (NCBI taxonomy): Eukaryota > Metazoa > Arthropoda > Insecta > Diptera > Ulidiidae > Melieria > Melieria crassipennis. The sequence goes on along the minus strand of OY764962.1, from coordinate 6,194,744 downwards.
TCGGGTGGCTTAATCTGATTTCAAATGCAAAACAGCTTTGCATTATTGCTGCACAACAGCAACAGCAACAACACAAAGATGTGCCGAAAATGATAAAATATGCACACATAAATATAAACAAATTAAGGTGCAATTTTGATATGCCGAACTTCAAAGGAATTGCACACACGTCGCCCACATGCACACACACACTCACTCAGACACACAGAGCCACACGCCCGAACACTTATTGCCAACTTTGCTTTGGAGTGCGCGCAAAAAAGCAGCGCAGCAGCAGCAGTCAGACACTTGAGCAAACACTGCACAACTAATAAAGCCGGCAACAAAAAGCAAACGGTTAATGGCAAAAACATGCTCAAGATTGGTGCGAGCAGACGCTTGCAAAAAGGAGCAAATTCACACCTTAAGCAGCATTTTGCAATCGTTTGCCAAAGACAGCATCGAATTACAAGCACTTGTCGTGCACTCCCCGGCTGCCGACTGCCGACTGCCGCCAGCTCATGTAGCCGAGTGCAACATGTAATCCTTGCCAGATGTAAGCAGATATGCAAATTTAATGAACACCACCTACGACTGGGGCGTGCGCAGCCAAAAAAGGCCAATAATTGCCAAAGCCAACTCGATCCCGTTGCAAATTCACACGGCGCACAAACCGAGCAAGCAAAGTCGGGTTTGCTGCCGGCCAAATCTGCGTAATTGTTGTCTGCTAATGAATGCAGTGCGATAAGTTTTTGTTCCTACATACACACACACCAGTGCAGTGCAGGTATTTGTGCGTGTGTGTGTGTGTGTGTGGCAATTGGAATTTTTAATTATTTTTATTGTGTGCAGATATTGCAGTCAATAGCCGAGCGCAGCAAGTCGAGCCGCCTACAAAAGCCTTCATTAGCCACCGAAAAGGCTCGCTTGCTTATCACACATTGTCCCGATAATTTATGCAAGCCATCTAAATTTCACGCCAACTTGCACAAAGTGCATTTTGCATAGTGTATCGAGAAGTTTCCTACGTACGTATGTGCATGTAAGTTTGTATTAGTGCGTCGTGCGGCTGCTGCTTTTTTGAATTTTTTCGCCATTGTTTGTGTGCAAACACAGACATTGTTTCGGCAAACATGAAAGTTAAAACCCAGCACAAAATATGCCAAGCATATGCAACGTATGAAGCACGCATACAGGGTGCAAAGCGCTTTCAAGGTAAAACAAAGCCAAGTAAGAAGAATTTTGTAGGAAACTTTAGTGTAGTGCTTGCTAGAATATTTCACAAGCTTTGAATGGCTATTTAAAAAAAAATGGGCGAGCCAGACTTATCAGCCCAAAATCGTGTAAGATGGCAGAGTCTTGTGGAGGCCCAATGCTCCCGAGAAGAGTGAACAAGTCAAAAAAAGACGACAATTGGTTTTAAAAGGAGCGAAAGTCAGAAACTTATTCGCTTAACCCTTTCGCTACAGGTTTTTACTGGGGAAAGTTAAAATTTTAAATTTTCCATGCGAAATTTTTTAATTTTTATACTCGGACCCTGTATTTTAGAGTGTTTCTCTATGAGAGCAACCACATCGTTGTGGCTGTAATAATTACTTAAACATTAAACTTTTTACGCACAACGAAAGTTTGAATATTTCTTCATTTACTTCAGCCAAAATTTGTTTAAAAAAAGTATCTAAATTGAAAGAAAACGTAAAATTAAAAAGGTTCTCTAATTTTTTCTGCTTCTTCTTCCTTTACTATGTCAAGATATACCATTAGAAAAACGTGTATACTTCACTTCTTTAAACTTAAATATTCAGTTTATTAATTTCGTATTTTTCCTTAATATAAAACTTCAAACTATTCTAAAGACCAACAAAAATATGTATTCTTGCAACCATGGAGGATGCAGACGTCCACAAAGTAGCATGTTGCCATATGGCAACAAAATAGCGAAAGGGTTAACTCGATCTTTTACTCAGCCTCACAAAAAACCCTCAACGGTGTCGAATTGCATCAACTTAGAGACTGGTCTCTGCAACTTTCTTGCAATAGTTGTTTAGTTGTTTTGTGTGGCTGATGGCATTGACTTTTTAGTACCACATATAGTCCAAATCCATTTCTCTAATTCCAGACCAAAAAAGTGAGGCCAAACGATCACAATTTAAAGTAACCATGAGCCATTGTTGCATTGGGCCGTTCTTCTCTTGAACGAGCATTGCGATGTTGCACGGGTCCTACAATATCGGTGATCGAGCCAACCTACAAACAGTGTCGCACACGGGGGGAGGGTGGAACCACACGAATACAAAAATTCCTGGTGCAAAAAATTTTTTCAAATAGAATTGAGCTCACAAGTTGTACGCAAACCCCCTAAAATGAAATCCTATGAGCGCCACTGCCTACAAATGTCTATAAAAATGGATCCAAATTTTCATTTATTATTCACAAGAAGGATTCGTATATTCCTACAAGGTGCGTCCCAAAGTAAACAGGACTTTTGCAATAGGGACGTTTCTGGTGGCGCCATCTATGTGTGACGACATGCGTTGGAAAGGTACATCTTTCATTCACATACTGTCTAAATTTCATGACATTTGGTCTAGTAGACGCCGAAATATCCCGCTCAATGTGACAGTATGTTTTTAACTTTGGTACGAGAATGTCGATCGAACAAAGAGCTAATATTAAGTTCTGTTTTAAACTTGGTAAAACTTTTACCGAAACGTTTAAATTGTTAAAGCAAGTTTATGGTGATGATTGTTTATCCCGTGGCCGTGTTAATGAGTGGTTGAATCGATTCAAGAATGGTCGTGAAGACTTGAATGACGACGAACACGTCGGCCAGTCGAAATTTGTGATTACTGACGATGCCATCAAAACTGTGCGTGATTTTATCAAAATGCAGCCAAAATCATCATTGGAATTGATGGAAATGGAATTGAACATCTCCAAAACATCAATTGATCGCATTTTAACCGAACATTTGGGTCTCCGTAAAGTGTGTTCTCGCTTCATTCCGCACACTTTAACCGACGACCAAAAAGCGCAGAGAATTGAGCACGCAAAAGACATCGTTCGGGAAGCCAGACGTGATCCAAATTTCTTGTTCAACATCGTAACCGGTGACGAAACGTGGTGCTTTCAATATGATCCCGAAACAAAGCGTCAAAGTGCCGAATGGAAGCACCCAGATGAGCCAAATCCGAAAAAAACCCGCCGTGAGAAGTCAAAAATCAAAACTCATCTCATTTGTTTCTACGATTCAAAGGGAATAATTCATCGAGAGTTTGTTCCACCGGGAAAAACAATTAACGCTTTGTTTTATGTTGAAGTTTTGAAGCGTTTGGTGCATCGCATTCGTCGTATTCGGCCAGAATATCGCGAGGAAGGAAGTTGGCGTTTATTGCATGATAATGCACCGGCTCACAGAGCCCTAGTTACGACCGATTATTTGACCAAAAATCGCATTTTTACCATCAATCATTCACCGTATTCGCCTGATATGGCTCCCTGTGACTTCTACTTATTCGGTCAGTTGCATTTGCCGATGAAAGGAAACCGTTATAAGGACGTTGAGGACATCCAAAAGGCTTGTACCAACATTCTGAAGGCGATGCCGGCCGATGACCTAAAACACTCATTCCAAATGCTTTTGGACCGTGCAAAACGTTGTATCGAAGCAGAAGGAGAGTATTTTGAATAAATAAAAAGAATTATACAAAAATAATCATCCGTTTTCTTTATTTTATAAAAGTCCTGTTTACTTTGGGTTGCACCTTGTATACATGAGAGTTATATTTTTTTTAATTTTAAAACACTTTGCTGCGAAGACAGAGACGAGCACTATTCGATTCCTGCCTCCATTATTTGGACCCTGTAGTAGTGCAGTGTGCGTATTGTCTCCAACAATACAGCAACACCTGATTAGCATATTAATTACATATCGACCACATACATACGCACACACACACACACACTCATACACCCACATGTAAACATGCTCGTGCTAGCAAATGCATTCAAATACCAAACTTTATGCGGCGTCAGGCGAAAAATCTGCATATTGCACGGCCACTGATGCAGCGCCCAATTTGCAACAGTAGCTTCTCTCATTCTCCATACACACGCACACAGACACACAATCGAATAGTGTGTGGCATACGTGGCGCATGCAACAAATATGCAAATTTCTAAGCTGGCATTGCACAAAATGCTGATTAGTTTAGCTCACAGCTACAGTTGCAGTGCACGACCGACAAAATAAAGTTAGCAAAGGTCACTTTTACACACATGCACATACTATACACACACACACACACATGCTTAACTCATGCACAATGGCGCCTAATGCCCCAAGGCGAGCGCTGTTCGCAGCTTTGGACACAAATTAACACCGAATAGCACAAAATTTGCACGCTTTGCATTTGTATGGGTTGAATAAATTTTAAGGCAATTTTTAATTTTGCATTTTTTGTAATTTACCGTTTTTGATTTTCGCTTTTGTAAATAAAAAATACGCTTAAGCTGCAGCAAATTGAATACAGATTTAAAACGTCTTAAGCCTTCAAATCGTAGCAATTTTCCATCAGCGCCATTTATCATAACTGCCTCACTCAGCGACTCTTAATTGTGCATAAACATTAAATTGCCGCCCACTTAGTCGTAGTGCGCTCTGTCGCTCACACTTGGGTTCAGGGCGCTGCGAAAGACGGCAGCGACAGCGAAATCAGCAAAGCGCCGTGACTTGGCGCACAAAGCGACTCACCTGCAACTACGCCGACACCAAAGTGACAGTGGCGGCATGACAGTCACTCCAGTCCCCCCTCTGAGCTTATGTGCAGCATCGCACTCCCACACACATACAAACACACAAAAGCTGCGTATTTCAGCAGCATGTGGACGACTGTTTGTGTGAGTGAGTGCGGTGCGGTAAGCTGCAAGTAGCAACATTAATTGCACGTCACCCAGCGAGTAACATTACAAAAGGGCAACTGCAACGAATACCGTCTTTAGACAACAACACAAACAACAACTATAAAATTGACAGCAACAACAGGCGGCAAAGACGTCGTTCACTGCTGGCCGCGTGCACATTTTCCGCCTCAGCCTTTTTCTCCTTTTCGCATTGGCGTAACAACAAACAACAAGAACAACTACTGCTGCTACTACTACCACTACTGTTGCTGTTGCTGCTCTTACATTAGCAACAGGATAATTATAAAGCAATTTAAATTTTCCGCACGGTTTCAGACCCACGCCGCCGTCATCATCATTTCATTTCATTTCATGCTCACTCCTTGCACTGAAGCGCGCTCGTTGCTGATGTTGTTGTTGTTGTTGTTATGTTATGCAACTCCTGACGCGATTAGCGCGATCACGCTGCTCTGTATTTGCATTCCCACATGCGTGGCAGTCCACGTGAACGTATCCATGTATATGTGTGTGTATGTATGTGGGTTTATTTTTTTTTACTTCTTGCTGATTTTCATGCGAAATTAAACTCACAAATGCACTCAACGTTAATGCTGAGTGCAATTTCAATTTCCACTCACCACAAAGTTGCAGCGCTGCGGCACCTTGCAAGCTCTACGCATTGCTTAAGCCGATTACATACACGGTTAAATTACATGCATTTATATGTTATTACATACAAAAATATGTATGTATGTCTATGCAAAAATTTGCTGCAACTGGCCAATTTAACATTACAATTCACAAAACAAATATTAGAAGCATTTCAAATGACTTTTTAGTTGACAAAAGTAAAAACGCAAAAATTTTACATATTTATTGAGATTAATAAACTAAAAATATTATTACTTAGTAGTATTGCGGACCTTTTTCATTGATTTCTGGCTTCAATAAACCTGTGTTTTGAACCCATCTCTTCTAAGCATGTAAGCAACGTCGGTAGCAATATTTTTCCTGTTTTGAAACAACAACACACAAATCATAACACCGTGCAACAGCATTTTTCACACCGGGAAAAATCCTTATGTTTTTTTTTTTTTTTTTTTTTTTTATAACACGAACAAACGCGCAGGGGATGACCCCTATTAATGCGAAGAATTGCGTTGGTTCAGGAAGGATATATAGGTTAGGAGATAGGGTTATGAGTGAAGTGGTTGTGGACTCTTGCCTTGAACCCATCGAGATCATAAGTGCTGGGGAAAATATCCGCAGGGAGACCATTCCACAACCGCGCTGTACGGGCCAGAAACGAACCTTCTCTGTAGTGCGTAGTGCGCTGGAACATCGTTTCGACGTGGAATGCATGGGCGCCAGTGTTCAAACGGGTTGCCCGGGGGAATACCCGGAGTGATGGCATCAAGCTGCTCATCTCCACTGAGCAATTACCGAAAAAGTATCGGTAAAATAACACCACACATGCCACGTTTCGACGATGCTCCAAGGAGTCAATAGAGCTGGATGCCCTACTGTCCCCTATAAGTTTAATCGCACGGTTTTGCACCCGATCGAGGAACTCCAAATGGGTTTTTGAAGCCCCCGCCCAGAGGTGCGAGTTAAACTCCATTTTGGGTCGGATATAGGTAGTGTAAATAATGCGGAGATCAGACGGAGTGAAATATTTTTTGCACCGCTTTAGGAAGCCGAGGCACTTGGCTGCTTCTTTCGACACGCCAAAAATATGATCGTTCCAACGAAGATCGTTCTTAATGGACATGCCCAGAACATCAAGAACTGCCGATTCCGCAATACCCACACCACCCATAACCAGGGATGTGTTGGGATGTGGGGAGACTCGTTTGTGGGATAACAGGCAACATTGGGTCTTGCGGGGGTTAAAATCGACCCTGTTCGCTTGACCCCACATGGAGATTGTTTGAAGGTCGCTATTAAGTGTGTCATTCATACGGCGCCGTTCTCTCTCAATCTCCACAGAGTTCGGACGCTTTGTGAAGGAGTATGAATGACAAATGGTGCTGTCATCCGCAAACGAGTAGATGGGATTCTTCGTCGACGACAATAGGTCGTTGATGAAGATAAGGAAAAGGGTTGGAGAAAGGACCGAACCCTGCGGCACTCCCGCGCTAAGGGAATGTTTTTCCGAGACCAACTGTGCGGAAACTAGAGACCAAATATAGTAATACTGCGTACTCAGTTTTTCATTTCTACATCATTTGTCCTTTTAAAAGGACTTCAAAATTATGAAGGGGATAACAAATAAAAAAAATATAAGAAATACTTAACTTGGCTAGAATATGGCGATAGGCTAGGCTAGGCTCAAGAATTTAAATAAAATTGTTTTTTATCTATTTGTAAAAAAAAAGGATATGAAAAAGGTCCTTTGAAAATTTTAATCCTTTTTTCTTGAAAATCTAACTATGTTAAATCCCAAAATCTCCTTGATCACGTGTCAAAATTTCATTACTCTAGCTTTATTGGTTCGAAAGTTATTAAAAAAAGGCGAAAGCTGCAATTCTAATGAAGTACAAAAATTCAAATTTATTTGAGTATTAGTATTTTAAGTAATAAAAAGATATTTTCTAAATTTTCTACTAGTGCATTAGTTTTTTCAGAAGCTGTTGTAAAATCGTCAAAATCGTTGTTGAAGTTTTCTGCAATAAGGAAAACTTTATGTTGTTGAAGGTTTCTTCAATAAGCAAAATTTTATTTTGTTGAAGTTTTCTTTATTGACAAACCAACCTTTAAAACCAAAAGTTGTCCTTTTTTAAAAATCCATTAAGATAAAACTGAGCCTCATTTTCACAATTTTTTTATAAAAATGAATCTTTTTTTATTCCATGATCATGAGGTTTAAATTCTTGCACCATTTGAACATTAACCCTTAACCACCTAGCATACGTCTCACAGACCCCCAGGAATTTTTAAGCGTGAATATTTTTACGCCCGAGCTTCGTATAAACGTGTTAGTTCTTATACCTTTTCCTTGCGCCGCTCAGTGCCGCGCAACCGCTTGTCGCACTCGGATGTGATCGCGTTTGTCTCTAGTGAGTAAAAAACTGTTGCTAGGAGTCTAGGACACCCCTGTTAGGCGGTTACGTGACTTTTTTACATTCGTATTTTTTTATTGTTTTAGTTGATAATGGCTTTAAATGACCCAAATATACAGCGGTGGTTGGAAGAAGATTTTTCAGACGACGAAAATATACCGAACGATGAATGCAGCGATGTTAAAGCCGATGTAGGAATTGAACACGTGTTAAACGAAAGTTGCGAGCCCGACTCAGAATGCGAAGAGACGAATGAAGTTAAAAATAACGAAAGTGCTCCTCTCGAATCTTATCTATCTTCGAATTTACCTGATGAGCAAGAATTATCACCTGAAGATGATATGCCTTTATCTCAACTGCGATCGAGACACAGGAAGAAGCTCTTATTTGCCTGGAATGCTCACACAAACTGTATTTTGACTGTCGCGAAAATCTGCAAGTTTAGGTCTTGCAATTTTGTTTAAGTTTGGTTTTTATTGAGAATATTTATTTTTATTTATGTTTTTCGATGACTGAATATATAAAAACAGGAACAAAGAAGTACGTACTTTATGTTACTATTATAATGGATCTCATTTTCCAAATGTGTTAGTTTATATGCATAAAATAAGAAATGTTGACTTCTTAAATGAAATTTAAATTAAAAATGTTAACTTTCCTGTGGTTTTCATATTTTTATAAATAATTTAATATGTTCCCTAACTGATTTTAATTAAAAATTAAAACGTAATTCACAAAATTTTTCAAACGCGAATAATTTTGTTCCAGGGTCTCACAGACGTATGTTAGGTGGTAGTGTGACAATAACAGGTGCTAGGTGGTTAAGGGTTAATAGATATGGGCCAAGGTTTTGATGCAAATTTCTCCATGCAGTCGACAAGCAAAGAGCGATTGTTTGCAAACGTAATTCAATCAATAACTCTGGATTTTTGTACACACTTCCAGTACAAACTTTCTTTGGCTTAGTATATATAAAGTCAAGTAAATGTGATATAAAATTCATCAACAATACAATGAATTTTCTTCTCGATTGTAACGACCATAGAATCTACGTTATTTTCTATTCGTTACATGATTTTAAGACCGATTTTCAATATAATTTTTGAAAAATTTAAGACCTTTACCGCTAAATCTTTTCATTATGAAATTGGAAACTATAATGATTAAAATTACTTCCTAATATTGAGTTTTTTAACTAAAAAAAAAAACACTCTTACTTAATAAATGTTTCAACTAACCTTGTTCATTATTTAAACAAAATATTTCATGCTCAACAATATTTCCAAAATAGTGATAAAGTGCAGATACTTAAGTTCCACCATTTGGAATCGTATGTCATCAGTATCCAAATGTCCTAAATTTGTTTTGTATAAATTTTGGCTTTTATAACTAACATTAATTTTTCAAATCTAAGGCCAGTTTCTTTGTCTTCCTAGCAAAAACTAAAACAAAAAAATGAAATTGAAAATGCTCTAAAAATCTTTAAAAATAGCCAACATAAATTACAAGTCATCACCCACGCTTTCGGCGCTCGTCGCTCGCCTCAAAGCACGCACATTCTCTCTAATAAAGCACAATTTTTTAAGTGTATCTCAGCTGACTTTCGGCAATAATCACTATTAACATTTTTGATAAACAACTAAAAAAAAAACTACAACAACAATGACCTCACTTGCACCGAACCGAAAACAACGCAACAACAATGAATAACACATGTCGCTCGCGGTTGTTGAATTTCTTCTGTTCTTTGATTTGTCGAATTTTATTTTAATAATTCCCACACAAAAAAACACTCGCATTTTTTTTACGATTTCCCATGTTTATTTTGCATTCTAGCGGGATTTACAAGTGACTTCACATTGTTGTTTTTGCTAAATAATATTTTAATTAAAAATATAAAATATTTGATGTCGCTTGCTGCTGATTGTGATGAATATAAACGCAAGAAAATATAACAAAAACACCAAAAACAACGGTTAAAGCAATAAATTGTGTTGGCATGACTCATGTGAAATTTTCCAAAAACCAAAAGATATTGAAACAACAACAACAACAAAAAACGCTTTACAGTGAATCAACTCATTTGTGTTTACGTTTAATATTTTACATACAAGATGGCATAAATTTATATAGAAAGAATTTATTGCAAGTGAGCTCGAAGCGGGAAGGCTCCAAGTTATAAATACTCAGCGCCCGGGCGGTTTTGGAGATAAAAGATTAACAGAAAAAATTTCGGTAAATCAGGCCGTAAAAATGTCATCAAGCCATCATAAACTTAAGTGTGAACATTCTTCATAAGTAGTCCGAGTCCCAGACGACTTTCATTATTTTTATTGTTAAAAAATCGAAAATAATTCTTCATAAAATAGCTCCCACCACATACAATGAGCTGCGATTTTTAAGCGCAAAGCAAAGCATTCTCGAAAACAAAAACGAAAGCCACAAGGCGAATGTGAAAAATATTCGCCAATTAACACGAAATAAGTTTTGTAAGACATCGACCGCACAGCGTCGACACTCGCACACACCACACACGTCCCGTCGAAACGATTTCGCGCAAATGAGATCGAAGCGCGCACAGCAAGGCCCACGTCGAGGAAATGAAAACGAACGCTCGCACATGTCTCACGCACCTGCCCCTCCCCCTTTCGCCGCACTTCGCAGCGTAAACGCGTACGCGCACTTGACGCTTTCTACTCATTGCACAGGCCTCTCGCTCCTCTTTCCCTCCCGCTTCTGCCCTACAAAGTGGCACCGATCACGCGCGCCAACATCCGGATTCTGCTGCCAAAGCCAAAGTCAGCTGCCCGCTGCAGCGCCATCGCCACCCTACACGCCTTGAAGTGATCTCTGCACCGCGGGGTTGGCTGCTGTAATGGTAGAAACGCACGTAAAGCCCAATAAATCAGCGGCATGAAAAATGCTCGCAAACAGGCGAAATTGCGCCAGCCGCTCTAAAGTAGGCGAAATGAAGAAATTAAATTTTTTATACGCACACACACGCACTGCTCACTTGTTCGATATGTTAACACTTGTTTTTGTTTTGCTTGTTTTGCCTGTTTTTGCTTGCTGTCAGCGCAATTTCAACAGATCGTTGCGCGTCGACATTGACACGAAGAAAATCATTTAGTACAGACGCTTGATTTATCGATAGCCAAAAGATAATGTCCAATAAAAAAGCAAACAACGCACGAGCCAAATTTGAGGTGCCCCTACACACACACACACACAGCCGCCAAGGTTGGCCATTTCCATAATTCATAAAGCTGCGCCACGACAGCTGGCGTTGTTGCTGTCGTGTCGATTGCGAAATTTACAAGCGGCTGCCACATTTATCAACAAATCGTGCGCCACTCGCCATGAACTGCACATAAAACGCGACATGAACTTTTTCACATCGCAAACGCCAGCGCCGCACATTCCATGTGACCGCCTTGAACTATTTACAATCTCAATAAATTCTCGCGGGCTTTCACATTTTCGCAGCAACTATATAAATCGGCTGCGCTTTTGTTCGTCGCGTTGGAATGTCGCAGCCGGTGTGTGTGTGTTGTCCCTGAATGTAAGTGACTTGCGTGCTTCCCCCAAGCGTTCACCTGCACAGCGACGCACCGAACGGAGCGCCCCCAATTCACTCACTCGGAAGAGCGCTGCAGAAGCACTCACTCACTCATTCGTATCTGGTCTCTGGAGATATTTGATATTTTGTCTGGTTTTTTCTGTAATTCGAAACAATTACAAAGTTCTATCCTTCATCAATGTTTTTGACTCCAAATCCTCGCTTATCAGAATCTCTCATTATTCGCTACGCAAAGTGAACGCAGCTATGAACATTCTTCGATTAAATTTGTGCACATCACTTTGACTTTCTTATTCAAATCCACTTGCATTCGCATTGACCTCTCAGCAAATCTTCAAACTGTTTGCACTCATTTTGCTCGCTCAAAAGCATTTTCCTCTGCCCAAAACGACCTCTTCAGTGAAATACAAAATCTTCTTGTTGTACACTGCGGAGCGAAATGTTCATGACGAACAAAAAACACCAAATCCGAATATCTGAAATACACGAAAAATGCGCACGCGATAGATGGAGGAGCGAGCGAGCGATCGTCGCCATCAGAAGTGGATTTCGTGTGCTGGCGATCGAACGTGCGAGGAAAAACGGAAAATCTGCGCTTAGCACCGCCGCAACACATCGTGTACGGTGAAAATACTGACGTTCTCATTGTTGTTGTCATTACTTTTGTCATTCGTTGTCATTGTTGTTGTTGGGCAGGCAAAAGCGAAACAGCATCCATGGCCAGCGGTGACCGAAAGTAATCGTAAAAATTGTGTTTTAGCGGTCGAGAAAAAATATGCTCGGAAGTTAAAGTGCAGCAACCTTTTCGAAATCGAAAAAAAGCATAATAAAAACAAGATTCGTGAAACGTGCAAAAAGGCGCGTAGAGTGATATTTGCATTTATGGAAAAAAATCAATTTTCAATAAAAATATTGCATGTATTTTGCGCATGAAAAAAGTATGAAAATTCAGCGGCCACTGCCGCACCCGCGTCGGGCGCGTCATTGAATGAGAATTCAATTTCGCGGCGGACGGATGTTGCTCCACCTGTGTGCGTGGACGGGTGTGAGTGTGAGTGTGAGTGTGTACGTGTAGGTACAGTGCAGAGTGACGTCACGCCCAGTACACGCTACACAACACAATAAAAACAAATACAATAGCGTACATATATATACACACACACACTCACACATCAAGCAACCAGGCGTCGAGTGCAATTTTGCGGCGAAAAAAATATTTTAGGAATTTTGTTTATATCAACGCGAATTAAACAAAAATCACACAACAAAATCGACAGCAAAATAAATGAATTTTCAACAAAAACAGGTACTCGAACGCGCATAACAACAACAACAAAAACCACTAATAGCAGCAGCAATTGAAATCGAAATTGAAATGGGAAATTGTTCAATGTGCGTAATCGCGACATGATGGAGAAGCGGCAAGACTGGGGCGCACGGGGGCAACGGGCGCATGTTCGAGACATCTAATACAAACAATTGTTTTGTTGATTTTTTTATATATTTTGCATGTTTTTTTTTTGTGAAATTAAAATTGTGTGTCTTTCGTTTGGGCTATAAAGCAGCAGCGGAACAAAACCAACAATTAATGCGATTTAAGATCAAATTAAGTTATAAATAAAATTAAAAAAAAAAATTACTGAAGCAAAAGAGGCGGATTGCGTGTGCAAAAGAAATTCTAAAAGCCAACAAAGGAAACACAATAAAGAGCGTGAAGTAATGCCAGGAGAGCGCAACAATACTGTGAGCGAGAGAAAAAAATCTCTGTAATGGAGTGAAAAAAGCGCGACCATTGCCGGCTAACAGAAACGCGAAAAATTTGCATTGGCAAAATTCAAACAAACTGGCAAACTGAGAAGAATTTATAAAATGAACCGAAAATAATCGAAATTTTATAAAATAATTAATCAGAATATAAATTTTTAAACTAAAATTCTCTACAAATGTTGTGAAAAGTTTAAAAAGACAATCAATCAATTATTTGTGTGCAAAACCTGATTTCTTTATTAATATACTGAATTCTTTTATATTTTCTATTTAATTTTGTTGTTGTAAACTGGAAAAAATTCGCAAACGTGCACAACGTTCGTGTGGCGATCGCGCGCGCAACACTTCGGAAAACGGAAAACTCTTCAGGCGGAAAAGTGTAGGAAATTTCTCTCATTCAGCGCAGAAAACACTCGAGCAAAGCGCTCAATTTGTTTAAGAATTTCTTGGTTATTTCGCTCAACGTGAGATTTTCGAAAATTTTTTTATTGTGTCTAGTTTAAGGTGTATTACAAAAAATTACAACTTATGGAATGCGTTTTATTGTTGTTGTTTTTGTTATTTGTATCTCACTTCTACATGTGTAGAAATATCTGCAAGATAAACAACGAATAAGTAATCAGACAGCGAGCGTTCCGTTATATTGCGAAAATCCCGTTGTGCATTTAAGCGTTTCGGTAGCAATTGCATTTTTCAAAAATCAACAGCACCAACAACAACATCAATAGTAGCAAATTTGGAATTCACCACTTGAACAAAGCAACAAATACAACAAGTGTTCGCCGAAGCTTGTTTCAACAACATTTTGGTGTAATTGTTGTTGTCTGCAACACACCGCATCGCCACAAATCAAACTGTTGCAATTCAAGCGTTGGGTATGTATTGCATGTATATTATGTGTGTGTGTGTGTGTGTGTGCTGCTCATTTGTTATGAATTTGTTATTGTTGTTTGAATAATTGAAAAATTTTGTAGTAAAAATTGACGGCATACGGCCAACCACCAAACTGCATTCATGTTTGTATGAGGCACATCGTTGTTGGTGTGATTGCATTAGCCCATTTCATGCTGTTTTATGGAACACTTTAATTGTGCTGGCAATTACCGCACAGACATTCTTTGCATTCTTGGCATTCGTTTGCAGCCATTGCGGTCAAACAAATAAATGCAACTTTATTGCTCGTCGTCGACAGACAGATCGACAGATAATGCGTTAAAGTTCAATTTGTATCTGTTCTTGGTTGTTGCAGTGGAGGTCGTGAGTCATGATTGGCAATTAAGTTTTGGAAAATCCAAATTTATTAGAATTTTTTATTAGATTATATTCGATTTATTGAAGAAATTAATCAAGAAATCTATTACCTATAATAAAATATTGAATTTATTGAACATTATTTATTAAAATCTAATAAAAAAATCTAGTAAATTTATTGAAACTAATGGATTTTCCAACACTTTATTGCCAATCATGACTTACGATCTCCACTGCAACAACCAAGAACAGATACAAACATGGGTTAACCCATTAAGGACCAACGTGACGTATACGTCACGATAGCACATCCCATCTTTATGGGCCGAGAAAAAAAATTGGCTACTTCAAATGTAATAAAAACTATATCATGACCTCCTCATAAGAATAACGGCCGAAATTGCTTCAGTTGCAATCAAGCTTCCTGTTTGAAAAAAACGAGTTCACGTTGGTTTAGTATTGTGTGTAATTTGAAAAAAAGGAAAATATCGAAAATGACAAAAGTCAAAAAGTAAGTAAACAAAATATTTTAAAGCAGTATTACTTAGAATAGTTTGTAGATAAATAGTGCAGAAAATAAATGACAACGTCTTATATTTTATCCGCGTTTGATTGTGTTTTTTATTGCCGTGATGTATACGTTACGTTGCACAGTGATTCGTTCCATAGACAAAATTAAAAAAATGTATGGTCTCAGAATTTAACGATTTTGATGTCATTTGAAAGAAAAAACTGCAACTAAGAAAATCCCAAAAAATCTGTGCAAAAAATCAATTAGTGTCTGTACAAAAGCGGCTCAAAGTTGAAACTTTTTTCACAAAAAAATTTAAACTCATATTTTCTGTTTTTTAGTCTATTGAGTACAAAAAATTTTACAAATAATTGGTTAGCACGAAGTTTCTTAAACTTTCAATATAGAATAAGAAATGGTGTAGCCATTTTCGCTTTTAATGTTTTCCCAAAATTTGCAAAGCGTAGGCTTTTACTTCACTTTTAATTCAAAATATTTTTCTAAGTTAAAAATCTGAAAATTGGCAACTTAGACGAAAATAAATAAAAAGTATGTGAAATTATGTTTCTGGATTTTTTTTATTTTAATTATATCCTCCGATATCTTCCGATTTCAGAAAATAATTTAATTTGAAAAGTGGTCTAAACACGTATTTTTCGACAAAATTTATTTTATTTATGCCTAAAAGTATGCAATTAGCACGAAAAATGATAAAATCTACAAAAATGCAAAACATACATCTATTATTATCGTTTTTATTGCAAAACCAGAGGATCCCGATACAATTTCTGTTACTCTTTGGAATAATCAATGTTGACGTTACCGATAAAATGTAAAATCTGAAAAATCCAGCCAACACATTTGGTGCTATAGCTTTCTAAAAATTAAGAAATTTGCAAAATTAAGCCTCAGGCATTGCCAAACTACAACAGTTTAAGAAAAACCAAATGGAGATCTCAATTCAGCAGACCATGATTAACTAGTATACTAAATTTTATGAAGAACGGACCACTCCTTCTAATTTTGTCCCGCGGTTGTATGGAGTCGAATCACTGTGCGTTGGTCCAAATAGAGGGCAAGTGCATATATTAAATTTTTATGTCATTAGATACTTCAAAAACCCAGATAAAATATTAGATTAGCTGGAAAGCTTACAGGGTGACGGTCAAGGTTTTGAAAATTGTATATAGAGCCTCCCGATGACCCTAAGGTGTCCGATGAAGATTCGGGGGAAGAAGACTGCGGCGGTACTATCGAAAATTAGTGCAAGAAGCAACTACTACCATGTGAATTGGTATGTAATTCCGACGAAGATGACATTCCTGTTGACATCGATGACAATATCGTCCTTTAATCCTTTGAAGAATTCTTTAGTCAAGGATGTTCTTGATTTGTCTTCTTTTGGACTACGAGAAAAGACAGTTGTCGATAATTTATTTACTTCAATACGAGTTTTGCTTGGTTTGAAACAGTGGGGCTACAATGGCACTGGTGTAATAAGAGATACTTTATGATATCGAAAACTTGGCCTTTGCCTGACAAAAAGGCACTAAACAAGAAACAAGGTGGTCACATAGAGAGCATAAAACTGGAAAGTGCTGTTTTTTCTATAGCTTTAACCATTTATGGATAACATCAGGTATCCAAAGTCGGTCGATACTCACGAGAACATCGGCGAATAATCGACTTTCCCCGAGCAAATGCGGTAGCCATATATAATGTTTCAATGGGCGGTACAGATCGTATTTATCAGAATTTGAATGCATACAGAATTGCCGCAAGATGCAAGAAATTGTGGTGGTGCGTATTTATCAACATTGGTTCCACCCTATTGGATGTATTCCGACCTTTTTTCCCACTAAGGACCTTACGACAGTAAGCTCAGAACTTATTAAAATTTTGTCGCTACAATCCAAAATTCTTACTAATCTGATTTTCGTCAAACAATTTCAAGCCACTACTGAGCTAGTCGTGGCGTTAGAAAGCCGCCTGAAGGTTATCGAAAGCCGAAGAGTAAAGATGAATGCGCGATGCAAAGGTACGATGGCATCGATCACTTTGTGGAGGTGATTGCAAATAGCAAACGTCGACGTTGTCGAGGTCAGAATTGCACAACGGTGTGAATAACTTTATGCGGAAAATGTAATATGGACTTGTGTGCTAAATGCTTCAAACACTATAATTTTTTTACTTAATTTTTGATTTTACTGATTTTATTGTGTAATATGTAAAGTTTATTATTTTTTTTTTATTCGCCAGATGTTCCTTGTATTTAAAATAATGAAAACATGTATGATACATCAAAAAGGAAAATAAAAACTAGTGTCCGACCGAAACATCTTTTTTGTGCCGAAACCGAAACCGAATTTCGGTTTTTTTTATATACGGCCGAAACCGAAGCTTTCTAGTTGAAATAAAAATCACCATATCAAGCACTTTTTTTCAACAAAAGAATTTTACATTAACTAAATAAAGAACAAACAAACAAACATAGCATAAACAAATAAATACTTATTAATAAAAACAATTCATTCATTTTTTAAAAACGTTAACATGAAAAAATCACCCTTTCGTACCTTACGCGCTAATATTCAAAATTAAATAATTTAATATTACATATATGCTAATAAAATAAGTTTATTTACATTGCTGGCATATAAATTACTCCTCCTTTTACTATATATTTGAAAAAAAAAATATATAGTATAAATAATAAAAAATATTCTAGAAAGTTTCGGTTTCGGCTGTTCGGCCATTTTTTGGCCGAAACTGAAACCAAAACCGAAACCAATTATTTGGGCCGAAACCGAATATTCGGTCGCACACTAATAAAAACAAAAAAAACCAAAAAATTCGTATATACTCAAACACATAAAATTATCTTCACGTATGTAGGCACTATTAGGATATGAGGACCAAAATGTCAAAATGTGACGTACAAGGTGCAACCCAAAGTAAACAGGACTTTTATAAAATAAAGAAAACGGATGATTATTTTTGTATAATTCTTTTTATTTATTCAAAATTATTCAAAGCAGAAGGAGAGTCTGCTTCGATACAACGTTTTGCACGGTCCAAAAGCATTTGGAATGAGTGTTTTAGGTCATCGGCCGGCATCGCCTTCAGAATGTTGGTACAAGCCTTTTGGATGTCCTCAACGTCCTTATAACGGTTTCCTTTCATCGGCAAATGCAACTGACCGAATAAGTAGAAGTCACAGGGAGCCATATCAGGCGAATACGGTGAATGATTGATGGTAAAAATTCGATTTTTGGTCAAATAATCGGTCGTAACTAGGGCTCTGTGAGCCGGTGCATTATCATGCAATAAACGCCAACTTCCTTCCTCGCGATATTCTGGCCGAATACGACGAATGCGATGCACCAAACGCTTCAAAACTTCAACATAAAACAAAGCGTTAATTGTTTTTCCCGGTGGAATAAACTCTCGATGAATTATTCCCTTTGAATCGTAGAAACAAATGAGATGAGTTTTGATTTTTGACTTCTCACGGCGGGTTTTTTCGGATTTGGCTCATCTGGGTGCTTCCATTCGGCACTTTGACGCTTTGTTTCGGGATCATATTGAAAGCACCACGTTTCGTCACCGGTTACGATGTTGAACAAGAAATTTGGATCACGTCTGGCTTCCCGAACGATGTCTTTTGCGTGCTCAATTCTCTGCGCTTTTTGGTCGTCGGTTAAAGTGTGCGGAATGAAGCGAGAACACACTTTACGGAGACCCAAATGTTCGGTTAAAATGCGATCAATTGATGTTTTGGATATGTTCAATTCCATTTCCATCAATTCCAATGATGATTTTGGCTGCATTTTGATAAAATCACGCACAGTTTTGATGGCATCGTCAGTAATCACAAATTTCGACTGGCCGACGTGTTCGTCGTCATTCAAGTCTTCACGACCATTCTTGAATCGATTCAACCACTCATTCGGCCTCGATAGCTCAGCGGGTAGCGCGCTGGCTTCTCATACCGAGCGCCCCGGGTTCGATTCCTGGCTTGGGCTGGAAAAAACACTCATCTACTTCTGTCGCTATCCACATGAAGGGAATGAGAATTACAAGAATCGCACAAGTGCGCTCTTGGCAGGCAATGGCAAAACCTCCAAGGGTGAAAGAAAAAACTGCCCATCGCCGTTCGGATTCGGCGTCAAACTGTAGGTCCGCTCCCCTCCCTTTCCCCATCCGTTTGAAATGTGTGGTGTATCACATGTTGAAAAAACAGTGTTGCATACGCATTTCAAACGGGTGGAATCTGTGGTATCACAACGGGCCCATTAAGAGGCCTAAGTGTGTCTCATACAGAGGCAGCCACCTCAACCTAACCTAACCACTCATTAACACGGCCACGGGATAAACAATCATCACCATAAACTTGCTTTAACAATTTAAACGATTCGGTAAAAGTTTTACCAAGTTTAAAACAGAACTTAATATTAGCTCTTTGTTCGATCGACATTCTCGTACCAAAGTTAAAAACATACTGTCACATTGAGCGGGATATTTCGGCGTCTACTAGACCAACTGTCATGAAATTTAGACAGTATGTGAATGAAAGATGTACCTTTCCAACGCATGTCCTCACACATAGATGGCGCCACCAGAAACGTCCCTATTGCAAAAGTCCTGTTTACTTTGGGACGCACCTTGTATACGTCACATTTTGACATTTTTTTTCTGATTTGTATTTAACTGTACAAACCTAGCATGTGCTTAAAACTTCAACATTTTACATCAATTTTAAGGCTTCTGTCCTTAATAGGTTAAGGTAGATCTTTTTGTAGTGCCTCCGTACGTCATCTCGATTATTTATCCAGTTAAAATATGGAAAAATTTACAATGAGCACAGTCCACCCAATCTTTCAGCGACATCTGCCACTGTGTCAGCTTCGCATATAAGAAGCTGAGGCTACTACCTCTAACTGACCAGAAGGAGATTTCCCTTTCTGCGATTTGCTTCTCTTGCCAGCCTCACTATGCTGACAACTGGCAATAGTGACAGTTCCCCACCACTTTATCGTTTGTCATGTGTGTGTCTGACAAAAACCATAAAATCGCTTGAATCGCGCAATCAATTCACAAACAAACTCGATTTTTCTCAAACATTTTAATCGGCGTTTCAATGCATCTGCTCCTTCTTTTAACTCCTTTCGAATTCATCACTTTGCTGTATTGGTGTTTATTTTCACATACCACACAAATCGATTCACAAACGGTTTTTGTTAATTACCAGCAATCAGCCAATCAACTGCGTCACTCTGCACAGCGACGCAGCAGCATCGGCGTCGGTAACTCACTACTTAGCAGACCAGACTTGCGCCTCTCACAAAAAAGCCAAAAAGCCAAAATAACAATTAAGCAGAAGAATGCCGTAAATTCACCGTGCAAAATGGCAACAAAAAATTCACAAAAAGTGCGAATCGGGCAAATGATTTCATAAAAATGTCAGCACACACATAAATTGCAGCGCACTTTTGTTGTGTCGAGCATGCCAAATTAAAATTAAGTTTATAAATTAGTAATTAAAATAATAATAATGTGCAGAGCAGAGTCGAGCAGGGCGCTGAAAACCAAACAAGCTCAACAGAAACGAACTAAACTGAACAAAACTAAACAAAACTAAACTGAACTGAACTGAACAGAAGGAAGCCAAAAAAGTCATTTACGACAGCCGCACACGTGCAGCACTATGAGCGAAATGCCTCGCACCTCCCCGCACGCTATCAAAGTAATTTCAAACAACTTTGCAGCCTGCGAAATGGCCAACTGTAGTCGAAAAATTGAATGTTGCGCATACGCCGTGTAGTACGCGCCGTCGTGCGTACAGTGCACGCAACTTTCGACAGCGTTTTGAGTATTTCTTGCGTTTCCGCTCAATTTATTGTGGCTTGCCAGTAAACAACAACAACAACAACAACCACACCAATTTCGCTGGCGCATTTCAAGGATCAATTAAATGGAAATTCGCATGCAAAATTGTCGATCGTAAAACGATGAATTGTCTTCAATTGAAGGTCTATTTGTATTATGTCCATGTGGCTGTGTGTGTGTTTTTGTAGTTGCAGCACGCTGTGGCTCATTTCGCACAAAAACAGCGTGTCAAGTAGCGTATTTGGTCGGTAATTGCGGGCGCCATATGTTTCTTTCAGTTTATATATTTCAGTTTTATGTTTTTTTTTTTGTTATGCATGTTTTATTATCAGCAACGGAACTTTTCCCCGTGCCGGCAAATTTATATTTGAATATATAAAAAAAATTTTACTAGCAAACTGATGCATTTGCCAAGAGCAACAATGAAGTTGTCGTAGGTGTATTCACCGATATACATATTTATTTATATAGTCTGATTTATGCAGCAAGCATTTTTATTTTCATCTACTGCTCAAGTCGATTTCTGAATTTCTATTTTAAGTCGCCAACGACTACGCGAATCATTATGGAATTCTAAAAATAAACATTTTAAGTATGTTTGCAAGTAAATCGCCAAGTGGCAAGCAAATTAATGCCCGACTCTTGCATATTTCATGCCTGCATACGTAAACAAATGCCATAAATTTGCGGTGAATATAAAATAAGATTTAATATAATAAAAACATAAACAAATTTATTTATTATGCATCGCTGTCAGAGCGCGCCGAACAGTGGAACAAATGACATTTGAATTGAGAAGAAAACAAAAAATCAAAAGTCATAATAGTTAAAATCAATGAGGCTTTACCAACCGGAAGTGAAATATTCAAATTTGTATAAGAAAGACTATGGAACTTTAAGGCACGAAAAATACGTTTTTGATTTTTGGTTTTTTTTTATTTCGACTTTGAGGGTTAGAAATTATTTCTTCTTCTTATGATTTTAGTGGTGAGATAAACGAAGATTTTTTCATGAGGGTATAACCAGAAAACCTGAGACTTTGAAAGCTGTGGTAAATATTTACAAGTTTGTCCTCAAAAATGAGCAGAATGGCAAATCTTTAGGGACTCAACGTTTGCTTTGACGATTCAACATGGTTTGAAAATGATCAGAAAATCACAAACGGTGTGATGAAAATTTCAAATTTGTTCTCAAAAATCAGCACAGAAGATGGGGATGCTTTTGGTCTCAAAATGATCTTAACCCTTTCCGGAAATTTGTACGATATATTGTAAAATTTTTTCGAAGATTTTTTATTTGACAGCGAACGCACTTTTTATGGAACAGCTTTTTCATTTTCATTAAGTAGGCTGTGTTGTATCATTCTGTTTAAAAATATAAATCATAATAGCCGTGGCTACACAGTATGAGCGCGTTTTGTAAGCAGCTTTTTGCAAGAATTTGAAAAACCAGCAAATGACGATACTTCTGCGTAGAAATTTTTAAATATGTAATACTTTTTGGTACCAAAAAGCGAAACAATTTCAAAGTTTGAATCTCAGTTGATTTATAGAACTTACTAAATTTAATATTTTTTGCGTCTAAATATTTTTTATGTTTGCATTATTTCTAAGTTATAGGTTTGGTTACAGATTTTTTGCGTTTGTATGCCTGCCACGCCCATCTGTAAACCACGTGACTATTAAAATTTGACTATTCCGCAATTTTCGATTAAAAGTAAGAATTACTAGACGAATTTCGGTTTTACTGGGCAGACACGGGTTATGTAAGGTTAGACATGCGTACTTGCCACTCCCACTACGATAATAACAATGGGCTATATTCAGTATCTTTCTGTAAAACTGTACGAATTTTAATTGATTGTGTGTTTTATTGAGAGGAAAAGTGTTTGCAACAACAACAACGATTATATAAGGCCGAATAAATGTTAATCCATTTTTTATATATATAATTTATATAAGTTTCGATCAAAATGAAATCACGTTTTGATTTTTTGATGTAAAGATTTATGTTGTCTATCAAAAAAATCAATGAATTGTTCATGAAACTTAAAAAAACGAAACCAAAATTGCATGCATTTTTACTCCTTTGCGGACCATTGTACGATATATCGTACAATATTGATTGAGCTGTAATTCTGAACCCAAATAATTTTGTTTGATATTTTTTTGTATTTTATTGCTAAAATGTTCAATGAGAGTCAATATTTTGAAGGAAAAATTTGTATCTCAAGAAATGTGGAAATTTACCGGAAAGGGTTAAATATCATAATTAATTTAGAACGTTTTAGTACCCATGAGTACACATTCGTTTACTACAAAGTTATATCTGAAGTGCAACCAACAATACAAACAAACAAAAAATTAGAATTGGGTAGAAAGTTTTACGTACAAGTTTACTTCTTATTTTTATAATAAATCATCTGGGCGTATGAGTAACATCGTTCTACAAAAGTAATCAGCTGTGTATTGGATCATTCCTTTAGTAATGCGGTTTTTTTCTATTGATCACAATGTACTGTTTGTTGTTTTACTTTTGTGAGATACGGATAGTCTTTGATCTTTCTATACATAGAGTGATGTATTGTAATTAATTCGGCATCAGAAAAAAGTTCAAATGTGAATTTAAAGGAGGAAAATAAAGAAGGTATTAGAAGAATCTGATGAAGGTATTAGAGAATCTATGAAGAAGAAAGAATCTATTTTTCTATGAGAGACTTGTCAGAGAAATTCTGCAACTCAAGCGGTAAAAACAATATATGAAATTTATGAATACTAGGTTAGACTCGCAGCTGCAGGTCCAAAAGCAGGTCTCTATGAAAATAGGTCTCAAGTATTGTGTGTTCTTTGCAATGTGGAGCGAATTGTTTCCTATGCGCGGCTGAATGGAAACAGGATCAGGATGAAACTGTTTTGTAAATAACTATCACGACTAAAAAAAATTACCTTGACAACCCAGCATCTACTCAGATTTATCGGGAGGTCGGGTAGATTCAAAACAAATTAACCCATTGCTGCCGGGTACCACTTCCGCCCATACGATTTTGATAAAATTTCATACACGACCTAGAAGTGACCCAAAATGATCAGAAACAAAATTGCAGCTGTATATCTCTGCACGTTGCTGAGATATTCATTAGGTATTTTGTACCCATTACGCAGCAATGGTAGCTTTTTTCCATACTTTGTGAAGTGATCAGCTAAACACGTGAACAAAAGTTCTATTTTTACAGGTGAGTTAGGAGGCAGATTTTTGTGAAGTTCTAAGGCCACTACGTTTCGCCACATTTTCCACCTCCCGAAAATTCACGATTTTTGGAGTCTGGTAACTCTAGCTAGATGGCGAAATTTTAGGGTGACCTTCACTAGGTTAAAGTAGTTCCATCTTTACCCTAACTATCCCTATCAATGGTTTTGAGAGATCTCAAACATTGACTTTTTTGTGATTTTTTTTTTAAATCAATTTTCATGGGTAAAATTTTACCCATTAGGCAACAATGGGTTAACGGGGAACATCAAGTCGTAGTACAATGGACGTATGTAATGTGTGAGTGCAGCGCTTGCTGGACTTTTCCAACAAGGAGAAAAATTAAAAATCAAAAACCTGATTGAGGAATAAAGAAAACTCGGCAAAAATTTCACCAGTGTGGATGAGAATTTATGGTTTGTCCAGCTTTCGCTCCTGATTTGGGCCCAAGCAAATGATTACCTTTTCAGAAGTATGCAGAACAATCTGAAAATAATATCGTTCAATGAAGTCCCAAACCATTTTAATTAATTGTTCAAATAGAAATCCAAACAATTTTATTGCAATGAAATTGAAAATCACTGAATTAATGAAACTGTTGAAATAGCATTTCCTCATTTCTTATACGATGAGCCAGTATAAATAATTTTTTTATTAGTATATTTTCTTCTGGCTCAAAACGAATCTCCCCCTTTTGCCCCAACTATTCCTGCGAATTTAACAAAAACAAACTAATAAATAAACTCGGCAATTATTCAGCAATTTTCGGTTGACAACGCGTGCCGCCACGCCAAGGCATTTAGTGTCAAATACAAAGTTATCAGCCAAAATGTCAACAAGAGGGCAGCCGCTGCTGCTGGGCCAATTCGCTGAATTAGCGCCGCACAGGTGTGTCGGTCCTGGGACTGTGCTGCATTTACGCGGACGGACAAATTGGAGATCATTCAACAAATTCGTTTTGGTTGTTGTGCTTATTTATTCGTGTTTTTTGTTTTTATTTTTTTTATTTAACTAAAATTTTTTTTATTTTTAAAACAAGCCAAATTGTTTGCTGGCTGTCGAACTTCTTGCTTAATTTGTTATTCGCTTCCTTTGCTTTAAAATTCGTGTACGTTTGGTGAGCATGTGTTAGTAAATTCGCTCGGTGTATCTTTCACTTTTAATTGAGCATATCCGCCGCCGACGTTGTTTAAAACGAAACAGACTAAACCGCTACAACAAATCGCCACAAAAAATGCTTTTTACGACTATACACGCTTAAGGATATGGTTGTTGTTAATGCGTTTGTTGTTGTTATTGTTGTTATTGCGGCTGCCACTCGTGATGCGAAATGCCGCAAAATTTTGCGGAAATTTAAATCATTTGCCGCACAGCGTCGAAACAAATGCGCGAAGGCGTCTGCGGTAAAAATTGACAAACAGCGAAAAGCATTGGCATGTTCGTGCATAAACAAACACACCGACACACGCACACACACAGACATAACATAACCGCAGAATAAGCTGTGCCGCGATCGGTGAAAGCGGTGGGCGGCGAGCAAGCGGAGCGGATCAGAGTGGCGCTGATTGCCCGCATGCTGGGCGGCCAGCGCTGTGCGACATATTTGACAGCGTGCCGTGAAGTGCGCACAGTGGAGCAAAGGGAGACGTGAGAGGACTAAATTGGCTGCTGATGAATGGAATAGACATGTTTAAAGTGTTTATGAGTCATCGTTGGGCAGTGTTTCGGGTGTTGACCAAAAATCTAAGGGTTGTGGGTTCGAAACACGACTTAACCCTTTCGATCCCGAATTTTACTCTGTGACTCGATATTAGTTTTTGGTATTTAAATCATGAAACACTTGCCTGAGAATTGTACACACGACATTGGAAGTCGCCACGCCTCTTTTTTAGAGTTCTACAGCTTGTTTACTTTTGAACAATGTTAGCTTAAAACGGATTAAATCAATTTTGTATCAATATTTTTTAAATACAGAAAAATTATTTAATATTTATGGAAAAATACGAAATTATCACCTTTTGATTTTATTTAAGTATTATGAAAGAAACAGGGTTTTGATCAAACGCTCCCAATTCGTAGACTTCAATTAGTACACAAACTTTCCTTGATATCGCTGCAAATTATTGGAAATTATTTTGGGGATAACAGTAAAATTTTTTAATTTGCTTTGAATAATCTTCAAAAAATATTAATTTTTTGGTGCCTACTTAAATTAATGCCATAAATCAATCGTAGCTTTTGCTATAAGATGACAAATAGGTGAAGTTGCTGTCAGGTAACTTTGGGGTGGAAAGGACTAAATAACAATAATTGGGAATCTGTTTTTAGTGTCTGTTGTAGGGTTTTACATGTAGGTAACGTTTATCTGGGCGTCGCGAGCGTGCGACGACGCTCTCATATCCAGCCGAAGGCCATTTCAGTTCCATGAAAATGGTATCAGTCTAGTCTCAAGGCTCAAACTAAGAGAGCAACTTGATGAAGTTTAGTAAACCCGGTAACTGTACTTTCGCTGCACTAACCAGATACGGTGAGAAGTTTGAGAAATATGTAGAATACATTATGGTACTGAAAGAAGATGTTGAACGTTTGAAATCAAATATAACGATTTCTTTCAAGCTATAGTCGAATAATTTTTAGTAAACTAACTTCTTATGTTATTCTTGATAGAACCTAGAAAATACTTTCAAACTTTTCTCTTCTTACACTTCTTACCTATCGATCTAGAATTCTAAACTTTTTGAAAATGTCTGCATTATATTTTCACTCAAGAAGAAGACTCTACACTTGACCAAAATAATCCACTTTTTATCTACAAACTTCGATTTCCAAACCTTCTTTGACTATGCTTGAAACTCTTTTTTTCTGCCTAAACGAATTTAGCGGTCAACAAGAGTCCTTTAACCCTTTCCTGAAATTGCTACGGTATATCGTACCCATCTGTAAACCACTTGACTAATAAAATTCGACTATTCCGCAATTTTCGATTAAAAGTAAGAATTACTTGACGAGTTTCTGTTTTACTGGGCAGACACGGGTTATGTAAGGTTAGACATGCGTACTTGCCACTCCCACTACGATAAAAGGAATCGACCATATTCAGTATCTTTCTGTAAAACTGTACGAATTTGAATTGATTCTGTGTTTTATTGAGAGGAAAAGGGCTTTGCAACAACAACAACGGTTATGGAAGGCCGAATAAATGTGAATCAATTGTTTATATATATAATTTACATAACTTTCGATCAAAATGAAATCAGGTATTGATTTTTTGTTGGTATAATTTATGTTTTCTATCAAAAAAATCAATGAATTGTTCATAACATTTAAAAAAACGAAACCAAAATTACATGAATTTGTACTCCTTGGCGGATTGAATGAGCTTTATTTCTTAACTGAAATTATGTTTTTGATATATTTTTGTATTTTATTGCTAAAATGTTCAATGAGAGTCAATATTTTGAAGGAAAAATTGTTATCTCAAGAAATGTGGAAATTGGCCGGAAAGGGTTAAGAATCTAAAAAAAAATCGCTGTGCAGCTTCATTTATTTATTTTTTATTTATTTATTTATTTGCCGGTCAAAAAGAGTCCATTAATAATCTAGAAAGAAATCGCTGTGCAGCTTAATTTAAGTGCTATCCATCAATCTACAATTCTCCACTACTTTGGATCTGGTTCGACCAAGCTTAAATTTTCTATTTAAATTTTGTTTTGCTTAAATTCAGCGCTCTAACATACTTATATAAAATGATTCTGATCATTTTTAGAAAATTTCACTGTCAAATTTCTACTTAAATCGTAAGTTTTACGCACAAAAATCATGTCAGAAACAGATAAAGAATTATTAACTTTAACGCCCCCTCATATATTTTTCATATTTCCCACCATTATGCCGCCGCTCCTTTGGCTGCGATCGCCATTGCTTTGACACGGCGATTTATTGCATTAATTTGCGTCGTTTATGTGCATTTTATGCCAAATCTTAATCAACAGTGACATTTAAAAAAAAAACAAAAATTCATCGTAAAAAGCTCACGAATTCGGTTTCTCTCTTTTTCAGCGCGGCGATCTTAAAAATAAAAATCGGCATGATTTAGTGCGATACTTGCGTTAAGCAGCAGCAATTCCCACAAACCGTCGTTGAGCTCCAAAACCGCAAATACATAAAATGTCATAGACGCGGCCGGACAGACGCACGGCAGCTGACCAACAAGCAGTCGCAGCAGACAGCGACCAACAAGTGATCGCAGCGACGATATACCGCACGGACGGACAGCCGTGCGCGGCAACGAAGGGAAGAGGCAAATTCGCATTGGCATTTGGTGCGGCAGACAGGCCGACGGGATAGGGACGGCCCAGAGATGATGTTTACACGCGCCCAAGTGCGCAAACAGAAATCGAATGGCAGCAGCAGCAGCAGTCAACGGCCGCATCCGCGCATACCACGCGCCCAGCAGCAGTATTCATACGATGTAATTATAACAACAACGACCACAACTATCATCACAGCAGAACAGCCACCGGCTCGAGCGTGACACGCTGTTTATTTTAATTTAAAATATTTATTCCCCCACCGACTATTTTTAGAGCCACTACAAGCAGTCGAACTCGAGCAGCAGCGGCGGCGGCAGCAGCAGCGGTGCCGGCCGCACGCGTGATCGCGATCGTGACAGGGACAGAGACAGGGACAGAGATCGCGACAGAGATCGCGACAGAGACTACATGGGCGGCGGCTACTACAGCGACCAGTACGACGACTACAGTGGGCCCTCGGCGGCGGCCGCGGCCGTTGCCCACTACCACCATTACCACAACAAACATCATTCCTTCGAGCTGCCGCGCCAACAGTCCAAAGAGAACTCGTACTCGCCGCTGTACGAGCCGGAGCGCACCGCCTACATCGATCGGCGCACGCGGCCGCGCAGCATAACGAACCGGCGTGGCGCCATCAAACAGCAAAAGTCAGTTGCAACCACAGCATTGCCGTGTCTAATCTATTTCCAATCATTTATCGGCCACTAATTTGTATATTCTCGATTCGATTTGATTGTAGAACGCACGACATCAACGGACATCGCTTCGTGGCGAAGTTCTTTCGTCAGCCGACGTTTTGCGCATTCTGCAATTTGTTTTTGTGGGGCTTCGGCAAGCAGGGATACCAGTGCATAAGTAAGTTGCAATGTTGACAAAAATTATATTTAAAAGAAAATGTATGGCATTGTTTGTAGCCGTCATTACAACTTAAAGTACAGAAAGAAATGAATTTGAATTGAATTTTTACAAAATTTGGTTAAAATTGAAAAATTGTTTTAAAAAAATTTGTTTTAAAATGTTTTCTTGTTGTATTATGAGAAGTCGAAAAGTGAACACCATTCTTACAGCCAAATGTTGCACCAATCGAGACATTTTCTACATATTTTTTAATGATAATTATTGCTTGTAAAAAACCTTAAATGTTAATAATTATTATTGTTTCTTTTCAAGTAATCAATGAAAATGAAAAAAACACACATACTTTAATTTTTATTTTAAGCCAAATAAATCCTAAATATTTTCTTACCTCTTTCAGTCTGTCAAACGGTGGTGCACAAAAAATGCCACGACAAATTATTGGGCAAATGCTCGGGGTCTGTCTTCAACTCGGCGAGCACAATTGTAAGTTTACTATTTTATCGGAATTGCTTTCATACACTAATTCCCCTGTAACCACTTTCAGTTACTGCGCGAACGATTCAAAATCGATATGCCACACCGTTTCAAGCCGTACACATTTATGTCGCCAACATTCTGTGATCATTGTGGCTCACTAATGGGCGGTTTCTTCATACAAGGACTCAAGTGTGAAGGTGAGTGTTCGACATCTAATCTAATAAAAAATTCTTTCTTTACTACAAAATGTATGTTTTCATATAAAAAAGTTGAAATGAAATGATATATTTGGTACACAATCGATAGTCAGACGCTATCATGTATATAAACATGTCTAGCAACATGTTGCTGCTGAGTGCTGCCATCTAGCGCTGACCCGCTGTGCTAGTATTTCTTTGTGTACATGTTGCTAACTTAGCGAATACACAAACCTTTGATAGACTCAAAAACGTTGCAACTAAATAGTGCAGCATGTTGGGGAGCAATGACGTGCTTTCGATTGCAATAAGGATTTTTCCGAAAAATTTCTTGTTAAGACAAATTAAATCTGAAGCATATTTCAAGAAGAGCCTTTCAGCGTTCAATCCAGTTCTTGCTTGATGTGAATTGGTGTCAAATCTTTCAAATAGAAGTGTTGGTTTTCTTCAAGTTTGACCTTTTCTAAATTTTTATGTAAGCAAATAAGGCGTTATTTTTTAATTATTAACAGAGCTAACGAGCTGAAAATAATTTTACGAACTTCTCAAAGTCGATGCAGTGGAATACGTGGCAAAAAGTAGACCTGTTGGTGCCAGTTCTGGCTTATGACTGGTCTAGAATATTCAAATGTGTTATTAACGATCTTCTGGTATCAATGCAAATGCACAATTGGGCCCAGTTGCTTTAAGACCTGCTTTCAAAGAGTATAATCATGTTTTTTAAGCATTTATGCCCAAAAAAAATCGATTGAAATCAATGTAGCGGTCGATTACTGGGCCACAGCTTTTCCTGTACAGCTTTAATATTTACCCCAAGACTACCTTTCTGAGAAAATTTTCGCACCTTTGACCAGTCAGAGTTCCACATCCACCCAGTTTTCGATTAACATATCAAACATTGCGCAACCTTCTCAGAAATATTGCGTATACGCCCACCACGCCAACGCTTTACCACTCGCAAAAATGTCTCTCTCATAGCATAAATACCGTTAAATTCAAATGCGTGCAATCACCTCAGGTGCCACAAGTTGCAATACAAACAATCACCAGCACCGATGCAGCAATGCAACGCGTCTATTCTTGGCAGCAAGCAATATGCACGTATCGTAATTTTTAATTGCCACAACGGAGGCGGCGCCCACAATTATTGCGCTGCGCGCCAGCATGCAATCGCCTCCGTTAAATATGATTTTTAAATAAATATGAATGCATAAATTGTCGTGCGCACAATTGCGACAACTGACAGAACAACAAAAATTCAACATCGATGCCAACAATCATAAAGAAAAGTGCACACACAGTGCTTTTAGCACCAGTAAAATTACAACACAATTCCGTCATAAAGTAAGAAAAGTGAAATTTTACGTGCTCCACTTGTGCCGCATTGCACTCGCCACTTGTACAAAGGAAAGTGTAAAATTGCTGCTGCGAGTTGAATGACCGCTTGCTGGCTCGTTAGTGCGACTGGGATGGATTTCCATTTCGGTTTGCTTCGCTCAACTCACCTCCGTGACACATTTTTCGCTGTCACTCTGAAGCAGTTGGGGCCTTAATTATGCGGAATTGACAACATTTATTGCACAAACTGACAGTTTTCTCGTCAAAATCGGCCGAGTGTGTTAATTAATGCACACACACACACACAAGCAAACTCACTCACAACAGACAGTTTTCCATGGTTTGTCGTTTGCGGCTATGCGATTCCAGCGAACTCGTATTGGCGCTTCGAGCGTGTCCCCTCCACTTTTTCGTATTAATTGTTGTACATTTTCATTTAGAAAATCACTTTTCGTCGACTTTTGTTTATACGCCATAATTTCGTGTCCGTCTGTGTAGATAGACACAACACATTCATTCACACATACAGTAACGATGTACAGATTCCATGAAATGCCACAGTCTAACAAAGATTTCCATCAAATGCAAATATTTCAGAAACTTTTGATCATTTTTATGTGCTTATAGTCGTTCTTGAAATACTTTTTGCGCTAATGTTTTGGAAAATCAGTGCAAATACACAATAAAAAAAATAAATTATATTACGTGGAAATATATACAGTCGTGTCTGGGTATAGTGAACCCCCTATATAGTGAACACCTCGATATAGTGAACACCCAAATTTTGATATGGAGCCTCTAAATATAGGAAACAATTTTCAAGCAAAAAACAAAAATTGTATTTTGAACAAACAAAACGAGTTTTTGAACAAAAATGTTAACCTTGATATAGTAAACAACCTCAATACAGTGAACAGGCCTTGCAATAATTAGTTCACTATATCCAGACACCACTGTATTCCAAATTGTTTAGTAACTCAACTCAATTGCTCAACTTTCGTATGAGTGTGTGTGTGTGTGTGTGTGTGTGTGTGTGAGTAAGTTAAATTTATAAAATTTAGTACTGCAACTACCGCAAAAAAACATTTATTGAAAATGTTTCTAAAAATAAAAAATACAAAAAAATAAAAAACAAAATACAGGTATTATTTTTTTTATTTAGTCTACAATACAAAATCTTATATGTAGCGCAGGTTGCAGTTCTACTTGAAACAGGAAACCTTCACTTTGTCGTAACTTTTCATCAGCAATACGCTGAACTCTTCACGGAATAACAATTAAACAGGGACTTAACTATTATAAGTATAACTATTAAGTTTTTTAAGAAAATAATTGCAATGTAACTTTTTCAATGCAACATAAATTTTTTTTCTTGATTATAATTATTATTTTTTAATAACAATTAATTTTTACGTTGCGTAATAACTGTTATGAGAAACAAATTTTATTTTTCGTTCTCGTTAATTATTATTTTGGGATTTTTTTTTTTTGTTTACGTTGCTTCATAACTTTTATTTATGACTTTTTTATTTACGTTACCGATAACTATTTTTTTCAGAAAATTTTTTTTACGTTGCTTCATAACTTTTATGAAAGAAAATTTTGTTTACGTTGCCTTGCCACATTTTGAGTATGAATTGATTTTTAATTGTTTAGTTGTTGATGAAAATTAGGTTTCTGCAGTTAATTTGCGTTTGTCAATTTAAAACAATTAAAAATCAATTCATAACAAAAATGTGGTAATTCAGCGTAAATTTTTTTTTCAAAATAATAGTTATCGGCAACGTAAATGAAAAAAGTCATAAATAAAAGTTATGAAGCAATGTAAAAGAAATTTCTCAAAATATCGGAAAACGTAAGAAATTACCGGAAACGTAAATTAAAAAAGTCATAAATAAAAGTTATGAAGCAATGTAAAAAACAAAAATCCTAAAATAATAATTATCGACAACAAAAAATATACTTGTTACTTATAAGAGTTATTATGCAACTCAAAAATATTTATTACATGATAATAGTTATAGGCGATGTAAAATATTTCTTATTGCGAATTATTATTATAAAGCCATAATTATAGAAATTTCTTAAATTTGAGCAATTTTTTTATTCCCAAAAATATGGATAATAATTATTTTAGGTCTCTGCAATTAAACAATTAAACACATCGAGAGTCCAATATTTCCAACTAAAAGCTGATCATGTTTTCGATCCATTCTTAAACTTCTGTGTGACAAATCAATGTGAATTGAATATGTTTGAAGTAGGCATTTTGAGCTATCACTTCTAATTTAGTTTAGTAAGTTCAGTTTCGTTACTTAAAAACTCTGCCAACAGCCCAAAAGTATGCAGTACATCAATCATATTCGAAAAGCCAGTTTTATCCATAAAGCATTGTTTTACTCAACACCTTTGATAGCTGTCATCGAGTATTGCAGTGTGACCATCTGTCCATAATTACACGTCTCGGCGTGAATAGCTCAACCATTGACGCATTCGTGCCGTATCATCGATCTTATCGTGTTGCAATTTGGCACACGGCTGCGGCATTGCTTGTGACGCCTGCTGCCAGCAACGTGTCACTTCGCACTGCACAGCAATTCCGCATAAGCAATGCCAATTAGAGCTGCCTGCACCTCCGCGCGCCCCCCCCCCCCCCCCCCCTTTACCTGCCGTCGCAACACGGTGACAAATGCTCAATCTTATTAAATTATAAATTTTGCGCCGAAATCAAAGCCAGCAATCAACAACATTTCAAGCAAAATTACAACTTGCAAAACATCACAAATGACAAAAATGCGGCGCACAGTTGCGCCTCGCTGCAAGTCAACGAGATCGGTGGCTAAAATAAGCTCGACAAATATTAAACATTTGTTGTTTATTTATTTATATATGTGCGATGTCGTGATTACGACCAAAGCAAACTTAGGAAAGTTGTAGTTGTAGCCAGCAATGTGCACGTCACCGGCGGCGCAAATGCGCGTCACACACACGAATATGGCAACAGTTTGACGTGTGCGGGGCACGAGCAGCCGCTCGGGCTTAGCTCCTTGTGAGCGAATTCTCGGCGCTCCAAAACAGCTGTGCGCCGAAACGGTCAGAAATCAATTTCGATGAAAATGCTCACAGAATTTTTTTTGTTGTTGGTTATGAGCGCTGACACGCGCCCGCCGAACGGTCGGTGAGCATTCAGTGAGATCGTCAAGCAAAATTCGCTCGAAATTTAAATTTTTCACATTTTCGAAATTCAACAAGTCGTAAGCGCTCCACATGTGTGTGTGTGTGTGTGTGTGTGCGCACAAAACACAAATAAACAAAATTTTATATTTTCCGCTTTTCTCATTTTGCATACACTGAGCCGAAAAGACGCTCAACTGAGCTGCGAAGAACTGAACTGAACTGAACTGAACTGAACTAAACTAAAGTGAAATGTTTTGCTTAGCGCTGAGCGGCGGTGTGCCTACGCGGCAACTGCGGCGGCCAAAAATCACCATCGCTAATTTTTCACAAAAACAACAACAATAACAGAACAGAACAGCACAGCAACGACAGAAGCTACAAGCAAAAAATTTCGTTTTATTGAATTTTTTCGTGTACGTGTAGAGATATTTGCGTCTTGGAGCGTTTGTCTGCCTGTCGGCCGCCGCCACCGCCGCCGTTGCCAACACATAAGTCGGTTTCGAGCACACGGCGGCGTACCAGGCAAGTCTCAGAAGGCCTGGTCGCAGTTATTGCGCTGATTTCCTGACAAACGGTTCGCTGGGCTCTTACATTACAATTCGACTACGGCCAAGGCAAAAAGTTGGTGCTCGTGCGTGTGTCTGTGCGTGTGTCTTCAATTGTCAGTTGGAGATTTAAAAACAAAAAAAATAAAAAAAAACTGCACAAAACTGCGATTTTTAAAATGGTGTAGATTTTGAAAAAAAATCTGTTGAAGATTTCTAGAAAAAGCAAGCAAACGACTCTTACGTCACATGCTGTGCGAAAATTGAAAAAAGGCAGCGAATAGATTTAAACACAAATTTACTAGTCATACTGTGTGATTTCGCGAATTTTTAAAATTAGTTTAATGCGCGCAACAACAACAAAAATATACCAAAAAAAACATCTATAGTGTGTATTTAAGATTGAAATGTGAATGTTTGCAATTTTAGGTGATTTCCATTTCATTATGTGGCTTTTTGAAATTGCAACAAATACATTTTCCTTTAAAATTACCCACATTTTTCACAAACATATTGCAAACAATGGTTTTTTGCATTTTTATGAACATGAATCATGTCCACACTGAGTAGAGAATTGCAATTGTAATTTTACTCGAAAGTAATGAGGCGGCTACTTTGCCATAATTTTGGATATAAATCCACCAATTCCGTTTCCTATTTAATCATCGAGACTGCCATAATCAGGAAACTAACCGAATCAAGGATCAAACATATATATTATTCAACTAAGCAAAAGTTATTGTCCAAGGCAACCAAGTTCCCAAGATTGCCCAGTTTTATTTTCATAAATAATGGAACGAAATATAATGGATCATATATATTGACAACTTTTTAAACACAGTTCTGGGTTTATATTTCTGAGAGGTGAAGATTTTCAACAGGCTTAAAGATTCTCATAAGAATAGATTTAAAGCGAAGGCGAAAAATTACTTAGTAGGAAGTCTTACTGAAAGTCAAAAACCAAGAACTTTAAGTCGATTACATTAAAAATCAATTCTATATTTATTCGTTCGATATTGGATTCATTCAATAGTTGAATAGTTGAATATTGGATTCATTCAATAGTTCGTTTAGGTCACTAATAATGAATAAATCTCCAATACACTACGGAACTCAATGACAATAAGGATCTGTCCTAAACTAAGGCGACTCTGTTAGAGTTAGTTAGATAGAATTAGTT
This sequence comes from Melieria crassipennis, assembly GCA_963668005.1. Classification (NCBI taxonomy): domain Eukaryota; kingdom Metazoa; phylum Arthropoda; class Insecta; order Diptera; family Ulidiidae; genus Melieria; species Melieria crassipennis. The sequence goes on along the minus strand of OY764962.1, from coordinate 6,158,472 downwards.
AGTAAAAGTTAGTTAGAATTAGTTATCAAGAGTTAGTCAGTTGTTTGTTTTTGAGTGCCAAAGTTCCATGAAATCTTGATTTTTAATCTTTTGATATTGCTTAAATATCTTTTTGAAGAATTTAATTCATAAATACCCTCTTTTCAGGCAACAAGGCACTGCAATTATTTTCAAAATAAATCACAAAAATCACACTTTTCTTTTGTATTCTATTTTACACCTGTTTTGTTAGTCAAGAACTCCATTATTTTTCATCCCAAGAAATAAGTTTTATTCTAAAGTACTATTATTTACTAAACTACAATTATCATCAAATCTCCAACTACCAACTTAGTAAAGTTCGAGTTTATTCCTTTCATTACTTTGCATTCGCACAAATTCACTAATCGTATTTCCAATTCTCCAACTGACAAGTCCTTAGTCCCAGCCGAAGTGTTCCATTATATAAGCAAATTGCAATCAGTTAATACGCCAACGTGCAAATACTCTAATAAAGAGACATAACTTATAATCGCACAGGCCCAGAGTTTCCATCTTCCGCAATGTAAATCTGAAAACCTTCAAACGCAAACAACAAAGAACGCAAAAAACAAATTTACTTTTAATCATATAAATTACGGTGCAATAAATTTCAAATATACGCAAAAAAACATACATATATTCAAAATTATTAAAAAAAAAACAATAATAAGTAAACGAAACGAGCGAGTTCGAACGTCTGGCGTACAGCATTGATTCATCTACTCGCTCGCGAAAATCGTTGCGCTCAGTCGAGCCCCAACAAATGCTGCCAGCGCTCTGGAGACAAGACTCGTGACATTGCCTCCACGTAAATGCCAATCGAGACCGGTGCCAGCAAATTTCGCGCTGACCAACGGACGACATGTGCCTGGTGTGACTGTGCGGAGCGCCGTGCGCGTATTTCGAGGTTGCGCCCGAAATAGACAAAATGTGAAAAAAGTTCAACACCAAAAATAAGTGCAAACAAAACAAAGGCAGTTTTCAAAATATAAAGAAACAACAACACAATTTTTGGAACCAGATCATTTGTATTCCTAATTCTAGTGTCAATTGTCTGAGAGCCTCAGGACACAAAAATGTCTCTTAGTTGAGTAGCAGCCGCCACTGATAAAGCGTGAACAAATAAATAAGAAGATAAAGAAAACATTTGCGCAATTGTTTACCAAGTAATTGCTTGCGAATTATTTTTAGAAAATAACAACAAATTTAAAAATAAGTTTTGAAAAATACTAAGATAGAAAGAATTCGAACGCAACCAAAATGCCGCTGTACTCCGATTCGGGTTACTACTACACGAGCGGCAGCCAGCTGTACTCGCCCTACTACACGCCCGGCCTGTACCAGCTGTCCTCCACTTCCGCTGGTGGCGGTGGCGCCTATGCGCCGTATTCCTCCACCTACAATCGCAGCTTCGGCGGCAGCTACATTCTGCCGCTGGCGCCACCGCGCACGCCCACCTACACCAGCAGCCTCTCGCCGCGCTACCAGCCGAAGCTGACCACCATCACCGAGACGTCGCCGCTCATGGGTGGCACGCGCCACGGCGGTCTGCTGCCGCTGACACGCATACAGTCGCCCAAGGTATCCAGCTACTCGGTGCCCACCTCCAGCGCCAGCCTTCTGCCCAAGTATACGCCGCCACGCCCCATACCCATAAACACCGCCGACATAGACGTCTCGTCGTCGCGCCATCTCCAGCACAAGCGCGCCGAGGAGGAGGCCAAGCAGCGCCGCGACGAGGAGGCAGCGAAACGCAACAGTTTGGAGAAGAAAGAGAGACTCACAAATCCGGATGGCAGCAGCGAACCGGCAAAGGAAGCTGACGATGAAAACCGACGTAGCAGATCCACCATCAAGCGCAACCGTCCGGTGGTGCGACTGTCCACGGTGCGCTCTCGCAGCAAGGAACGCGATCGCAACTCGAGATCGAAGTCGAGCCGCACCGATGCTTCGCCCGAGCCCAACTCGAAGATCTTCAACGATCTGCCGCGCATGGAGACGGATGCGGCGCCCGAAGTGCAGGTGAGTTGGCGCCAGAAACTGGCCGACGACTTGGCCGCCATACCGGTGTACCCGGCCAAGAAATCGCCCGGCGATCTGATACGCGAACGCTACCTGATACAAGATGCGAATGCGGACGACAAGGACTATGCGGTCAGACGACGCGAAGCCGCAGCGCTGAAGATTGAAGAGGTGGTGAATGCGTCCGCTGAGGAACCAGTCATCGATATCGTTGTCGATCCCGTTGATCTCACAGTGCGCCGCCTCAGCATACCGCAGTGCCCGTCGTTTCATGACATCTGCGAGGACATATCGTCCGACAAGATTGACGATGATCTGAATGCGGGCGCGCTGAGAAGACGCGCCTCTCTCATACAGGAACAGGAGCAGGAATTGCTCAATCAGTTGCAAAAGTCGGCGTCGGGCACGTTCCAGCTAATCCATCTCGAGCGACAAAGCAGTCTCGACAGCTCGGCTGACGAGGTGCATGTGCAAACGGGCGGCACCCGTCAGTCCAAGAAGGGCAGAAAGGTGCGACACAAGATCACCGCAGTAGTAGACGTCGAGAATGCGCCGGTCCTAGCGATGGTGCAGGAGAGAGACGAATCGGCCACAACGCCAGCTGGCAAAGAGGCCGCACCGAAGCCGAAGTTCACATTCAATGTGGAGTCGGTGGAAGAACACAAAATCTTCAAATTGCCCAAAAAGAAGAGTGTGAAAAAGTTGACCAAACCGAAGGAAGTGGTGCTGCCGGAGGGCTTCATGCATGCCCAGCCGAAAGTTAAAACTCCACCAAAGGCCAAAGTGCCGAAGAAGGAGAATTTCATAAGCACGGTGGAGGTTTTCACTTTTGATGCGAAGAACGAAGAGAAACATAAGGTGGAAGAAGAAGAAGATAAAAAGCCTGGGAAGTCAGTGGAAATAATTGCATCTGTATCCGAAAGTAAAAAACTTGAAGAAGCAGTGGACATTCAAGGTCCGAAAGTGCCGAAGAAGGAGAATTTCATAAGCACGGTGGAGGTTTTCACTTTTGATGCAAAGAACGAAGAGAAACATAAGGTGCAAGAAGAAGAAGATAAAAAGCCTGAGAAGTCAGTGGAAATAATTGCATCTGTATCCGATGGTAAAAAACTTGAAGAAGCAGTGGGAATTCAAGGTCCTACAATAATGGCCAAAACTGAAGACATAACATTGAGTAAGGTAGCCAAGACACCAGTGTTGAAGACTTCCGTATCATTGGACGACAAGAAAGAAGCGCCCAAGGTCACGGCGAAAATATCCGCATCTATATCCGAAGGTAAAAAATTTGAAGAAACAGTGGATATTCCAAGTCCTACAATAGCGGCCAAAATTGAAGACATAACATCGACTAAGGTAACCAAGACACCAGCGTTGAAGACTTCCGTATCATTGGACGCCAAGAAAGAAGCGCCCAAGGTTACGGTGAAAGTTCTAGAGAAATCCAAGTCACTTGTGGAGGAATTCAAGTTTCCTCAATCGCCAACAAAGCCTAAAGTAGAGGCACCGAAAATCCCCTTAACGCCAATCAAGTCTAATATAGACACGCCCAAAGTGGAGGAACTTAAGTCTCCGACAACACCAACTACAACCAAGTTACAGTCAGCTAAAGTGCCAATGGAGAAGCCTGCATTGTCTGTAGCCAAATCTAAAATAAAACCAATAGCAGAAGAAGCCCCCACAAGCACAATGCCACCAAACGATTTTAAATCCACTTCCACTCTTACTTCGTCAATCTCCCTAGACACTGCCACCGAGTCTCAGCCGGCGGCAAGAACCCTTCAAAAGACAACATCTCTCAATGTCGAAGAAACAAAGTCACCCACGGCCACGCCGTCTTCCCCACACGAATCGCTACAAAAATCCGACAGTGGCGAGGATTTCTGGGCGCAGATCGGCCATCGCGAGACACTCTACATGACAAAACGCAAAGTGACGCAACTCGAACAACAGTGGCAAAAGTGCGAGGAGCTGCTGAAGTCGCAGAGCACCGAGAACGTCAAAAATCTGGACGATATCAAGACGACAGTGACCACGCAAAAGGCGGAAAAGCTAAAGCAAGCTGAAGACAATGTCACGAAGAGCGGAGACAAGGGCGTGGTCGGGCGCTCGCAGTCCACCGAATCCACTTTGAGTCGCAAAGACGAAAACTTATCGAACAAACTGACCGATAAGGATCACAAATCGGAAGCGAATACGGCTAAAGCGGCGCCGAAAACAGCCGCACCGCAGCCACAAGAAATATCCAAAAAGCCAGACGAGGCGAAAGCAGAAAATGCAAAATCGCCAACGACGCCAACAGAGCCAAATTCATCGTCCGCAACAGGCGCAACGCCGAAAATATATTCCGGGCACGCGGCCAAGTCACCTGAACAAGAAGAGCCGAACAAATTTACGACACCAATTGGCAACAACAGCAAAACTATCAGCGCCGACAAAGACAGAGCGCCCATCAGTTCTACAGTAACAGCAAAAACAGCAACAACAACAACAACACCATCCGTCAGTTCAACCGAAAATGCCACCATTACAGCGAAACACATAAAATCGTCTGTGCCAACAACACCAACAACAATCACAGCTACAAAATCGACAACGCAAACGACAACTGTTGCATCGACGAGCAGTGCACCAACGACACCAACAACCACGGCACCGAAGCAACAACAGGAAATCAAACTGCTCAAACTGTCGGAAGCGGATAAGAAATCGAATGTTGTTGGCGATAAAATCAAATTGCCCCCGACAAATGCCAAAGCAAAAGTTGCCGGCAAAACAGCAGCAACAAAAACATCGCCCAGCACCACAGCAGCGGCTGCCAAAGCGAAAACATCTCCACCAATCTCGACAGCGACGGTGACACCCATCAATGCCGATCAATTCATTGCGCTCGCACCGGCCAAGACGGCCACCACCGCCACGTCACCGACCAAAGCCAAAATGCCGACGTCACCACAGTCCACGACAACAAAAACAACAACAACAACAACAACGGCAGCGGCTGGCGAGAAAGCCAAAACAAAAGCGACAGCGGCGACAACAATGCCTGTCGCCACCCCAGCGACCACACCAACAGTCGCCGCAGTCGCCACCAGAGCGACAACGGCCACCACAGCCGCAACAGCAGCTGCCACAGCGACGACAATAGCGACAGCTACTGCGGCCGCGACTGGCGCAGTCGAATTGTCGCAAGTGGCGGCGGCACGCGGCGGCAAAAATTTATCAAAATTCGCAACAGTGCAAGATTTGGCACAGTGTTTACAAGACGTGGACGCCGATCTAGAGGACTATATACCCTCGTCCGCGGAAAATAGCGATGACGACGACCTAACGGACGACAGTTCATACGATTACTCCAGTGCGGGCGGTCGCGAATACGAGAATCTAAGCGCGAGCATGAAGAAGAAAATACGGCAACGCCGCAAAAAGGAGAAACAGGCCGAACAGGCGCGTTTCGATCCGCAAAAGAAAATCAAAATCGACCCGAGCAACAAGTGCTACGTGAAAGAGGAGGCACCGCGCTTTCCGCTCGTCGCCACGCCGCGTCCACTATGGAAGCGCGAGAAGATCGTCTACCCCGACGAGGACTCGGACGACGAGAGCGGCAGCGAGGAGAGCGGCTCCACCGAGGAGACAGAAGACAGCGAGGAGTGCAGCACGTCCGATGAGGACGAACTGAATGGCGCGAACGCCGCCAACCGTAGTGGTAGTGGTGGTAGCGGTGGGCGTGGCGGCGACAGTGGCGCGGCCAGCAGCACCGCTTCCAAGGATAATTCGGCGATAATACGTATGAGTACGTGCAGCAACGACTCGGGCTTCGAGGGCGGTACAGCGCCCTCCAGCCCCAAGAAAGCGTTGGGTAAGTGACGACTTGCAAACTTTGCTGCCACATAAATTACTGGTAACCACTCGCGAAGGGCTGATAACATTATTGGGAAATTCTGTAAATAAATTGAGATGCAGGGTTGATTTGAAAGCACTCCGTAGTTCGGGAAGTTCGGCCTTAGTCGAGATACTTAGTTTGAAATTTGAAATTGTGTTGCACCCAGTATTTGTTTGTGTACTTGTCGCAGATATAAAATCTCTATTATTTTTCTGGTGGGCACGAGAAATAAAATCGTATGTCGCTTCCCACTTTTCGCTAGCACAATAAATTTCTGCATGCGTCAATGAATTTTATTCGCTTCAGTGCGATCCTTTGCTGCAATACATATCTTTTGATATTTTATATGTTTGTTTGGTTTCCATATGGCAAATATTTACGCTGCCTACTTGAGTTCCAGCTGTTTAAAAGACGTTCGTGTTAAGCGCGTTGCAGTGATGACAGGAAATATGATCGCAAAACAATAAATCCAGTGTGAATTGAATTTAATTCGCAGTTCAATTTAATTTATGAATCACACCATTTTCGACGTGTGTGAAAGACAGTGAGACAGACAGGCAGACAGTGAGTGCAACCAATTAAAATTCAATTCAATGCGCCACCAAACGCAACAAACTTGATGCACAAATTTCGTTCAAGTTGCACAAAGAATTCCCCTTAAATATTTATTCGTTTGAGTAAGCCAATTATTTTTGCATTCGGGCAGCATTCAAAACATCGAACGCAGCAAAATCGCGTGTGCACATAAATTTTTCAACGACACTCTTCCGCTGACGCCTGAGAAAACGCCTCGGTGTCTCTAAAAACGAAAAATGCGCCATACATGTTTTCAACGCGTCGTCGTTGCATAAATTCAAACTATAAAATATTTCTAAACAATTTTGACATTTTTATTTACATTTTGTTTATTTCACTAATCACTTTGCTGCACGTGCAAGGATGCCATTCGATCGATTCCGCGTAATGACCATGTCCGTTTAATTGCTTTATGGATTAAAGCCAAATTGAAAGTCCAATGCAAAATCGACAGCAATGCACTCAATGCATCTGCAAATATTTCAATTTGTCCATATGCACAATTTTTTGCACCAGCAAAGTGCTGCTAAAAATTGTCAAAAAATGTTCTTACAAAAAATTGCAAAAATTCAAAAATGCAAATTGCACTTGCACACTCCACGCTTAGTGGCCGCTGTGCTCGGGACGCGCTGACGTATGAGCAACTTTTGCTATTTCCCGTTTTACAGACATCCACACGCGTCACCGCACGCTTCATGCGGCGCGCACGCATTTTTATGGCATTTCTGAAAATTTCACAAATATACACAACACAATCAGCGTCACAACACTACAACAACAATAACAGTTTTACAAACGAAGCGGCCGACTTTTGCGTTCAAGTGGCAGAAATGTGTTATTTTTTCAATTGCTTACTTTGCTCTTTTACTATTAGGCATACGTGCGCGTGTGTGTGTGTGTGTGTGAATGAGTATGTGTGTGTTTGTACAAGTTTTGCGCCTATTTTAGCGCTGCGCTCACTTGTAACGGCCGTTGAACTCTTTGCGCAGCAATTTTCCACTTTTTGTGCGAAGTGATGTGTAACGATTCGTTATACCTGCTCCCCCCCATGAAACTCCTCCACTACTCAATTATGTTCTAAATTATTTCATCTCTAGACAAGCAGTGCGCCACTCAATCAGCTTGTAGCGAATGTACTTCACTTGTTTGTTTTATTTGTAATGCAAAACTCATTCACATTCATTCGAACTGATTCGATTGTTTCGCTTTCGCGTTAGTTCGATTGTTTTCTGCACTTTTCGGTAGTTCATATGAACTCGTGGCGACGTATTTACTTGGCTGAATGTTAAAATCAAGGTGAATGTTATTGCTGATGCAGCTGTTGTTGTTGTTATATATTGAAGTATGTACATATATGTTGAAAAATTTGCCAAAGCGGATGTGTAAATGTCTTTTTCAATCGACCCCTGTTGTACGAACTCATCCTCATGTGCTGCTAATTTACTGCAATTTAATTGCAGATGTTGCTGCGTCAGCTGCCTTCTTAAGCTTTTTTTATAATGCAAACATTACAGTTCAAAGGAACTCAGTGTCATAAATTGAGTTTTCTTTGAATTCTTGGGTCTTCATTAGAAGTAGCTTCAAATTGTTGGAATACATAAGTATCAAAGTTTTGTTGTTTTGAAAGAGGATAGAAAGGGGTGACTTCGAGATTATTTGCGATTATTTAGAAATATATATATAAACATTTGTATAATCTTGAGAGTGCTTTCTTTATATAAGTTATGTTTCTTGAATTCTTATCCATGAAATTTTTCTTTTAAATAAATAAAAAAAAATATTGCAATCCTAATAAATGTTTTCGACAACCTTTCCATACATTTTATTATGTATGTATGTAATATAATACTTTTCAATCAAATTTGACCCCGTAACATCTACTTTTTTTTCATTTTGGGTTTTTTATGGAAAAGAGTATCTTTAATTAAAAAAACTTTAACTGAGAATTGTAGGAAATCCTTTCTGAATATTTATTGTTTTTAATGAATGTGTAAGGAATCAACACTTTTGCAACATCTCTCCTAGCAATAATCTATTCGAACACAGACAAGCACACAATTAGATCTTCCAATCAAAAACTTCTCAGAACTGTTCTCAACATAACTGAGAGGTTTTTTTTTTAATTATGGTTTGTGTTGTACGAAATGATCGTGATCTATATTCCCTGGGGCTTTGCTTAGTATGTCAGTTCAATTTATACAAAATTGTATACCCACTCTTACGTCCCCTCCAAAGTTGTTATTGTTATTGTGGTTAATATACAAACTGACAAACTTTGTTAAAGCGATTTCCTTGTAGATCCTGATCACAGTATAGACATGTCCCTTCCCTACCCTTCTTTTAGGCCTTTTAATAATTGCATCAAGCCATTAAGTGAGGTTAGAGTGACTGCTAAGTAGGCCACTTTTGGATCCACATGAATAAAACTTTTTTTTGCACATTTTCTTCGTATTTCCTCGTCCAGAAATACAATACTTGCATATAAATAACTTCCCACACTGTCATTCAAAATCGAAACAAAACAAATATTATGCCTTGGAGGTATTAGAGCATTTCAAAACGATTTTTCTTAACTTTGCAACACTGTCCATTTCAGTTCTACAATTAATTTAAATCAATTAATACTCTTTCTTTCTCTTTTCTTTCTAAAATCTTCTTTTCCAATTTACACTTCCCTTGACACCAAAAAACTACAACACATTCTTACATCAACTTTCGTGTTTTGACTCAATTGCAAAGTGCAAAATTCACCTTCAGCATCTTTGCGCATGCAACAGTCCTTAACCGAAAATAAAGAAAAACTCATAGAAATATTTATTAACAACCAATTGAGTTATTTTTTTCATCTCTATGTTTATAAAACAAAACAATAATTCGGCAAAGTTTGTAATACGCAAAAAATTGGCTGCCAAGTAAATGAAAAGTGTGGCCAAAACAAAGTATTGTTTTTGTTTTCTCTACAAAATACATTTGCGTCACACGTGAGTGAAATATCTATACCTACATACCTACCTACATACGTCTGTTTGTAGATAGTACATATATACATACATATATAAATACGTACAGTATATAAAAGATTAATTGGCAGATTAGCACAGCGACCATTTGTTTGGCCACTCAGCAACGCGTTTTTATATCGACGTTGTACAATATCGGCACATATACATATACATATATTCATATATAGTACATTAAAAACAGTGTTGTAGGAATATGTGATTCGAGCACACGCTGCAAGGCGTCAAACTCTTCATTGATGTGTACCAAATATTTCATTTTATTTCCTTTCATTGCGGAAAACGTGACCTCACACGGACCAGGTCGTTAATGTCTGCCATGTGTCTCCCATAGAAAGTAAAAAATAATAATTTAATTTCGGTTTCTTCCATAACACATGGCATTTGACACATTTGTCTTTGCTCCGCTCGACGACAGAATGCGATGTGAATTGTCACAAGAAATGTGAGCGTTTAACGGCCAATTTGTGCGGCGTCAATCAGAAGCTGATTGTGGAAGCGCTGGCCTACGTGAAGCGAGGTAAATCCCACATATGGCAAATTGAAATCGAATTGAAATAGAAATAATTAAAAAAATATAAAAATATAAAAAATGAAAAAAAAAACAAGTCTTGAAAACAATGAGCAATTGTAGCGCAATAGCTTTAATTAATTTTTTAATTCCCAAGTATCTGTTTTTCTAATTTCAATTGATTTCACTCGAAGCACCGAACATCACATGCACTCCTGTTGTGTTGATTTTTTTCCTATAGTTAGATAGCATTTTTTTTTGCCTTTTCATTGCTTTATTTAAATTTCCTTAGATTTGTTTTGAATTTTTTATTTTTACCTTAATTGTTCTTTTTTGTTTTTCGAACGCGCTTGCAATTCCACGTACAGCCCAAATGCGACATAGTGCGCCCAGCGTGTTGGCCAAAAGCGCTCACTAAGTAATTAGTTTATTTCTGCGCCATTAGCAGGCAATATTTGCTGAAATTACACACAATTTATTTTTAGAGAGCAGATGCAATATTCTCGCGCCACAATTAAGACACCGCTTCCAATGCGCTGGCAGCGATACGTCGCAGATGAGACAGAACTCAAAAAACTATCTAGACGCCTCTATGAATGTTATAAAAAGTAGATTTGAGAATTGCCAAACTTTTCAACTATTTATTATAATTTAAAAAATGTATGATGACTTTCTATTGAAGTTGCTGATCTATCAAAACATTTTCATATAACATTTTATTTTAAAAAGTTCTATGTTTTCAATTTATCTCACATTGTGGGGCCAAAAAACTTAGTATAATTTGTCATTTGTTGTTATTATTGCTGCCATTCCGGCTTAATCGATGTTGCGCTTAGGATTCTATTTTTAACATTTGGCAACTGCCAGCGCCCAGTTGAGGCATGAAATGTGCTCTTAAGTGCAGCTATTTGGCGTCCATATTCTCCTAATAACATTTGAATTTTATAGCAAACACTTTCAACATTAATCATGCCACTGAATTGTTTCACGTACATGTGTGTTGCTAAAACATTCGAATTTTAAAATTATTTTTAAAACTAGCCATAAAAAAAATTCAATTTGTGATGAAATACAAACTTTGTGTAAAGATTAGAAATGTGTTTGCATAAAAACGAGTGTTTCTACGACTGTGTTGACCACCACCAGTGTTGACTACCATCAATGCGAAATATTAAGCATAAAAGCATTATGTGTATTAACTTTCTGCAAAACTCTGATAGAGCGTCCTCAACTTGGTGAAGCTGAACGAAGCCCTTAAGTAGAGTCCGACCAATTAATCGGCATCGGCTAGTATCGGCCAATCAAATTGGTATCGGTATCGGCCAATAAAATAAGCATCAGTATCGGCCTTTTTTGGCCGATGCCACTCGGCCGTTTTATTTTTATTTTTTTTTTAAGCTGAATCGCACTATGGTTCTTTTTTATACCTCGCTTTCTTTATTTATAAAATTTTTATCGGCATCGGTCTGACTCTACTGTTTAGTTTTCCCATAGTTTAGCCTGGGCCAGATTTTCTTAAAATCCTATATGAGCGTTTCGTTGCCAATGGTATATAAAGAGGGAAATTTTGTAGAAAAAAAATCATAAAGTAGCGAATAAAAATAATGAGTGTCCAAAATTTTATCTGAAATACAAAGCTATCAAACTTTGAAATTTTGCCATTCTATTTCAAGATTTTATTTACTTAACAACTCATTTTTCATAAGCCATATCACTTGTCTGACATATGCATAAGTGATGACAATATTTATCTATGTCAAGTACAAATATTGACAGCAAAATGACAGTTCTTCAATAGCCCCTGAACCAGTTGCAGCTTCTATTGAATTTTAACAATAAAATATAATTTTTCTTAAATCTTTAGTTAAAGGCTATTTGTCCCATTTTTTTTTAAGATTTCCTTGAAACGTATGCAAAATGAATCAAGCTTCTGTCTCATCACTCAAATTTTCATATGCAAACCTCAGATATCATTCAAAGTTAAAAAAGTAAATATAATAAAAAATATGCAAGCAACTTTTTTCACTTTTTTTATATTAACTTTGTGAGGTTTAACAAACACTATGACATATTAATGAGTTCTTAGTACTAGTAAAAATGGCATGTGATGTTCCGGTGGGCTTTCTTTCTGGTATTTTGGCTCATGGTAATCGTTTTTGCATAACTCAGGTGCACGCGAAACAAGAGAATCACCCAGTACACCGCCCAGTTCAAATCCTGCGTATGAAATCGAAGCCAACGATGAGCATGATGGTATGGTATTCACTATATAACTCCATAATTTTATTGTATATATGTAGTTGAAATAATTATTAATAGCCTCATTTTTTTATTTTTTTAATTAAAATGTGTTTGCAAAACTTATAAAAATATTATAAAAATAATAAAATAACTAATACCTTTCAATGAATTTATTAAGCAACAATCCGTTCGAATCCGACCAACACAAAGCTGCAAACAATAAACTTTGCTCCCTTCGAAATGCATAAACATGTAATTTCAAATTACAATTCTTCTGTTGAATCATGAAAAAGTGTTTTATTTTAATTGAAAATTAATTCAATTAACTATTCAAATGAAATTTTAAATCATTCGGCTACACGCTTCAATATTTATAAAATCAGCAACTCATATTTTCTCGCACTTGGCGCATGTTGCCACCTTGGCAGAGGCCACTCCGCATCCCGGGCAGCATCTGAAACATGTCGACAGCCAACTGTGTTGTGCAGTTGCCGACAAATGGCCATAAACAAAATGTCAGCCTAATTGCTTGCACCGCCAAAGCAACGAGCACATTATTCACCAAACAAACACACAATTAGAATATAAATATGAGAAATTATTGTGGCAAACTTAATACTCGAACTATTTGTGGACAGCGCGGCGCGGTGCCGGCGGCGCGTTTGTTGTAAGACCTGTCGGTAGGTGCAATAGACGCAACACATTTGCCGTGTTGAAGATGTGATTGGCCGAATATCGCCCAAAATTGCGCCACTAAATCGTTTCTCGCGCGTTGGCCGCATCAATATAATTTATGAAGCATGATTTCAAGTGCTGCTGCGCGGATTTATTGCGGCTTGCAGCAGACGGCACTACACAAATATTTACATAGCCTTTGCTGTAGTGGTTGTTGTAGTTGGATTTATTTTTCTAAAATCGCCTACAGATTTGTGAATTTTTGAAATTGAACGGAACGAGACGCAGAAAGTGGCTTTGTTTATTATACAAACGATTAGTGTTTGTTGTTATTGCAGCGTGGCGAGTGGTTACCAGATGTTTTCATTATTGATTTAATTATGTTGTAAATTCGATTAACTGTATTTTAATACACCAATTTATGGAATTTATATTTTGTTGCTAATGCAGAGACGTCATATACATTTTCGCAATTCCAAAAGTCTGGACGTTTTACGCCGCCGGCAACAGTTATACCTAGATTTAAGAATTACTCAGTGGACGATTTCCACTTTCTGGCGGTGCTGGGCAAAGGCAGCTTCGGCAAGGTGCGTAAAAGTCAAGGAACGGCCTCTCCGACTATAAACTAATGCCGCGTATTTGGTTTCTCGCTATCGTTGCAGGTGCTGCTGGCCGAATTGCGCGACACCACCTATTACTACGCTGTCAAGTGCCTGAAGAAAGACGTTGTCCTTGAGGACGACGATGTCGACTCGACACTTATAGAGCGTAAAGTGTTGGCCTTGGGCACAAAGCATCCGTATTTGTGTCACCTGTTTTGCACATTTCAAACTGAGGTGAGCGCACACAAATTTTTACTCAACTAATAAAACATTTATTTATTAGCCAAACACATTTACAAACTTTTTGTTACATAGTGACTTATGCTTACACTGCGCAAAAATTAATTCGTGCACTGCATTTGATATATCAACATTTTCTTCCTAATTGCTTTCGAGTGTGTTTACTTGGCTGGCTGTCATTTATTTTCGTACAGTTGTTGTGTTATTTTTACACATCGAGCAATAACATTGGCCACAATTACAATTGAATAGTTTCGCTGCATTTGCAGACGTTGACGTTTTTTTGTTTGAATACGGCTGACGATTAGAGCACTTGAGAATAATATTGAAACTGTATTGAAATCACAAAAGGAATTACATTTTGTATGCATGTATGGAAAAAGATATTGAAGTAATGCGAAAGTTTGAAGCACTTTACTGATTCCTCAAGTGATAACACCGCCGACAGTATTTTTCACATCAGGAAAAATGCATATGTGCGTGAAACTAGTAACCAATTCATTAGAATTTCAACTTCCGCCTTTTTTTTAATAACTTTCGAACCACTAAAGTTAGAGTAATGAAATTTTGACACGTGTTCAAGGAAATTTTGGGTTTTAACATATTTACTTTTCAAGAAAATTCTATATAAATTTTCAAGGATATAAAGGGTTAAAATTTTCAAAGGACCCTTTTCATATTCTTTTTTTTTTAAATAGATAAAAAAATCAATTTTATTTAAATTCCTTTCCTCTTTCATTCGATATACATATCGCTATATTCTAACGAGGTTAAGTATTTTTTATATTTTTTTTTATTTTTATATCCTTCAAAATTTTGAAGTCCTTTTAAAAGGACAAAGGATGTAAAAATGAAAAACTGAGTACGCAGTATTACTATGTTTGATCTCTAGTTTCACGCCCATATGGATTTTTTCCGGTGTGAAAATTTTTTTTTTTATTTTTGTTGCACGGTGTAAGAGACTAGAAGTAGAAAACTTAAACACTTTGGGCAGTGTTCAATATGACAGAACTTTCTTTCTTTCGCTTGATGAAACTCGGCAGTACAATCTCGATAATTCGGATACTCGCTAATACGGACAACGCGATAATCCGGACACCCAATTGCTTTCTATTGTTGCCTCTGTAATCCGGACATCACACCTTTTTTTACCTCAAAAATCCGGGCACTCATTTTTATCTAATTTTTTTACGGGGACTCCCAGTTTTCTACTTCATTCTTATAGTTGAAAAAAAGAAATTCTAAACAATAAATAAATAAATAAATAAATTATGTCGCGGAAAGTCACTTCGTCAACTGGCAGTGGAGTCGACAATTTCGACAATTTTTACAGACTTGAAAGAAAACTTGCTAAATGAAAATTACAAATTTCTTTCAAAATCATCAAAAATGTTTATAACATATTAAAAATAAAATTTTGAAAAAGTTATTTTAATTCAATAAAAAATAAGTTTCATTTGTGTTCAGCAGTATTTTTATATATTTTTTTGTCATCTTGGTAATCCGGACATTTCGATATTTCGGACAGTGCCTGGTTTTTAATTGTCCGGATTATCGAGATTATACTGTATATATAAAAATATATATATTATGTTAAAGCTACATAGAACTATTAAAAATGCCTTGTAGAGTTTCCATGCTCCTAGAGATACTATCAAATATATATAAAGAAAAAGCCCAAAGTTATGGGGTTGCAAAGAAAGATAACCATACAGAGGACTTTGGATGTCCAAGGATTCGATAAAGGGTCTTGAAGGAAATATAAATTGTATGTAATAAAAAGCGGTGATCAGCCAAACTCAACGTGATTATTACGAGCCGTTGGCCTATAGGAGAGCATACAGTCTGAATAAGCATCCTTCATCCTTTGGTAATCCAAATGAGAAGGGAACCATTGGGCACTTCCTGTGCACAAGGTCAGCCTTAACAAGAAGCAGTATGAAAACGCGGTTATAAGGGAAATTTCTAACAGAAAAACCAGCGATCTGCTGATGATCATTAACGCCTCGAACTGGGTTTGAAACAGCCAAGGTTCGAGATGGTCTAATTAATGGATATCTAATGTGTTAGCGCTAATTGGATGTCCGGGATATAGACAGCCTAACCAACCAACCAACCATGACAATATGAATATAAAAAACCCAAAAATCTAACGATGTATAAAAATAGAATCCATGTATCTTAGAAAGAACTATTGGAGCTCCTATGATCAATATTGGCGTTGATTGGATTTTCCTTTGAAATAAAGACAATTTTTAGCCCTAATTCCCAGAATTTTAAAAGTAACATAAACCTAGAAGTGAAACTGTCAGTTTTATATGAGCCAAATTACTGAACAAATTTGTTTAAAAACTACAAAAACTGGCCTCGGCAGCCAGTACTCCCAACTATAATTAGTTATAATATTATAGCTATATGTATTATAATTAATTGTTTAAATAAATAAATAAATATAAATACAATATAAGTCTTACATTCCATTAGAGGATTACATAAAATAATGGGATCGAAAATCTTTTGGATTTATCACCATTTGAAATCTTTAGTAAGACTGTAAGGCTCACTTCTGGGGTTTAGGGTTACAGGAATAAATACAAAGGCACAGATTAAGCTTTTGCTGTGGAAAAAAACACTCAAAATAGAAGTTATAATAACTCTCTCTACTCCATAACGATCAACTTTGCCTTCAGAAGTGATTTCGTCTTCAATGTAACATAACAAAAACCGATCTGTGTTTAATACATCACTTCATGCATAGCCGCATTCATTGATCCAAACACTCAATGCAAATGTATGCTCAGACTTGTATGGTACAAGAATACGCTTTGCTTTGTGTAGACACGCGCGAAGGAAACACTAACCGATTTGTCATTTAATTGCCCCCGAGACAATGACGCGCCACACCTGCCGTGCGAACTATCAGAAAAGCCTCAACGCTCAGCGTACGTGCCCGTACAACCGCAACGGCATTTTGTGCAATTTTATAAAATCAGTGGTGCAAAAACAAAACGGAATCCACAAACAACACACAATACAAATTAAATAAGAAAGGTGAAATTCTATATTTAAACCTAAAGTTGACCATCGACCGATGAATTGCGGCATCGCAGCCGAAATGAACACGGCCGATTTTTATATGTGGATCAGGGCGTTTGATTTGAACTAGTTGCATTGTTTTATCACATTGTTTTAATGCTTACTGTGTTGGTTGTTGTTGTTGTTGGTTAGGCAAAAGAGGAGGAACCTAAACGTGGGGCGCTGGCGCACGCCTCTGACAGCAGGCGCAATTGTTCATTTCGACAGAAAATTCTGCGACAATTTGTCGCTTCAGACTTGTGGCGAGAGAGAGAGAGAGAGTGATAAGTTGTAGTGGCAAAAGGTAGACGCCGCCGAAGCGACAAGTGTTCCGGTCTGTTCTCTAATCTCGCTCATTCTAGACATTATTTTCTTCTTTGCGTACTTTCTGTTCCTTTTTTTTGTTATTGTGTTTTGTACGCAATTTCGCATTGACATCGTTACACACTAACAACTAATTGTTTATGACTGCGAAGGTGAATATCTCAACTGTCAGAGCTGTCACAACAGCTTCCAATCATCCATCTTTCAATATGGATGAGCAATCTTTCAAATCCCACTAACAAGTTATTTTTACTTTTCTCTTTGTATTGCGCAGAGTCATTTATTCTTTGTGATGGAGTATCTGAACGGTGGCGATCTCATGTTTCACATACAGGAAAGTGGCCGCTTCTCGGAGGAGCGCGCCAGATTCTATGGTGCGGAAATTATATCGGGGCTCAAGTTCCTGCACAAAAAGGGCATCATCTACAGGTGATTGAATTTAATAAGCACAAAATTGAATTGAACAATCTAATTTTTAATTTAATTGACTTTATTTGATGTCCGATTATAATTAAATGCTGCGTGCGCAGGGATTTGAAATTGGATAATGTGTTGCTGGACTACGAGGGCCATGTGCGCATTGCCGATTTTGGAATGTGCAAGTTGCAGATCTATCTGGACAAGACCGCGGATAGTTTTTGCGGTACACCAGATTACATGGCGCCCGAAATTGTTAAGGTAATTATTCAACTGTTTACACATGAATTCCATTTATAAATTAATTTCACTTTGCCACTTGTAATCAGGGCGAGAAATATAATCAGAATGTCGACTGGTGGTCATTCGGTGTGCTGCTCTATGAAATGCTAATCGGTCAGTCGCCGTTTAGCGGCTGTGATGAGGACGAGCTCTTTTGGTCCATTTGCAACGAGATTCCATGGTTTCCGGTGTACATATCGGCCGAGGCCACAGGCATACTGAGAGGAGTAAGTTTTCGTAGTCGCGAGCTCAGCGCCTCCACACCTACTAACTTTCACTCTTTCCACTTCGACTCACAGCTACTCGAGAAGGACTACACGAAGCGAATAGGTTCGCAGTACAGTCCGGCCGGTGATATAAGCGATCATATATTCTTCCGACCCATCGATTGGCATTTGTTGGAGAAGCGACAAATGGAGCCACCATTCAAGCCACAAGTGGTGCGTTTGGATTGCATTTTGCTTGTCAGTAAAATGTTAAATAATAAATAAACTATTCCTTATCTGCCACACAGAAACATCCGCTCGATACGCAGTACTTCGATCGCGTCTTCACCAGAGAGCGCGTTCGCCTCACGCCGATCGACAAGGACATACTGCAGTCAATGGATCAGAAACAATTCCTCGGCTTCACCTACACCAACCCACACATAACGCTGGATTAAGGCATTGCAGCAAACGAAATTTAAAATTGTGTAGACCAAGTTGATACAAAAAAAAGGGGAAAATATAAATTTCAATAGCTCGAATTCGGCGCATCACTTTACAATCAACGGTTATAAGAAATATTTTTGCAGATTGTACACAAAAAATCTATCATCTGCAAGGAGTTTAATTTAGTTTGTTGAAACCAGTATTTAAACGAATATATCATGTGACATAAGAGTGTAAGTGTTGTAATGAACATTCGTTGAATAAGACCGCACACACAATGCAATTGTTGTGAACATTTAGTTGCCAACAGTTGATTGGCGCCACCCATTCATTCAGTCAGTGCGTGCCACAAACGGCACGCAAATGCATCGCTTTATCCTTTACATGCGTCCTTAATATGCGGCCTAGTCAGCGTATAGCTTGTCTCTGTAATATATTTACTACCTGTAGTTGTTTTAGTTAATAATTATAGCTAATTTTTTGTATGCGCCCTCATGTAGCCATAAGTTGGAGTCAACTCCAGTGCATAGTTTATTTCAAGTGGATATGCAAAAAACAAAACAGAGCGAATTAAAGCAAATCAATTGCATTAGTTGTAAGAGCTAAATTAATTTAATCTAGTCAAGTCTATTTATAAAATATAAAAATAATAAATATAATAAAATATAACAAAAATAGTTTTATTTGTATACAAAACACTCACACACACACAAACACACACACATACAATGCATAATTTATATAATCGTAATATGTAGTTTATGCGAAATTTGTATGTTTAAACTTAGAGTATGAATACAAAACATACATACATACATATGTATGTACATGTGTACGTACTAGTAACTATATCAAAAATATAATCAATAATGTACTGTAAAAAACATTTCACAAAAATACGAATAAAAAATTTTGAAAAATCAAATCGAAATTTTTACTGAAATGAAAATGATTCGGTTGAAGGCGAATTATCGCTTTGGCTTAATGAAAAAAATGTTTACTTCAAACTAAGTCTTTGGCTTATTCCCTGCTTTCAAATCTATAAACTTGAACGATTTTAGTTAGATTAATTTGAATTCAAGCCCAACAAAAATATTGTTTTCCATATCCGACATTAATTGCTTTCGTTCAACTGATTTCTACTACATCTGAAACCTTAAATCAAATGTTCAGCTTATCGAATGCTCTGAACAGATTCACAGTCGGCCAAAAGCATCAAACTTGAATTGTTTATGTAAACAAATACGACTAATCATTTTACGAAACATTTGGTACTCCACACAATATTTTCAACACTGCATAACAAATCTGCTGGTAGCCCAAACTCTGAGATTGCACATCTCTTGTTTAGACTTTTCCAACAGTCTGCGGTGAGGCCCATTAATATTTATTGCAGTCACGGCGCATTTCCAATGCACCACAACACTTTATTTTTGCTGTTTCGAATAGCTAATTGAAATCAAAACTAATAAATTATATTTACCCAAATTGTTTTTCAAATTATATATCTAAAGACAAAATGCAGTCAAAAATAAACCAACAATTAATTAACATTTTCCAATTGTTGTGTTGTGTTGCATTAACGCCGCGCAACATTTACACAAACATTGAACTTGAAATTGCCAATGCCCTTACAAAAGTTTCGTTGTTTGGCCTTTCCCTCTTTATTTTCGTAGTAAAGTTTTTGTTTTTTGTTTTTCTTCTGTTTAGTTGTGCGCTTTCAACACGCTTTTGCATAAGATGTCAGTTGATTAATTTGTCGACATATATTTACTTTTATTAACAAATATGGCTACCAATAAAAACATATCAACACATATATATAAATGTTTGAAAAGATGCCTCTTTTCAAACTCATGAATAAATATTTATGACCAATAAAAAACGTTACCTACTTATATTTTGAATTTTTTATGGATTTATGGAAACTTGTCGCAATTTGTTTGTCAGATAGGTAATTTATATGGGAAATATACATAAAAAGATAATGAAATAATTGTATAGCTACTTTAGCTGTTTTTGCGGTATTCTGTTGATAACAAATTTTCGCAAGCCACATAAAAAACACTGAAATTGAATAAAACTCGCATTACCTAAGTGACTAATTGGTTCAAAATCTCTACATTAATTATAAAAGCCCTTCTTTGTAGATTAATATGGACGACTTTATGATTTCAATATACAAGGACCCTTTGTTAAACAAGTATTGGTAAGTTGCAGTGAGGAGTAATGACCAAAAGAACAAGAATAATTGAATTTCATAATAATTTACTGATCCAGCGACATACTTACTGCCACCTACTTACTTGTCCCACCTGCTTACTGAGCTGTTGACTTCACTCAAAACTGACTCACTCAATTCAGGTGTTAAGAGATTTTTGCACACTTTTGTAATAGCTTATCACTTCCATACACTTTTATATACCATTAAGGGGGGGTAAGGGTTTCAGCGAAAAAAAAAACCACTTTTCTTATGAATTTTTTTTGAAAGTATGGATTGATCAAATTTATTTAAACCTTTTGTACATTATTAAGCATACTTTTAACAATATTCTGTCATTTTTTCATGCAGAAATATTACAAAACAAGCCGGTGACAGAACGTCTTTGAAAAAATACAATTTGCGGTGTTCGCTGTATTTCGGTCGGAAATTAACTTAAATCAAAAACCATTAAAATTTAGTCAAAGTATTATCAAATCCTCCCCCCAACGTTCTTCGATTATTTTTTTTTTCATTTAAAAATTTTTGGTGGTCATCTAAAGTGTAAACTGCTATTTCCCACGAAAAATTCCGCCATTTTGTGGATGGGAAACCCCCTTAATGTAAAAAAACGTTGGGGGGAGGTATTTTATATGTAGAAAATGTGTACCAAGTTTCAAATGAATTGGTTTAGTAGTTTTTAAATGACAGTGAACACGGACTTTGAAAAAGTACTTTTGAGACCAGAACAATAGAAGAGAATAAGCTAAGAATACCTGCACTAAAGGACAGGGGACTAACTATAGGGGACCATAACTTCAAGAATTTTGCTCCGATCGACTTAAAATTTTGAGAATATATTCTTGAAATGTTAAACAATAAGATAAGACAAAATTTTCGAAAGTGTAAAACCTTAACCTCCCCCCCCCTTAATCAACATTTGCTTCACATGATGCACCAATCCTCCTCATGTTTCACTCGATCATTAAAGCTTCGAGCATTAAAGTTGCTGCAAATCAAACTAACCAATCACTAAAGAAATCATTAAGTATCATCACAAAAGTTTAATCGTTAAATCACGTATATATATCGGGTGTTTTTTTTAGAGGTTTGTTTTTCGAATAGAGATAAAACTGGCATTTTGTGGTCAAATCTAGCAACTCTAATGTCATTTATGTTCAGTTTGGTTTGCCATTTCATCATGAACAGGTTGACAAAAGAACAACGCTTGCAAATCGTGCAAATTTATTTCGAAAATAATGGTTCAGTTCGCGAAGTTTACCGCAAGCTCCGTCCATTTTATGGTCGACATAATCGTCCATCAGAGCAATTAATTCGGTTAACCATGCGTCGTTTTCGCACTACGTTTACTCTATGTGATAATACACATCCGCAGAGACGTCGAACAGTGCGCACCGAAGAAACAATTGCCGCTGTAGAGCAAAATGTTGAAGAGGACCCAGTCAGAAGAGGAGTCAGTTACCGTTAATGGAGACCGGTATAGAGCCATGATAACCGACTATTTTGTTCCCGAATTGTACCTGTAAATTGGCCACCAAGATCGTGTGATTTGACACCATTGGATTATTTTCTTTAGGGATATGTGAAGTCGCTCGTCTACGCCAACAAACCAGAAACGTTAGGGGACTTGGAAGCCAACATTCGTGGCGTTATTGCCGACATACGGCCCCAAATGCTCGAAAAAGTGGTTGAAAATTGGACCTGTAGAATTGGCTTTATTCGAGCCAGCCGCGGCGGCCACATGCCCGAAATCATATTTAAACATTAATGGCATAAAATTATCCTTCCAATAAAGCCAAATTGATGGACATTAAAACGATTTTCTTGTGTTTTATTTCAATTCGAAGTTCTATACCTCTAAAAAAAAACACCCGATATAAGTAGTATATATCGTAGATAGTACGATTCGATCATTGCCAATAATTTCATTATTGTAAGCCAAGGTACAGCGACAATTGTGAGCGACTGTCAATAGAAAGACGCAGAATTGCCAACATATCTGCAGCTGAAGCCAGAAAACAAAAGCAGCAATTACCGGGAAGAAAATTTTACTAAACTAAAAACCTTTACTATTTTGCGTAGTGCGTAGTGGGTGGGGCGCCGGTATTAGTATATGAAACGCCCACACCGGAAACAAACAAACCCCACACACACATGAGCACTTTCGATGTTGGAACAGACAGCTACTCGGATTTTGGCATAACGGAAATGAACATGGATGGCAATGCGGAGAGTTATCGCTTTGAAACGACGCTGCCGCTGCGCATTGGTCGAGTTGCTGCTTACTTTCATGGAAAGGTAGTCCAAGTCATATTTTAATTGCATTTGTGTATAATATTTTTGTATTTACTTAATATTTATGAGATTTTATTTATTCTGTAAACTTAACAAAGTCTTATTATTAAAATTGAAATAAATACAAAAAGAAAATTGTTGGCCTGTTTGTGACACAAAAACTAGAAGTGGCCTCTTTTCATTGATTCTGACAGTAAATACTGCTAGTAAAATATATTAAATAAAGGCAATCATCAAAAAAAAAACGAATCAGGGAACTAAACTTTATCAAGCTGACATTTTATTTTTATTTATTTAATTACAAGTAGTTGAAAGTAGACTACCCCGCAACCCAGAACCGACCAACCAGTGCATCCCCAGCAAACCAAATCATATCGAAATGATATAGAAACGATATCGTTAAAGCGAGAATTTTTCTCGTTTTCGAGTATTGCTAAAGTGTCTAAAATGATATCGAGAACGAGAAAAATTAAACTATCGTAACGATCTCCAGAATTTCGAAAATCTCGATATCGTTACGATATTGAAATTGTCTTATCCGAGATATCGTAACGATGTCGAAAATTTTGAAAATTTCGATATCATTTCGACAGCGTTATTTTTCTTGTTCTCAATAGCATTTTGGATACTATTACGAAAACTTATTTATAAAATTGTAATAAAACGCATATTTTGCAGTACTGTCGCATGGCCAGTCCATTATTCAAATCAAATAACGATTATAAGTACACGTAAACTCGGTTTTAAATGCGCGCACGTTCACGAAATCACAATTTTTCGTTTGACAAAAAAATATTTCATTTGACTTGAAAATATCCAAAATCTTCAAGGCAAAAAATTCAAGCATTATCGAGATTATTTCGAGAATTTGTCGCTAAAAATTTGTATCGAGAAATTGTTTTAGGGTCAGTAGTTCTGTTGGCACGCCTTGGAAAAAGAAAAACTCATAATGAAGAATCATAATGAAGTTAGACTCCAAGTAGTAAGAAAAATAAAAGGTTCATGGCAACAAAGTCAATTGCTTAACTTGAAATTAGTAGTGAAATGTTTATGTATTCTATGACAAGAATCAGAAGTAGAAGAAGAAGAAAAGGAAGAAAACTGACTATAGTTGCCAACATACCTGAGGGAAGTGATATCTCAAGAATGATAGAGAAGGAAAAGTAAGACCCAAGGTAGATCAAGACTGGAAAAAGGAGAAAATAATTCAAAGTTGCTCGCATGCTCTAGAGATGTGAATCCTCCTATCTCTTACGCATACAACGACAACGAAACTAAGATCCAGCTGGAAGGGGCCTGCTGTCTGCTGGTAAGCAAATTTAGTCTTTCAATTTCGCGACCACCTTATGCGATCCTTAACGTTCAAAATTTTGAAAAATTGAGCCAATCTCGAAACACTAAACAAATCTAAACGAACCCATTTCACACCTCTCTTAGGTGCTTGTCATCTTGCATCCAAAAATCTATCAAAATTTGTAAACTTGTGCAGTTGAATTAACGCATTTATTTATATAATCAAATTGCAATTAAACCTTGATACCTTAATTTATTTATTGAATGGAATGAATAACTAACCATATCGATCATCAGGCATAGATATAAATACATATTAAATTACAATCGCTGTCAACGCAAATCACGAATCCACTTCATAACCTAACAGGAAAAAAAATATATGTAACAAAAAATTTGCATAATTTTGCAATCAATGCAATTTTCAATTCGAAAGGTTTAAAAATAGTTGCAAGATCTCCAACGCCTGCTGGCGCCAAATTAATTAGAAAAAGTTGTAAAGAAATCAATAAAAAGAGTATAACCCATCAACAAAGGAAGATGGCAGCAAGCAGAGTAGCGTAGAAATGAAATGTAATGGTCGAACGGCAGTGGACCGGACTCATTAATTAAGGTGTAAAATGAAGAAAACAAAAACGCCAAAAATTATTACAACACACCTCGATGTTGTTTAATGAGGAAGCGTGAGCGCAACCTGCCAGCTGAGCGTCACTGCTTACCAGCTGAGTGGGGCGCCAAGCAGTCAAGTCGAATTGTGTGCGCGCGCGCATTGTTGGCGCTGATGACACAGCGATGATGATGCCAAATCCCAAAAGCGGCCACCAACCGAAGTCACGGTAACAACAACTAAGAGCCGAAATAGCGGACACATTAAATCGATTGGCCAACGGTTTGTTTTTGGTTAGCGTCGGATTGCTATTTCACTAAAATGCAAACCTGGCGCGTAGAGTTCGAGCTGGAGTAGCTGGTGCAGCTGAAGCCACAGCGGCCCATTTACCAGCACATATCTGCACGTCTACCTGTCTGCTCTGTCCGTTTGCC
Source organism: Melieria crassipennis (assembly GCA_963668005.1). Classification (NCBI taxonomy): domain Eukaryota; kingdom Metazoa; phylum Arthropoda; class Insecta; order Diptera; family Ulidiidae; genus Melieria; species Melieria crassipennis. The sequence goes on along the minus strand of OY764962.1, from coordinate 6,133,083 downwards.
GACTCAATGCAAATAAGCCCCAATAATAGTTTACAGCTCGAATGTTTTGTTTTGGTATAAAACGCCGACTACTCACTTAAATTGTATCAGTCGCAATTTACAAACACCACTCGGCGGAGTTTTCTATCTCAACGAGAAACCACATCTGAAAATTCCCAATATGAAGGTGCGTAGCGGCAGCAGTACCGACAGGACATTCAAAGGACTAATTTTGTGATCACTCTTGGCATTTGCAGATCTTCGTGTTAGCCACACTGGTGGCAACGTGCTCGGCCGGCATTATCGGGCTCGGCGAAGGTGGTTCGGCTGGTGGATACAGCGGCGGCGGAGGTGGCTACAGCCTTGGTGGCGGTGGCGGCGGTGGTTATTCTGGCAGTGGTGGCTACTCTTCCGGCGGCGGTGGCGGTTACAGCCTTGGTGGCGGTGGCGGCGGTGGTTATTCTGGTAGTGGTGACTACTCTTCCGGCGGCGGTGGCGGTTACAGCTATGGTGGCGGTGGCGGTGGCGCAGTAAAAACCATCAAAGTTATACACGAGCAGGGTGGTGCCATTGGCGGTGGTTTCAGTGGCGGCTATTCCGCAGGCGGCGGCGGTGGTTTAAGTGGCGGCTATTCCGCAGGCGGCGGCGTTGATTTCGGACACGGTGGCGGCGTCGTAGGTGGCGGCGAAGTCAAGACCATCAAGGTTATACACGAACACGGTGGCCCTGTTGGCGGTGGCTTCAGTGGAGGATTTCCCGTAGGTGGCGGCGTCAGTGACGGTGGTTACAGCTATGGCGGTGGTCATGGAGGCGGTGCCATTGGCGGCGGTGAAGTCAAAACTATAAAAGTAATACACGAACAAAGTAGCTCCGTTGCCGGTGGCTTCGCTTCAGGCGGCGGCGGCGGTGGATATAGTTATGGCGTTGGTCATAGTGGTGGCGCTGTTAGCAGTGGCGAAGTTCAAACCATCAAAGTCATTCACGAGCAGGGTGGCGCCATTGGCGGTGGCTTCAGTGGTGGCTTCAGCGGTGGCTTGAGCGGTGGCTATGCTTCAGGCGGCAGCGTTGGCGGTTTCAGCTATGGCGGTGGTCATGGTGGCGCGATCGGCGGGGGCGAAGTCAAAACGATCAAGGTCATTCACGAGCAAGGCGGTGTCGCTGGCGGCTACAGCGACGGCGGCTACTCTGGCGGCGGCGGTGGATTCGCCGATGCCGGCGGTTATGCAGATGTGGGTGCCGGAGGCGGTGCTGGTGGCGCTGGCGGCTACGACGACACCTTCGAAACGTTAAAATCACTCAAGGTCATTGGTGCGCTTGGCGGCGGACTGGGCGGTGCTGGTGGTGCCGGCGGCGTTGGTGGACCATCGAATGCGTACTTGCCGCCGTCTGGCGGCTACCACTAGGTACTCGGCCAAGCCAATGTGTGGTTAGTGTGATTGTGCCCAAAGTGTGTTGTTAATAGTTTTCTAAGTTATTATGTTGCATAAGTCGGAATGCGTGCGCTGCTTGTACATATCGTAAGACAAGACAAACCAAGAAAAGATAGAGAGAGAAAAAGTCGAAAAGTCGAAACACTCAAATATGATTTTGTTATAATTTTGCAATAAAAAATCTACAACATTTTCTCAAACATAAAAACTTGCGTTTACTTTCATTACACTTGAACGACGACGATGCGCGGTTCGGGTTTTTGTTGCTGCTGTTAGTGTTGATGTTGTTGCTATTGGAACTGGCTGCCGCAAGCCAAGCACTTTGGCTCTTTCTATGGCAAAGAGGAAGTGCAAGAAATGTTGAGTGTTCATCATTACGCTGTCAAGTGCGCCCACTTTTTTCCACAGCACCATTCGTCAAGGCAACTCCATCGTTCGAGAGGTGAAACCACAAAGTACTATGGACAAAATTACAGAAATTTTAGACAAAACCTCATAATGCTAGTAAAATTAATCTTTGCTAAAACTAAGAGTAAAGTCTAGAAAAAAGGTTAACATTTTCAAAATATATTTAAACTATAATAAATTTAGAAGTTTGTTGGAATGAATAATTGTATGAATTTAGATTTTATTAAAAAAAATATAGTTAAAAAAATTGTGGCAACTCAGCATTTTTTTAGATTTAATAAATAATGGAATAATTAAAAAGGCATTTTGAAATATATGGAGCTCGTGTAGTTATTACTTCCATATCCCTCAGCTTTCACCGGTATCAGTATCTGAGTTTGAGAATAAAAGAAATAAATAAATATATGAAAATTGTGTAGTTATTCTTCCATATCCCTTAGCTTCCATCAGTAACAATATCTGAGTTTGAGAATAAAAAAAATAAATAAATATATGGAGCTCGTGTAGTTATTACTTCCGTATCTCTCAGCTTCCATCAGTAACAGTATCTGAGTTTGAGAATAAAATAAATAAATAAATATATGGAAATCGTGTGGTTATTACTTCCATATCTCTCAGCTTTCACCGGTATCAGTATCTGAGTTTGTATCTGCATTCTTGTTGCATGTTTTACTGTTTCTCTGAATTATTATTGCTTGTACTCCAAACTGAAATATATTTTTTTACTTGAAAACATAACCAACAACAAAATAGCTTCAAATTGGAATGCACAACTACTGTTGGCCAAAGATCAAACAAACTCGTATGTATGTATAGCAATAACAAGTTTAACACTGTACATTTTAACGGTATACCATTCAACAAAAAAAAACATTTTTAATATGCCATATTTATTTAGAGTGTCCACATTGTAAACTAAATAAAAATGTTGCATTTATTTAAATTTAAAAGTTGGGCAAAATAATTCGGTCATTTTGCCCACAGTGCAACGCTATGATACAATCGCCACAGACGAAGGTATAAAATGAAATGAAGCAGCACGGCGCCCAATCAGTGTCCAGTGTCCGGCAGACGGCGGCCGTCAGCCATATCAGACCCCACACAAATAACACTAACAACAACAAAATGCAGGTAGTAGTACAACACAGCTGATAACGGTATCCAAATACAAAATAATAACAACGCTTTTCGCAGATTTTCCTACTGTTCACAGCGACATCTTTCATTGGTTTTGTCGCGGCCGTCCAACAAAAAGGCGGCGGCTTCGCTGGACCGCAAATAAAGGGTGGCATTGGCGACGGCTACATTTACCCCATAAAGTCAGCCGGTGGCCAGCTCCACAAACACGGGCACAGAGCACAGTTCACGCATCAGTCGGCCGCGCCCACCAGCGTGCATACGTTCAAGCTGATCTTTGAACAGGCGCCGCACAGCTTCAATGCCATTCGAGGCGACCAGCAGCAGCCGCTAGTGAAGATACTGAAGATTGTTGAGGCACATGGAATGCACAGCTCACACGGAATTAGTGGCCAAGGTAAAGCAGAATCGATTGAGACAATCAAGCTGATACACGTCAAGGGCCAATCGAACTGCCAGCACGCCGCCCCGCCGGCGCCTTCTTACCAGATCGACTTGCCCGTGAGCCCAGCAAGTTCATGGCACTGATTTCTTCTCGTCTAACTTCTTTGCCATGTATTTATTTTGTATCTAAGTAGTACACATTTTCTGTCGCTTTAAATTTGCAATGACAAAAACTAATAATATATATAATAATATAGAAAAATATATAATATATTATATATAAAATAATAAAAATCCATCTGTAATTCAAATAATATTCTTTTTTCTTCATTCGTCAGTTAAAAGTGAAATGGAAATGAAAACAACTGGGTTTTGGGTTAAATCCAGCGAACTTAAACCGATCGATACATTAATTCAAGTAAACTACAATAAATTGTTGAATCAAGAATATCATTTTTGAAATCAAGAAATATTTATAAATAGTTAAATCTACTTCTTAAACTTTTCTTCATGAAATGAATATATGAAAGTAAGAAAATTTCGTTCGTAAAATTAAAACAAAACAATTTGTAGGAAATAAACTTACGAATCTTAGCAAACATTTTTTAACTTTTTTGATTTTTGAAAGGATCATAATAAAACCATTATTGCCAGAACAATAAACTTTAATTATTATAAATATTTTTGATGGTATCTGGTCTTATCTTATCTTCAGTTTTATTTCTCCATCGATTCGTAAAACTAATATAAAAATTCATTGCTTCCAAGCAAAAGTCACAGTGTGGCACTCAATTGTGTAACATTTTTATATCATCAGCAAACTTTTACATCGATATATTCCGCATTGGTGCACCTCCCACCCACTCAAATGACACAAATTACAACTTCACCGCCCAATAAATCACTCGCTCGTCCAATATTTTTCGCTCGACTTTCTTAACCTTTGTGTGAGTTTAATGCGTCTGCGCATATAATGAAATATGTAAAACTGCACATTTGCATAGAAACCAAAGAGCTTGCAACCCAACTCCGAATCGTAGTCGGCATCTATAACAGCAACAGCAATGTAACTTGGCTTTTTATGCTGCGAAGAGAAACAAACCATGTTTGCGGATATTTTGTGCGAAACGTAACCTTAGGCAACGCAACGAAATTATGGCGTCGTTGTGCAAGCTGGCCAATTCGAACCATAACGGCCCAAAATCCGCATCTGCTTAACCGGCTTTGGTGACTGGGCGTTAGGCGTTTCCACTTTGTATAAAAACCATGCGAATTGCCACAAACGACATCAGTTTACACAGCAGCTACAGCCCTTCTGCTCAGTGGAGTTCCACTGATTTCGACTCAAGCTAGAAACTTCCAGCAATGAAGGTAGGTCGAGGCGCATCTTCTTAACAGTGAAGTCTTTAACTAAAATTTGATTGACCTTATTCGGGTTGCAGGTCTTTATTTTTGTTTGCACCGTTTGGGTATCTTCCTGCTCCGCCGGTTTCATAGGCGGCATCGGAGGCAGCGTCAATGGCGGACATGGGCCGCTCGATGCTGTGACCACCGTTAAAGTCATACATACTGGACATGAGGAAATCGCTCACGGACATGGCGGCCACGGCGGACACCATGGGGTGAAAATCGTTAAAGTCATCCAGGAAGAAGGCGGTTTCCACGGTGGCCATGGAGGTCACGGCGGACACCATGAGGAGAAAATCCTTAAAGTCATCCACGAAGAAGGCGGTTTCCATGGCGGCCATGGAGATCACGGCGGACACCATGAGGAGAAAATTGTCAAAGTGATCCACGAAGAAGGCGGTTTCCATGGCGGCCATGGAGGTCACGGCGGACACCATGAGGAGAAAATCGTCAAAGTTATCCACGAAGAAGGCGGTTTTCATGGCGGCCATGTAGGTCACGGCGGACACCATGAGGAGAAAATTGTCAAAGTTATCCACGAAGAAGGCGGTGTCCATGGCGGCCATGGAGGTCACGGCGGGCACCATGAGGAGAAAATCGTCAAAGTTATCCACAAAGAAGGCGGTTTCCATGGCGGCCATGGAGGTCACGGCGGACACCATGGGGAGAAAATCGTCAAAGTTATCCACGAAGAAGGCGGTTTCCATGGCGGCCATGGAGGTCACGGAGGTCACGGCGGACACCATGAGGAGAAAATTGTTCAGGTCTTCCATGAAGACGGCGGCCATGGCGGTTTTGGAGGTCACGGCGGACACCATGAGGAGAAAATCGTTAAAATAATCCACGAAGAAGGCGGTTTCCATGGCGGCCATGGAGGTCACGGCGGACATCATGAAGAGAAAGTTGTTCAGGTCTTCCATGAAGACGGCGGCCATGGCGGTTTTGGAGGTCACGGCGGACACCATGAGGAGAAAATCGTTAATGTCATTCAGGAAGAAGGCGGTTTCCATGGCAGCCATGGAGGTCACGGCGGACACCATGAGGAGAAAATCGTCAAAGTTATCCACGACGAAGGCGGTTTCCATGGTGGCCATGAAGGTCACGGAGGACACCATGAAGAGAAAGTTGTTCAGGTCTTCCATGAAAACGGCGGCCATGGCGGGTTTGGAGGCCACGGCGGACACCATGAGGAGAAAATCGTCAAAGTTATCCACGACGAAGGCGGTTTCCATGGTGGCCATGAAGGTCACGGAGGACACCATGAAGAGAAAGTTGTTCAGGTCTTCCATGAAAACGGCGGCCATGGCGGGTTTGGAGGCCACGGCGGACACCATGAGGAGAAAATCGTCAAAGTTATCCACGAAGAAGGCGGTTTCCATGGGGGCCATGAAGGTCACGGAGGACACCATGAAGAGAGAGTTGTTCAGGTCTTCCATGAAAACGGCGGCCATGGCGGGTTTGTAGGTCACGGCGGACACGGCGGACATCCTGAGGAGAAAATCGTTAAGGTCATTCAGGAAGAAGGCGGTTTCCATGGCGGCCATGGAGGTCACGGCGGACATCATGAAGAGAAAGTTGTTCAGGTCTTCCATGAAGACGGCGGCCATGGCGGCTTTGGAGGTCACGGCGGACACCATGAGGAGAAAATCGTTAAGGTCATTCAGGAAGAAGGTGGAGTTCATGGCGGCCATGGAGGTCACGGCGGACACCATGAGGAGAAAATTGTTCAGGTCTTCCATGAAGACGGCGGCCATGGCGGGTTTGTAGGTCACGGCGGACACGGCGGACATCCTGAGGAGAAAATCGTTAAGGTTATTCAGGAAGAAGGCGGTTTCCATGGCGGCCATGGAGGTCACGGCGGACACCATGAGGAGAAAATCGTCAAAGTTATCCACGAAGAAGCGGCATTCCCCGGTGGGCATGGAGGTCACGGCGATTTCGGCCACGGCGGACACCACCAAGAGAACATCATTAAGGTCATCAATGAAGAGGGACACGCCGGTTTTGCGCCACCTGCATCAGGTGGTTGGTGAAATTAAACGCTCCATCAATCGTCATCTAGCCTAGTCCGCCATTGTATTATAGGAATAATTTTAAGTGAACTGAATTACATTTTAATTTAAAACTGTGTAAATAATAAATTTATCGTAAAAAATTTAAACAAACGTTTTACGTTTTTAAAAATTTTGTCTTGCAATGACCTTGAAAGGTGTCACAGCTGTTACAGTGCCTTGCCGGCCAAAGTAAAAGGTCGCTTGCATACGAACTTCTCGCACAAGCAAACGAGTTGGTTCGTTTTCCTCTTTCTTTTGCCCAACGCCAACAAACACGAAAGACAATTAAGGCCAACAAATGTGGAGATTTCCATAATTTATTCCATACGCGAAAGTCATTTAACAAAGAATGAATTCAAGCACAATGCCAGCAACCAGAGTGGTGGGGAAAAGTTGTTCGTAGACTTAAAATCCGCATTTTGAAATGGCAACAACAGTACAAAGTAGCGGGTCGCACTACGCACCACATCACAAATGCAACCAGAAATGTTGTACATGCTTCTTGGCTTCGTTTGACGGTGATTGCTGCTTCCGTTGCCACTGTTTTCTCATTGATGTTGCTGCTGTGGTGGTTGTTGTAGTAGTGTTTGCCACCGACGGAGCCATCCATTCAACCTTTGGGCCATTTCCGATTGGAATGAACATTTTTGCGTTCGGTGATGGATTTTCAACATGAAACTTCAAATCCAGCAAATGTTCGCCATCCGCGTCGTAGAGATTGAAGAGTTTGGAGTTTTTGCGCGAACGCTCCAGTCGCAGTTGTGGCCGTTGGCTGGGTAATGTCTGACTAGTCTTCTGATTAGGCTGAAGAGATTTGGAAATTGTTTGCCATTTGAACTGGCGAACACAATTCGGGGCAACTTTCCTCATGACGAGTTTTGAGTTGTTGCCAACTAGCGGCAGTTTGCGTGCGGCACGCGCACGCTGCTCCTCATAAATACGTTGAATCACTGCGAAAGGCAGCACGTCCGGCTCGAAGGGCATAACACCGAAATATCGCAGCTGACCCGAGCGCGCCGCGGCCGCTGCATTGCGATGGTAATTAACTGACACCAGACACAAGCTGCAGCACAACCAGATGCCCCACATGCTGTTCTTTGTCGCCTTTCACTGTGGCCACTCACTCGCAGTCAACTTAACTAATCGACATTTTACGCCCGGCGTGCGTTCAACTTTCATCAATCCACACTCGATACGAATGGCGCTGCGCGTCTACAAAGATCTGAACGACCGGAAGACCTGACGATGCGTAACGCACTGCGTTCGACACGCGACTCATTGCGCGCGCGTCTTGGTCTCGGACTTTTATGAAACTTTTCTCCAAAAGTCCACACAAACCAACATTCATTAGCAAATGGTCTGAACTGCAAGAAAAACGAAAATATGAAAAATAAAGTCGCATAAAAGGGCCACAAATGCCGCTCAAAGTTATGAATAGTCATAGTAAAAACTTCTCATCGCCCAAACTCTTCATGCTCGTTACGCAATGGAAACTGGCGCTGGTGCTCATGTGAGAAGAATTATTCTTCACACTTTTAAATGCCACTGTTTGAAGCAAAAAGTTGTGTTGTCTTTGGAGACAAAACAAAAAATTATGAATCTACTGTGTAAGTTTATGATTGTGGCCTGAAAAACGCTTTACCTGCTTTTTAATTGGTGGCACTTTTTATTTGCGTGTGGGCTGTTAATTCACACTTCATGCCACTTGCTTATGTATCTTCAAGTGACCTACATTTTGTATCATCTTTGTCCGCAACATAATTGGCTTTTTTTAAGAAGTTGAATAAAATATTTGTCTAACTCATAAAAAATAAAGAGCCATTAAGATTGTTTTATGAATGTCATAAATGATTGAGTTTTCAAATAAAACCAAATACTACATTTGCAGTTTAAACTCGCTCGATAGAAATCTCAACGCTAAGGAAATGTTTTAAATTTGAAAAAATAAATACCAATGTAAAGCAATTATTTGTTGAAAATTTCTTTAATATCTTTATTATGTTACATTACGCTTAGTGGTGTATAAGAAATTTTATCATTTATAATTTATCATTTTGAATTTATATTTAAATTAATAATATTACACTACATACAAAGGTAAAGAGGTAATCTCGCACGAGATATTGAAAATTAGTCAAACTCATCAACTACGCGCGTACATGATTAAATACAAAAGTTTGTTAATATAATATAAGTATGTATGTATGTATGAATATTAAACGCTAATTTAAACAAGCGAATGACAATTTCTTGTATAAATTGGAGATTATGCATCGAGTACAAATATTCGTATAATAGCTGTCGGTACTCATACACAATGGGAGAAAAAATTCATAAATATGTATGCGTGTCAGAGTGTTGGGGTGTGGTGTGCATGAGTATTAATTATGCAATATTGCTTATGGTTTGCCTGCAGCCAATATACTCGGTAGCCCTATGAGAGGAAAGGTTAGGAATATGTGTTACTAAGTTTAATAGGCAGATTGTTATTGTGTTAATTGTGTAAAACTTTGCAGTGCATGCGTTTTTCTCTATTATGACATTTTGATATGTGTATGTGCAAGAGCGATTTAAGCTTCACATTGTTTGCGCTTATCAATTGAATTTAATTTAATTGCGATTTTACATGTGTTTGTTCGGTATAAAAAATAACTGATTAATCTTACTTAGACGTACGTATTTATATATACAAAGTCAGCTTAGTCTACGCTTAAGTATAAAACAACAATCGTACATTGTCATCGTTTACGTTTACGCTCACATTCCATTCCACTCCACTCCTACAACTACTATTACACGCCATTATATGGTAAAACTTAAACGTACACATTGTTAAAATCAGTTTTGCTTTTTATTGTTTTTTTGTTTAAAGTAAAATGTTACTTCAACTTCTACTCAAGTTCTTTCTTAAAAGGTCCGTATGGTACAGTACAATTTTATTGCTCTCACACTCTAAAACGGTTATCAAAATTTTGTTGTAGACGTTACATGATTTGCGATTCGGTTTCGATTCACTGAAAAGGCACTTTCCAATAGTAAAAAACGAAAACTGGGCTTGTCGGGGGGTTGTCTTTCGATAAGTGCTAAAATTGTTGTGGTTATATGAGTGGACAGGGAATGTTTTGTCTGGTATGGGTGTGTGTGTGTGTGTGTTATATGCCAATACTGTCAATGTTAAATGGAAGAGTTCGTTGCGGATTGTGGGTATGTAATTAAGAAAAGTGCTAACGCCAATTTCAATGTATACAGAGGCAGTAAGAAATTTCAATGAAATCATTTGTAAATAATGATAAATCTCAGTTGTATGCAGCTTCGCAATTTCATTAGCACAATGGAAGATTTTCGTTCAAACTGTTCTACTGCGCACAAGTTGTGCAGTTCTTTCTTCTCCCTTCTATCTTTGTACGGATTATGGGCATTAATTAAATAAAAATAAATTGAAAGCATTACTAACATGGCGCAATGTTATTGCTAGATACAATTAAACAAAAATTAAGTACACAACGCACTTAAGTACATGTCCTGCATTCAAATACGCTCAGGTAGGCTCGCAAGTCAATAAAAGAATATTCAATTCCTTTTACATAACTTCGCTTCATATACAAAATTTCGATCTTCCTTCTTTTATACTATAATGCATACTCTAAATGTCGCAAGTAAGATATTATGCACTCAAATTGAGTACTGTGCAAAGCTTAGAAGCTGCAAGCATTGTAAACGTTTTTCAGGATTTTCTTTCATTACTTAAAGGTTAAACGTTATTTTAAATAAGCGCAGTAACGATAAATATGACTACGTAATGCCTTACTTTTAAGACTATAAATTAGTTTTGGTTTTTACAAGCTTTTGTTAAGTTCGTAAGTTGCAGTACTATTGTAAACCTGTGGAAAGCAGCATTAATGTGATGTGTGCTGTCACTTTATTATAAACATTGACAGAAAAATATACGTAAGTGGGCTTAACATGCAGCTTAAAATACTGTTAGCATACAAAATATAAAATAATAATTTGATAGAACTTTCGCTTTACAATTAATAACAAGAACGTTGAAAATGCAATGCACGAAAAAAATTGCAGATAATTACAAGGTGATTGAATCTCACAAGTATTCGCTTATAAATTAACAATCATGTTCTGCAGCTGCGATAGCGTTGTGCCAAAGTGACTGCTCTCGGGCAAATTGCGTATTTGCAGCAGCCAGTGCTGGCATTCGATGCACTTGCGTTGACGGTCCTCGCGCGACACATCGACGCCCAGCCCATTGGCCGCCCACGGATCGATGTTGTCTTGTATGATTGGCAAGAAATTGGAAAGAATCACACGTAACGTATCACAAGCGCGTGTATAATGACTGCGAAAATAAACAAATAAACGTGCATAGAGCACAAAATTAATGCGTGAACATGGTAAATATGAGTGCCAGACACTTACAATTTATGCGGACTCTGTAAGAGCTCATAAATTTCCGGTAATAGTAATAAACATAAATCCAAATTCCACGATGAGCTGAAAGAGAGCAACGATGCAATAAGATTATATGTGTATTTAGGCGACGCTGTTAATAGTAAGGCTTACGTTTTTTCCATAATGGCGCCCAACAAATCCACAAACACTGTGCGGCCCGTTTTCATTGCCTGCTTGAGTGCGCCAACAATGTCATGAGTTCTAAACAAAGCGTGAAAAAATTGATTGCATTATTCTGTTATGCACCTATCAGTTTTTTTCGTGTGGTACCTCGTCGAATTGCGTATCAGCTGCAGCGTCGCATGGCGGTTATTCAGCTCCTGATAGATTTGCTCATGCGAAGCGAGCAGCATCTGAACTTCCATGCTGTCGTCGATATTGTTACGATTGCTGTAGCCTTTCTGGTTATTCGCTGATTGAGTGAAAAGTGTCGGATCGGGTCTATAGCTGACCGGTATCTAAAAATTAAGATACACAAAATTAAGGCATTCTAATCAAACTTTAAACCAAGAAATCCCTTACATTTGTCGTATTGTGGGAATCTGGATTGTAGCTGGAAATGCGCTGCAAAAAAAGAATGTATTAATTTGCCCATCAAAACAACAAGTCGCATCATTTCGCTCTACTCACGTTCGCCTGCCGCTGCGCCGCTGCCGCTTGCTGCTGTGGTGTACGCAGCTCCAGTGTGGTGCGCGATCGCGTCGGTGGTTTGGCAAAGATTTGCACGCTGATATTTTTGTTGCGTGCGTTCTCTTTGTTTAAATTCGATTGTGAATCATTTGTACGTTTAGCCTTGTTCACCAAATGTGACGAGGCGGACTTCTTCAGCAGCATATTGTCGTCCAGCTTGTGCAGCTCGGTCGAACTGACTGACGACACCTGTGACAATTTCCCGCGTTGCTGCATTGACGTTGTAATTTGTGTTTTGCTACTGGACATGGCCATTTGCGTGCTGCGCTTCTGTATGTGTGACGTGGTTTTCGGCTTGGCCGTTTTCGTTCCCGCCGCCTGATGATGCATTGCCATAGACATTGTCGTCGAGCTCACCGAATTCGGGCCGCTACCCTGCTGGTGTACGTTCTGATTGACGGGGAAGTCCTCCACCATTTCGGTGTGTTCGTAATTCGATATTATGGGCGGATTGCTGTCGTTTGGGTTATATTCAATTTCGTTTGCGTACGAGTCCATCATTGACATGTGATAGATGTCACGCTCGCCAGGCATTTTTAGCGAACTGGGACCGTCGAAGTTCAGCGTGCTCAGGCCGTTGCCGCCAAACGAGCTGTAACCGGTGCTCGATGCTATCGAAGGGAAATTGTAGGGTGGTGAGGTGATCTTCTTGTGCGGCATATAGCTGGAATCGTACAGATTGCTGTTGATGCTGCCGTTGCCAAAGCCATTCAGCGAATGCATCGACATCATGTGCGTTGAGGACGGCGGCGGCGGCGAGGTGGTATCCAGCGCCGAGTCATCGACCAGTTCGATGCTCAAATTGGGCGACGAGTGCCCGTCAAGACTGGGGCTTTTGTTATCCTCGTTCTCCTCGACAAGGCGGGGCGGCTTCGGGCCAGTGATGGACAGACGTAATTTTTGATTGCCACGCGAGAAGCTTTTGCGTGTGGTGGAGTTGTGACTGAAGGCGGGCGCCATGTTGGAGGGATTGTAGAACGGAAACACGCGATCGATGCTCAACGCGTTGATGGACACGAAATCCTGCTCGTATGAACCACAGATCTACAGATAGAAAATATGTTGGTAAGTTCATACAAAAATTTAATACACAAAACAACGTACCAATTTTCGATTGACAACTTTCATGTCACCAAGTGCAACCCAGGTGGATTTGATGTGATCAAATTCACGATCTGGCTCCCAACCGATCACAGAGATACCCGCTGCGGTGCCTACAAAAAGGCACTCACCGTTTTCACTGCAGATCAGAAATTCAAACAAAACTATATGTGTGCGAATTCAAGAAATTTCAAATTCAACTCTTTACCTAAAAGTTACACACTTAATTGGATGGCCATAGAACTGGCTGGTTGCGTCTGTGCGCGATATGCGCTTCTGACTCTCCAAGTCGTAAATGCAAACGGTGCCATCAGCACGGCCCACTGCCAGCAGAAATTCGAACGGATGGAATTGTATGCAGGTAATGGCCGCCGCTGGCGGTGAATCGCAATAATCCATGATTTGCTTGCTTTTGCGTATGTCCCAAATGATGACGGATCCTTCTGTGCCAGCAGTTGCGATCCACAGTCCATCCGGTGAGAATTTCACCGAATTGACGGCCGATATGTGACCGCGATAGATTTTGATACATTTATTCTGATTACGGACGTCCCATAATCTGTGAAAAAGATAGAAGATTGCAGATGTGAATTAAAGTATGAAATCTTTTATTTTATTTATTCACATTCGCCTGTAACTGATTTTCGCAAAAACAATTTCCCTTAAGTAACCGAATTCATGCGAACGCTCAATGTCAGCAGCAAGTACACAAACCATCCTGGACACCAGCCAACACAACTACAATGCGAAACGTAAACATGGCGCAAAGTTTAAGCAAAACATGAAACACCAATAAACGTCAACGCAAGCGAAGAATGAGGTAGTAATGTCAATTGGCAAAAGAAAAATTCACCATCCCTCATTCTTTGCGTGTTTCTCATTGCATTCGGTGCAAGTCAGTTGAAGATTTTGCCAAGTTTAGCGGCGTTGAAATTGTGGCATTTCAAAGCCACAAACATAACAGAGCAAACAAACCGGTCAAGTGTGTAGCGCAAGCCCAAAGTTGACAAAAATCGATTAAGTTGGTAAGTGCCCACAACACTTTCACTAAAAACAGCCAATTGCGGCCATTAACGCAATCGGCAGCGCAGTCACCATTATTCGTGGTGAATTTGAATCGACGTCACAGAAGCTGGAAGAGGTTTAGCGATAAAAACGCTGATTATCTTGAAAAGCAATGCAACAAATCACTGTTGTAAATATACATATATGTATAGTATTTGAAATAAGCAACAATCTGCTTCCAGTTCGTTTAATTGTCGAGAGCAAAGTTCAAAGCAGAAATTAAAGGTGAAGACGCCGTAAAGTGGGTCACACTTGAACAAAAACATAAAGAATAATGACATTACCTATCTATAAGCCCCATATAACTCTCCCAAATCTTCAGAAGTTTAAACTGCATGTATTTAACATAACAACTTGGATTTTTACAAATTCTGCACTCGTTAACCCTCTAACAACACCTGCATCGATTGCTCCTTCCATGGCACTTCCATCACGCAGCTTTTGTTATCTTTGCAACGCTATCAACGCAATTATTGTGGACCCACTGCCGGCGCACTCACGTTCACACACCTCTCCAGCCATACACACACACTCGCACGCCAATCTCATATTCCAATAGAGTCGAACTTTGGCGTAGCATTAATTTGCAAGTCCGATTATAATTTCTTTTCGGTATTTCATTTGCCTTCCAGCACAACAACGCATTCAGTACACCCGAGACCGGTTAGTGGAACAGAAACGCCCGCTCTGCACGCAGCTCACATTAGTTTACACTTGCCTAGCCCAGCAACAAGCGAAAACCGAACGATGTCTGCCGAACAACTGCGCTACGATGGACGCGTTGCAGTCGTAACCGGCGCCGGAGCCGGCCTGGGCCGTGAATACGCGCTGCTCTTTGGCTCGCGCGGCGCCAAAGTCGTGGTCAACGACTTGGGCGGCACTTTCCAGGGCGAGGGCGCCTCGCAGCGTGCCGCCGATGTGGTGGTCGATGAGATTCGCGCAATGGGCGGCACTGCCGTCGCCGATTACAACTCCGTGGTAGACGGTGAAAAGGTCATCGAGACGGCCATCAAGAATTACGGACGTGTGGACATTTTGGTAAACAATGCTGGCATTTTACGCGATCGTAGCTTGGCCAAGATCAGCGAGCAGGACTGGAATCTGGTGAACGATGTGCACCTGAAGGGCAGCTTCAAGTGCACGCAGGCGGCCTGGCCCTACATGAAGAAACAGAACTACGGACGCATCATAATGACCTCGTCCAATTCGGGCATGTATGGTAACTTCGGGCAGGCCAATTACTCGGCCGCCAAGATGGGTCTGGTGGGCCTAGCCAACACGGTGGCTATTGAGGGCGCCAATAACAACATTCACTGCAATGTTATCATTCCCACGGCGGCCAGCCGCATGACTGAGGGTATTTTGCCCGACATACTCTTCAACGAGCTGAAGCCACAGTTGATTGCGCCGGTGGTAGCGTATTTGTGCCACGAATCGAACGAGGATAACGGTAAGTCGCAACAAGCCGAACGATGCAGCCCCGCAGCACTGATTTCCAATTACTTTTAGGTGCCTACATTGAAAGCGCCGCCGGCTGGGCTACCAAAGTGCACACTGTGCGCGGCAAGGGCACCGTTTTGCGCACCTCCATCGAACAGAAGACCATTTCGCCTGAGTACGTAAAGAGCGTGTGGCACAAAGTCACCGACATGTCGGAAGCCAAGCACTTAGATTCCATTGCAAACGCCTCGGGTACTTTACTCGAAGTACTGGAGAACCTCAAGGAGGGCAAAATTGGCGGCATTGAGGACAGCTTCAAATTCGGCGCTAAGGATTTGGTACTCTACGCTCTGGGTATTGGCGCCACGGTCAAGAACAGCGACGATTTGAAATTCCTCTACGAAAATCATGCCGACTTCACCGCCATACCCTCGTTCTTCGTCATGCCGGGCCTAATGCTGAGCATGTCCTCCAACTTGGTTTCATCGGCTCTGCCCTCCGGCAATGCGGACCTAACCAACATTTTGCACGGCGAGCAGTACTTGGAAATTTGCGATGACATTCCCACCAGCGGCTCGCTCACCACCACCGGCAAGGTGTTCGACGTCATGGACAAGGGCTCCGGTGCTGTGGTGGTCACCAACTGCAATACATACGACGAAAGTGGCCGCCTGCTGGTCAAGAATCAGAGCTCAATCTTTGTTGTGGGCGCCGGCAAGTTCGGCGGCAAGAAAACACCCATTGAAGGTGTGGTGCCAATTGCCGCGGCACCCAAACGCGCACCAGACACCTCGGTGCAGTACAAGACCAACGAGGATCAAGCGGCCTTGTACCGTCTGTCGGGTGATTTGAATCCGTTGCACATCGATCCCAGCTTTGCGGCCATCGCCGGCTTCAAGACGCCCATCTTGCACGGCCTGTGCTCTTTGGGATTTTCAGTGCGTGCGGTGTTGGCCAAGTATGCCAACAACAACTCGGCACTATTCAAGGCGATCAAAGTGCGCTTCGCTGCGCCAGTGCTGCCGGGCCAGACGCTGAAGGTCGACATGTGGAAGGAAGGTAAGCGTGTTCACTTCCGCACCTCTGTGATGGAGACCGGAAAAGAAGTGATCACCGGTGCCTACGTGGATCTGAAGGAGGCCAAGGCCAAATTGTAAATGTCAGCGGTGTAGTGGAAAAGCGCTTGTGTGCTTGTTTTGTTTTGTGTCATTGCTTTAAGAATTTTCATATTTTATGGTTATTGAAGGGTGCGATTGTATTTTTTGTACGATATTAATGATATTATGAATAAAATTATATAAAGTTGAAATTTCAATAAGTGGTTAAAAGTTTGTGTATGCAAAAACAATATTAATTGCAATATTTTGATAGTCTAAGTGGTCGATGGTGCAAAGGTTGATTTAACAAAAAAGTTAAAGTGAATTGTTGTCGAAGAGGCACATGCAATGTTTAAGTACTGTTGAGATAGCGAATTTATTTGTTTTGCTTATTCAAAGCTTCATCAGGGAAATTTTTGCTGAGATTAGAATGAAAGAATGATAGCAAAAGTGTTGCAGTGTTTCAACGAGCAGCTAAACGAACTTTATGTATTTTCTTCAAGTGGCATTATGAGGGTTAACAGCAAAGTCTCTTATTCACGCACTCCGTATTTTACTTTGGTAGCGCCTAAAAGCATGCTCCGCATCGCAGCCAAATATGGTGTTTTAACCCCACTCTAGGTCGTTCAATGACTGCGAGCGTTAACATTTTCACACCTGGTTCATTACTTTTTCCCACTATATTCCATTGTTTCTCTTTGCTTTGCTTTGCGAATTGTTGATATTCTGCTGCTGGCTCGACGAACGCCACACACCGCCAACGTCAACGCCGACAATAACAAAGGCTAACAGCATAACAAACGCGTCTGCCCGAGTGGAAACTGGCAGCCTGTCTATGTGGTCCGCAGCGGCCAACATCAGACGTGCTAATAATCAACAGGCATGCAACAACAAAACCGCGCAACAATGAAGCAGCAACTAACGGTGGTATAATTGCACGACATGGAAGAGGAGACCGTGTCATGCGGTTTTTATGCGACAGCTAAATCATAAAAGTAAAAGCAGCAATTACAATGGTAGCAAACAGCCACGGCAAGCTGAGGTGATAAAAGCGTCAAGTTAAAAAAAACGAATTGGCACGGGCAGACGGGACGCGCGCGGCGAAGGGAGCGCAGCGTGCGGCTGGCTGCAGGTAATAAAGCTGTAAATAATTAAGCAGCAATGCCCATGGGGCAGTGGCAGGCGAGCGAAAATTGAATGGCATTAATTTCGTTGAAATGTGAGACGAGAAACGAGAAACTAGCAAACTGCCGCTTAAATTTCGCGTCTATGAAATTTGAAATTTCAATAAACAGGTTTCTGGCGCTGCACAGCGCAGTACGTGCAAATTCGAAATAACAAAACACACTATCAGCAACCTTGTGCGACGGCAAGAAAAGCAAAACAACAGCGTCAATTTTATGCAAAGTTTTAATGGTTTCCAGGCTGTGTATGATTCACAGGCGCGCATTCAACTGTTTTGCGCGATTGTGCGTCGGTTGCAGCACTGCTCAGAAACAAAACGGCAAACATTTGGAAACCCCAACAAAAAAAAACAGAAACAGAACCACAACGACAGCGAACAGATGTACAAACGACCGGAGCAGCAAAAAGTCAATAACAACCTGAACTCGACGGGCGACTGTAGAACTGTAACAAAACCAAGCTGCGGAGTAGAGTACATCAGAAGGCGGCGGCGGCGGCGGCGGCGCTTTTGCGGTGCGTGGGCCCGCAATGCCTGCCAAGACTGGGTACATTCTTCGATACTATTCCACTTCACTCGCATAGACTTTGGCTCGTTTTAGCTGGATTTGAGCGTATTGTTTATGCGTTGTTTACAAAGCTCAGCAAAGGCTGTTTGGAATGCTTAAGTGTTGTTGCTTTGCGCGGCCAAATACGCGAACTGAAGCATCGCCAAGTAATTCATTGAGAAAACTATTTTAACTGAGCGATTGATGGGCGGTAGCAGCTGTGCTTCTGGGGCTCATGAAGGCGATAAAACGCAACAACTTATAGAAACGCGCAGCAACGTGGTCAAAAGACAAAGCTTTACAGACACACGCCATACACCCACGCCATGCAATGCACAGCGACCGATAAGGCCAATGTATGCAGCATGCAGCCACGACTTGCATATGAGCGCAGCAATTAACGCACATACGTCACACCTCGATGCCTGCGCTCGCCTGGCAGCGCCAACTGAAATGAGTCTCGGAAATCGAACGTCGATGTTGGTGCTCGCTTCAGACGGCAGACGACAAAGCGGCACAGCGTAATCAGCGCACACGCCCAAAGCCAGTCATATTTGTCGAAATGACTTCACGCTTTGCGTACAAAGCGTACAAAGAGCTTACACTCAACGAAAAGAAGACGACAATAAGTATGCACGCAACAAGAAATTGCAGATAATCAGCAGAGATACTGGCTGGCGCAGAATTTAAATATCAAACTGATGCCCGAATTGCTGTCGGGTCAGACGACTCTTTCACTTTCATTGGAGCTTCGATTTGTGTGAGCGTGTTTTACCAACTGGCACAATGCGCGGCATTTGACAAACCAAACGGGAAATATGATGCCATATACTGAAATCAATTTTTTGTGTTTGTCTTTTCAGGCTATTGTATGATCGCATTGCGTGGCGACAAGTGGGTAATAGTTGGATTTTGATTTTTGAGCATTTCTTTGCGTTACAATTGTAACTTTAAGTTATAGATACAAATTTCCAAGACCGCGTGACAAACAGTTTAAAGTCGCCCAGACATTTCACAACTCAAGCGTGCAAAAGTCCACCAGCAATTCACGCAACCCACGCAGAATTGTTTAACAAACCCGTAAGCATCGAGTGAGAAAATTGGCTGCGGCCAAAGTCAATTAATTAACTACATTTTCGGCTGTAGAAATCTTTATTGAAAATCTGTGTGAACACACATACATAAAAGGGGTGACTGACCGATTTATAAATTCGGCCAAATCAAAGTAGTTTAGAAACCACGCAATTTTTGAATTTTGGCCAAGAACTCTTGAACAATTCAAAGCGCCAACCGGAAACCAAGTATCATAGGCTTGGTTGACGCTTTTAATACATACTGATGCCTTACAAATTTTTCATCAGAAGTACTTGTATACCTGTAATTAATTATATCTATATGGGAACAAACAGTGTAATAATGTGTGCAATTCGTAAATAAATGAAAGGTGGTCAGATAGTTTTAAGCCTTTTGCGAAAAAGAGGTTTGGAATAATTTCAAAGGCAGTAATTTACTTTTGGGCTTTATCGGTGCCAATTAAACAAAAAAGTCGAAATTCTAACATTAACTCACTGACTCACATTTTATAGCACTTATCATTGATTCAAATCGTTCGGATTTCTACGATAAACGATTAAATGCACCTATGTGCCTATATGCTACCGAATTCTAGATAAATACAACTTTAAAGTGGCTTTTGTATGTACACGCAGAACTAAGAACGGTTTTGTTAAACTCTAATAAAAAAATCTGTCTTTTTGTAACTATAAACAGTATAAAAGAGTGCAGTGATGATAAGACGAATTGATGGATTTCAAGTGTGAATGTCTTTGAGGGCTCGACCACTTTTAGATGACGAAAGAACGCGCCTACTGATACTAAATAACAAGTATTAGAAATGAAGTGTTTACGTATTTTTTTTTAGTTGACTTTCTCACTAAATAATTGCCAGTTGCCTAGCTCTAATTTTACCAAACTTTACCCATTAAAACATACAGTTGCGCATACAGGGGAGGGCATTTGGGGGGTTCAAACCTCCGCAAACACAAAAATTGCTAGTACAAAATATGGTTTTCACCTCAAAAGTTGTACGCGAATCCCCCTCACCCAAAATGAAATTCTGTGTGCGCCAATGACAACATACTTCTAATTAGATTTTAACAAATGGTTACTAAAAAGAAATGCATAAAAGTTATGCTTTCAACTTTGGCACAAACACCAAACTTACCTAACGGTGGTGTCGTTGCTTCCCGACACCACATACTCCCCGGACGGATTGAAGTCCAACGTGCGTACGCTTTTCATGTGACCATTCAAAGTGGAACAGATGGTCTGCGCGTTCAAGTCCCAGCGGCGTATGATGCCAATGTCATCGGCTGAGTACACAAAATCATCGTTGTAGGCAAAGCGCACACAATCGATGGGTCGATTGTGGCCAGTGAGTGACTGCAATTGGGGACCGAAAAAGAGAGGGTGCACTTCAAAAACAGGTCACAAATTCCGCTGGTCAATAGCGCACTCACCATAAATAGCTCATTTTGTCCGATGGCCCACAGGTTGACATTGCGATCCTGACCGCCTGTCACCAGCACGCGACCTGTTTCGCCCAAATCAAGGCTGGTCACATTACCGTCGTGGGCCTTTATCTCATCTGCGCGGAAGAGAGAGCACGGGAAGGAAGAGATAAGAATTGTTGCGTTTGGCGTATGATTTAACGAAATGTGAATCATTTGAAAAACAATAACAATGTGTAAACGTTATAAAAAGCATGTAAACAAGTCAAAACTGTCTGCAGCAGAGTTGACTTGATTCCATTTATATTTCTTTTAAACCGTTTTGGCGTTGGCGTAGTGGGAGGAGCAGGCGGAGTTGCAGTTGAGTAGCCCCTTCGCGCATACGAAAGCGCGCATATGGCTGTCCCCTGCGTCACCTTGTTGGATACGTTGGCTTGACAAACGCGATCGGCGGCGGTCATGCTGGTGGCACATTTGCATAATCTGCCGTTTGCTGTGTGCTTATTTCATGCTATTTCCAACTTTAAAAACTTTCCACACTTTTCGACACATCACTGAGCATAACGTTAGCACTTTCCGCACAGGTCGCTGCTCCTCGTCGTACCAACACAACCGCTGCCCAAAGCGCAGCTCCATCTGCTCGTGCCCACCCCCACCGCCCGCTTAAGCACTTAATATTTGACATATTTTGCACGCCAAGTGACACAGCGGCAGCGAAGCGCCACTTACATATTTTTGCTATGATCTTTCGAGCCAATGCCATCACTTCCAGCCACTTTTTGTCGTTTCAGCTGCCGCAATCTGCGCTCGCACACAGTTTTTCGGATTAGAATTGAAAAATTTCCGCTGCTTTTCTTTCGCACGTATCTAATTTTTTCTTTGATTTTTCTTCGCCGCTGCCGTCGCCGTTGCCTTTTCAGTTGCAGTTGCCGTTCGCGTTTGCGTTTTTCACTCTTTCAACTTCAATTTCAATTTTTAGCACAAGAATTTTTCACATTCGTCGTGGTCGTTTTGCGGCGCTTTTCTATTTTCGTTACATTCACAAAAAACGTGCACGAATCTTTTCGCAAACATAAAAATAAAACACAAACTATTTTTGTTTTTCTTTTCACAAAATAACAGAAAAAAAGAAAGATTTCTTGTCGCCGTCGTCGTCGTCCTCGTCTATTGTCAAAAACATCTGAGGAATTAGTTTTGCCTTTGACGACTCACGAAATTCGCATGAAGCGCAAAGCAAGACAGTGATAAACGCCGCCCTCAAACAGTGCCCAAGAGAACTGCCAACATGAAATTAAATAAGTAAACTGATTCGAAAATTCTAATTGGTACTTGCATAGTGAAATTAATAAAGTGTGCCAGATAGCAGGAACTCTCTCTTCATCGTACACTTATTTTCTGACAGTTAATGTCATTATGCTGACAAATGCCAGATTTCATAACCCGGCTGTATAAAAAAATGTTTAAATAATTTTTTTTTGAAAAAGGAAATACGTTCTGCACCAAAACCGACACCAAAAACGCAACTACATGCCAGGAAAAACGTACGGAAACGGATTTACCATACAGGCATTGTAGGCAGTCGCCTAGAGCGGCAAGAATTGAGGGGCGGCAAATTTTAGCGGGAACTTTGAAAACTTGTTGAATTCGTGGGAAACCAACATTTTAAGTGTAAAATGTCTGAATCGAAGAAACAACCGATTTATACAAGGAAAGAAAATAAACATACAGAATGCCCAAGCAAAAAAAAAAAAAACCAACCGATTTATACAAGCAAAGAACGAATGCCCAAGCAAAAAAAACAAAAAACGATTTATACTAGCCAAGAAAATAAACATACAGAATGCGCAAGGACAAAAAAAAAATATTCGCACCAAACTAATTCCACCATTCAAGACATTTTAAATAGGGGGGGGCGGCAATTTTACCAACTGCCTAGGGGCGGCAAATTTCTAAATCCGCCTCTGCTTACGTTTCTTACTGCTTAGTTATATGATACTCCAACTTCACATTCTTCCAGGCTCTTTCAAGCCTAAGGCCGATGTTATGCTGCCGGTCAAATGATCCCGGTCACGGATAAATTGTTGTTGTTTCAATGTAAAAGAGAAAAATTACGCTCTCCAAATTTTCTAAATGCTGCCGGTCAAATGATCCCGGTCACGGATAAATTGTTGTTGTTTCAATGTAAAAGAGAAAAATTACGCTCTCCAAATTTTCTCTTTTACATTGAAACAACAACAATTTATCCGTGACCGGGATCATTTGACCGGCAGCATAACATAGCAGCCGCCGTGGCTCAGTTGGTTAGTGCGTCGGACCGCGAGTCGAAGGCAGCAGGTTCAAATACTGCCTGTAATAACACCTAAAAAAAAAATAACTGGGAAACTCGTTTTCTCTTTCGGTGGCTGTCCTCTCAGCTGGAAATGGCAAACCTCTGAGAGTAAAAATTGCTTATGAAAAAGCTCCCAACCTGCCGTTCGGAACCGGCATAAAACTGTAGGTCCCTTCAACCCGCGTACAAATTCACACGCACAACACGGGTGGTTGCGGGAAGCTAGGCCTTAGTCTCGCGTAAGCGGGCTGTCGTGCCAGTCAATTATTATTATTACAACATCGGCCTAAGGCTGAACATTCTCCAATCAACTATGTTTTTTATAGACATGCAATTTGTTTGCCCTTAGAAAGGTATTTACAGCACATATCAGTGCTAAAAAGGTAATAAGTCGGTATGGTGAAAAGCTTTTCTTTTGATTTATACAAATGTTTCTGCCATATACTCGTATATAAATATATATTTCTAGAGAACTGAACGTCAATTTTAAATTTTGTGCTATTTTATCGACAACAAAAATAAAGGTTAATCGAACTGACACAAATAAATTGACGCATTGACCATTGGTACTCAGAGAAATAAGTGTACGTCATATACCTGGTACACTTTATTGATCTAATTATTGGTACTTGAACACCTTGACGTTATTGTAAGAAAAATAATGCTTATATCTGAATTTAAAAACACAACAACATGGATGCTCTTCCTAAAATCAATAACTCAGTCGTCAAAACCTAAAAGCACATTTAAAATGTATAAAAACGATGTTTTCTTTGGGGACACAAAAACGTCTTATTAAATATTATAGTATTTAAATGTTTAAATCAATAGAATTAATAAATGTCTTGGTAGAATGGGAATTAATCATATTGGATATAAGCCCCTGCGGTCAACATTTTGCACAGTTATCATTTAAAATATTACTGCTTTAAGCAAGTTACAGTTTTCAAATATTGTAAGGAAATATTACACACGCAGAAATATATATTACACACATTACTTTTCTGCATGAAGTTTGTTTTTAAATAATAGCCCAGCTAGTTGGAAAAGACAGTGTTGCATACGCGATTCAAAAACGGGTGAAATATGTGGTATCTCAATGGGCCTTTCGGGCCTCCGAGTGTGTCTCTTATAGAGGCAGCCACCATAACCTAACCTAACCTAACCTAGTCTACTCAAACATATTGGTATGTGGATATGTTACTATGGCTAAACTTTCTAACCACATGAACTCTCAAATTAAAAATTAATTTAGGTAGTGAATTTTTATGTTACTCAAAAGATATGGCATCACCATAAATGAGGATGTATTTCATACCGGTTGGCAGTATCATCGCGAACTTGTTGTTGGCAACGCTCCGTCGCAAAGCTGACAAACACTTTTTGATTTCTTATAATCATCGTTTGTGCATATTGCAGATTTTTCACATCTTATTTAATTAAAAAATAATACAGCATGTCTTCTCGTTACGACCGCGCTGTCACCATCTTCTCTCCAGATGGACATTTGCTACAAGTGGAATATGCCCAGGAGGCCGTACGCAGGGGATCCTCAGCGGTAAGTGAACTTAACCTCCATAAGGTGTAACCCCTTCAACTTCTTATTAAATATAACTGAAATTTGATGGCGAATCTTTAATCTTTAATAGGTCGGGGTGCGTGGCAAGACAGCCGTTGTTCTGGGCGTGGAGAAAAAGTCAATTCCGACCTTGCAAAAAGATGAGACCGTGCGCAAGATTTGTCGGCTGGACGACCACGTAGTGCTGGCTTTCGCCGGTCTCACTGCCGATGCACGCATTCTGATCAATCGTGCACGCATCGAATGCCAGAGTCACAAGCTCAACTTTGAAGATCAAGTTACATTGGAGTACATAACAAGGTGAGTTGTTAGTGGTTAATTGAGGTTAGAGGGTTTATTAAATTTCTTTGAATTTACTTGCAGATACATTGCGCAGTTGAAACAAAAGTATACACAGAGCAGTGGCCGACGTCCATTTGGTATTGCCTGCTTGTTAGGTGGCTTCGATAGCAATGGCGAACCACATTTATATCAAACAGAACCGACAGGCAACTATCACGAGTGGAAGGCCAACGCTGTGGGACGTGCTGCCAAGACAGCGCGCGAATACCTGGAAAAGCACTACAAGGAGACCGATGTAGATACCACAGAAAAGGCAGTTAAACTCACAATCAAAGCACTGCTTGAAGTGGCACAATCCGGGCAGAAAAATTTGGAAATTGTGGTGATGGAAAAGGACAAATTTGAGGTGCTTGATCCTGAAAAGATTACAAAACACGTGGAAGCAATTGAAGCCGAGCAAAAGAGCGAAGCTGAAAAGAAGAAATAGGTAAATTTCATTGCGTGCAATGAAATGGTATGTGAACTTTAAAACATTTGTGCGATTATTCTTGATTTTTTATATAAAGGTTTTGCTGATGGCGAAAATAAAATATAATTTCAATAGAAATGTGCGTAGTAACATTTATTTTTACTTAACGATTACATTAAATCGTGTATGCATATTTTGAATAGTTAAAAACTAACTCAAATTTAACTACAGTTACGTTTAAATAACACAATGCCCACAATCAAGTGGTTTAAATTAAATCGCTTGGCGAAAGCTGCGATTCGCCTTCGGCCAAATACGTTTGCAATGCTGTGTGGAGGAGCGAAATACCCAGATATTTTTTCTCCTTCATGGTCCACGTTTGTGCTGGACCATAGTAGTCACCACGCTTCACGTTGGACAAGTGCTGTAGGCCAAGTGCATCGATTATTGCGGCCTAGAATGACAAATATTTTGCTTGCACGTTGAGGTAAAAATAGGTAGGATCCAATTTTTTACTTCGAAAGTATGTACTTCGGCTGGTAATAAATCATTGAATACACGCAAGCATACCACGCCACTGCCACTGCTCCAAACATCCAAAATACGTTGCAGTTTCTTGTCAATCTGAACAGTTTTCAAAGTGGATTGCACAAGGGTGGGCGTTGAATTTTGAACTTAAATTAAGGGAGATATTTTTTAAACAAAATATAAAGCATACAAGTTATATAGTTTGCTTAAAACTGTATGCCTACCCAAACCACTTTTATCATTGCGACTTGTCTTTTTGGCTTTGCTGCGCAGGCGTGAATGCAATTTCATAGCCTCGTACAGCTGCGCAAAAGGACGAGTCGATTTTCCTATGCCGACGTAGAAAACGGAATGCAGAAATCGCGTCCAAATGGTGAACCTGTCGAGAAACTAAAAAGGGTGCGGTGCTTTGCATGAACATTTTTAAAATGATAGAATATTTTAAAGAACGCTTACAACACGCTCTCCCGGCAAATTGCACGACATGCGCGGATCGAGCAGCATATAGATGAAACTGTGCCTTGACGCCCCGTCACGCATATTTGACCTGAGTTGCTGATTGGCAAAGTACAACTTCAACTGCGCTCCATATTGCGCGTACTGCGGTATGCGACGAAAACTCTCGTTTGAACGGATGGTGTGCGACAACTCGACTGAGAAATCTGCCGCATTAAGGAATAATTCTCTTAAACTCAAAACTGAGCGCGCAACATGTGACTTACTTGCTACTTTGAGGCCAGTTTTTTGCCCATTCATGGTTGTTAGCGGCGTTTTGCGTTTGTACTTTATTAGTCGTTTAATGTACAAACGCTTCGTACTCTTTACTTTGGGTTCCGCTGATTGAGTAGGTTGCAAATGTTAGTGATTTGAATAGGAAGAGTTGGTTCATTGTTCTCCACTCACCGGTTGAATGTGCTATAGTGATGGGCAGCTCGGAGTGTAGCGCAACAGTCTCATTCTCCAATGGCTTTGCGACGTTGGTGCGTGGCGTTATTATGGATTCACTGCAATGGCAAAATATTAATTTTAAGAACTCTATGTATTCGAGCTTGTAATTTGTCTTCGCCCACCTTTGCTCGGCTTCTTCCTGATTGCTGAGCAACTTTGTCTCATAGAAAACGAGCCCATAATCGTCGTCCGTGTGCACGTACGTCTCGGTCATTTGCAGAAAGTACTCGGCGCTGCTGGCCGCAACGACGTTAGCCCGAAGTTGACGCTGCTGTTTAGTGTTCTCCTTTGCCTTCTCGATCAGTTGGCGTTCAGGCTCTGGCCGGCTGCTACTTTTAGTTTTTATTGGCCGCGTTGACTGTTTCATTGGCTTCGTGTCCTCGTTGACCAAATGCGCTTGCGCCGCCCTTTGTATCACCGCGCCCAAAGACATATTGCTAAGCAGCGAGCGCTTTATGGTCGTCTCCGATTCCTGCTGTTCGGAAGGCGCCTTTTCGCGCAGAAGTGTATTGGTGAAGTTGAGATGATCGTTCTCCATCACTTCATTGAGCATAACGTCAATGTCGTCGAATTGTCGCAGAATCGACTGACGAGCGCGCGAACGCTGTACCTTCTCGCGCCAGGCCTCAATCAGCGACATGCAAGATTGCTCCATTGTTTTTGTTGACTGGGACAGCTCCTCCAAATTGGTCTTGGTCAGCGCAAAAATATTCACCGCTGACTGCGGTTTTGCTGCCTGTTTGCTTGTGTGCTCTTTGGCGGCATCGGCCGATGTCGGGAAACTGGGTTGCGGCCTGTGTCGTCTGTGTGTGATGTTGATATAATAGGGCGATGTGGTGTCAAAGTTATAGTGCAGCCTCTTCGGCGTCGCTGCGACCAACTCACACTCGGCATTTTGCTCCTTTTGGGCACAATTCTGCTTGTGTATATGTTCGCGCAACAGTTGCAGCACCTCGAAGTGGCACTCTTCGATGGCATAGTGCACCGGCGTTTTGCGCTCAGCATCGAGCAAATCAGCGCGTGCGCCAAACTCCTGCAAATATGTTGCACGTCTGTTGATCTTTCTCTTCTACTTTGCATATATGTACTAAAAAAACAATTTCGTTTTGACTTTACCAGCAGCACTCGGACCAGATCGGCGCGTCCCATTATGGCGGCCACATGCAGCGGTGTCATCTCTTCATTACTACGCACATTGGCGTCAGCTGCAACCACTCAGTCTCCATTAGCAAAGCAAAACAAAACGCTTCGTCCGACGCACACTTACCTCCGCCTTTCAGCACACGACGCACCACATCCAAAGCCAGTTCCCCATTCTTCATGCTGCAGGCGTAGTGCAGCGGTGCTACGCCACGCTCGCTCGGCACATAACTCGCATCCACCGGATTCTTTTTCAGAATGCTGTGGATATCGCTGGAAAATTGAAATTTTCGTTGTAGTTATTTTGAGCGTGTAGGGAATTTTCGGCTTGGCTACTTCGTGTTTTCATCCACCAGCGCGTCCAGCAAAATTAAAGCCTGAAAATTCGCTCGCTGACCTAACATGAAGGCGGGCATTCCTTGCTCGCGTTTATGTAAATTTCAGTTCACTTTAATGCCGGTTTTCCCAATTTCAAGTAACTTAAGTCCTGTCAAAATGCTGTGCCAATAAATTGCCTCATTTTACCCAACTTTCCAAGCGTTCCTTTTGGATTCAAATTAAGGCTGCCATTTCTTAAGCCATGGCCACAAACCGGTTAAGAGAAGCATGACTTGTTGTGTATTTCGACTAAAAGCACTCTTCGAAGTCAGCTTTATGTCGTTGCACTCCCGCTCACATTGATTCGTTCATCTCATCATTCAGAGCAATGAGAGTCGGATCAGTGATAAATGCTCTGAATGTGGGAGCCAACGAAGGAGCCAATAACTTTAATATGAAAATTTGAATTAATTTCTTATCAACTCAAAATGTCTCTACTACGGCGTGTTGTATTTACGTTAAATTAAAACAAAAACTTTGGGTATGATAACATTTTTTTTTTTTTGGTATCTTTCATTGCTCTTTCTTCTATTAGAATCACGTCAAACCACTTTACTTTTATTTGTGTAATGCGATTTCAATGAAGTAAGCAAGCAGCCAACACCATCCACACCAACAAACGTCTTCACTCAACACCAACGTTGTCCGGTATGCTTTTGCTGGCAATCACGCTCCGGTAATAACGTGCCGAATTTTTGGCAACACGTTCTTTATTCTCACTTGTCATGTTAACGTAATAGAGACCGAACTTTTCGCTGCAGTGGCAACAGAAAGAAATAAAATGTTAAGGTGTCAATTGCACGCATGCAACATGCCAGCGAGGCAGAACTTTGCCTCCAGTCATGAGGCAGGTAGACAAACAAACCATCAACTTACGTGTAGCCTTTTTGCCACTCGAAATTATCGATTAAACTCCAGTGCGTGTAGCCTGAAACGTTGCAGCCCGCGTTGATGGCATTGAGCACCGCCTGCAAGTGGGCCTGAAAATGTGTCCGCATTAGCAAAACATATAAACTTTTTAACTGCAGAACAGGAATCTATGTATGTGTAAATTTCCGCACCTTCAAGTAGTCAATGCGATCCGTGTCGTCCAATTGACCATCGTCAGACCAGCCGTTTTCGGTGATGAAAACTTCGACATTGTTGTAGTTGTCACGTATCCACCTATTGTGAAAATATAATAATTAGAGTGAAATTATTTGTTGCACTTTTGTTGGCTTACTTCAATATGCCTTCCAGGCCCTCGGGCACGCAATACAACCAGCTTGACTTTGCATGCTTCCATTTTGGGTCGAGTTCAAACTGCAAACGCGAGTCATATTCCCAGGATGGCCTTTCACCCAGCGGCGGATCCGCCTCCTCAACGTAGCGCGACGTGTAGTAGTTCAGGCCGAGAAAGTCAGCGGAGCCTTTTATGATATCTACCCACATGTCGCTCATCAGTTTCAAGCGTGACCACGAGCGTCCCTCTTTCAAGCTGTTGCTGGCTATGTCTTCTATCATGACATTAGGATAATTTCCCGATGCGCCAAAGATGGGATGAGCCAACCAGCCCAGCTAAAACAACAAAAATTGCATTTCATAAAAATCGCTGAATGCATCAACCGAATACTGCTGCACCTTGTATTGCATCGCGCGATCCAAGAGCGAAGCATCATTATTTTTGGAAAAGAAGAAGCGACTATCTAAGGTGACGCCCACTTTGCCACCCTGCTCGCGGAAATACTTAATTTTATAGAGCCGATAGGCGGAAGCGTGCGCTCGCAGCGTATTATCAATGCATAGATAATCGGCCACGCCTGGCGCACGCACCATGGGCGGAAAAGTGGCGTAGCCATAACCCGATAAGCAGTATTGGAAGGGTTCGTTGAAGGTGATCCATTGTTTGACGCGATCTCCGAAACTGGCGAACAGCAAATCGGCGTAGAAGCGGAAGTACTTGATGATGATTTCATTGGTGAAGCCGCCTAACTTATTCAGCTGCTCCGGCAAGTCATGGTGGACCATGGTGACCATTGGCTCAATGCCGTTCTCCAACAATTTGTCAATCACCATGTTATAGTAGGCAATGCCTTTGTCATTTTTGCTTGAGGTTTCGCCGTTGGGCAGGATTCTGGACCACGATATGGAGAAGCGGTAGTAATTGACCTGAGCGAAAACTACTAAATGAGCATTTGTGTATTAGTCTTCTCTAAGTATAACCTTGAGTTCCTTTAATGCAGCCAGGTCCTGCTCGAAACGGTGATAAGAATCGGCAGTCACATCACCGTTGCTACGGTCTTCGATCATTTCCGGGTGGTCATGTGTGTGGGTGTCCCAAATCGAAGGACCCCTTCCGTCAGCATTCCAACCGCCTTCGATTTGATACGCAGCTGTCGAGACCCCGAACGAGAAGTTGGCTGGAAACTGCTTGCTGCCGCTTGTGTATGCCAGCTCGCACTTCTTTTCAGAATTTTCGACTTCATTGTTCGCCGATGCATTCAAAAACAAGTGCAAAAAGCTGTAAAATTTGAAAGGGTATTAAAGAGGAACACAATTATAATGCTATTTAAATGGATGGAATTCGATTTACCACAGCAAAATGATGATGCGTTGCTGCATGTCGATTTAGTTGTGCCACTCGCAGTGGATTGCTGCGACCACTTAGCCTTGCTGCATTCGATTTAGTTGTGCCATTTGCAATGAATTGCTGCGAATATTTAGTCTGAACGCTGATAAGAGTGGAATTGTTTTTCATAAACGAAAAGATACTGATCTTGTGCGGGGCAAACAAGTGAAGCGAACTAGTCACAATACTCTTCAGAAAGATTGTGATCTCCCACGAACACCTAAATTATGAGAGTGTAGTACTTCATGCAGCCCCACGAGCAAATCCATTGATTAAATAAATAACTTCGATATCTGAGCGTGGACAATATGGATGACCTTCTTTGGTGCTTTCAATATCAGGAACTGTTTCAGTTTAATTCTGCTTGCACTTCACAAAGTATAATTTTGCTACATATTGCACGATCAGCTATTCGTTTAATGTGCTCATTTTACCTATACTGTTCTCGATCATAGTCAAACATATGGAAAATAGCAAGCAACGAACTCTGGTAATGAAAATTAATTTTGGAGAAATACCTTCAAAATCGAAGCAACTCTCAATGTCCCGTAGGAAGAATGTTGGCAGTTGAAAGATCAATGATATAAAAAGTATGAGCAAATATCAACAACAACGGTATTGCTAAGAGAAAAGATATTGCACGAAATCGGGCATGAACAATAATAAATAATTAAATAATAAATAAATTGAAAAAGATGTGTTAAGGGCTTAAAAGAGGGATCCAAACCTTTTTGAATGTGTTGTTGCCACTAAAATTAAAATATCAGCATCAACTGTTCACTAAATTAAATGCTGAGCAGACATTATAATGTTTTAAATGCGAAAAATTCCGAATATTGATGGTATTTACTAAAGCAAAACCCGCGCCTGAAAGCTGTATACTAACTTTTCGCCAACAATTTATTACAGTGCCATGGATAACGAAGCAAACAGTTGTTTTTATTTTAATCAAATATCTGGTTTGGAGTTTTATATTGCAGAGGAGAAAGAAAAGTGTGTCCGAAACTCAAAAGCTTCAATATATCGAAAAACAATTTAGTTGGCAGGCAAAACGTGAATAATTCAAGAATTAAAACGTGAAGAATTAATTTCTGAAAGGGCATATTATGTAAAATAATGCTTAACGCTGCTTAGACGCATTTTCGCGCAGAACTGTATTGGTGAAATTGAGGTGATCGCTCTCCATCACTTCATTGAGCATAACGTCAGTGTCGTCGAATTGTCGCAGAATCGACTGGCGAGCGCGCGAACGCTGTACATTGTCACGCCAGGCCTCAATCAGCGACATGCAAGAGTGCTCCATTGTTTTTGTTGACTGGGACAGCTCCTCCAAATTGGTCTTGGTCAGCGCAAAAATGTTGACCGCTGACTGCGGTTTTGCTGCCTCACATTGCTCCGTTCATCTCATCATTCAGAGCAATGAGAGTCGGATCAGTGATAAATGCTCAGAGTGTAAGCACCTACGAAGGAGCCAATATCTTTAATATTGCTACGAAAATTAGTTCTGTAGGATTGTTCGTCTCTCTGGATTGTGCAATTTGAAATAAAACACACTTCAATTCTTAAACGCAATCAAAAACCAACAATCACTTTATTAACAAATTTGCACTTTACACTTGCTACTTATTGGACTACTCCGTGTGACACCTTTGCTTGCTAAACCAAGACTGCCCCTCTGCGCAGTACCCGGCTGTCTTTTATACTTGTCCGCTTCTCGCGCAAATCCTTCTCGCACATTTTAATTGGACTAAAAATTTCCATTACCAGCCTCCTTGCCTCCTTGCCGTATTCTAAAAGCGCGTGCCTAAAAGTATGCCCGTAAAAAGCATTCTAGTGCATTGCACAGCGACAGGGTGCCTTATCGTTACAATATGATAATTTGAATTCATTTTGTATAAACTCAAAATGTCTCAACTATGGCGTGTTTACGCTAAATTAAAATCGAAACTTTGGATATGATTACATTTATTTGTAAAAATTTTTTTTAATCTTTTATTGATCTCTCTTCCATTAGAATCACGTCAAGCCACTTTAGTTTTATTTGTGTAATGCGATTTCAATGAAGTAACTGCAAGCAGCCAACACCATCCACACCAACAAACGTATTCACTCAACACCAACGTCGTCCGGTATGCTTTTGCTGGCTATCACGCTCCGGTAATAACGTGCCGAATTTTTGGCAACACGTTCTTTATTCTCACTTGTCATGTTAACGTAATAGAGACCGAACTTTTCGCTGCAGTGGCAACAGAAAGAAATAAAATGTTAAGGTGTCAATTGCACGCATGCAACATGCCAGCGAGGCAGAACTTTGCCTCCAGTCGGCAGGCAGGCAGACAAACAAACCATCAACTTACGTGTAGCCTTTTTGCCACTCGAAATTATCGATTAAACTCCAGTGCGTGTAGCCTGAAACGTTGCAGCCCGCGTTGACTGCATTGAGCACCGCCTGCAAGTGGGCCTGAAAATGTGTCCGCATTAGCAGAGCATATAAACTTTTTGATTGCAGAACAGGAATCTATGTATGTGTGAATTTCGGCACCTTCAAGTAGTCAATGCGGTCCGTGTCGTCCAATTGACCATCGTCAGACCAGCCGTTTTCGGTGATGAAAACTTCGACATTGTTGTAGTTGTCACGTATCCACCTATTGTGAAAATATAATAATTAGAGTGAAATTATTTGTTGCGTTTTTGTTGGCTTACTTCAATATGCCTTCCAGGCCCTCGGGCACGCAATACAACCAGCTTGACTTTGCACGCTTCCATTTTGGGTCGAGTTTATACTGCAAACGCGAGTCATATTCCCAGGATGGCCTTTCACCCAGCGGAGGATCTGCCTCCTCAACGTAGCGCGACGAGTAATAGTTCAGGCCGAGAAAGTCAGCGGAGCCTTTTATGATCTCTACCCACATGTCGCGCATCAGTTTCAAGCGTGACCACGAGCGTCCCTCCTTCAAGCTGTTGCTGGCTATGTCTTCTATCATAACGTAAGGATAATTACCCGATGCGCCAAAGATGGGATGAGCCAACCAGCCCAGCTACAACAACAAAAATTGCATTTCATAAAAAGCGGTCAATGCATCAAGCGAATATTGCCGCACCGAGTATTGCATGGCGCGATTCAACAGCGCAGCATCGTTATTTTTGGTAAAGAAGAAGCGACTACTTAAGGTGATGCCAATTTTGCCGCCTTGATCGCGGAAATACTTTGTTTTATAGAGCCTATAGCCGGAAGCGTGCGCTCGCAGCGTATTATCCATGCATAGATAGTCGGCCACGCCTGGTGCATGCACCATAGGCGGATAGTTGGCGTTGCCATAACCCGGGTTGCAGTAGTCGAAGGGTTCGTTGAAGGTGATCCACTGCTTGACGCGATCTCCGAAGCATTCGAACAGCACATCGGCGTAGAAGCGGAAGTACTTGATGATGATGTCATTGGTGAAGCCGCCTAACTTATTCAGCTCCTCGGGCAAGTCATAGTGGAACATGGTGACCATCGGCTCAATGCCGTTCTCCAACAATTTATCAATCACCATGTTATAGTAGGCAATGCCTTTGTAATTTTTGCTTGAGGTGTCGCCGTTGGGCAGGATTCTGGACCACGATATGGAGAAGCGGTAGTAATTGACCTGAGTGAAAACTTCTAAATGAGCATTTGTGCATTAGTCTTCTCTATAACCTAACTATAACCTTGAGTTCCTTTAATGCAGCCAGGTCCTGCTCGAAACGGTGATAAGAATCGGCAGCCACATCGCCGTTGCTACGGTCGTCGATCATTTCCGGGTGGTCATGTGTGTAGGTGTCCCAAATCGAAGGACCCCTTCCGTCAGCATTCCAACCGCCTTCGATTTGATACGCAGCTGTCGAGACCCCGAACGAGAAGTTGGCTGGAAACTGCTTGCTGCCGCTTGTGTGTGCCAGCTCGCATTTCTTTTCAGAATTTTCGATTTCATTGTTCGCCGATGCATTAAAAAACAAGTGCAAAGAGCTGCAAAATTGTAAAGGTTATTAAAGAAGGATTAATATTAAGGGACCACAATTATAATCCTATTTAAATGGAGAGAATTCGATTTACCACAGCAAAATGATGATGCGTTGCTGCATGTCGATTTAGTTGTGCCACTCGCAAAGGGATTGCTGCGACGACTTAGCCTTGCTGCATGTCGATTTAGTTATGCCACTTGCAATGAAGTGCAGCGACTACTTAGTCTGAACGCTGATAAGAGTGGAATTGTTTTTCATAAACAAACAAATAAACTGATCATGTGGAGGGCAAACAAGTGAAACGAACAAGTTACAATGCTCTTCAGAAAGATTGCGATCTACCACGGACACATAAATGATGAGAGTGTTGCACTTCATCCGGCCCCACGAGCAGATTCACCGATGAAATAAATAACTACGATATCTGAGTGTGGACAATATGGATGACCTTCTTTGATGTTTTGGACAGACAATTTTATATGCAAAACTATAAAAAAATTACGTATTCTTCCTTACACGAAAACAACATTTGAGTTAAATGAGTAGTTTTGCATTGACTATATCTTTTAACTTCAAACTTTTTCGTTATACAATAGATTATGAAAAACAGTCCATTGTTTTTTATGATTGTGGCCAGTTGATTGTTGCAGTGATTATTTTCAATGACTTGCACTTGAACAAAAAAGAGAAGACATTTACATGTTCCAAAATAATCCAACTAATGAAAAGTGAAAGCCAAGTGTACCAGGTATAATGTCGGAAAAGAGAGAAAGTCCAAAACATTCTGTGGTCAAAAGCAATAATCGCTTTAGTCCAGAAGAACTATTTTGAACAGCACGCTTTAGAGGAACATGCTAGCACCCTGGACTCAAAGATGTCTTAAATCGACTTGATCGTTTATCGTTTCTGATCACAAAATTATTTGTCGTGTATTTCAGAAACAAAAAAAAAACCTGAATAAAAGAAAACAAATAAATTGTAGGAAATCGTTGACAGACATTGGTTTTTTGTACTCGATATTAGCTGCAACGCAAGGCAAATTTATAATTTATATATATAATTTATTTATATATTTATTTATATACCTTGGCGCATTGTCCTGCGTAGTAACTAATCGGAAAAAAGTGGTTGAAAATGTGGTCTGCCCTTCAATGATTTAGAGAGTAAGTGGAGGGCTGTTGGGGTCATGCAATAGAGAGACTTTTTGATAAAATATTGGTCATGTTTTTTTTCTATTTATGAAAAGTATAAATTGTTACCAAAATATGTTCTACGCAATCAAACTACTCAACAAAGCGTGATAAAAATTATTATTATTATTGCTCAAAAATAAATAAAAGGGCATCACTGACCTGAGTTCCGCTAATGAACAGCTGATTATTTCTAGCCAAGTTCAAAACCTACACTAAAAACAGCTGATTTTGTGTTCAAAGCTACTCGCCATAGTTAATTTCGAATTGTTATGGAGATTGAAAACATAAAGTTAGATTCCAGTTTAATTGATGCAAAAATTGCAAAATTTTATCTCAAAGCTATCCCAAACGATGTGCCATTCGACGAACAATATTTTTTTACTGATAAAACTTTGAATTTTAAAGCGATTTTTGCTGCACTGGCCGGCGACTGGGCGGCGGAAAATGGCGGTTAGTTAAGTTCGTGTTTCATTGGTTTTAAGAACTGTCTTTAATTATTCCTGTGCTTATTTTGTAGCCTATACCTACAAGCATTATTTAAATTATTACCATAAACTTTTGCCGATTTATGTGAAGAGCCAGCAGTTGGTGCAGTCAGCGGAGTGTGATTCCTGGAATTGGCATTGGCTTGGCGACGGCGCTACTCGCCTGCAAAATTTATTAAAACCAGCACATAGCGAAGCAGCAACAACATTGGAGCAGGTGCTCTGGCTGACCTCCTTGCTGGAGAATGCGCTGGGCAATGTGTTCTATACCTGCTCGCTTGGCCGCACACCGCCGCATTTGCTGCGAGATTTGCTGTGCACAACGGAACTGGAGCAGGTTTTTGGCACGGAAGCGGTAAGTTTGACCATACACACAGCATGCGACTTGCTCCAATATCCCTTTATATTTCATAGGTTTTCTACATGCGTGTACTGTTGGGCACACCACAGTCCATCAATTTGCGTAACATCGCCTGGCATGGCTTTCCTAAACCGCATGAAGTGCCCACCTATTATAGCGCCACTCTGCTGGTAATTGTGCACAGCTTGGGCTGTTTGTTGGAGCAACAAAACTTTGAGCTAAAACAACGGCCGCGAGTGGAAGACTTTTCCGAATATCTTAAAATAATTGGCGCTACACAGCCGAGTACATCGCCCACTACTGCAGCAGATCTGCAGAAGCTATTGTCCAGCTGCAGCTGGCTTCACGCGGACTATGAATTGTATTGGCAGTGTTTACTTCAACATTACCAACACCAAAATTACTGTCGATTTGTTGTTCTAATACTGCCGCAAATCGAATTACTTCTGCGACTAATCTATGCAGGCGCGAATGGCTGCGACGTGCGCGCTAAACTGGATGAATACTACATAACCATGGACAGCATTTTTGAGTGCGATGTGCCAACTGTCAATAATGATAACATAAGCGTTTCCAAGCCAAATAAATTGCTGTCGACTGAAAGCGCCTTGAGTCAGGGTGCGCTCAAGTATTTGTACGATCTGTTCATAGCGCCGAGTGGAACTCGACTGCGAGATAAGGTCAGCCACGGAGAAGTCACAATGGCAGCCATTGACAGCAACGAATTGTGTTGCATTTTATGGCATCTATCAATGCAAATGCTTACAGCAAATGAAAGTGCATTTCCTCTTGAAAAATATGAGAGCAATTTCCATATGAACTGTCGTGCGCACCAAGCGCTGACTGCAGCTGAAATGGACTTACAGCGCTTTGCAGCTACACATCTTCAAAATTGCATCCTGTTTATGGCAACCGATGGAGATTTTTCAAAGTTGCATAGTTTACAAGGAAACATTAAAATCTTTCAGCGCCACAAAAAGGAAGCAGAGCTCATGCATTTAATACTGAAGGCGGCGCGGTTGCTCACACAAATCAGTGTAAATTATGAGGAATCTATTAATGAGCGGCTAAAGCTGCAGGAACAGCGCGAGTTGCGTTCGAAGCGGCGTCGTACGTTGGAAAAGTTAATGACGGCATTGCCGGAAATTTTTGTAGTGCTGACAGATAACCTCAAATGCCTAGTTAGTATATTTTTGGAAATGCAAGACGGTACCCGGTGCTGTGATGATGCGAAAGAGTTTGCAAGTTTGTTAAAGTAATGCTAGTGACTGAAAGTTTAGTTCAAAGGTTTAGATTTAATTTTTCATATTTTCAATGCAGGTTTTTAAAACACACACTAAAGCTGAATGAGAATATGGTCAAGTATGCTGAGAAACACAGCAATGAGTGGATCAAAGCCTTGGAGCTGTGTCGTAAGTTTGCTAAAGTGCGTACGCAATTTTAAGCAAATTGATGGCAATTGAAATTGTAGCTGCAGAAGGTCAGTACATAAAATTCAAATTAAACGCCAAATGCTGAAATGAGGTTTGAAATGTTGCACTGCGTAAACTATGGAACGGAGCATAGAACAAAGAACGACAGACCCCGACCGCATTGTAATAAATGTTTGCGAATACACATTACAATAAAACAGCTGCTTTTGTTATGCAAAAGAGTTGCATTTCCACAATGTAAAACAACAATATGTTTTGTATGTAAAAAATTATGGCAAACGAAATTTTACAAATTTGTAACCTCATACAATGGCAATGCGGCAATTGCTCTTTTCTGCTTTGATTTGCGCATAACAAATCGCTTTAGTTTGACATGTGGCAAGCTGTGACATACTTGAATGCCATCATAATTTACCAGGGAGTAGTTGCAATTATTTTAATGATTCGCCTGTGTTGAGGTTGTTGTTTGGGTGTGCAGAACTCCCACATGCAAAATAAATCAATAGATACCACACAAAAATTCCTATGAGTGGTATACCATTTAACCGAATTACAAATTCAAAACAGAAAAGTGTTTTATCCGGCTGCTGATTTTAATGAATATCGTTGCGTTGCTGGCGCACTTTTTACCAGCATTTCATTTGTGCAGTTTTTTGTTCGCCGAATCTTCTATACGGTTTGGCTGCTTTCCTCATTTACGAAACTATTTATTTGTATATACGAAATAATTACAATACCGGATCTACGGCTGCGTGACCTCTTTTGCGGTTGTCAAACCGACCAAAAAACTACAAACCTGAAGCAGCACACTAAATGCAACACCCGCCCGGCAGAAACTCCTCGTTCTACCTCGATTTGTATACTGTTGTGTTGTTGGCTTTATTTTAGTTGTTAATTTATGATTACACGATCGTTTGTGCGATATATGGGAGTTCCATGAGCGGTGCTCTCAGCTAAGCATTGGAAAAGCTGTGTGATTTGCGCTGGTTATGTAGTGGAAAAAAGCAATGGTACATAAAGTAAAAAGTTAGGTGTATACAATTTGCCGTACATTTATTCAGTTCCCGTAATTGTGGCTTACATTTAGAGTTTAGTAAAAAAAAAAAAAATCGATATTTCGATTTGTTGAATATGTGTTGATAAATACTTAGATATAATTAAACGTTTCGTTGTCAAATGCTGATATATAGTGGATTGTGTTAAAAGAGATGTTTTTACTCAAAAGGTGCTGAACAACTGGATAAAACGAATCCAAAATTATGAAATTTTCTGCTTTGGATAATATAGGGTCTAGATCCAATTTAAATAACTATATATGCATGTATATAGAATCCCATTTAAACAACATCGCGGCAGCAACAGCAGCCATATGCCAACGCTTATTGAAAGCTTCCCTTGGCCATAACTCTTGATGCACTGACACAAAAGGCAAACAGGTGCATTGAGGTGAGGCCTCAACTCGCATGGCAAAGGGCTTGGCCGGGTCGCACCACCCAGGCAGCCGAAAAGGGGAGATGACATTTCCCACCAGCACATCACAACACCCAGTCAGCTCACCAGCCAGCTATTGTTAAGCGATGCATTGCATTCCCGCGTGAACGGTGGGCAGAACGCAATAACGAGCATTAGGCGCAAGTAGCGGCGTCAGCGTACCGCGAAGCATCCAAACCGTTCCATTTGTTATGCAGATGTAAACGTCATGTAGTGACACGATTTGAGACTGCCAGAAAAGCGCCACCAAGCTGCGCGCTCTGGCAGATTGATCTTGCGGTTGAGTGATTTTGAATATAAAGCGCGGGGTTTGTTATGTGCGCGCGTCGGGCTGCACCATACTTTGCGCTTCGCCGCCGCGCCGGGTTCGTTGTCATCTGTTGCTTGTTATAATGTTTGTGCTTTTTTGTGTATGCCGAATGCTATGTGATTCTTTTTGTTGCGGGGTTTTTACTGATCGCCCATTGATAGTCGACACAGTTTCCATTCTGTTTTCAATAAAGTTGGTTGACATTCGCGGTTAGCCGTTGGGGCCTCAAGTTGGCTAAAGGCTTTGCATAGTTAACGTCTGGAATCGGGATAAAGCGGTGGTGATTCTTGTCTGCAAGTTGAGAGAATTGTAAACGACATTTAGTGTTAAGGTAATAGTGAAAGCAGTGCTCGTTGTGTGTCCTTAAAATGATGATCATAAATGAAATAAACTAAAACTGAAAGCTTCCAAAACGGGAATAGGAAGAATGTACTAAAATAATTGTGAAAAATAATAACTGAGTACAATAGTTGATTAACAAAATGAAAAAATTATTAATAAAAAAGGTTATTAATGTCCTTCAAATTCCAAACTAAAACATCTGTTTTGTTTTTCGGCACTAAATTATTTTGACAATTATAAAACATTACTTTGCATTTGATGTGGCCATTTGCTTCATTTCATGTTCATGTGCAGCTCAACGTTTATTGAACCAGAAAAACTTGATTGTTAAAACTTGATTATGCCAAGCACTCATTACATTCAATATATAAATTGTTACTAAACTATCGCATAAGCAAATCGCCGTTCGTTGTTGTCCACCGCCGTTGTGTAAAGGTCTCTGTTTCCCTCAACAGCTCAACCACAGGCAGCCAAAATGCACTGCCGCCATCCACAACTGCTCAAAGTGGCGCTGCTACTGCTGAGCTGCAGCCTAGTTCGTGCCATGCAGATACCACAGGACGTTGAACTACTCGAAGGCTACGAATTCGACGACTCACCCGAATATTATCCAACCGATTCAAGCTACTACGAGGCGCGCAGCTTGCTCTCCGGCTTGAACAAAGCCATACGTAATAAACGCTCTTCGCTGGACTATGATCAGGCCAAGCAAACTGCCGCCGGTCAAAAGGAATTCACGCAAAATGTGGACAGCGGACAGATAAAAGTGCACGACAAGGAGCAAAATGGCGAAGAGCACAAGTTACAGTTACAGCTACAGCCAAAGGCCGAGAAACAAATAATGGATCCTGATTACGATTACTATGCGCAGCGGCAGATCTCATCCTGGAATGATGGCTATGCTGCTGAAGCCCGGAATGCAGCGCGTCCACCAGCCGATGGCGAAGATGTGATGGCCGATGCGAGCAACAGCTACATTGCCAGAGGTCGACAGGCGCGCGTTAATTTCATCACGCAGCCGAAAAAGGACTCCGAAGGCGCTAAGGATCTGCCAGAGCCGCTCATAGCCAAAGTGCCAGCACCAAAAGTACACTACGATGTGAAATATCCAGCAGCAGCACCAGCCTACAATTACGACATGTATCCGTCGCGCTCGTATGATCCATATTTACGGCGCTACGATCGGTAAGCGGGTTTTCTGCATTGCAAAAATTGTTGTGACTAACCATTTGTTTGCTTTCGTGCAGTTTTGATGAGCAGTACTCTCGCTACGATCCCTACAACTACGAGGATCACTATCTCTATAGGCGACACTATGATCCCTACGACAGCTACAGTCCGCGCATGCCGCAATATCCCGAGCCGTACTACAACTATCCCGATCGGCGCTACGATATACCCGAGCCGCGTGACTACGTGCCGTTGTACAACAATGACATCTACGACAAGGGGCCTTATCCAGCGGCCAGTTATCCCGCAGCCAACTATCCCAACTACCCGGCTGCCAAATATCCAGAGTACTCGCGCAACCAACGCCGCATTGTTTATTACGCTCACTTGCCCGAAATAGTG
Organism: Melieria crassipennis; assembly: GCA_963668005.1. Lineage (NCBI taxonomy): Eukaryota > Metazoa > Arthropoda > Insecta > Diptera > Ulidiidae > Melieria > Melieria crassipennis. The sequence goes on along the minus strand of OY764962.1, from coordinate 6,090,755 downwards.
CGCACTCCTTACGACTACCCAAATCGCTATGATCGCGATCGCTACGATGGCTTGGTGGCAGCGAACAAGCCCAGCGCTGGCGCTTACAAATACGAGAAGTCGAGCACTAGTGTTGGCGCCGTGAGCGGTAATACCAAACCCGATCCCTATGACTACATGAAGCGCGATAAAAAAGATCGCGCCACACCGAAGCCGAATAAAGCGAGCACCAATACGCGGCAGTAGAGGGTGGGTGTGGTGTATAGTTCGAAATCTGCTGGCCTTTTAAAATTAATAACCAAAACAAAAAGAGAAAACCTAAGGAAAATACCAAAAAATGTGCATTACTCAAATTTAGTTTGTAGTTAACGCCTGCTGCTATTATTACTTTATTAATTAAACTCAATATAAACATTAAAATTAGATTTTTCAATAAAGAATTAAATCTCTTTTATAAATGTGTAAAGCAACCGTTTGGCAAGTGAAGTAAAACCAAGCATGAAATTGTGAGGCAAAGGAATCACCCCTTGTTGACATGATAACGGCAACAGGAGCCCGCAAAGCACATGTCAAATGCATTAACATTATTGCCGACCACATTCATTACACTTAAGTAATCAAAAGAAAACACAAAATTTAAATTTTCAATGCAGTGATAACATCCTTTGACACACCAAAGCCAAAATCTGTGTACATGCAATGCGAACAAGTAGCACAGCGTTGCGAGTTCAAAGAGCGCACAGCCAATGTGAAAATGCTGCAGGAAGCGCTTCTGCAAACAATTTAATCAAAAATCATTTCCCTATATTACACGGCCATACGCACTGCCCGTCAGTTCACCAGTCGGCTAGTTGTCTGTCCTTTCAGATGGCCTGCCAGACAAGCTTAAATTTGTGTATATTGCACATGGAACGGCGAACAGAACGAAACCAAAACCAAAACAAACGAAAAACGATTGAAATGAAAAAGCAACATTTTAATAAAATATTCCGGTCAATTTGAATGCAAAGTGTGTCCCAGCTTCCGCACCTTTGGCGCTTGGTGCGCTGCGCTGCCGCAAATTAGCCATTCCATTTTAAAGGCTGCACAACGACGAACGCCGCGTCACTTCCGCTTCGCCAACGGAAATGTGCTTAATCTCGCGTTAATAAAACGATGACGTGCCTGTGTGTCGGCCGCCTGCTGCGCGTGTGCCTCTCATGGAATGTCAAAATCAAAATACGAACAACAGTGCGAGCTGCGGCGTGTCTCTGGCAGCGGGGTGCGCAAATAAAAGCGGCGGCAGCAAGCCGTGGCCGGAGCATGGGTCATTTTAAATTCATTAAATGTGTTTTTTGATTTTATAAAAATCCTGATTTTACATTTCAGATAGTGTGTGCGAATCTGGCGTGCTGGAGGGACTTTTGAATTTGGTTTTTAGTTTTTGTTAGGTTCGTGCGCTCGCAAAACCTTTGTCAACACAAATGGAGCAGAAAATTGGTTGATGGTGTGAGAGGGTTGGATATAATTTGGGGCTATCAGCGACGGCATTATTGGCTAATTATTGGTATTATTATGAACCCTGTTTACAAGTACGTGACTCAGATTTTGCAAAATAAAAGTCTGACAAATTTGACAAGTTGCTGGCTATGTACCTCCGCATTCTATGGCCACTGTCTGTTGCTCCTATCACTGCTGCAGCCACTGTTTTGCTGCATGTCCAACCAACAAATTCTGACATGGTTGTTTTTTGTATGTTGTTGCTGTTGTTTTGTGTAGGGCGAATTGGCATCAAAGGAATCTCCGGAATTCTTAATTAAATTTACAATTAAAATTTCATGCGTTTCACCGAGAACGAGTGGTGGAGATTGACTGATGGAGAGCTCTGTTGTTTTTGTGTTTGTTGTTGTTAGTGTTTCTGTTTTGTGCACATAGTTACAGTTTGGTAAATGAAAAAACTTAACTTTAAGAACTTTTTCTTTGCTGTTACAAGCAGATTGCCGTCTAGCTGCTTTCGCTCTGTGGGCGCTTTGTGTGTTATCCTTACGGTAGCTTGTTAAGTTTTTCGGTCAGCAACAGTTGAAAGTTTGACTTTTCTAAAGTTGCGTTGATGATGTTGATGAAAATTTATTGTTAGATAAAATAATTCCTTTTTATAATTTTTGTAGAGAAAAAATAATAATTTCAGCTTAAAACGTTCGCATATATAAAACATTAATATCGTTGATTGTCATAACAGTTGTAATAATTTTTAGATAATTCCTGTTCAGTCCCTTTTGTACGTTTCAATGTTATCAAAGTGTAAGCCAAACTGAAACTATTATGGGACAAATTAACCATGGAACTTACAGGTTGGTATTTCAAGTATAATAACTACTCAATTCAATCTTTTAATTCGTTTTCGTACCTTTCAGTTAAAACAAACCTGTCAGCCTAATGAAATCAGGCGGCAAACGCATAACGCCATAACCTTTGCCATTCATTATACCGGAAGCAAAAGCGTTGCAGTGCGGGACTTTGTTGCCTACAAGCCGGCTGCGAAATGAACACTTGCACACATATCCAAACGTACGCGTGCACGCATCGCATAGCAGCTTGGCCGGCTGCTGCGTATGAAAATTTAATGAATTATTAATCAAATAGTTTGAATTATTGATTACTCTCGCCTTGGCTGTTCGGCTTCGCGCGCGCCTGCAACTGCAATATTTGCATATGTGTGCGTATGTTTTTATTGTAAATGTGTGTTTGGGTGCGTGCGTGCGAACTGTGAAAATGCTGATTGAAAATTTTCACCCGCCTACACGATTAAATATTTGGCATTATCAATTACGTGGGCTGTGCTGTGCTGCACATGCATTCATGCCTACATTCTTACATACGAGTACATACATATGTACGTACGGGCACGCATCCTCTGGCAAGCGGCATGTGTGCAATGCGCGCGTGTATGCAAAGTGGTGGAGTGCGGCGGCTGCCGTGGCGGTAGTGGCCCATTTGTGATAATTCAATTCGTATGCGAAATGCTGCTGTGTGCTGGTATGTGTGCAAAAGTTTATTATTGTTGTTGCCGGTAATTGAGCGCAAATGCGGCGCGAATTCAAGTGCGATTTACTTTTAAATAATTAATTTTTTTTGCTTTGGGGCCATGCGATTTTTCTGTTTGGATTACGGCATAAATTTTTTGGGGTATTGTTATTTATTAGTTGTAGAAAAATTTAATTTTGTATTTTGTGCGCGTATTTAAGTGGGATATATTAAATTTTGTTGAAATTATTTTATTGTTCTGATGCTGATTTGTTGGTTGAAAATGGAGTTGAATTAATGTTATTAGATGCCAAATAGAAAAACATGTTAATGGTAAATTATTGAATGCCATAAATGTTAGAAGTGCAAAAATAGATTAGCTAGAAGACTAGTTGACTAGTGGGTAGAGCTGTTTGAGTTTTTTTTAGCGCAGAAAGATCTTCATAAAATCGTCAAAGAATTTTCATTAAAACTATGCACCAGCGTATCAGGTTTGTACCGACTAAAATTACTGCCGATTCGGCAATTTGCGGAGGTGGGTCCATTTCGTTTTCGTGAGTCTTTAATATTTACACTACATACATATGTATGTACATATTTTCAAAAAAGTTTTTATTTAATACTCAATTTTTTTTTATAAATCTCACAGTTATAAGCCTCTGCTGACTTAAAAAAAAAAGAACTCCGCTTAGTACCCGCAACAGTGTCAGAAAGCCCCGACACGCGACAAACACAAAACAAAGCAGTCATGAAAATGTTAATAAACCCATTTACAGTCACTTTAATACAACAATCCCCTGTTGTCAACAGGCCGTGTTGCTGGCACCAGCCAGCCTCACTCCCCGGTGGGTAGACAACAGCAGTTCAGTGGCCCAGCAAATCGCGCTTAAATTGTGCCAACAAATTACGCATACAAAAAGACGCTACATTCCGCACAGCCACAGCAACGAGAATATCATAATTCATAAAATTGCCACACACACACACACTGGCAAACACATCCGCCCATCCACACACACATACAGAATACCGGAAACAAATTATACCGCGTGGCATTTTGTCGTCGCCTGCATGCTGTGCCGATTTTGTGATGTGCTAGACACGCGAAGACGTGTGGTGCTGGCTGGTTGCTGGCAGAGAGCGGAAGCGACATAGGAAGCGCGTAATAGAAAATGCCACCAGAAATTTGTGTGCGAAGCGGCTGACAAGGATTACGCGCTTGGTGGCGGAAGATAAATGGCGTACGAAATAGCAACAAACCCGGCGCAGCAGACGTTGAATAGCAGGAAGTATGAAGACATTGTATACCGACATACACACACACACACACACACACATATGCACTTGTTGTGTAGGCAAATGAAGACATTAGGATGTGCCCGGCGGCATTTGCATCGCATGCAAACAACAGCACCAACAAGCACAACTGCAAGTGGCTGCTGAAGGCCGCTGGCTGCTGTCTTCTCGGTTATTGTTTTTGTTTTGGCGTCATAAAGCATCGCGGCGGCGAAATTTGTTTTATTGCGCGCGACATTATGCGCGCAACTGCCACACACAGCAGTTGGCTGACAGCGGGTGGTGGCGGGTTGGCGGGATGTCTCAATGCTGCCGCGGGCGTAACATATAGCAAAATTCAAATAAAATTCTGTAAATGCAATTTCCGCGCTGTGACAGGATGTAGCTGGCGGCGCAAGTTTGTGTGGTGCGCGTTAACATTTCAAAGCGCAGTTTGGTGAATGAATGTTAATGCGTTAATTTTAGTTCTTTGTTGTATTTTTTACATAATATTATTAATTATTTATTTCTTCATTATTAAGCTTCAATCTTGGATTGTGCTGGTTATAACACTTCGTTCAATAATGTGTGTGACTGACACATAGATGGCGGCACTAATACTAAATCAATATTTTTTTTCGAAATTGTGAACCTTTTTAGGCTTACTGTCAAAATTATATGTCAATCCGACCATTAGTTTACAAGTTACAGTGCTTTAAGTGACACTACTTTTGAGTTTTCAAAAAAAATGAATTCAAAGCAATTCCGTGTGCTGATTTATCATTGTTTTTTAATGAAAAAAAATACTGTTCAATGCCAGGAATGGCTTGAAAAACATTATTCGGACTCTGCTCCATCAAAAAGAACCATTCGTAAGTGGTTTGCTAAATTCCGTACTGGCCATATGAGCACCGAAGACGATGAACGCAGTGGACGTCCAAAAGAGGCTGTTACGGACGAAAACATCAAAAAAATCCACAAAATGATTTTGGAAGATCGTAAATTGAGGTTGATTTGTATAGCTGACACTCTAAAGATATCAAAGGAACGTGTTGGACATATCGTTCATGAATATTTGGGTATGCGAAAGCTATGTGCAAAGTGGGTGCCGCGCGAGCTCACAATCGACCAAAACCAGAACGTGTCGATGCTTCGGAGCAAAAAAAAAAAATGGTACTGAAAAGTTGGAAGATCGGTATAATCGGTGTATCGCCCTCGATGGCAACTATGTTGATGAATAAAAACGAATTTTGGCAAAAAAATGTGTTTTAATTAGTTAGTCACACACATTATTGAACGAAGTGTTATACATATTTCGAAAAATTTTTTAAAGGTGAGCCAAATATTTCTTTAACTGCAATTTTTTTTATACTAAACTTGTTCAAATATTCCAGAAATCCCTTTGTGTGCTGTAAATGAGCGCCAACGAATTGTTGCGCTTCTACCGAAATGTCAACGGCTCGCCATTTTCTGCGACTTAAATTAACCCCGAGGGAAGGCAGTGCTCAAAGGCAGAACGCCAAGGAAGTCTACAAGATGTCCTTGCGCATTCCAGACATTTCCTTTGTCTTCTTGCGCCGCGAATATTGTGGCGCGCGTCCAAGCCAAACTGAAACAATTCACAATCCAACAATTGTCTTGCTCGAATTTAATTGCGCCACAAGGTATGCTACGTTACGAGCGAAGTCAAGTCAAGCAGCAAAGCACCGGAATTGTAATTTTCATAACAAAAACAATGCAAAAGAATGCCAACAATTTACAACAACATGAATGTGAACAACGGAAATTGTTAGCTGCAGTCAAAGCCGTTAAGGCGTTGATGAAGGCTTTCGTTGAAATGTGCTGTGGGAATTAGAAATGAAATGTGACATAGCACAGAGCTACTTTTCATTTCGGTATTTTGGCAAGTTTGAGTTGTGTGAATTTTGATTACATTTCCAATGTTAACACAAGCAACACATTTTTGTTGTTTTTCTTAAAAGCAAATGATGCAAACTTGACAGAATGTTCATACACAGAATAATTGAAATTTCTTTCATTCTCGTTTGAGTTTAAAATTGAAAACAAAAACCATTTTTAAATTTAGAAATACGATGAAAATTGCTTAAAAGACAACTGCACACCCAAAACAATTTTTCACTGCCTGTAAAGTGCTCTTTGCCATTAGCTCCAACCATAAACAAACCCTTAAAATTGCTCTTATGGTCCACTCAGTGCTTGTCAACACATTAACCGCCTTCGAACTTAATCAACGTACAATTTCCGTCTCATTTTCACATTCTGCGTGTCAAATTCTAATTGTTCTTTTGTTAATTATGCTTTGACCACCAGACAGTTGTCCGTTCCCGGCTCACTTTAACCCCAACACATTCGACGTGCGCAGTGCAAGAGAGCACAAATGTGTCCATCTGATGTCTGCGTATATCTTCACATACGCACATCACATCCACAGACATATAGCCTGCATATATATTTCAGCAGTTACACATTTAAGTATCGAAGTAATGAGTGTACTCATCAAATTGCACATTAATCTTTCTTTCGATATTTCAACTTCTCGCTTTAATGTGGGCAAATTTGTTTTGTCCAGTTTTGTGGCAATACAAATTGCTGTCGCTTTTTCAAAATCCCTTTTGACAATACATATGTATCCCTGACTCAAATTAAAAGGAGCAATTTTAGTTATTTGGGTTGTTACTTTAATGAAATTTAATTCGTAATCTAAAATGGAAAAATTATTTAATGCAATTTTGAAAAAACGTATGAAATTAAACACAATTATTTAGAAAAACTTAAAGTTAATCATTTTAATAAACTAGTAAATGGTATTTAATTACAATCTATGAGTTATCATCATTATCTTATTGTCTTGAACTTAAATCTAACAAATGTTTACAAGTAAAGTAAGATGCGTGTAATGAGTAAAACTAAAACTCTATGATTTATAATCATTGAATACTGTAATTGTAATTACATTTGCTCACTCAAGTTTTACTTTCCTATTTGAATGTATTTTACTGTCAATGTTTCAATGCAGCACAAATCCATTCAATTTATCTAATTTTAAATAATAGTTAATTAATATTAATTACTTTTTTTTTATAATTATGATAGCTGAATAGCTTTTACGAACTTTTCCATTTGACATTTATTCTTCAATTACATATTTTTCTATAAATGCTTTCTATAAACATTTTCCCCACAAAAAATATTCTGAAATTAATTATTGCATAATACTTTATTTAATACTTTGACTTAAGACTAATATAGTCCACAGCCTTAAAGATAATTCAAAATTTTTTTAGTTAAAAAAAAAACACCTCCTGAACCTCTACAAGTAGGAGCACTATTAAACAGGAGGAAAATTGTATACTGGAAAAACGTTTTGATTATTCCTGGACAAATCAAGCTGTTTATGTCCCATCCCCAAGCTGCAAATATAAAATTCTGCTTCCCTATTCAAACGCCATTTTGTATGGAATTTCTCCTATCCAAACCATCGCATCCCACAAGCTTTAAATATGTACACCTAATACTTACAGCCCCTGTTGTACATAAAAGAATGTGCTTAAAAAAGGACATCTCCCCCAGTCACAGCATTTTCTCTTTATGTACAAACATTTTGCGTGTAAAGCGCAAAGCGTAAAAAGAAAAAGATTGCCGCAAAGTCAGCGCCTGAACCCCATTCTTTCCTTTTATGTTATATTTTACAGTTTTTAAATAAAAAATCTTGCCAAAGGACACATACACAGAGTCACCACTTCATGCTGCCACCCGCCCACACACACACACACATACAAATCATCGCTGCTCCGCACCGAAAGCGCTCCCTACAAGCTCGTGAAAAAATGAAACATACAACAACAAGGGCAACAAACCCACATTGGTACACTCGTAAAATGTTTATGCTTGGCTGGCACTCGCAGCAGCGCCCCACCACCAGCAGCGGCAGCAAAAACAACAACAGCGGCGTCAGGAGCTGAGAAAAAATTGTCTTCGATTTTATTGGCTGGAATTTATTTGGAGCGACAATGACCCAAGTTGGATGCTTTGCAAAGGACACAATTGGTTTGTCACAGCCAGTGTCCTGGCGCCTGCCGACCCGACGCCGACACCGAGCAAACTTGTCGTGGCTGCGCACTGGGAGGAGTGTCACCAGGCGGCGTCGTTGCCGTTGCTGAGAGACGGCTCGGCTGAGCGCGCACGTTGGAAATGGCATCGGCAAAGGGGCAGCGATGTTAACGACGCAACTTTGACGCTGACGTTGACGTCGACGCCACTTGAAGTCACTAAAGAGCGTCGACAATAAAAAATGAGTACCGACAGTAAGTAAACAAGATGCTGCTGCCACAAATTATAAAAATGCGTAACTTTTATGCTTTCAGGTGTGTGCGTTTTTCGGCGAGTAGCTGAAGTTTAAAGCGGCAACAACAACACAGAGCGCTCTCTGCTGGATGCGGCGCTGGAGCTGGAGCCAGCGAGTTGTTGGAGAGCGAAACTTGACACTTGCAGCATTGCAAAACTGTGAGTGAGTTCTTGGTTGGTTACTTAACTTTCTATGCAGTTCGCTCTCTTAGATACGCAAAAGTGTTTCTCTTTGTTTTCTTGGCCAAGTTCGGAGCATGTGCAGTGGACAACATTTTTTATGGAAAATGTGTCTATAGTTGTGGTATTTTGTTATTTACCGACTGTAGAGTTGGTTTGCGTGTTTTTTGTTTTAAGTTAAAGTTTTGGCTTTAACGCTCGTAAGGATTTTTAGTTGACTTCTAGGTAACATTTGTACTTAAAACAGGCCTTTGTGCTATGTGTTAGTGTAATTTATTGCTAATAGCAATTTAAATTATTTTAGGCAATTATTTAATGATGTTTGAGTAAATATTGATAACGATTTCTTATGGGCATGTTTTGTAAACGTCATTCTGAAAAATTACTCAAATACTTTATAAAACTAATATTGTCAAAATCTTGATTATATCATCATCAGCTGTTCTGTAAAAACTGTTTAAATTCCAGTGCAAAATTGCTTCATTTTTTTAATAGACATTTATCAAATAATTTCCTTCAGTTTCCTTGTATTGTGCCATCACACCTGAAGCGCATAATTGGCGTACTCAAACCTACTTAAAAACAATTACAACACTTTATCATCGCACTAAGCTGACTGCCTTCTACCCTCTAAAAAGAAAGTAAAAGAAATCAAATTAAGGCCACCCAAAACCAACCGCAGACGACCTCAAAAAATCATTATCAAAAGAGCAATAACAACAACAACAACAACAACAACAATAGCATTAGTAATAACAGCTATTTTAATCCATTTTGTTCAGATAGAGGGCAATCCATTCGGCCTCACCACGCTGACGCCACACCAACTTTCTTACCGCCATCGGCGACGTCCATTAATCATCCGACAAGTGCAATACGCGCATCTTACGGCCAGATTCCAATTACTAATTACGGTTGACATGTGGTGCCAAAACCACAAATTCGCGTTTAAACATTTGCGCGGCAACCGAAACACAAAAACAAAAAATTATAGCATAGTTTGGGGTGTTTTGCCGTGGAATAATTTCGAAAAAAAAAATGAAGGCAACATCAGGATAAACGAGCGCAGTGTGGCGCGGTGTGAAATTTGTGAAACATGACACCGCACTTAATTCACAATTCATTTGGTGCTGTTGTTGTTGTTGTTATTGTGGTCGGTGGTGGATTTTTTTTGCTGCCGCAAGCCGGACGCCATTACACCCATTTAATTGTTTGATGAGTCGCGGTTTTTTCGTCCGAGTACGGCAACTTGTAGTATTTTCAGAAGCGAGTTTCAGTGGCGTTTGGAGTTTTGTGTCGCAATGATGGCACTTTACGCTTGTTGCCGCATGCTAATTCGCCGCCTCATGCCCAGCCATTGTAATTTATCTTGGGGTACTTTTAGTGGATCGGCGGCATATTTAATAATTCAGCATTAAAGACGCCAGGCGGCATGGTGCCATTTTGCGGCGGCCGTTGCGGTATTGGGCGAGGGTTGTGGCTACGTGTGAAAGTTGTCATAATTTAATTACAGCGTTTAGAAACAATAAGGCCCCAACTCAATATTTGGCGCTCTGTTTTGTTTTTGTTTTTGTTTTTTGTTGGCGTGAAATTAAGTTTGTGTTGTTAAACTTAATGCAGCACATTTGTAAGCAGAAGGGAAGACAAAGTGCTGTTGCACATTTGTAATTATTGTTATTTACTCTTTCCTCGAATTGTGCGCCATCATCATTGTGCGCTTCTATTGCTGCTTTGTGCGCTTAATTCACTATTTACATGGGGGCAGAACATTGCAAAATATCCTTAAGCCATTCTGTTCAACTAATGAGCTGCCATGCATTTTACATGGCGCGCTCATTGTGCGGCATTAATATCCTTTCGCTGCTTGTGCGGCTTGTAGGCGAATACATGGTTGCTGCACTAATAGTTGCGTGTGGTTGTGTGTGTGTGTGTGTGTAGGAGTGAGTGTGCGTAGTTATTAGCAGAAAGCAGATTTAAGCTTGTCGTTGTAATTGTTGTAGCTTACGCAGCCATGTTGCCACTATTGTTCGCTATGTGTTTGGACAACAATAAGCAGCATGGCTGGTTATCTTTGGCTCTCTGCTAGTTTCGTAGTCCATGCAGTGCTTGCTTTATGCGAACAACATTAACGTCAATTGTTGTGCTGTAATTACTGCTAAAATTGTATTTAATAGAGCTATAAATAAAATTCTGACGCAAGACCAATGGAAACTCGAAGAGAATCATCCTAAAAGTATGTGGCATAAGAATTGCAAAATAGTGGATATCACTGCAAGCCAAGCGGAGACTGTGGTATACATTTAGGGTGTTTCAGAAAAAATTACTGCCAAAATTATTGAAAACTAAACGGCCTGCAAGCTGTATTGGCAGTCCCTTTGAGTATCGCATGATTGTGTATTCGAAACTGTGGCAACTAATAGAGGTTTAAAGTCCTGAAAGCAGGCAATTTCATAATGTATACCGATATTTTACTGGTCTTCAAGCGGTTACTTTACAAAATAACTTACGGAGAAGTGGTAATATCGAGTCATGCTGCTGGGATTCAAACTAAGAACTGATGTGACAATAGTTCGGAGAATGAGTTAGTTTATTAATATCGACGGAAACACTTGGCATTTGAATTTTAACCCGTTCAACATGGATCTGGCTCTGCTCTGGTATCTGCTCTGGAGTCTGTGCAGAGAGTAAGAAAACATCATTCCACTTGATCATATCGTTAAAATACATAATATTATTATTACAAACAAAAAATGCCTCGAGGGACATATTTCGGACAGGAGGAGACCGGATATTCATAAATTTATAATGAACATCGGCCTGACAGAAGTTCTATAGAAGAGATGGGCCTTGTTTTATGAACATTGTCATGTTTTGAACATTCAAGTATTGTCGAGGAATTGTACTAACAGCTTACAATGTACAACGCCCTTTTACAAATCTAATCTAATTTCTTTTTTACTCTTTTATCTCTCTGTCTTTTACTAATCTCATTTTTTATTTATTACTTATTTTATAATATTTTAAACTAAAACTTTTTATTTTCTATAGCTCCTGTTTAATTAAAAAACACTTTTTTTTATTTTCTTTACAGAATTTTAAATCGTTTATTCAAAAATTTGTCCTTTGTTAAAAGGAAATGTTGCACACAGTATTTCACCATACAAAAGCTGAATATTATATATTTTCACTCAAACTTGGTAAAAACCCTTTATTTATATATTTCCACATTTTATTTATAAAAAATTGGAATGTATTTCGCAATTTCCAAACAACTTTTTTTTGTCAAATCGAACACTTGTTGCGTTGTGCCCTTAACTTTTGGCGCGAAACAAGTAAACAAACCTTATACTGTGTTCAATACCCAGTATGATCACATCTAACAATAATAGTGAAACTTCAGTTAATTTAAGGGTTACACAACATTCGTTTGTACCGGAAAGGAAACTAAACCGAATAAGGACCAGCGATCTTTTAAAATAAAATAAATGTCCGATGTTCGAATTCCTAAGTCAAATGTTAAATTGTTTTCAAATTTAAATTGTATCCTTAGCTATTATGTCATATGTAAATTGCTAGTTAGTTTAATTTTCTTTGTATAAACTAGTCGCAGTTTTTTGTACGCAAGTAAATAAAAAAAAAAAATTTAAGGGTTAGTAACATTACTGTCACACGGCCAGATAAAGGGTTGAAATTAGTATTGTATAGATACTTATAAGAAAATAGCAGCACATAATCTACACATATTTTTTACTATTGTATACATTAACAAAATAATTTAACAAAATTTACATTAGTACCTGAGAAATTGACTTATTTTTCAGTCAAGATCAACGATAAAGGTTTATTTATCTTTCTTTTGCTTGTATATTTGTATACATTCCATATTCCCTGTAATTTCCATACTTAATTCGGCATTGATAACAATCATTAGCAGTAACAATCCGTTTCTGGTTTGATAGTGTCCTCTCCATCTTTTCACATTACACGGTGACCAGCATGGTTGCCAACTTTTCTATTTCAGAAAGCACTAAAACCGCAAAACACCGCGTTTTTCCACTCAGAAAGCACTGATGAGCAAAAAAAAGGTGGTAGTTGTCCTAATATTCCGTGTACCATTCAAGGAAATCTATTGCAGATCAGTGGCAACCGTGACCTAAGTAGCAATTCCACCAAGGACGATCACTTCGGTTGTCATGTAATATCCAAACAATGATTTTTTTAGCCCAACATTCCAGTGTTATATAGGTGTTAAATGAAATATAGTGTTGTATAACACTCCAGTTATTAAAAAAAACTTAAATTTTTTTCCAAGCATGAATTAGTCTTGGTGTCTTTGAAATAAAAAAAAAAGCACTAGAAACGCACCAAGCACCAAACTCAATATTTTCCGCGTTTTGATTTTCAAAAAGCACTAAATTTAGTGTGAAAAGCACTAAGTTGGCAACAGTGGTGACCAGTGTTCTTCAACGTTCTTTATTCTATTTGGTTCTTTCATCGAAGATATGAACTTCTTTACCCACTTCCTGGCGCTTCATAAACCATGCGAGCAACATATCCAAACCAGTGTAGTTGCAGAATGTTGCTCCACATATCTCTTTAATTCACAATTCTCCTATCATTTCTGATTCAGAAACTCATTACTTGTGCCCCTTGAAAGCTCCAACCGCGCCCCGACCATCTGTAGCTCGCACCTTTTATTGCCACTCAAATGCGAGAAACAACATCGCACAATAAATATAAATTATTTAAAATGCGCCTTTTATTATGCCAAATGTGTGAATCACACTATGAAAATTTGAAAATTATACAAACGATTCGCCATTAACGACGGCTGTATGGATGTGTGTGTGTGTGTGTGTGTGCAACCTGTGCGCAAATGTCGCCGCTACGTGCAAACGGCCGTGCACGACTTGTGAACAGCTTCGCGGCGCGGGACAGCTGTTGCTGCTGCCGGCGGGTGTGGCTGCCATTCAAATGACATCTACAAAAATGGCGCAATATGTTCGCCTGTCACATTAACATTTATGAGCGTCACGAGCGTCGGTTTTATTACTTTTATGAGCGTGTAAAAATACGCTGCTGCAATGACAGCAGCGAAGGGCGGCAATTTGCAAAAAAAAAAACAAAAAACCAAAAATATTATTTTATTCAAGCATATTAGAAATTCAATTGTGAATGTTGTTTTGCTATTTTCGCTTGATGCGAAATTTATGAAGAGGAATGTTGTGGGTGGGGGCGTGGTGTGTGTTTTGAGTAATTGAGTAAAATTGCTGCTGGCTTGCGCTTTTTCTTGCGTTTCTTCGTTTATTTTCTGCTGCCTTTCAGTTGGCTGTCGGTTTATTTTTTCGCTGCGCAAAAACGGGGTCGGGGCAAGTGCTTGCCGCATGCAACAGAAGGCAGTCGACGCGCAGAAGAAGAGTACGAGTAGCTGTTGGGTGCTTGGGTGGGAGCGTTGAGTTTGCCAAAGCGCACCGTTGGCAGCCAGCGCCAACGCCAGATGCCAATTGCCCGACTGCCAGCCGGTTGAATTGCCGAGTGGTTGGATGATAACAAAAATCAATTTGCAAATGTAAACTTCTGCTGAGAGTCCTCGTTGTGCGCCATTCTTATGATTCAAGCAGCATTTCATCTCGACTTTCTGCCACTGCAACTGCTGTGTCGACGTGTCTGTGTGTGCGTGATGGAGGGTGGGCGCGATGCAGTGAGTGAGGTGAGGGTGGAGGCAGAAGTAAATGCTTTCAAATAAATACGCAAATTGATTTTTAATAAAAACGGCAGAAGTCGTGCGCTTTTACGAAGTGCATTTCGCCCATAGACGCTTTGCTGCTTTTTAAGCACCCCTCATGCCGCCCGCTGCCCGCTGCTTTGTACGCCGCCATGCAGCACAGTGCAGTTGGCATGGCAAGTTTTATGCTTTGATGCAGCGCACCCATATGCCGAGTGAGGTAGGCCGGCCATACGTGAAGTGATCCTTTATGTCTTTCAGCGCTTTCAATTTGAATCTAAGGAAGCGTAACGAGTGTGGCATGTGTGTGTGTATGTGTGTGTTGTTGCATTCATCCATACGTACTTATGAGTGTGTGTGTGCTTGCTTTCGAGTGTGTCCAAGTGTATTACAGGACGATGGACTGGCCGCCAGCGCATCGGGCGCTGTGTCAAACGAATGCAATGGACGCGCTTTGTTTGTGTTCGACAGTTCTCGGCTGCTTTTATTGACCCAACACACCATTAGCTGGCACGTTTCAGCAGCTGTCCATTGTGTGTTGCATGCAGCGATATTTGCAGTTCCGATAGTATATTATTTGGCGAAAGATGTCTGGGCGCTGCAAAGGATAGTTTTAATTAATTTTTTTGTTTTATTTTTTTAAACGCAGATTTTTTGCAGGTTCTTTCAATTTGTGGAAGCTTAGTTAAAGCTGTATATTTTTTTATTTGTTTTTTTTTTTGTTAAGAATACCACTCACGGGTAGCCCTAAACATGGTTCTCAATTCTAGATAGACAGAAAGCAAAATAGAGTTTTGATCACCAAACCCAATGCAAAAATTTGTGTCTTGGCTCTTGTAATGCAAATCAAATAAAGGGTACAAAATTGGAGGACCTTTATGTTTAGGTATTCAAAATGAATTTGATTATGTTTTTATGTAGAGTTAAATTCAAAAATCAGTATAGAACAATATGCCATAGATAGGCTTTTGAAGACTTTTTTTAATATTAAATTTTTATAATATTTTATTAATTTTGTTAAAATTTTTATTCACCAACAAACTGAAACAACGCTCAAAAATTTAGTCAAATAGGTATCACAATGGGCCCCTTTCGCGGCCTAAGTGTGTCTTTTGGCAAGTCCCGTGCCTAGGCAGCCACTTTAACCTAACTTAGTAAATAGTTGGTAGGTAGGTAGTTGTGGCTGAAAAGAAATCAGACGTAGGCCGAAGGTCAATTGTAATAATACGATATATTGGATCCAAAGCCCCATTTAGATGAAGCTGTCAAAACTGAAAAAAAGACTATGAATAAATAGTTTTATCTGATGGATACTCCAAGTTCTCGAGGAAGAACTCATTCAGTTGAATCTGTTGAAGTCCTTTATTAACTTAGTGAAATGATCAGGTTAGTACTTGTTCCTTCTTGTTCTAAGGTTAGCTTTCAGACTGTGGCTCTGCGGGAGATTTTCTAATATTCTTCACTTAAGGCTGATTTTAGCTCGTCCTTAGAGGATAATATCTCTAGCACTTTGCTTTCAATCTAACATCTTCTGCCGTTGCGGGGTAAGGATTTGAAGATTGTGATAGAGAGTTTATACCTGTTTTGGATCGTTTTATACCTGTCATTCGCTGATTAATGTCGAATCAAAAAGCTTAAGACATCGTCAGTACTAAATGCTCCACACCATACACCAAAACTAATTCAAGTCAATAAAAACAGTCAATGTAACTTAAATCACAAAAACTCAATGCAAACACTGAACCCCAAGTCTATTGATCCCAGATGAAAAAATGTTACATACGCCATCTCAGACCAGCTGACAACAAGACGGATTCATGGCTCATACTATTCCATGACATGTGCGAAAAGTCAACGCTTCCTGCCGCATTCCAAATTCTTTTCGTTGAGCCACCCAATCTTACAAATTCCACTGCACTTCAACCCTGATACAAGTAATTCCAAGCATTCGCCTTGAGAAATTTGCGAATTTTTGTTTTTGGCGCTCCAAGGCCAGCAGTTCAGTCTGTCCTGCGTGTGTATTTTTTTTTTCGGTTGCAGCTCCCCTCGAGGGTGTCAAACTATGTGACTTTGCAATTTCGATTCACCGAAGCGTAATAAGTGCGAAACATTAAGTGAAATACGTCTATGGATAATTTTTTCTCCTCGTTGTACTTGTTGTCAGCACTGCGGCGTCTGTTGTTGCGCCTGAGGACCAGCCAAAGTGTATGGGTGTGGCATTGTGTGGCCTTTGTTGTGGGGGCGGCCGGTTCGCTGTGGTGCGGATGGCGAGCCATCACGGCCGCTGATGGCTGCTTTAGTGACATAGCAATTTTTTGGTTATTTCGACAGAGTCATTGTCAATCGGAAGGAAAATTGGACAGTGATTTATAATAAGTTGCGTGGCGCTGTTGCAACTGACGTTTAATTAACTGCGGGCCGACAGAACGACAGCAAAGTCTGGGGGGGCAAGTGATGGTGACACTAAAATGACAGACATTTTATTGACAAAATATTAGCTGAAGGGCAGTGGGTCTGCTAAAGTTTTTGCGTCGTTTCTCGCAAATTGTGGCTGTGAGCTTTTAAAGCATTCTTTACAATTTCTACAACCAACTCCAGTCTCTCACTGGCCAACCTGCCAACAGTTGCTGGGCACTTATTGTTGTAGTTCAGTAAGGTGCCAGCGATTGTGGCAGACACTGCGGCCGCGCCATTGCCATTGAGTTATTGTATTTCAATTTGCTGCAGGTTTTTTCTATGCCATTGTTGGGTGTATGGGCGTTTTTTTGCGCGCGCTGTAAGTCGATACAAGTGCGCAAAGCAAAGAGCAAACAATGCAAAAAACGATCTAACAACGGTAAAAAATAAAGCAAGTGTGCTACAAAGGTTAACCGTAAAGCACTTCCGGGTCGCAAGTGTCTAAGGGAATTTCGCTTAATACCCATTTTACAAACACACACACACACATACATATTTGCAAGTGCAGACAAATAGATGCGGCACATGTGAGCGTTGATATGTTTAAATAACCCCCCGAAGAGCTTAAAAACACAGAGGCTGTAACAACAATGCACAACGACTGCCTGCATGAGGGGTGGAAACGCTACTGGTTGTGGCGGCATCCTCTTTTCCGCTACCTTTTAGCGCGCCTGGGAACATGTAAAAAATACTTGTTGGACATAAAAAACAATTGACTGCCTGCCGTCTGGCGTTTGTGGCCTCCAGCAGTTGGTGCTTAAATGATTGAACAAATCTTCGGGCACTTTGAAGGCTATAAAAGCAAATGTCACATGACATTTAAGCGTTTCGTTATGGTTACGTTTATTGTTTGAATGGGCGCTTTGGTGGGTTTCTGTTGTGTCGAATGCGGGCAGTGGAGGCGCTACAAAACGCATACCGGGGGGGTGCTTTATTTATTTCACATATTTGTTAATGCTTGTCTGCCACTGTGTTTGTCTGCTTTCTAATCGAGTAAATATGTGTAAATAAAAAAGGATAATAGCCGAAAATTAAAGTAAATGAAATTTCTTTAGGATATTTCTATGGACTTGGCATTACTGATAGATTACAAGTCACTGTAATTGGGCGAGTGGTCAAGGCAAAGTAAACAAATAAATAAATAAATAAATTAGTTAATTAATTAATTAATTAAAAAAAATTTCAACATTTTTCAATTAATTAATTACTATTATATATTATATAATAATAAATAATAAATTTCTTCTTCTTCTTCTTGACTGGCACGACAGCCCGATACCGCGACTAAGGCCTATCTACCCGCAACCATCCGTGTTGTGCGTGCGAATTTTTACAAGGGTGGAAGGGACCTACAGTTTTATGCCGCTTCCGAACGGCGAGTTGGGAGCTTTTTCATAGGTAATATTACTCTCAGAGGTTTGCCATTTCCTGCTGAGAGGACAGCCGCCGAAAGAAAGAAATAAATAAATTTATAAATTTCTTACTAATTAATTGATTAATTAAGATAAAAAAATTTCTTACGAAAATGGTGTTAAAATCTTGGGTCGGTTTTTGGCGAAATTCAAAAGAGCAAAACACCCATAACCCCAAAAATTTTTTAAGCATTTTTATTATTTTAGTCCTTTCAAAAGCTCTGTTTTTAGAAACAAGTTCTGTGAAATAGTAAAATTTCACTTACAAAATATGATTAAAATTATGAACATATAGCAAAGTCACTATAAACAAACCAAACATCCGGGGCTACGAAACATGGCATTAATACTTTTATACTTTACGACAAATTTTTTCCAAAACTTCTCTAAGACAAAGTTGTGGACACTCCATTGTCTTTATTGCATCATTTGAACATAACTTTAAAGCCCTCATTTCTTAACACCGCCAAAAATGCAACACGAAGCATCTCACACTTGATGCTACTTGTGGATTTTTCTATGCATTTCATATTAACCCGAATGTGCCGGAATTGTTTTTCGAATTTTGCGAAAAAATTTTTTAGAGCGATTTAAAACGAAGCATAATTGAAAAATTAAATATTTTGAGTGCATGTTTGGTGTGACCATATAAGGAGTGCGTCGTTAAAAATTGTGACATTGAACAATTAAAACATCTCAGCAACCACTAGTCCAATTTTTGAAAAGTCTGATTTTATATAACATGTCTTTTATATAGATTTTAGAATTTATTAGAAAAAAATTATAATACATTTTCAAGGGTAAAGTTTCTAACTTTTTCTGGAATACCCCTCATGAGGGCTTTCATTTTTCCTTGTTAATTTTATCATTTATCATCATTTTATCATTTATCATCATTTTATCATTTATCATAATTTTATCATTACCATTTTATCATTAAATACTCATTCAATGCTATAAGTGGGCATAAACTATTCAATGACAGAGTTTTCATGGCTCACCTGATCAAAGAAAGTTTAATTTGAATTTGTATTAACGAAGTTATTAGCAAAATTGCGTGTCACAATTTTTAACGACGCACTCCTTATAGTCACGCCAGGCGTTCCCGGGTTAATGGTAAACTCAAAAGCGTTTGAAGTATTCCAAAATTCAATACGCAACACTCGCTTGGTTTACTTTTTTTGAAGCGTGAATTCTTTATCGGAAACGTGTTTGTTGTGTTAAAGTGAGCGGAAAAATGCTTGCCACCTTACACGTTTTTGGGCCAAGCCATCGACCGGAATGTGACTCCCCGCACGTATTTGACGGGCCCCATAGAAAGCGCATCAAGGCGTATTTCCTTTGACGTATTTCCTTACAAGATTAAACTCACCTAAAAATCTTGCCTTCTTTCGCCGCACCGACGACCGCAAACTGCTCGCCCGAACGAAAGAAAACTTCTCATGCGTGTTTGAGCCAATTTGGCAGTTCAACAAAACGTTTGGCGCCCCCTTTCAGCTACTCACAAGAAAAGGTAAAGCAGAAAAGCACGTGAGCTGCACATCTTTGCATAGCGCCCCGCAGATGTGCTGGTGTGTGTGTGTGTGTGTTTGCCGTTAGCATTAGACGATCCTTGCTCCCATATGCAAGTCATGTCGATGCGGCGCACTGCGCACGTTTCCCCCAACACCCTTTCGCTGCGCCGCTCGCTTCGCAGTTGTTTGTGGCTTTGCACTTTTCGTGGAATTTCTAGTTTTCCATTTTAAAATGTGCTTCTGTTTGGTCGGCGGCGGGGAGCTGCTGCGGATTTCCGGTAAAAGATTTAATGGCCTCCAGGCGTTTGTCGTTCGGTTCTGTTGTGTATTTGTGCTCAAAGACGTGTGGCACATGTGTTTGTGTGGGGATGTGCGTTTGTGTGGTTATGTGATTTTAAACTTTTATGAGATGAAGACATTCAGTGCCGCTGGGTAGTTGGCGCTGCGTGCCTGTGCCTGCCGGTTGCTGGCGGCTGGGGCGACTGGCAGGAAGTGGGGATAGTGCTATTGTTTCGGCTATAATCATAATGTGGGCAATTAGCATTAGCATTAAATGCTTTTAGAGTGTTTTTTAATGCACTCATCAGTTGCTAATGGTTCATTTCTGAACTAATTAAGTTTGGCATTAGCAAAATTGTCTTTCCTTATTAAATAAACAGTTCGAGTTGGTGGGAGCTATGAGGTCTCTGGTGTGCATTGTTGATCTGACTTGGCTCAATTAAAATTTTTAATATTTTATGTGTTTCCCAGTTGATCGATTGGAATACCTTAAATAAGATGAAACGTGTACTATATACTCGTATTTTCGAGAATGATAACAAAATCGGACCTCTTTGACAGTTCAATAAGTTTACTAAGGAACTATATTCTGTATAGGCGGTGGGACTGAGCTATTTGTTTTTATTTTTCTTTTCCCAACTGGTAAAAAATGATCAAATCGGTTCAGAAATAAACGCATAAAAAGCACTACAAAAATGTATTACTGTAAGTATAACAGTAATGAGTACTGAAGTCAGTTGTTTTTTGTTGCATAGTGTTACATATCGTTCGGCAGATTTTAAGAGAATATCGCGTACAATCCTTGCTTAGCATAATTTCAGCTTTTATATGGGTTTGAAAAAATTCACTTGTCTTTTGTTGTATGAACAGTTATAAATATACAGACAGTTCATGATACAATCATGCTTACAGTTATGTTTACTCTATCGCAAGGACATTTATAGAAAATCCTCTCATCTCTCTCCACTCGAACTATGTCCCAAATCTACTACCCAACTTCCGCAGCAACGTATCCGCTCAATTATTTACTACCATCCCCCACAGTTCGAGTCATAAACAGCGATACAAAAAATGAAAGTACTATATAAATGAAATTTTCATAATTTTTAAAGACGCACACATTAACCGTGGCGCGTTTTAACCCTTTTCGCGCTGGCAAACGAAATTGTGTAATTTACATTAATTTAATATTCGCCTATAGGGTAAAAAGTGTCCCCAATGAGCAGCGGACTAAGGTAATTCTCGGCATTGCTGTAATGTTGAAAGCGTTTAGCTACAGCAGAAACAACAACAACAACGGTTTGCATAATTACCAAGCGCCGAAATATTAAAATACAGCAACTCTTTCATTTGACATATTAATTTGCCAGCATTTTTGAACTTACACCCTCGGGGGAAATCTTCTTCATGAAAAAAAGGTAGAAGAAACGAAAGTAGCAACAAAAACAGCAGCAGCAGCAGCAGCAAAAGACGCAAAGGCGGGCACAAGAAGCTGCAGCGGCAAAGGACACAAGAGTGGCAGCAGCAGAAGAAGAAGCAGCATCAAAATAAAGAAAAACTTGCTTAATTATTCAATGAGCGCCTCATGCTCTAAATACTCTCGCTCTCAGTGCGCTGTACTCACCTGGCACTGAAACGTTTGTTAATTACACATTTTGCTCGCTGCTGCTGCTCCACACTTGTGGGGCATCCTTTGGCTTTGGAAAATGTTGAAAGATAATTAAAATTTGTATTTTGCGTTTTTTTTTTGGTGTTGTTGCTGTTATTTTTTGCAGAAAGTCCGCATGTGTTGTGCGCTAAGTAAATACAACCTTGGAGATGTGTAAATAAATTCTTGTTTTTGTTTTTGTAGGTCTGAATATATTCACAACTCGAAGTGTGCATGTGTGAGTTGTTGTTGCGCATTGAAAAAATATGGTATTTATTTCTTATTATTATGAAAATATTTTCGAAACCTTAAAGCTTGTTGTATTTGTGCTTGAAACTTGAGAGCTGGAAACTGTAGTAAAGCTGCAAGCAACATCAGCAATTTCCCCACAAAGAAAATTCACAACATTGTTGCTCATATGAAATTGTTGTTGCTTCTGCCTGCTTGGCCTCGTTGCGAAAATGGACGACAAAACGCACGACTAATTACGGCTCGTTCTTTCGCTGTGCTTTCTGCGCCGATTACCTTCCAATTTTTTTTTACAAAAGGTCAGCTCGCGCACGAAACCATAAATGTCAAACCATGTTATTTAATGTCTGGCCCACTCCCCCACTTAATGCATTGTCTGTGCCCCTGTGTGCCGTCTAATGGGTCACCACACACCGCCCCACATTGCCCTTCACCGCCGACTCCAAAGCGTCCACGAGCAGTCGCGCTGTGGGCCAAAGTGGCGACGGCGAACTTCAATTTCGGCAAAAAGAAATAAATCTTGAAAGGTTCGTTGGAGACTCGTTACTTGTGTGTTGTTATTTGCGCATTGTTTTGCTATTTACGGCAACACCTCAACACATTATTGTCCACTGTCGTTTGCCTGCCGTCCCCCGCCCATTCGCGAGGCTGGCGCGACGTTGGGCTCCATTGATTCTCGTTAATGAGCTGGTTGGTCCGAAAGTGAATATCGCGTGTTCGGCTGCCGCACCACCCACACTGTCGGCCGCTGAATGATTGCCCCGTGCGGCTTGCTGAATTGTCCCAAACGGCTCTTCTCGACCGGAAATTTGTCAAGTTGCGCGCAGCAGACTGCAGAAAGAATGCTTTGAGAGCGCAACATTAATTAGAACTTGTGCAAAAGTAATGGCGAAGGCTGTGCCACAGCGCCGAAGTAGTTACTGAGTTATTGTTATTTCGTTGAACGAATGCGGCCATTACCGCCCCGCAGAGTTGCCAACTCTGACTTTTACTTCAAAAAGGAAATGACTTCAACGCTGTTTAATCACTCAAAATATAACATATATATTTTTAATATTTTTCACTAATAAATTTCACACTGCACTGACAATTTCATGAAACGCCAAAAAATTTCAAAACGACATTCAATAATTTTCCTACTGGCCACGTCGGCCACGCAGCGCAGCACCTGAAAGCCGTTGCACTCAATAACGACGGTGCGCCGATCGGCTGCGCTTTCTCTGGCAGCTGCGACGAACGTAGGGCGCTCGTGCGTACTCGCTGTCGTAGCAGTCGTCGTCGCCCGAATCTATCTCGAGCTCCGCATCGTACTGGCGGGCCCGCTGACGTTTATCGTCGTCGGGCAGGGAATGCGATCCGAAGGGTCTTTCGCGTTTAGTTCGCTCCTTGCTCCGGGTGGATTGCGTTGCCTCCAGCTTCCGCATTTTCGGCGGCGTCTTTTGGGCGGCGCGCGGCAGCACAGTTTTGGAGGGGCGGCGATTGCTCGGCGGCTCCGGTATTTCGCCGCTGTCGATGCTGTCCAAGCTCTCGCCGCTTTCCAGCTCGTCCTCCTCCTCGGAGGACACTAGCGCGTCCACGGCATCGCTCAGCCGATAGTAGTAGTCATTGTGCTTCTGCACGAATCCATAACGAACGCCGCCGTCAAGCGCTTCCTCCACCAGCTTGCGTACCACTTCGGGCGACTTGCCCAGCGTGAGGGCCACGTGGTCGACGATCTCGTTGAGCGTGACGGGCTCCTTGAATTCGGAGAGAGCCTCCAATATGCATTTGCCACTAAAGGATTTCTGCGCCATTTCGCACGATTAATATTATATCTGCGAATATATCCAAGAATACACGTGCGATTTTTTCAAAGAACTATTTTTAACTATTTTTGTGAAAAAATCGTATGACAATGTTAAGATACTAGAAATTTGCTTGAAAAATAAATTGATCCTCAGCTTGACAAGAAAATGTATGGGAATTATTTGAGTTTTTCGTCCTACAAACCTAATCGTAGAATCATAGTGCACAAGGCAGGGCAATCCCTGGCAACTCTCGGTTTATGCGTTCACCGTTATAACGGGACAAAGTTTACATACTTTGACAATGATTAGCTGCCACCCCACCGAGCATGCCGACCGCGCCCCCATTCCGCCCCCCCAGCAAAATGGAAACTATAAAACAAAGACGCATAGTGAGTCCGCCAGGAGTACTTGACGCACTGGCGGCAACGGCGTGGAATGTCCTCCTTGTCGGCTGACAAGATTTGCACATAAAAAGCTTTGGCATCATTAATCTCGTAGCGTGCCATAAAACAAAAGCAATTATACGTGGTGCATTTTTATTGTGGAAATTCGTACGCGGACCTCAGTGTGGGTGTGTGTGTGTGTGTGTGATCTATTGTGGCCAGAGTTGCTTAAACGGTGACGTTGATATCCACACAAACGACTTTTGTTATAATTTTTGTAATTTCTCTTTTGTCTTTCTTCGATTTGTTTCGTTATGTGTTGGCGCTGAATGAAACTCCGAGACTGTCCATGTGTGCTGGTCAATTTTAATTGATCCCTTTTGTGCAGTTACGCTTTGTTAAGTGTGCTTTATGTTGGCGTTGCTCTTTGCAGCGGCAATGAAAGATGGATGTGATGAGTGGGTGAAAGCTCTGAAATTGTATCGAAAAGAAAAAATATGACGACCTCTTCAGGAAAAATCGTACTATGAGTGTTTCTGTAAAGTCTTGGAAGTATCGAGTCATACTGGGAGGTAATAACTGTGTCACTTTACGTGAAGCAGGCAACGCAAGATTCTTAGATTCTGACAGTTTTTAAATCAGAAGACTACAAGTACCCAAACGTTTGCAGCGATTTGAACTTTTTGTGTAGCAGAAGTAATGTTTTCACTAAATTGTGTGCTCTTGCCTACTCGTTCGCTTTGGAATCAGAAAATTGTCCGCAAAAATTGTCGCACATACGAAAGTGAAAGCCGAGGAAGTACATGCGACACACATAAATATCTAATATGACAACCCCAACAACAACGGGGGGGGGGGAGTGCGAGTTCGAGTAGTAGCAAAAAATCATTTCCACCATATATCACGAAACTTTGCTAAGAACATAACCGACTTATGGGTCGGATTATGTGTTTGATACAGAAATTACGTTTCTCTGCAACAATGAGGACATAAATAATTAACAAACTTGGCCCGAAATGAATGATAAATATTGCAGCAACTACACACAAAATCACACGCACACAAAGCAATGCTCGAAGCTGCTGGGCCAACGGCAGCAGCGGGCCAGATAAGTTCGTTTAATATTTATGACTAACGTGCACGTTAGTTCTACGTATGTATGTATGTGTGCTGCACAGAGAGTGTCAGTAGTGGCGGTAGTAGTTGTGGCACTTGCACTGCCAAACAGTATGTAGATGTAATTCATCAGTGATTTATGAAAAGCAAAACAATCTGGACAGAGTGAAAAAATACAGCAAGCAGACAGGAGTCATTTCTCATTTCGGGCCGGGTGTCGTGCGCGCGATAGCCGATAAGCGGGGAGCGACAGAGTGTTTCGCATTTTTCGCTAACCAACATTCGGCAGCGCGCAACGCCAATGTCCAGCAATTGCGGCCGTGTATTTTCAACGCATTATGACACACGACATTGAGACTTTTCGCTCGCCGCAGCGGTGTGTGGGTGTGCGGCCGCCAAAAATCCAAATCAATAATGACAAGTTCGATAAAGATTTATGGCCAGTGCGCTGCTGCTGCTGCAGCAGTGGCGCTCGCCAGCGGCCGCTATACGCTGGGGACCTCAACACAGCGACGCAAGCCAATGTTTTTGTGCCACCACCCCAACGCCGTCGACTGCTACAATTACAGTATATAGTAGCCCACGTCTACAGCGCTGGCCTTTATCTTTATCTGGCATTGGGCTTGCATTTCTGATAAAAATAGAAAACTTTCTATTTACGCCAATGCAGCACCAAAGTGTCCCAAGCCGGTGGCGGCATGGCGGGTGCGGCGTTAGTGGACGACATGTGTCGCTCGTTATATTTATGACCACCACTTGACTCTATGATTGCCCGGGCGCTGTGTGTGCCTATGTAAATGTCATATTTATTTATTTATAACCCCCGAAAATATTTCGAGTATATCTCTGGCGTACGTACTGAGGTAATTTCATCTGCTTCCTGGCCATAAACATGCTAACATGTTATTTGCGCCATTTGACTGATAGCAAAGTGCCAAATTGATCAAAAATTCATATTTTTTGCTTTACCAAACTTTTCTGCATACTCGTAAAATTTGTGTTATTTATGTCGTTGTGGGTTTGGCGTTGGTCTCTGGTGTACTATGTGCTGGTGTTGTGATTTTATGAAGTGTCAAGTTGGAAAAGTTTCAGTAGGTGACGGAGCGAACCGGACGGGAAAGTTTACGTTGATGGGACATGTAAATTCATTAGTTTTGTGCAACATACTCGTACCATACAAAATGGAATCCACGAGGTCTGTGTTGAATATGTTGGATTTGCTTTTAACTTTTGGCTAAAAAAGTTGTATACCACCCTCGCATTTATTTAGATATATTTCCAGACATCAAAAAGGACATTGGCAGTAACTAATATAAAATTTTTTAGATTTTAAATTAATTAAAATTAACTTAATATTTGTAAACGCTTAAAGAAAGGTAGTGATTTTCAGATCACTAGGAAGCCGAAGATATATAGTGTCGACTTTAAATATACTAAACTAGCTGACCCGGTGAACTTCGTCTCGCACAACATTTTTTTTTATAATGAAATACGCGAGATGTCGAATCTATGGCGTTGAAAATTGACGAAGAAAACCAACTAAAGGAAGAGGAGAGAGCTACTGATTAACGCAATCAAGGTCCCAAATCAGCAATGTGCTGCTAAGTTTCAGTAAAAAAATGGACTCCGCTTGAACCAGATTTAAGTTCAATGGGCGATGCCACGCCCCCTTGTTCAATACCCGCACAATACCCTCTGTCGAAAGGGAAAATGGTAGGTTCGTACTAAGTTTCATTGCTGAGCGACTTATAGTTCAGCAAAATTTTTGGGTCACAAAAATGTGCCACGCCCCTTGTCCAACGCCCATCAAATCTTACCAGTAGAATGACACATCTATGGGACGACGCTATACTAAATTTCAGTGCAGTACGACTTACAATTTCGAAGATATTCTATATTAAAGATTTGGCTTATATGGGCGGTGCCACGCCCGCTCGTTGAATACTCGCCCCATTCCCTCTGTCGAAGTACATGACTAAATAGTAAGTTCGTAGTGAATTTAATTAATGTATGACTTATGGTTCCAAAGTTATCGTTTGAAAATTTTCAGAATTCACGGTCAAACATGGAAGGGATTTTTCGACTTTTCCGAAATTTTCTTTTCGCATAAACCTGAATTGACTCAAGACGAATCCAACAAAGGAAACCCCATGGAAATCGGCCGGTCCGTTTAAGTGTGATGCGCTTACGCACATACATCCACTTTCTTTTATATATATAGAAGAAAAGAGTATAGAAGAGAGGAATAGATGTCAGCCGATGGCCAAAGTCGCTAGTGCTGCTACTGTGATATTTGCATAATAATTTATTGTTGTACAAATAAAATAAAAATACAAATAAATATACAAAAATGGTAATCGAGCAAGTGAGAGCTTCACTGAGTGTGAAGTGCAAACTTTGTAAGAGTGAGTCATGTCTTTTTGAAGATAGGTGTATTCTTCACTTGGTACAAGGTCAACATTTGTTTAATATTTAATTTAACCCATTTCCGGGTTACGTTCAGCCGCAAAAGTTCTCTTCAGGCACCTCTGCTTTGCGCGCCTTCTCCAGTTAGTCACTCCAAGAGATGATATGGCGTCCTCAACTTGGTCCTTCCACCGAGACATGGTCTCCCTCTTCGCCAACTACCGCGTCGAACACCTTTATCGCCAATGGTTCATCGACCATAATGAATGTTAATTCGCTGTTCTTCGTCCATGTCTTTAAGCAGCTCATACAACTCGTTGTTGTCTTGTATTCGATAGTCGTCGTCAATTCGAACAAGTCCACCAGACCCATTTTGGCCGAACTGATCGTTATAGATTTTAATTAATTCCCGCGGGATCCCCAAGTCTCGATGGTTACCTAACTGTTGACATAGTTTTAAACAAACAAAAAATATTTCAAAAACCCAAATGTCAAAATAATCCCAAACTAACGAGACCCTTTAAATCTATAGATTCTCCATCTACAAAAATTTGTTGCTTATATGATCCCAAAAGAATTATATGTCTCGCTGCATAAAGTCCTTAAATTTCAGCACATCTACCACGCTTCCCTTTCTCGTTTTCCACCTTCCGCTGAGTGACGTTGATTGCGCCGTTTGTCCGCTGAAGAAGGTTTTTCATTTGTGAGTCTGTGATTACCACGTGACACACAATAAAAGCGTCTTTAATTGCCCAAGCAAGATAAAGCAAACGATACTCGGCGAAAAACAAAATGCCAACACTAATGGACAATGTGTTCGTTATCGGAACGGGGGTCGTGAAAGTGCCACGACAGCGAATGGCAAAGTGCGCTTAAGTGAAACCATTGGCATGCGGCCGGATATTGAAAGAAAACTTCCTGCCACGCATGTCAAGCAACGCGGCCAAAAAAGCACAATAAACATCTTCAATATGCACAGTGGTGCGCACACATTAAAAAGGACATTCATCAGAGGCCAAAACAACAACAACATCAGCAGCCATTCGCAGCGGCTAAATAGAAAAAAGCAATTAAGCACATGAAAAGCGGCTTAAGCGCAAACAGAACGCATGTGACATGAAATGCTTATCAGCGGCGACGACTGCCGCACGCCAGCTGCTGCCACCGCTCTCTGTCCAGCAGGACACGCAGGACGCGCCCACACAATTCACTGATAATGATGTGTTTGTCGATTAGGCGACGGTGAATGTCCTTTCGATGAAGTGTTGCATGCGCTGTGGCACTTTCTTTGCATGTGCATGCGAGAGGGCGGCGGTGGGGGGCGATGTGTGCTAACTAAAGATGTCATTTCACGCACACATGTGTAATGAGCGCCACAGCAAATGGACCGTCAATGGCAGCGAAAATAATGTGCTTGGGCACGTCTTGCGGGCGTCCTTTCTGCCTCAAGTGGACTGTTTGCGTACATTGCTTTTTTTCGTTGCGTATGTGAGTGTGTGTTGGTGTGTGGTGTGAATTATTGGCCCATTTCGAATGGGGATTAATTAAGCGTAGCGCACGAGTATGTGTTGATGTTGGTGCGTGTGTGTGTGTGTGTGTGTGTGTGTGTGTGTGGGTGTGGGCGAGTCTTTAAGGATGCTCGTGTGAAACAACTTGTGCATTTTAATGGTGATTTTCATTCCGTTGCAAAATAACAGACATTATTTTAGTTTTAATTGCAGTGCGTAGCAAAGTGTACGAACACACAACGAGGCAAGTAGTGTGCGGTAAGAGGTGCCCGGAGCCGTGAACGCTTGAAGAAGGTAATGAAAGGTTTTATCTTTCGAGTGTTAATTTCGGCATTTGTACGGCAAACACGTGCCAAGTACTAGAAAACTGCTGCATTTGAGTGTGAGTGTGTGTAGATATGTGTGAAAAGGGTCGAGACATATATAGACAGTTTAGGTTAAAGTTATGTTGTATATGTTGGCATTTTAGTGTAGCAAATATGCCGAAGTAAAGTTATAGATGATTTATGGAATTTGTGCAGGTATTGGGTTCTTGTAAGTTTTTCATAAGCTCACTTGAAACAAATTCTGTTGAAATAGCTCCTTTTATAGAAAGCAATCTAAGGCTTTGATAGATTTAATTCGTTGCAGTGATACGAGAAATGAGCTATTGTGTTCAGAGGATATAATTACAAAATTTCTCTCGTTTAAATGACACTAAATGTTCAAGGGGGGAAAAATTGAATTTACATACATATCAGAGACCTAAAATAATTACACTGTGTACCTACTGAGCGACGTTTCTATAGGTATACCGAGTTGAATCCACCAGCCGTTTGGCTGGATTGGCTCTAGTTTAAGAGAAATCCGACTTTGAAGTTTGCTCATTTTAGGCGAGTTCGTCGCTTAAGTCTTCGCACGTTTAAATGCTAATAGATCCTAAATCGTTCCGAATATCGCTTTACTGTCTTCGGCAAGTTTGTAGATATTTTAACGACCAAGAAATTTGCTTAAGACACCAATCCAAAAAAAATAAATTCAAACTGTGGAATTGCGATATGTCCTTTTTCTGCGCAGCTCAACGAGGCGTATGAGTGTCATTTAATTATACATTTAATTATACTTAATTTAATTTAATTATACGAGTTAGGACTTATTAGCATTTCAACGTTCGAAGAATTAAGCGACGAACTAGACTAAAATGAGCAAACTTCAAAGTCGGATTTCTCTTAAACTAGAGCCAATCCAGCCAAACGGCTGGTGGATCTCAACTCAGTATACCTATAGAAACTGTAGGTCCTCCCCATGTCTGAATTTTTGAGGGTAAATTTCACGCACAGTGTTGTTATTCATATTTTTGGGAATAAAAAATTGCCCTTATGTAAGAAATTTCTATAATTATTGGTTTATAATAATTATTCCCAATAAGAAAATTTTTACGTCGCCTATAACTATTATCATGTAATAAATATTTTTGAGTTGCATAGTTACTCTTATAAGTAACAAGTATATTTTTCGTTGTCGATAATTATTATTATTATTATATTATTTTGTTTTTTACATTACTTCATAACTTTTATTTATGACTTTTTAAATTTACGTTTCCGATAATTTTTTACGTTTTCCGATATTTTGAGAAATTTTTTTTTTACGTTACTGCATAACTTTTATCTATGATTTTTTTCCACACATTGATTTACCACATTTTGTATATGAATTGATTTTTGTTTCAAATTGACAAACGGAAATTAACTGCAGAAACCTAAATTCCACCAAGAACTAGACAATTCAAAATCAATTCATACTCAAAATGTAGTAAGGCAACGTAAAAAAAAAAATTTCGTTCATAAAAAAAGTTATGAAGCAACGTAAAAAAAATTTTCTCAAAATAATATATTAATTATCGAGAACGTAAATAAAAAAAGTCGTAAAAAAAAGTTATGAAGCAACGTAAATAAAAAAAATCCCAAAATAATAATAATCCAGAACAAAAAAAAATGTGTTTCACATAACAGTTATTACGCAACGTAAAAATTAATTGTCGCAAATAATAATTATAATCAACAAATAAAATTTATGTTGCATTGTAATACTCGTAGTTACATTGCAACTATTTTCTTAAAAAAAAACTTATAATAGTTAAGTCCCTGATACATATACGTTTACATAATACATATCTATGTATGATACAGCCAATTTCTACACATGTACACAGACACAAAGTAAACAAGAAATAGCAAGCAACCTCAAGGCTCAAATCAATTCTGACAGTTAAAAAACTGTGTCTACCTATTTTATTGTCTCAACACAATGGGCTCTGTTTACTGATCCACTTTAAGTTTATTCCTTCTGTTTGTCTTTTAGCAATAATCTTTTGACCTTTGCCCAGCTGCTGTGCCATTTGTATCACAATGATTGCTTGACCGGCTGTCATGCGCCAAGTGTCAAAGTACATGACATTATCTGTAGCACCAAATTGACCAACATGTTGCCTGTGGCCAATGAAGTGTAATAAAAAACTGCCAAAGTTTGCTCAAGTTTGTACGATGGCTGGAAGGAGGCCAACCACTGTCATAGAGTGCTGTTTCATTTTTTTGGACTTTATTGAATTTGGGGGAAACTTGACTGACTGACTGTTGATGATGTGCCGAAGCTGATGTTAACTTGTGTTAATCTTGGCCAAAACAGCAGGGTACGAAATTGATTGCAGTCGCATTATTGTGAGGCTTTTTTTTTTGGGTGAGATTTGACAAACAATTAATTGGCCATCAATCAATACAACTTTTATGGGGGAAAACTAAGAGGGAAAAGTACGGACAAAGTTTTGTAAGAGTGCGTATGGCGTTTACTAGTTTTTACTACAAATTTAATATTTCTTCAACAAAATGAATTGTGGGACCTTTACAGATTTCAGGCGTATTAACAGTCCTTGGACATAACTATGGCACAATTAAAACTGAGGAGTGCCGAAGCTGTCAAGAAAACTCTGGAGTACCTGTTCAGTTTTTTACCACCTCAATAGTGGTTAGTTAAGTTAAAACTCCTTGGCTTTACTAGGTTGATAAAGGTCTTGAAGTTTGGAATGAGAATTTAATAGCAGTTCGGCTATCTCACACAGGTTTCATTACACGCCAAATTTGGGCAACCTTAAAATTTCGACGTTCTCAAGAACTTCTCTCACTAAACAGAGTCCAAATCAGAACCATGATTGGTGTTCTAAGGGGTCACTTCTCAATTGGCACCAAAAAGGTTGGGGCTGTTTTCAAACGACTTCTGTCGCAGCTCCATGGACGAGAAAGAAGAAGAAAATATACGTCACCTACTTTGCACTGGTCCTGCTATATCCGGAAGAAGAAATACTTTTTAGACAACTTTTCCTTCGATAGTTTAGGGGATCATTAGACCATTAGCTGACTTCTAAGCTTCGTAAGAAGCTCCAATTGGTTTAATGACTGAGCGGTTTTGGGCCTCACAATAGACCGTCATGGCCTAAGTGTCCTAAGGGCACAATAGATCATCTCTGGTCTCAATGGAAATACCCCTTTCTCAATCTTAGTACCTACCTACCTACCTATTAAAAAATTGAACTCCTCGCATATCCAATGGCCAGCCGGGTCCTACCTAACCTTATCTCGAAATATTTATTTGTAAACAAAACAAAAAAAAAACAGCAGAATTGTTTTCAGTTTCATTTTTAAAGAGCTAAAGTCAATTGCTTTCATATTCTCACAAAATAACCGCTTCAAGTGGTTTGGCTTGGCTTCCTTAACGTTTCGTTGGCCAATTGAAATCGAACAGGGCAAACATTAAAAGTATTTCCGCACTTACGGTTACGCATTATTGGCCGCTTTTTGCGGGTGCAAAGTTTGCTACAAATATTTGGCAATAAAAACGCACATTCCCGCACATACGCCCACACACATATATAATTGCAAGACATATGGCTTCCAGCCGCGCAAAGGATACGCGCTCAGTACATGTCGCTGCCGCTACTTAAATACACACATATGTTATGTCGGTATGAATATATGGATGTATATGTTTAGATGTTAAAGGGGGGATTCTCAGCATACAATTTACTAATCCTTGTCGATTGCTTTGCCTTCGAGTAACTTAACCAAACGTTTCACGTACGCGCGCAATGGCCAAGGGCCATTTTGCCATTTACTGTTTGCTGCGTATTGAACTTGCCAAAATTTTTGTTGTTGTTCTTTATGATGTAGATAAGCTCACGTGTGTGTGTGTGTGTGTGTGTGAGTGGATGTGTATGTTCGTTTGCTTTTCCTTTGACCCTATTATGGTATTTGCGAAATTACCTGCTGCCACTGCTCCACCTTCAACTTCAGCTACTCCTTTAGCTGTACCTACATATAAGTACATTTATATTCTAACAGTAACAACAACAACAACAAGCCAGCGAGTTTATTTACCTCCGCTTTAGGTTAATCTACTCGCACCGGGTGGCTGTCGGTTGGTCGAGATGGGGTGGTGGAGATTTTCCTGCTCTGCCTTGCGCCGTGTGCTTCTTTCGCTGCCGTTAAACGTGTGTGTACAAAACGATTATCATTTCTTTAAGTGATTTTCGTATCACCTCGAGGCATTCTTTTTGCCGTTTCGAGTGTTTGTCGACTAGAGCGGGAAATGTTTGCTTGTGCGTGTGGGGTGCAGCGTATGGGGAAAGGAGTAAAATCATTGTAAGTGCTTTAAGATTTACAGAGTTTTTTTCAATGTGAACTAAGTGTAAAAAAGACTGAATCTTTAGATAAATTCAATTGTAATTTGGTTGTGTTAAATTAAAAATAATAATTGAAAATTGTCTCTTAAGCTGACGCTTTATTATTCTAAAATTTTAGATAAAGTTCACATTTCAACGTTTTTCCAATTAATTAGTCAATTAGTTATCTAAAAAGTATACACCATATATGACTAGTTGAAAAGAATAGTAAAGAATAGCCTAAAACAATAAATTACACTACTCGACAAAAAATGGGTTCATCGCGAGCTCCTAAAAACAAAAGTATTTTTTAGACTAATCTTCGGCTGCTGAACACGAAACTGAAAATCAAAAAATTTTCTTAAGAAGCGTTTTCGAACGTAATGAGCACATATCTCGTAAACTAACCATCCGACTAACACAAGTGACCCGTCGTTCAGAAGGTAATTATCTAAAATATAAACTAAAATATAAATATAGAACTTTGAAATAGAAAAAAATTTAGATGTATGAATCTACAGACTGAGATCCAAAACAAATTATGTTTTGCATACCTAGCATATTTTGGTACTGAAAGTTAAAAATAGAAAATTTAGTTAAAAGGAGACAATTTTCCTCTTTCACTTGATACCCATATCTTCATCATTGTACAATCGCAGATATTTTAAAAAATATTTGAAATGTGTATCCTTAAAATTTTAAAGTCCTTTAAGAAGGTTTTTGGGTCAGAAAATGAAAATCTGGCTATGCCAGGATATTATAAATGACCTCTACTTTCACGTCTATATCAACATTTGGATGGGTCTCGAAAAAAAAATATTTGTTTTTCGCACGGTGTAATAAATGAAAAGTTGGTGTTTTCACTCCGTGCATCATAACTTTGTTATTTTTCTTTCAATTCTATTGATGCTAGGCTTAATATTTGCTCAAATAATATATCTTTCATCTTAGATTTTAAAACCAGAGGAGATCATTTATTTTATCTATAAAAAAACCATTCGAAAATGTATAATTTTTGAAAATGGTCAAAAATTAAATTTTTTTTCAAATTTCATCGTCAGTAACTTTCCCAAATCTCATCTGATTTGGACAGCATATACATATATCGTTGGAAAGGTTAGTTAATTATCTTCTTAACGACTTGTGTTAGTCGGATGGTTGGTTTACGAGATATGTGCTCATAACTGAAATAAGAGGCGAAAAACGTGTTTTTCGAAGATTTTTCGAAAACGCTTCTTAAGAAAATTTTTTGATTTTCAGTTTCGTGTTCAGCAGTCGAAGATTAGTCTGAAAAATACTTTTATTTTTAGGAGCATTTTTCGTGTCGAGTAGTGTTATTATTTAAATCAAAGAAGTTGTGTGTATGCATGAGGGTGAGATAGATAACTCAGTTATATTGCTGATATTTTTCATTTATATAAAAGACCACAGAAGAACGGGAACTTGAACATAGAATGACCATTGGATCTGTCGCTCACTACGATCGGTGTTCTCAAAGAGGAAGAAAATGTGACTCAATCTGAGTCTGAATTGATGGTTCGATCGATGAGATCAAC
Source organism: Melieria crassipennis (assembly GCA_963668005.1). Taxonomy (NCBI): domain Eukaryota; kingdom Metazoa; phylum Arthropoda; class Insecta; order Diptera; family Ulidiidae; genus Melieria; species Melieria crassipennis. The sequence continues at coordinate 6,055,220 of OY764962.1, read as the reverse complement.
TGGATCTATATGTAGTTTCGTCTAGAGGTCGCAGTTATCTGAACATTGGAATTGAGGATATATCGTATTCAGGCACTAAAATGGGTTGGCCATGGCCCCGTGGCGCACACATGATTTCATTTTGGGAGTTTTGCGTACAACTTTTGAGCCGAATACCATTCGAAACCATATTTTGTACCAGCAATTTTTGTGTTTGGGGGTTTTGAATCCTTGGCTAATGGCGCACAAAGGGAGCCAGGCCTCTTCACTATTCACCTATTGACCTACCTTCAATGTTTCTCACTAATGCGTCATATTTTAAAGTTGCAGTGTAACTGTAAAATGCGCAGCTAAAGATTAGTTTACAAATGCAATTTCCTCATTTAAAAAATGTTTGATCTGCTGCCATCAGCTGTCAGGCCAATTTAGCAGAAAAAGTGGCGCAATTCAAAATTCATATATTCATTGGTTAAGCCAATTTGCCAAGCTTCCGCATCAGTGACGCTGTGCCTGCTTCGGCGGCAGCTGACGAAAGGACACGAAGCAGTGGCAACAATGATACAAGGACCAAAGACACAGCACAAATCGTATTATTTACATTAAAATATCAAAGGCGCAGAAATTATGAGACAATTGTTTCATTTGCTGCCACCACCAACACGGCCGCAGCCACTGTTGCGCTCTTTGGAAGCAGCAAGATCCCGTGGGAAAACGATGCAACTCCCCCTCGTCGCAGCGGCAGGTTGTGCGGCAAACAACTAATAATAAAAAGGAAGCAAGGAAATTTTTAATAAATTCGCACGGCAAATCTACCACTGGGCCGAACGAACAAACGAACGAGCGGCGGCCGCTCACCCAAGGCGACATAAATTATAACAAGAAATGACAGCGGAGTGTGTGGTGATGCCACACACCTCGGTGGTGGCGTTCGGCGCTGGGACAAATTTAAAACCCCCTCATAAAATATGAAAGCAAAAAAAAAGCTGAGCGGCGTGAAGAGGAACGAAGAGGCGGCAGCGGTAGGTGTGAGTGCAACAAAGCGCATAATAAGCAAATTATGGGCCGAGCGAGGAGCGAGCACGAGCAGGACAACGGAGCCAAGGGAAATTTATGGCATTCGAAAATGGGAAAAATTCAATAAATTGTCCTTATTACGGCAATGAAGCGGTAAAACTGAAATTTTACAACTCAAACCAATTTGGGTGTGAAATGGAGCGCGCTGGCCAAGGGCCAGTGGACCGGTTTGTGCGAGGTCGAGTGGAGAGTAGAGAGTGAGGTTAAGGTGCAGGTGGAGAGTGCGCGCATTATGCTGAGAAGCCAAGTCAAAGCGGCACATAAATTCTGAAGTGAAAGAATTAAATTGAAAAATACAAAAACAATTCGACGCATACAAGGAAGAACAAGAGGGCCAGTGCTGCGGTCAGGGAAAAATTGCAAGCGCAACCGGACATTACTTTGAGGTTAGCAATGCGAGGCAGCGCGCAGCGTGGCGCATGGCGGGTGGCGGAGTGCGCATGTACGTATGTGCGGCAAGGATGTGTGCGACCTCAGCGCACCAGTCGAAAGGTCAAACACGTACGACGCACGGGGCCAACACAAACAGCAGCAACAATAGCAGCAGCTGGCATTCCAGCTTCCGACAGCAATAAACGCTGGTCGTTGCTGGCTGTTGCTTTTATTTTAAACTTGGGAGCTGAATGATAAATAAATGACCGGCTAGAGAACCGAGCTGAAATAAAATAAGAAAAGTGCAAACAACAAAAACGGCGCCTGGCTTTTCGCATAAAATAAGCATAAAATGAAATTTATTTTGAATGAACTTAAAAGTCCAAGTGCCATTTGCAGGCGCTGGCGCGGCATTTTCGTTATTTTCCGAGTGCTGTACGAGTATTGCGGTCGTATCGATATTTGCCGGTTGTCATGATAGTCCCCGCGCCCAGTTTGGCGTGGCGTATGTGGCGCGCATATTAAGTGCTCGGCCACTGGCCGGCACTCGACGACTGACTCGACGGTTTGTTGTTGGTTGGAGTGACCGGTAGTTGCGGTAGTTGCATCAACCCGCCCGCTCCCAGGGGTGCCGTAACTTTTGAAATATGAATGTGAAATTGTTTTCCATTCGGTGTTCGACATTCGACATTCGTTTGTTTGGTCATTTTTATTGTAAATTCTTTTTTTTTTTGTCGACTTTATATTATTTTCCCGCTTCGGCTAGTGCAGCTTAAGAATTTATGTTGACGTTCTATGGTGTAGAGAAAATATCAATGAGTGGTGGAATAATAATAAAATGGATATGGCTTTCAGTGGAAGGGAAATGACGAGAAAGAAGAAAATACCTTACGTTTTACTTTTGTACGAGTATCAATCAGAAAAGTTTGAATTCGCAGAATAAGTGCAGAGTCAGGTTGACACTCACACTTATAGCACAGATTTTAAATTGTAAAAGTAGATAGTTTAGAGAAATGTTCGGTAATGCTTACATCTTGGCTATGGAAATATTAAGAACAGTTGAGAAGTCGACAGGTTTTTACTGTTACACTATTTAAAACATGACTTATAACACCCGGCGACAAAAAATTTCAAAACAAAAATCGATATATGTATGTACAGTGGTGTCTGGATATAGTAAACTAATTATTGCAAGGCCCGTTCACAGTATTGAGGTTGTTCACTATATCAAGGTCAACATTTTTGTTCAAAAACTCGTTTTATTTACTCAAAATACACTTTTTGTTTTTTGCTTGGAAATTTTGTTCCATATTTAAAGGCTTGATGTCAAAATTTGGGTGTTCACTATATCGAGGTGTTCACTATATAGGGTGTTCACTATACCCAGACACGACTGTACTTGTGAAACTAGGGGCCAAAAGTAGTAAAACTGCGTTTTTAGTTTTTCTCTCTGACGTCATGATGTTCATGAAATTTCAAGGTCATGTTTATTTCAAAAAAAAATTAAAGTTTTTATATCTTAAACTAATAAAGTTAGAAGGACGAAATTCAAGGATGTGGTAGTGTAAATATTACTCCTCAAGGTATATTTTTTTCAAGGATAAAGTTTTAAAAGGACATTTTCAATACCTCTTCGTCTTTTTGCACCAAAACATTACATTTTCTAAGATTCTAAGGATTTTTCTCTTTCATTTGATATCCATATTGTTATTCTACAATGCGCTCAATTTTTAAAATAATTTTTTGAAATAAACATGTCCTTGAAATTTCAAAGTCCTTTTAAAAAAAATACTGACGTCAGAGAAAAAAACTAAAAACGCAGTTTTACTACATTTGGCCCCTACTTTCGCGAGTATATAAATGTTTTCGTGTGTAAAATTTGTTGTCGCACAGTGTAATCACTTATTTCCTAGTCTGAAGTCAGCATTACAACCAAAACAAAAAAAAAAGAACAAGAACCCTCAATAATGCTGAAGCATGATTTCTACTCAAGTGTAGTATCGATCTTACGTACGTTACATTACGTTAAAGCTCACAAGTCCCCCACACATTTAACAAAAACAGATTTGATTGCCGTTTGCCAGTCGTTTTGTTGTGCTTCCTTCTGTATTTTTTAATTTCGCAAATTCATACTCACACATCTACTATTTTGTTTTTGGAAAGCACATATATTGACTGCTTTTATCTACTGGAAAATCTTTTCAAAACAATTTTATTTGATCTTCAAATTAAACAAATCTTTTGACCAACACTCAACCAAGACTACCAACAAAAAAGTCACCCTCGCCGCACACAGCCGACGATAAACAAATTGTCAACGGCACCAAAGTGGTGAGTTGGCCACGCAAAAGGGCAAATTTCCAATTACAGAAATACGCTGTCCGTAATGGCCGTTTAACTGTTAACTTTTTGACATATTTAACATTTCAACAAAACTTTTTCACAACAACACAAAACAACATTCGCGCTTATCTTAAATCTAACAACAACAAATTTGATTATTTCCTTATTGCAGCGAGCCGCATACGTTCAGCAGCCGTCTGAGGCGTGGAGGGGGAGGCAGCGCGCACATAAAAATGCCGCAAAACGTCGCAAAGTAATTTTTCAACATTTCCGCGACCTTTCATCTGGGCGCTGTGTGACAGTGCCGGCGAAAGTTGCGCGGCGGAATGCGCTGATAAATTTTATCTCAGTATGACAAGTTAATAATGCCGCCAACAGCGCAAAAAGGACACAGCGCGCGTACGTCGTCGTCGTACGTCTCGTCTGTTCGGTGAGTCGCAGCTTTTATTGAATTTTTGCCCCTTTTGTAGTATGCGAGCGCATTAGCGTGGATTAGCTCGAAATGTCTTCTTGTTGTTGTTATTGCTTGGGCAGCACGTGTTCAGCTGGCAGAGGGAATGAAAAAGTATTTGATGTTGCACGTAGCAAAAGCCTGAAACAATAACATAAAATGCCAAGGTTATGCGGCATTTCGGCACTCGACGGGGCGCTTTTTACAACAAATTTTGCAGCTAATGAAATTTGTTGTTGCTGCTTACGCAATGTCTATGAGCAACTTTTGAAAAAAAACTGTATACAAATTTATGAAAATCAAATCACAAACCACATTTGTTTCAGCGCTAAAACACTTGAAACGAAAAGCGGATTTTTTTCCTGCGCTGCACAACAATTCCGGTAAAAATACCCCAAAAACTATGCCAGTTTCAATTTCATTACCACAAACGAAATGTGCCATTCATTCAAGTCATTCAAAGTTGCCCGCTCCGGGCACATGTGCGGTCGTTAGATGCCGCTACCGTCGCTGCACTTGCCACATTGACAGCTGATGGCAAAATTATGCCCATTTACATGCCATAAATAAATTTGTGCATAATTTTGGTTCACCATTTGCCACAATTTTTCTCCATTCACCCCGTTTCTCTTCAGCCTAAGGTCACAGAAGAATCATAAAGTATGCTATGCGTTTATGCGGCTGGGGCCATGCATATTTCATCGCCGACAATCAAAGTGTCCTTAAAGCGCCCATAAATGGCGTGGCAAATGATAAAGTGTAATCGTCCGCGCCCGCAATGCCACGACATGCCCAAAATGCTGGCCGCATGTATGAGAACTGCTTTTGGCCGTATGAGTGGGTTTAGCCGGTGGTCCTGTGCCCACTAATGGGCGGCTGGTTGGTGTAGCGAAATTTATGCGTATGGGTGGTTTCCCTTTTAGTGGTTATTACCATATATGAATTTTCTGCGTTAACAGTGTTGCGGATATAAAAAGGGGTTGTGCTTGATATATGACCTGCAGATGGAACATTTTACGTGTCATGTAATATTGTTAGTGATTTTTGACAATTGTTGGAAGTGATCTACAAAGTTTCTGGCTATTAAAATTTTCCGAATTCTAAATCTATTTCAATCATTGAAATCAAGGAGTTATAACTTGGAGTAGAACAATATTAGGAACAATCTTTAGCTCCGTTTATCGTCCCATTCCTTAGCCTCTTTTTCCTTCTCCCTTGCAATCATTTTCTGTATAGCCTTTCTTAGTTTTTGTTTAACTTATTTAGAAGCCACACGCCCACCTACACGCTTAGAACAAAAACTGAATTATAATCCCAACTGATCTCCGTCTTTCATTCGGCATTCACAAGCACTGTTCACTCTCCAGGCTAAAGTTAAAAGCTCGTGTTCTAAAGAAGAACTTGGCCGCTTTTTCATTAACAATATTCTTTTTTCTACTGAAATGCTCGAATTTATTTTTATTAAGAAAAACCTCTTCCCAAGGACAAATACATACATACTTAAGAGACATACATACTTATACAAGGGGCACATAGGGTAGGGAGGTTGGGTGTCCAAACCCCCAAATACTAAAATTGCTGGTGCAAAATAGAGTTTCAAATGGAATCGAGCTGAAAAGTTGTACGCACCTCCCAAACTGAAACCCTATGTGCGCCACTTATTACCGGCGGGGGTTTGTAACTTTGTTGAGAACTTTGAATTAGAATAAAATTTAGATGTATGAATCTACAGACTGAGATCCAAAACATATATGTTTTCCCTACCTAACATATTTTGGTCCTGAAAGCTCAAAATATAAAATTTAGTTAAAAGGAGGCAATTTTTCTCTTTCATTTGATACCAATATCTTCATCATTGCACTACCGCAAATATTAAAAAAAATATTTGAAATGTGTATGTCCTTAAAACTTTAAAGTCCTCTAAAAAGGACTTTGAGCCAGAAAATGAATAACTGACTATGCCAGATTACTAACAATGACCTCTAGTTTCACGCCTATATCAACATTGGGATAGGTCTCGGCAAAAAAAATGGTTTTCTTAGCACTTTGTAATAAATGTAAAGTTTGTGTTTTTACTCAGTGCATCATAACTTTGTCATTTTTCTTTCAATTCTATTCATGTTATTGATATTATTTGCACAAATAATATATCTTTCATCTTAAACTTTAAAACCAAAGGAGATAACTTATTTTATCAATAAAAAAAAACATCAAAAATTTATGATTTTTGAAAATGGTCGAAAAATTCACTTTTTTTACATCTTTCACCGTCAGTAATTTCTCCAAATCTCATCTGATTTGGACAATTTGTATATCTCTGGAAAGACTAAGGTATTATCTTCTGACCGACGAACAGTTTGTGTTAGTCGAATGATTGGTTTACGAGATATGTGCTCATAACTGAAACAACGGAAAAAACTGGTTTTTCGAAGATTTTTCGAAAACGCTTCTTACAAAGATGTTGTTGATCCTCAGTTTCGTGTGCAGCGGCCCAAAGTTAGTATAGAAAACGCTTTTATTTTTAGATGAATTTTTTGTATTAAGTAGTGTTATTGATGATCGAATAGTGATGATTGAATATATATGCGACGGTTATAAATTAAATTTCTGTACTAATTTAATGATATTTCGTGGAGTTTAAGCCCTAAAAACCCTCCCCTGTGTGCGCCATTGTCAGGAACGGTTACGTAAGGTTAGGTTGATAAGTTAGTTTAGGTTAAGATATGGTAGGTAATTTAGGTTTGGTTAGGTTCCCTCCCTCGCTCTCTCTGGTGTTGATCGGAAAAATTCCGGATTCCATAATTAAGAGGACCATGATTTGATTTTCCATGACTGTAAAAATCAACGTCGACAGTATTACCAATTTTTATCCTCACTAAAACTATTCGAGAATCGAAAAATGGAACTCTCAGGCGACAAAAACTTATTTTAACCAAAACCGAGCATTGACATATCAAGTGCAGACCACTTTCCTCCACATGGTCGTGGAAGTTCTTGCTTTAACCTAACCGAAATTACCGCAAGACGCAACGTTAATTGCCAACCTCACAGAGGTATATCAACTTACACCCAATAACAACAACAAAACCAGCCAAGTGCAACAAGCACGAAACATTGACAGAAACCGAAAGTCGAAGCGACTTAACAACTTTGACACCCAATCAATGGCAGCAGAAAACAAAATTATGCTTCTGCCCTCCTATACTCTCAACCCCTACGCCTCATGCCGTTTCCCCAGTAATGGCCTCGAGCATCAGAGCAATCACATTTAACCCTTCTGGTGCTCGCTTGTAATTGAAACTTTAACAAGTTTTGTGCACACAAAAACAACACAAACACAACTTTTCTGTACCGCCTACGCCGCACTCACTCGCCACAGTCTCACACAGGCTGCCGCCAGCACTTAAGTTCGTATAATTTTGCACTTTTAATTAATGACATGAATTTGTCTCCATTCCAATTTGGGTCGCGTTACAATTGCTGTGGCTGTGCTGTGCTACAAATAGCAAAAACAAAACATTTAAGAAAAACATTTAATGCCGCTGTGTGGGCTAAATGTCGAACAGCGGAAACGGAAGCATCGCTCGTTGCGGAAATGCCAGCCAAATCAGTCCAACTCAAATGCCAACACGTAGCCGGGTGAAAAGTGATGAATGGCGTGTTAACAAGATTTTATTTATTTTTTGTTCGCCTCTGTTTGCCGTTGTTCTTGTTGTTGTTGTTATGTATCAAGCGTAAAAAATTGCCTTTGACATTGACACTTTACGCATTAGACATTACGCCACCGCACCCACCAACCCCCACCCAGAGACATTGTTAACTGTTTTTCCTCGTTCTACGCGCAGCGCCTGGTTGGTGGAGTTTGGCAGCGCCGCCACAGAAGGTCCAAATTGATTAATTGGTTTGTGTGCGTCTAATTAAACACCAGCGCCGCTCCGGCGTTCGGCAGTCGCTGGCTGACGCAAACTGTGCTGTACAGTTTAATGCTGTACGCTTCCCCTTGCCCGGCAATTTGCGTCGCTGACTTGGGGGCATGTTGTCAGTCTTGTTGTTGTTATTGTTTTTCTTGTGCTTTTTTGCATTAGGTACTCTTTGTGCCCACTCCCGCTGCCAGACAATTACAAAGCATTTTCTCGTTTTCCGCAATTGCAAGGCACGTTTTATGCGCGGCGCCTAAAAGTATGCCGCAGCAGGTTCGGCAGCGCTCAAGTGTTTAAAATTCAAATTTAATTACTTGCAATTGGTATAATGCGTGCCGAGTGCGTGGCACAGTGGCATCAAATTGAACAATTTTATGAAAATTTCTAGTCGCAGAAAATGTGAACATAGTGAAAATACTTTTGGCCGAAAAACATAGCTAGAAACGATAAACAAAAATCTCGTGCTGAAGATTTCTTGTCGTATACATTTTTAAACTTATTATCAAATCATGATTAAATGTTGGGCAATGGAATTTATTTAATTTAAGTGTTATATACCTATGTAATTTGTTATGAATTGAAAAAAAAACAATGTCAGTTAATAGCTTTCAAATTCAATATTATTTTTTAATATAAATTATTGATTCTTTATTTATTTTATATTAAAAAAAATATTTTATTTGTATTTTATTATTAATTGTTATTAGTTTTAATTAAAATTTTATTTTTTTTATTTAATTTAATCCTTTCATTTAGAAAATTATTATTATTTTTCAAATAAAATGTTTAATTTAATATTAATTAAATTTTTTAATTTAATTAGAAAATTATTATTATTTTTTAAATAAAATTTTTGATTTAATTTTAATTAAAATTTTAAATTAAATTATTAGATATTATTATAACTTTTTAATTAAAATTTTTCATTAATAACTATTTATTATTATTTTATAAAATTTATAATTATCATTTTATTTTATTTAAAAAATATAAATTTTCATTTAGAAAACAATTATTACTTTTTAAATAACATTTTTGATTTAATTTTAATTAAATGTTGTAATTAAATTATTAGTTATTATTATAACTTTTAAATTACAATTTTTTATTAATAACTTTTTATTATTATTTAATAAAATTTCTAATTATCATTTTATTTTATTTCAAAAAGTATAAATTTACATACTTTTAAATTTGAACATTTGAAATTCTCCAAAATTCGTGTTTTAATGAAAAGAAAAAATTCTTTAAATATTTTAATCAATATTGTCTACACCGTAATGCAAATTTTTACTCACATATTTACGCATTACTTTCACTGTATGGCAATTAAAGTATCGAGCACCAGGTGAAGCTCATTTAGCTTTGGCTTGCACAGCTCGACCTTAATTTAAAAATATGACTTGCCACTCCGGCTGTAGTAGAGTTTCTTTAATCGTTTTTGCCCCCCTTCCTCAAATTCTTGAACCGGCCATCCCTCTTGCCAAGACGTCAGCAACAGTTTTTCTGGCAGTTGACTCTATTTGGCATTTAAAATGTGTAAACATTAATCAAATTAGCAAATTGCCAACGAGAGAGACAAATGCATCAGCCAAAACGCAACTTGAAAGCGCATGAAACATGTGGCAAGTCTGTCGTTTACACTTTCAATTAAATGGACATGATTTACGCACACAATGGAAGCCAAAGCATATTTTCGGTGAAAAAAAAGTAAAACCCACAATTGTGTAAATCAAATAAACAAAACCACAAAATTATTTGTGTTTCTTAACAGATTTTCATGTGTCCTGACTGGCGGACCCCTCAATTTTCAGCGTAAAAATCTCGCAAGTGAAGGAAAAAAGTTGGCCATTAGCTAAAATAAATTACGCAAAATTACGATTTATGCCGAAAAATGCGCAACAACAAAAACAACAACCTCTAAGCACCACTAAACGCGAGCGTGTTGTCCTCAGCGTGCTTGATGCCTTTGTCGCTAGTCTCTTTCATGCTTTATGCCGTTAGAAGCGTTGCTCAGGGGGAGAAGGTCAAACGCCCACAAGCACAAAAGCAGCAACAACAGCAACAAAAACATACACAAATATAACAAGAAACACAGAAAAAAGCGGTAAAAAGCCGAACACGAAAAACAACACCCCCGAGCATAAATTTTTCAATCAATTAGGTTTCTTTAAAGTTCGGCAGCGGGGACGGGGGCGAGCTGGAAGCGGCCGCACAAATCTTGTTTGACTTTCTACTTAAAAGAAACTCACCCTCAGTGGTGTTCGACTTGGGTTTGTCGTGCGCTGCTCGCTGTGAGGCATGCAACGCGCCGGAATATGCTGATTTATGTGCTTTTTAATGTGGCCAAAGTAAGCGACATTTAATTACATGCGAATTAATGGAATTTTCGCATTATCGGGGAAATTTGCTGAAAGCTTTAGTGGCGTGGAAATGCGTTACGGCCACTATAAATTTTGTAAGAATGTTTCAAAACAGAAAATATGTTTGTTTTTCGAAGCGAATTTCAAGCTCCAAGCATTTTGTGTGAAGTTATAAATAAACTATTTTTACGTACTTTTTCTACTAAAACGAAATTCCCCAAAGTCTTTGGGTACTTGGAAATTACTTGAAATGGCAAAAACATTACATTTTATGCATTGCAACATCCTTAACGACATTTAGCCAAGTCTTCATTTACTTGTCACCGTTGTTGTTGCACTTTTTTGTTAGCGCATAATTCATGCAGCCACCCATGAGGCACAATCTTACGCACTTATTTTGCATCAAATGGTTTAATTAATTTTTGTTGCTTTTTAGCCACATCCTCAGTCGTTCGCCGCTAATGCAGTATTCAGGCTGTCAAAGGGTTAATCTTTGCCTTTGTTCTTGTTTCCTGCAACTTTAGTGCTTTTGTTGTGGCTTTATTACTTTCACTGTCGCTGTTTGTCTAATGGTTAATTGTCGTTGTTATCCCTCAGCACATTGTTCATATTGTTGTTGTTGTTGTTCTTGTTATGGCTATCGTTATTGCTATGTTGGTGTTGATGTTGGACTTTGTGCTTAAACTTTTAGCATGACCTCACTGCATTTTCTCGACGGCATGAAGCTGTTTTGTATCCTTCATTGCTTTTCTTTTGCCTTTGGTCTTTATTTAATGTTATCGCTCTGCAAACGGAAGCAGTGGTGTGAATCTTTTATAAAAGTATTTCCGTACTTTGTATTTTTTCCTCTTTTTTTGCTTTGTTGCTGTTGTGTGTTTTTAATAACTTTGTCGCCGTGCCGTTGTAGCCAGCATCCCCTGCTCGCTGGCTTTCTGTGGGTTTGGCTGTTTGCCAAAATTGAAATTTTGCTGCACGGTGAAAGGGAATCGTAATTTTTTTTTGCTTGGTGTACAATGTACAAGCATGAATGGATATTTATGGCATATTAAATTTTATGTTTGTCATAAAGTTGCAAAAATTCAGTTTTTGACACAGACTTCTGAAAGAAAAAAAACAATATATTGAAACTGTAATTTTTTTCAATTTTTAATTTACTTAAAATCGGCAGAGTATGCAAAATCTGAAAGAATTTGAATTTGAGTTTAGGTTAGATGAGTTAGGGTGATGGGCAGATTGTCTTAACATAGAGTGGAGAGGGGGGTTCCAGTAATCACATAGCCAGGTATATACTTACCTGTACCACTGCAGAAGAAAAAAAAAATTGAAATATATTTCAAATGTATTTTTTTAATATATAAAAAAAATGGATTTGTAACTACAGCTTTTGCATTTTTTTTTCGCATTTGTAATTTTTTTGTGGTCCTCCAGAGTATGAAACATTGTAATAAAAAAGTATTAAAATCTAAATATTTTTGAGTTTTCTTTAGCTTTTGTACGATTTTTAAAACTCAAACACCTTTCATTAGGGGTATTCTCGATGTCTTGCATAGCCCTGACATCGTGCACGAAATGCATAATTGACATGGCCATGCATTTCGAGCAACGACACAACAACAAAATACAAGCAAAAACAGTTTGCATTTTTTGCATGTCATGCTACGCAAAAACCCTTGTTTTGTGTGTGACATCGCGATTGTGCGGCAGCCATTTAATTTTCTTCGTGTGCGCAAGCGTATTTTCTTTATATTTGGTTTTATTTCAACCTTTTTATATAATTTGCATATATGTCTTGCTTGCAGGTAGAAATGGATCAACCGAAAACCAAATTAAAAAGAATTGGAGAAAGTTTGCGGCATTTTTGCAATATTTGCAATGTGTGCTTTTTTGTGCGTTCTCGATGTGTAGCATTTTCCAGTCTTGCACGGTTGCATTTTTACGAATTCTTCCTCCGTGCAAGACATCGAGAATACCCCTATTATGTTAGCAAATATTGATTGAATCAAATGAAGGGTTAAGTAGTGTCAAAATGAAATAAATGAAAATATTTGGAGTAACTGATGCGCCACCCTGTGTGTACTAGACATTCTGTACGTTAATATATGTGGCACCCTAAAAGTATGCAACACATAGTTGATCTGTCAGGCTGCAATGTTATTGCATTGCAATAGAGACTTTTAAACATTCTAAGGGAAAGTTGCATTCAGTTTGTTCAAATAAAGATTTCGAACATTTCCTTTTTGGAAAAGAAGGCTGAACACTTCTTGGTGTTTCTGGTGTTTAACCTCAGACTGGGAGCGCACAGTTTTAAGTTTTAATACCTGAGATCATCAACGAAACATTGGAATATTTTATATCAATCACACATCTAGCCAAAATAATTGCTTTTTTATTGTTAAAAATTAAACAAATATAAAACTTATGTTATGATATTAGATCCTAGCACCAACCAATCAAAAACTAAAAAAAAGCTATCATTAAACTGAGGTTTAACTCTGAAAAATATAAAACTGTCAAATCAAAGTATCGTGAAAAGCTGCCGAACTTTGTCTGAAGTTATGTCTTTACGACAAATTTTTTACTTGGTTTCTATAAACTTAGACCTACTGGCACCATTTCCGACTTTTCACCCCAACTTCGTATTTACATTTAAAATAATCAAGTTGAAAATCCCTAATATATTTCAAATTTGACTGTAGACTACAAATCATTTTGCATATTATAAAGTTAAAAATTATAATTTAAACTTTAGTTGTTTAATAGTATTTAAATTCATTTTTAAAATTTCTTTTGTTGAAAGAATTTTTAAATATTTTTCTAATTAAATCTTTAATCTTAATAAACGTAACATATAAATAATCGTTGTTATTATTCCGACTGAGGCCGGAAACTTTTCACCCCAACTTCGCATATAAATTTTAAATAATCAAGTTGAAGATCCCTAATATATTTCATATTTGACTGAAGACCACAAACAATATTTCATATTATAAACTTAAAAATTCGACTTAGTTGTAAACTTGAGTTGTTAAATAGTACTTAAATTAATTTTTAAAATTTCTCTTTAATTCTCTATTCTGAATAAACGTATAAATATTCTGTGTTATGGCTATTTTTTAGTTAGTACTTGAATTTATTTTTAAAATTCCTTTGTTGAATGAATTTTTAAGTATTTATTATTCCAATTCGTTTTCTAATTATTAAACGTGTAAATATTCGTTATTATGATTATTTGCGAATATTGAAGTTTTTCTTGTTCAAACAAGTTGTATGTCCATTTGAACAGAAACATTTCAACACAAACGTAAAATTGAGAATAATTTTTTGTTTATACTAAATTGAAGTAGCAACGATTTTGTGCGTTCACTGCAAAATCAAACGAATCCAAACTCATAAATTGCGAGCAGAGTATTATGAGCTAATTGCGAAAATTAGTTCTGAAATAATACACTTGAACACAAAACAAAATGCCCACCTACCAAACAACGCGCCACCACAGACGTTAGTCGGCTGACGTATTGGCCGCTGCCACGCTCGAATTCACGCTGCTCAAGCTCGCCAATAACAGAGTGTCGTATGTGCTGCAGCCACTCGCAACACATACGCCAATCATTTATGAATTCAAACACCTTTTGTTTTAGTCGAAAAAGCAATGATTTGATATTTTTATGGTCTTTAAAAATTTGCCAACGCAAATTCGTTTCATACTTTGGCCAGCGCCGATTATGCCCTTCTGCCATGTCCTTTGCTCGTCTCTTTGGCGCACACAATTTGCAAAATGGCGCAACGTTCTCTCTTTTTTTCGGGCGCTCGTTACGTTTTTTCGGGTTGCTAATTAAAAAGTTTCGAGCAGAGTTTTTGGCTGCGTTTGGCTGGTTTTTATTTTCAACAATAATGAAAATAAATTTTATTACTGCTGCAAGTGGTTGCCGATCGACAGAAGTCACAAGTTGTGCGTTGCCGCCTTTCTTTTTTCCATATTTTTTTTTCAGCGAGCACAAGAAAAAGGCGCCTGGCCAGCGAGGCCATTCGAGTTGGTCCTTTTCATTATGTTCAATAATGCGCAAAATTTAGAGCGCAAAAAACATTAAAAAAAATAAACAGAAAAACGGAACTTTTTAAAACGCAACGCAAGCAAAGCAGCAAAGCAACGGCGAAGAATCAACTTTTTATGCGCGCCAAGCGCCGCCCATGCAGCCAGGCGCGCGACGCCCCCGGACGGCCGGTGCGCGCAAAAACAATGCGAGAACAAGTACTTTATGGTTTATGGCTCCATTTGCAAAGATATTAAATTTCCCCACTCTACACCCCCAAAAAAAATTTAACAACAAATAATAACAACTACAAAAAGGTGCAACAGTAGGTGAGTGAGTGTTTGCGTGGGCGGCTGGGGCCATTTGCATAATTGCGCGCCCTTCTTGTTGTTGCCATTGTTGTAACGAGCCGCGCCGTAATGATGCTTTATGCTCTTTGGTCAGCACGCTGCATGCCACAAGCTTGCAACGCGGCGCCTTGGCTACGCGTCCCCGCGTCCAGTCGTTCGTTGCGGTGACTTGCTGCGCTAACAACGCACAACAGCGCCCGGTCCGGCCACCTGTCGCCGCGTCGAGAGTGCAACAGCTTGCGGTAATGACGGCGAACGCGCTACTTTTGCCATTACGGTCGCCAGGTCGCCCCGCAAAAAGTAACAACAAAATGCGTGTGGAAATTTTTTAATAGATTTGCGCGTATTTACATAAAATTATGTTATTTCTTCTGGTGCGCTCTGCCATAATTAAGCTCACCATAATTATGGAGTGATGCCACCTTTCTTACGGCCGTTGCTCGGTGGCAACTTGCTGCGCAGCGAGTTCTCTCCAAAAAATTTATAAATGTGTGTGTGTTGGTGATGAGCGTGTGTGAGTGTTTTGGCGATACGTGTGCTGCATGGATATGGATTCTATAGTTTTACAGTTTTGTGCGGCGCACATTGGCGTCGGGCGCCAATTGACACAAAGCAGGTGGCGTCGCGGGCACTTGTTGGTTCGATTTGTTTATTTTTAGTGCTTTTTTTTGCTGGAATGTGAATGCAGAGAATGTCGTAAAAATTTCTAAAATTGCTGGCATGAGTAATCAAGAAAGTGTTGGAAATATGCGCGCAGTGGGAATGTAGGCAGAATAAAGTTTTCAGTGAGTTCAGAAAGTGTTCACTTGGGTTTAAAACTGATGGGGAGGGGGCCTGTGGGGGAGGGGACTTGAAAAGGAAAAGTTGTTGTTGTATGAAATGTTGTGTAAAAGATATACAGTTTGTCAAGTAAATGTTTGCAAATTTAAAGAAGGCAGACAATTATTTTGAAAAGCTTATAATATACCAGAAATTGCAATATTTTGAAATTATTTGAAAAATATGGATTAATTGAATATTTCACTCTCATATAATATCAAAGTAATGTCTATTTGATTCGCGTATTGAAAGGCGAATTGATTTGAAAGTATATCCTGGACGACCGAGAAAACTGTCTGACAGAGAAGAAAGAAAAATCATCTGAAAAGTTCGTGAAAACCCCTGTATTTCAATAAGGGAAATGGCTTTGGATATAAAAATAGAATGCGGAACTTATGTATCTCATGAAACTGTTCGGAACTGTACGGCGCCAAATTTTTCAATGCAATCTTGGTTTTGAAAGAAGACGAATTTTTTGACAGTTTGAAGTATAGCTTCATTTCCTTTTTTGATTTCTTACACTGTTTTTGCGTATCAAATAGACATTACTATTAATCTATATCTTAAAAAAATGTCAAAATATTGCAATTTCTGTTATATTTATAAGCTTTTCAAAATAATTTTTCTACCTTTTTTAAGTTTGCAAACATTTACTTGACAAACTGTAGATACAAATGATAAGCGAGATTAGAAGTTTCGCAGGTATATTCTAGTGTTGCAGCAAAAATTGATTGTGGCTCAGCGTTTAATAAATTTTTGTGCATTTGTCACTACCAAAATTGCAAGTTGCAAACTTAATTTTCAATTTGGAAATTGTTGCAAAGTAAATAAAAGGAATGTAAGAAGACGAAAACAGAAATTCATACAAGAAAACTGCAACAAGAACTCAATCAGTACTCACAATGAGTTGCGACATGTGGCACTGCGCACATGAATTGATAAATACTTTATCAACTTGATATATCAATAGATATATTATCAATTGATACTACAGTCGTGTCTGGGTATAGTGAACCCCCTATATAGTGAACACCCAAATTTTGACATCGAGCCTCTAAATATAGAAAACAAATTTCAAGAAAAAAAAAAAATTGTATTTTGAGCAAATAAAACGAATTTTTAAACAAAAATGAAAACCTCGATATAGTGAACAACCTCAATACAACCTTGCAATAATTAGTTCACTATATCCAGACACCACTGTATATCAATTGATATGAAATAATTAATCTGCTACCTTGATGAGTTTTGTGGTTATAACTTGAAATGAGCTGCAAATCGACATTAAGTCATCGACAAATCGACAACAAAAATAAAAACAGCGTTGAACTCCGCACATTCACTTCCAGACGCCTAACTAAAATTGACAAGCAGCATTTTAACACAACTGTCAAAATTATAAGACAAAATCTGTCAAACAAAAATATTGAAAAAAATTCCATAAATAAAACCCACATAATTGTTGAATGTTTTTAAGTAAAACCAAAGCGCTGTTACGCTAAATTGTTGAATTATATGTGCCATACCAGCTCGTTGACAAAAAACAACAGTGTTGCGCTATTGCAACAGCCAAAAAACGTCACTTCACACCCCTGCGTTGCGTACTTATGGGCCGACTTGTGCCACCAACCGTCGCGCATAGGTGACGGAATGTGAATGTTTTTAAATTCGAATAATGTCAAAATTGTATTTTGACGACACAATTAGTCTCGCGTCTCGGAGCAGCGAGTGTGGGCCCACATTGGACTCGGCGAAACAACGAAAAAAATATACAAAAATCACTTGTCATTGCCTGTCAATCACATGTGATGTCGCCTTCGTGTCGTCGTCGTCAAATCACCCACTAATGGATGTCGTTGTCGCATGTCACAGGCTGCGGCCAAGACTTTGCAACGCGCTGGGGGAAATATTTTTTTGGGCCAGCATTTTCTGTACGATTTACATATATTTTACAAGTGATAAGCAAAAATATAAAAACTGTCGTTGCGCAGTAAGGTGGGCCACACATGAAATATGATTTCCGAATTTTTCGGCAGTCTGTCGTTGAACTGGCAGCATGCAACAGTGCAAATATTGACCAGCATTGGCGCGCAATCGGCTGGTGGGGCATACATTTTTAATCAAGGAAATGGCTTGCAATATTGATTGGCGATTAACATGCAAGAAATGGGTTTGGTGGCCGACCGCGTCAGTCACCGCGGAGACACCGAGACAAAGCGCGACGGGCACGAATTGGAATCACAGCGTCTAATGTGGGGGACTGGCCGCACAGGAAACGGAAGTGTGCTCGGCATGTGTGGTACAAAGAAAACGAAATGAAATGGAGCAAATAGAGCGCAAAAGGAACAGGAAGCGATAGCAAGGAAGTGCAAATGTATGTTGCGACTGGTGGTTGGGTGGGTGGTGGGAGGTTGTATTGGATATGTGACGTGCTAAATGATGAATGATGACTGTCGTCGAGCCATTGTTTTTGAATTTGCTAATTGAATATTGCATGACAATGCGAAAATTTGGAAGCAGGCGGAAGAAGTAAAAGTTAAAGCTGCTAGAATTTGGAAATTAAGTCATCCTTTGCTGCTAATGGAACGAAATTTTGCAATGGTCAGCCTTAAAGTATACTAACAGTTAGAATTTGTTAAAATAAGTACTTCCATGTTGATAACACTACTCGACACGAAAAATGCTCCTAAAATAAAAGTATTTTTTAGACTAATCTTCGGCTGCTGAACACGAAACTGAAAATCAAAAAAATTTTCTTAAGAATCGTTTTCGAAAAATCTTCAGGACCAGGACCAAAATATGTCAGGTGTGCAAAACATAAATGTTTTGGGTCTCAGTCTGTAGATTCATACATCTAAATTGTTTTCTATTTCAAAGTTCTGAAAGTTCAAAATAGAAAATTTAGTTAAAAGGAGAACATTTTCCTCTTTCATTTGATACCCATATCTTCATCATTGCACAACCGCAAATATTAAAAAAATATTTGAAATGTGTATATCCTTACAATTTTAAAGTCCTTTAAGAAGGTTTTTGGGTCAGAAAATGAAAAACTGACTATGCCAGGATATTATAAATGACTTCTAGTTTCACGTCTATATCAAAATTTGGATGAGTCTCGGAAAAATAAAAAAATTGTTTCGCACGGTGTAATAAATGAAAAGTTGGTGTTTTCACTCCGTGCATCATAACTTTGTCATTTTTCTTTAAATTCTATCGATGTTAGGCTTAATATTTGCTCAAATAATATATCTTTCATCTTAGATTTTAAAACCAGAGGAGATCATTTATTTTATCTATAAAAAAATTATTCGAAAATTTATGATTTTTGAAATTGGTCGAAAAATTCACTTTTTTACAACTTTCATCGTCAGTAACTTCCCCAAATCTCATCTGATTTGGACAATCTATATATCGTTGGAAAGGTTAGTTAATTACCTTCTGAACGGCTACTTCTGTTGGATGGTTGGTTTACGAGATATGTGCTCATAACTGAAATAAGAGGGGAAAAACGTGTTTTTCAAAAATTTTTCGAAAATGATTCTTAAGAAAATTTTTTGATTTTCAGTTTCGTGTTCAGCAGCCGAAGATTAGTCTAAAAAATACTTTTGTTTTTAGGAGAACCCGATGAACCCATATTTTGTCGAGTAGTGTAATTGAATTGTTTTTCATTGACCTACTTTAAGGCATAATTGAGAGAACAAATTTCTTATTTTTTCATTATTTTTATTTTGGCTAAAAAATAATAAAAACATGCCAATAAAAACGAGTAAAGGGTTAAATTTCAATATTAAGGCAATTCTTTTTTCTCTGAAATGCAAACATTTAAAAGTGATATGTGCCTAGAACAACAACCAAAAATATTCATGCACAGTAAATTAATTTTCAAAAAATGCAAATACAAGTTTTTATGTGCACACTTCCTGCCGTAGAGTTTGATGCCGAAAAAACCTACTGTACGCGCAAAATTTTCAAATGTGAAATACTTTTTCGCTCGCCAGCGGCTGTGGGAGTCCCACTCATTGGTCCAAAAATTCGCCCACTTCATATGTTGCTTGATGTGTGTGATTTTTCTAAAAATGTTTTACAATTAAATAACGTTGCCGGCGCAACAAGCCAGCACCACTAATTTACACAATGCCCAAGCAAAACAATGCAAAACACTCGACTGGGCACAATTTCCACTCTGCAATGCACAACGTTGGGCGCATGGCCGAGCCAATGTTTGCATTTGTCATTGTTTGCATTTCTGACAGCGATACAGTCAGCGCCAACCCCCACCGCCACCAACACTGCCACGCAGCGCTACGCAACACTGCGCCTTCCGCATCCTTTTTGCCGCCTTCCCGCCGACGCGGCCAGCTCAGTTGCTGTAATTGTTAATTTGATTTCAACGAATGCGTTCGTGGCGTTGCCACTACTTCGTCATGTTATTGTTGTTGTCATTGTTGCTATTATGCTGCTGCTGTCGTAGTTGTTATTGTTGTTGCCGTTGCCTGCTGCTGTAAATTAAAATCCAATTCCTGTTCATCCTGCGTCAGCCAATTGTTGACTTCGGCTTTTGGCTTTTGGGTCGCAATGTTTTCATTTGCTGCCACATTGTCGTGCTGGACTCTCTGTCGGTGGCACCCACCATTACTTCTACGCTCACATCTGTCTGCGTTGTTTCGTTGGGGTTTTTGTTTTCCTATTCAAATTATGTTCAATTGATTGCGTTTTGTGGCATTTTCATTTTTGCTGCCACATTCCTGACTTGCGCTGGTGGAATTTATTGCTTTGAAGTAGACGCCGTCTGAATTGGTTCCCCTTCCAGTGCAGTCAGTGTCCTTGATTCTTGTTTTCTAATGACGAATTTATGCCGATTATTCGAATAGTTTGAAATTTTGGATGGTTAGGTAGGCGGATGGATGAAGAGGGAGGTGGAGCCTGCCTACAGATTAGAGTAGAAATATGATGATGATGATCCTTCATGCAGAGTTACGCCTTTAGTTTCCTCTCTCCTTGAACTCAACTAATGTTTCAAAATGCAAGCGAATTAATGTCAAGCAGGTCTGTAGGTTTCCTCTGCCAGTCTTGGAAGTATTGCCAACATTGATTACTTTTTCTTTTTGTTTATCGGGAAAACACTATTCGATGGGTCTTTAATGAATGCTCTACCTTCAAGAATCTGCTTCTGATTCTCTCTGAAAACTGAAGAATCCGAATCCTGGGAACAAAATAGATCTCTTAGTCACAATTTCACTATTCCCATTACCACAATAAGTTAGATAATATCTAATATTTAAATCAAATCTTATCAAAATTTTGTTCTAATTTCTTCACAAGTTTTTTCAAGTTAACAAATATCACTCATTCATCATTTGGTAAACAAAAACCGTAACAATTTCGCCGTCAACACAAACTTTCTTTTCCTCAATAATCATTCATACCATTTCAGTCGCGCCTGTGGCGTCTTTTAGTCCTTCCTTAGCATTGACAAACGCAAATCAGAAATGTGCACTAAGTAGTCCATGACAAGGTTAACCAAACACAGCACAATCACGATGTGCATGTTGCGCAAACAATTGCAATTTACAAAGCAAAAGCAAACAACATCAAAGCGGCACCCAAAGCAGTTCCGTCCTCGGCAACAAACAAACACAACCTTCAAGATAACGTTAGTTGCGTGTCCGGGCGGCACTTTACAAGGACACAAGACATTTGCATGTCTCCGCTACATGTGCCGACAGTGTCGCTCAGCCGAAAGGACATGATTCGGCTGTTTTATAGCTCGAAATATCGCGACATGCCACATGACCCGACGACCAGACCATTTCGCATCCGCATTACGTATTTGCAGAGGATCAATGACAGTCCGCGTTGCGGCAAACGATCGTTAAAAGCAGAGTTTTACGTAAATTGTCGCCAGAAAGGAAAGTCGCCGCTCGGCGCAATCGAATTCCCGGAAGGCTCGAGACGCGTAAAACGGGTTAGAATGGCATTGTGGAAATTTTTCGGAAAATTGCATACAATGTTATGCAACATTAGCGCATTGCTGGAAAATCGTAACGTTGCAGCAAACACATTGCAAAGCAAACAGTTGAAGCAGTTTGTTTGTTCTGAAACTGTTCATTTTCTCCATTTCTCTGTTGGTTGACACCCATTGAATGTGGCATGCAACATGCATATGACTGATCGCCACAACGATGCGCCTTGGCCTGAGTTCCCGGAAAATCGAAGACAACATTTATTGTGCGTTTGTAGTGTCCCGCACAAGGCGTCTTTTGTGCTCGATTGTGGTCCTTGCTGCACCAACGCGCACATGGATCACTCATCCAAACACGATCACACGTCTGCACTGGAACGAATTCATCAAAAGCACCAAATTAAATTAATTGTGTCAGTTTGTTGCACAATCCAACAGACGGCAGGATGCTGTCGCTATGTCGCTTACAAATGTGTGTAAATAGGTGCGAGCCTGAGAACAGCAACGCCTGTCTGCGCTCTCAGAATGATATATGTATGTAATTGTCGGAATATGATTCGAGATGTGTGTGTTTTGGGGGCTGTTTGTAGGCTTTCAGTGGTGTTTTTCTATTTTGTGTTTTCTGTTTGTGTTAATGGTGGATCACAGGGCGCGCGATTACGCACGCCTTGCACCAGCAACAATTTTCATCTTTACGATGTTCATATGATTTACCTCTGCGCAATATGGCAAAATCCACATAAATATAATGAAGGCTATGATGATTTAATGCTTATTGTGGAAAACTAAACAGCTCTGAAAATAAAAATTAGAAATCTGTCATAAAAGCATCGTGGAATTGCAATCATTTGAGGTATCGTATTGTATGGTAAAACTGAGAACAAGTTCTCGCTCTAGGAATTTCAGCACACTGCACAGTGATTCGACTCCATACAACAGCGGGAAAAAATTAGAAGGAGTGGACCGTTCTTCATAAAATTTGGTATACTAGTTAATTATGGTCTGCTGAATTGAAATCTCCATTTTGTTTTTCTTAAGCTATTTTAGTTTGGCAATGCCTGAACTTAAATTTGCAATTTTCGTCATATTTGGTGAGCTATAGCATCAAGTGTGTTGGCTAGAATTTTCAGATTTTACATTTAATTGGTAACGTCAACATTGATAATTGCAAAGAGTAACAGAAATTGTCTTAGGACCCTTTACTTTTGCAATAAAAATGATAATAATAGATGCATGTTTTGCATTTGTGCAGATTTTTTCCATTTTTCATGCTGATTGCATACTTTTAGGGATAAATAAATTAAATTTTGTCGAAAAATAAGTTTTCAAATTGAATTATTTTCTAAAATCGGAAGATATCGGAGGATGTAATTACATTATCCGACAAAAAAAGAATGCTTCTTATTATAAAAAAAAAATCCAGGAACATACTTTCACATACTTTTTAGATATTTTCCTCTAAGTTTTGCCAAATTTCTGATTTTTAATTTGGAAAAATATTTTAAATTATTTAAGAGTGAAGTAAAAAACTCAGCTTTGCAAATTTTGAGAAAAGATTAAAAGCGAAAATGGCCACATCATTTCTTAGTCTATATTGAAAGTTTTAGCAATTTCTTGGTAACCATGTATTTTTACAATTTTTTTTACTCAATAGACTAAAAAACAGAAAATAGTGTTAACATTTTTTTGTGAAAAAAGTTTCAACTTAGAAAAGCTCTCGCGAACATACTAATACATTTTTGGCACAGATTTTTTGGGGTTTTCTTAGTTGGAGTTTCAAATGACATAAAAATCGTTAAATTCTGAGACTATAAATTTTTTTGGATTTTGTCTATGCAACGAATCACTGTGCATTGGCAGGGTCCTGAAACGTATCCAAGTATTGTATGCGATTGCGTATGAGTGAGGATGTCAACCAGACGGGAGACAGACCTTCTGCCAGAAATATGTCGATGGCGAAGCTAGAAACCGCGTCTCCATGTGAAGGATCAATGAAGGATTTCTCTCAACGCTCAGTAAATAAATATTATTTTTTATTAGAATTTTACAGAGAGATAGATGAATGCTTTAACGCATTTTATAAATTAACCCGGGGCTAAAAGTTAATTTGAATGGCTTTAGCGTGGTATCTCGGCACAGTGAGTTTGTCTTTGATTAGCCTCATCGACACTAAGTATTTTTTTAGAGCTAGTGGCCTTTCTCACACCGCAAAAAGATGCTAGTTCAATGCAGGGTGCTAGGTCCCATTTTCTATTTTAATTTCTATCTTCTCTATGCCTTTAATCACCACCCAAGTTCATACGATACTGTTTTCATATTATCTCTCAACTCTGAAGTAGTGTTGGTGTGTCACTCTAACATTCTGAATTTTTTACACAATTTAAACCTATGAGAATCCGTTAAAGCTTTGTGACTTCGTTAAACCTATGAAAACTCATGTTTTATGAAATACAAAAGAAAATAAGAAATTTAACATTTCCCCTTCATAGTTGTCAGTTTCGAGCAACTCTACCTGAAGGCCTAGTTTACCAAACTGTCACACTCGCCACTTTGCCGCTAAAGACACGATCCAGCGCTCGATTTTTTTTATCTGTACGAGTATCTGTTTACGGTGGTTGGATTTTTCTTTTGGCCTTAATGCCTTGAAAGTGCACTGGTGAGGTCAGTGCAGTTCCACTTGGGCGCAGCTGAAATGTAGAAATTAGCATACGACAATGATTGGCATCGTTGACGCGCACATTTGCTGCCACTTTGATGTGCGTTTGTATGTGTATGTATGGTAGATATTGTAGACTATGTATGTATGTATGAATATAGGTGAAGGCTCACACCGCAATGACGGAGAATGTCGCCGGCAAGAAAATTATGAAAATTAATGAAATTAGTAGCAGCACCGGCGACAATAACTCATTTAATATGCGGTGAGAACCGTCGCTTAAATATTGTAAGAAAAACCAACAAAAATTATGGGGTAGCATTTTAATGCCATGTTATGGGACAAAAATTATGGAAATTTATTTAGACGTGTTTTCTGTGAAGCCGCTAATAGTCAGATGACTAGACGCTCGACATTGACCGTAATGGCATGTAATGTGAGTTGATTGAAAAAGTAAACAAAAAATTTTATAGTAATTTTTTCTACTGAACATAACTAAATGCATTTTAAAAAAATGAAAAGAGAGAGATGCAAGCGACTCGTGGCCGATTTTAGAGAAATATATATTTCGAATATCACCACTGTTCTTACTCTTCTCTGTACTAAACCAGCTGAATCGACATGTTAGGGTAAAGAAAAGTGGATGCTTTTCTTAAAGAATTATGAAAGAAAGTGTTCTCCTGTGTGAAGCTGGGATTCGAACCTACGATCGTCTGACTTGTGATAAAAAGCACCAGCATTTAGTCACGGCTATTGCCAGATTCCTAACTAGAGAAAACTATACATACATACAGATTCAATGAGATATATTAAAGAAGACATTGTGACAATGTAGTTTTGAATCGAGATGCCGACAACTTTGAACTGTCATACCAAAAGAGGGGAAACTCGATCCTCAGGGGCTTCAATGGAACTTAGTGGATCCGTGGATCAGTAAAAATTATGTCATCCAGTTGAAAGCATCTATTGATGCCGTTTATTACTTCATAATGGTTTGTTTGGACCACATACAGTGACTCACATTGAAGATGATATTGTGACAATGTTGGTATGTGACTCACATTGAAGAAGATATTGTGACAATATAGTTTTGTATAGAGATGTCGACAACTTTGTACTGTGATATCAAAACAGGGGAAACACGATCCTCAGGGGCTTCAATGGAACTTAGTGGATCCCCTTAACCCATATAAAAAAACCACAACACAAAGCCCGGTAAAAATTATGTCATCCAGTTGAAAGCATCTATTGAAGTCGGTTATTACTTCATAATGATTTGTTTGGACCACATATGTATGAATCAGGGACCGAAAATATCTGTTATTTTACAATTTTCAAATCAGAAAGGCATAACAAAAAAATTGCCGGTGGACTTTTTCAAATATACCATTATGAATTAATGGCCGTAGCTTCACGAATATCAAACGCCTTTTAAATTTCTGACTTTTACTATAAAAATAAAAATTAACCGTTTTGTGCCTTTTATCATTTCAGGCAAAAATAACTGTTACTTTTGACTTTTAATATATTTTATCGGTAAAAAATAACAGTTATTTTGGGACTTTTATATTTTCGGTCAAATATATCAGACAATTTGAATTTTTTCGAAGGCCGTTTGACCGACAAAGCAGACCGCACATTTTGAGCTATGAGACTTGTGCGATGAAAAAAATGGATCAACAAAGATAATTAAACTATTAATGTGAAACTACAATGTTTGTTATTTGTCTTTCGTATCAATAGTTTTTTTAGTCGGTCAGACGGCCTTTAAAAACATTAAAATTGCCTGATATATTTGACTAAAAAATAAGTCACAAAATAACTGTTCTTTTTGACCGATAAAATAAAATTCAAAAGTAACAGTTATTTTTGCCTGAAATGATAAAAGGCACAAAATAACTTTTATTTTTGTCGGGGAAAAAAAAGCTAAAAGATAACAGTTAAAATCTGACTTTTTTGAATGAAACCATAACCGATACAGTCTCTGGTATGAATTGTTTTTGTTTGAAACTCAATTTTCAAGACGAAGGCAAACAAATATTTATCCACACCTATTGTCCTGGCTCACTTTCAATGGACGATTTCAAATTCATCTTCAAACACAGCCCACTTTGTGTTTGAAAATCGTACCCTTAACCATCTCAACCCAACAATTATTATTCTTCAACGACAAATTTCCAGCGAATAATTTCGACATAAAGTATTTGAATCTCTGCTGCTTACTGAATACTTCACTTTTTTCAATTTTTATTGTTGAATAAACAATGAATCGGCAACAACTACGTACAAATAAGAACAATTTAACACCTCATCATCATAAAACAGCAAGTGATGCCAGCACCTCAAGTGTCAACGCATCAGAGTCTGGTCCAAGCAACAACAACAACAGAGAATTGCACTTCTCACCTCTGTGTGCCGCACAACAAAGACGCACTCACTTCAGCGACTGATCAAAACAAATTCATAAGCAAAATAATGCCAATATAACAAACAGAGAGGAGAATAAAATTTACGAGACCACAAAACTAAACCAAATATTGCGATAAGACAACAATGCGCACAATACAAGTGCAAAAAAACGGCCTCCGAAAACGCGCCGAACGGCAACGCCCGCCCGGGTCCAGGGCCCAGAGCTAAACGTGCAACAAGTGCGGAAAACAGCATGAAAGCAATTTGCTGGCCCGCTGACAATAGCACACAAACACACACACACAGAAAAGGACACTTGAGGACAGTGACTGGCAGGCAAAAGGACACTTGCTGTTGTCACATCGACTCACAGCGAGCGGCAAAACCAATTAAGCGAACAAAAGGCCAACGGATCACAAAGCAGACGCTGAAGTCACAAGAAATTGACAGCATGTGACAAGTGTGCCGCACTTGACGAAATTGTGAAAACAATAAAAGGACTCAAATTGAAATGACAATCATGAAATCTCTTAACGTGCAATGAAAGAGCACTAACTGTGCTGGGGAGCAAAAGGATCACAAAGTCAGCAGACGCAGAGAAAAACTAAAAACAACAACAGCAATGAGATTGTAGAAAATACGATTCACCAAAGCCAAGCCAAGTCAAGTGTAGTGAAGTGAAGTGAGGTTAGGTTAGGTCAGCTGATGTCTGGTATTGGCATCGCCAGTGCCAGTGGCAGCGTTACCTGTTGTCTTGTAGTAATTTTCGACAATACACAAAAAAAAGGTACAAACAACAACAAAGCGCGCAGTATTTTTGTCAAGCGCCCAGTCCCAGGCATTAATCTTCGCCCGTGAGCGGCATTGTGCGTGTTAAGCGTGGAGGCGGTAAATCTGAAAGGACATCAAGCAGTGACAAAGGAAACGCCACAAAAGGTGCACACATC
Source organism: Melieria crassipennis (assembly GCA_963668005.1). Taxonomy (NCBI): domain Eukaryota; kingdom Metazoa; phylum Arthropoda; class Insecta; order Diptera; family Ulidiidae; genus Melieria; species Melieria crassipennis. The sequence continues at coordinate 6,027,544 of OY764962.1, read as the reverse complement.
GTGCAACAACAATGGCCACTGCTGCACATGTCGAATCGATAAATGACACAATTTCGCTGCCACAGCACCGAAACCCAACTAATCGCCGTTCGGCCGAACACTGCCGCTTGGAATGTTTGGTGAGAGCAGTTGGAAAAAATGCCGAGAGTGCAATTATGTCTGTGTGATTTCGTTGCTGACTTTTTGTCACTAATGATAGGCCTTACAGTGCGACGGACACTGTTGCAGCAAAGTGGGCGATTTTAATGCGTTTTTCGTTGGTGTTGTTGTTGTTGTAAATTTCATTTGAGCTATTCGTCAATTTTCTGTGCTGCTGTGATGTCAGCTTGTAATGATTTTTCTCTACTCTGGCTTGATGAATTTTGTATCGATGGATATGTGCAGTGTGTTGTTGTTGTGCTGAGTTCATTTCCTTATTTCGACCATAGAAATCCTCTAATGACTGTCATTATTTTTTTGACAATAGCTTTTGTAGTTCGGAGGGCTGACAATGGGCACAGACACTCGCTCCAGGACCGCTGACGCCAATGTTTTCGGACAAGTGTTTTGTTGTAGGTACGTGTTGTCCAAATGATATTAATCAAAGTTGTTATTCGATGCTCGAAAATTTGATGATCTATAGAATATGGATTGCGCAATGTGTCGATAATATATTATTAGATCACATAATACATTGTGATAATTTTTTCGAGGAATTTTGCACTTAATTAGGAATACAAAAGGAAAGTTTAAAAATCATTTGTATAGTTTATGATTGTATGGAAGAAACCGAGAGTAAATTATGACAAAAATCTGCAGCATTTCCTTCAAATGCCTTCAATCTATAACTTTAAATGTTTGTCTAAAATTTCCAGCTAAACATATCGATTTGAATATGCGCCATTTCCGCAGTTAATATTAGCTACGCATTTGAATCAAAATCAGCATAAAAGTAGGAGAGCAGTTGAGCTAATGACACACTTCTGCCCATTTTAATATTCATAAAATTAAAAAAATCAGAATCAAAAAAATCCAACAAAGACGAGAAGCGGCACATGAGACGTTGCGCCGAAAAAGGGGTTGACGCGTAACCCTGCTGACATTTTGCCTTCATGTCTAACTATGGCAGCCTGTACCCTTCCGCTCCACACCCGGTCCATAGCCACTCGAATAATTATGAATATGAAAAGGTGAAGGGTGCACGAGCCGAGCCGAATACCACATGAGACAGGACACTGCCTGCCTGCGACCCATGAAATGGCGATGTTATTGCCTGCTGACTTGTGGTTGTTGTTGTTGTTGTTATGTTCGTGATGCGCTTGGCATTATTAATTTTGCTGTTAAGTGCGCTGAGCGGTATTTTTCATTTTCATTTCATAACTCATAATCCTTATTGTCGTTGCTGTTGTTATTTTATGAAATATGAAACCGACAAGGATTTCATTACAACATATCCTTTGCGCGCATAAACGTTGCATGAAATATGCCATATGTGGAAGCGAGATAAAAAACCACGAAATTCACATTTCACCCTTTCGCGCGGCGCGGAGCGGGGGGTAGCTGTGCGTTTGGCGGGGTTGTTGTCGTTAACGCTGCCGCTGCTGATGGCCGTGGCGGCGGCGTTGGTTGGCAATTTCAATGACAACATTCAACATTCATTATGCACAAATTATAATGAACGGCATGCAACAGAACACAAACAACAACAACAACGGCATATCGTACAACAATACACGTGGCCGTGGCCGTTGAATGAACGTCGAATAAAGTGGACATTTTATTATTAAGAATCACACCCCAAGTGCAGGTTTTTTGTGCAGTGATTTTGTTGTTGTTGTTGTTGTTATTGTACAGTGATTTGTTGTTGTGCTAATGTGGCACTGAAAGCGCACTGAAGCATCGGCACAGCACCCTCAGCACATTTTGCATTAGTGATTGCCTCTGATTATCCTTTGTGCGTTCAAGTGTGCGCAACAACAACAACAAAAACATGTAAATAAGCATTCGAGGGCGCGCTGCTGTACATTATGTGCAGCGGCATAAAATAAAAAGCCAAATACATATGTATAAGCAAATTGACATGGCACGTTTTCCCACACCCCCCTCCGAACACAGAGAAGCCGCAAATTTCAATCATTTGAATGGCAGCAAAAAGCGAAAAAATGGAAGCTCAAGTAGCTGGAATGTCCTGCCATATTAAAACGCATTGTTAAGGGTTGACGTGTAATTGTTAATGACGTTGTTTTTGTTGTTGCTGTCGAAAAGTTGTTGCCGGCATTGATTTGAATATGGGACGTGTGCGAATGGAAAGTGGTTGAAAATTAAAATCACAGCAGCGTGACATTTCGAGTGCTCGCCAGTCATTTTGGTTTGATGCAAAACCTACAACAAAATAATCGGTAATAATAAACAAAAGTGCTGCGTGTGCTATGGCCGCCATTACTGAGACATAATATTTGAGCTTAAAGAGGGAAGTTTGCTTTGGAAAAAGTCGTTGTAATCTTTGAGAAAGGGGACAAGTCTTTTTCGTATGAAGACTGAAAATATTTTGTTACGAAATTTGGTAGGTCATATTTTTCCAATTTAGTCAAAACCCGCCTCTATGACGACTCAATAATCAAAAATGCAGATCATTCATTTCCAAAACGAGTGCATAAAAAATCGATTAACTTAACAAAAAATTTACATTGTCACAAGCCAGAAAAAAACAACAACAAATTAGAAAATCCAAAAATAATGCAGCTATTATGAAAAAATAAAATTGCATTATGAGTTAATTATGTGGCAATGAAAATACAATTTTACGCACATCATACAACAACTACCACAAGCATGATAAAAGAAGTAGAAAATACCGATCATTTGTGTGAAGAAATGAAAAAATTATGAAATTGAGCGATTGTTATTAATTATGATTGGGAAATGTACCCACTCGTCTACTTTGGAAAAGTCTGAAACTTTGGCCCAACGACACTTGCTGCGTCATTGAGCGGCAGCAAAGCAAAATCGAACGTTTGCCGATGCAACGTGCATCGATTGGCGGCGCTACGCTGACGGCGGCACGATCAACACACCGCGCGCCATAGGTGGCCGGCCGGCCAGCGCAACGCGTTTTCCACCGAATTGCGGCTTTGAAGGCAAGCCGCTTCTCCACTTGGCTTTGGCATAATTGGAACCATTCTGGGTTTGAATAAAAAAAAATCAAAGAAAAATGCGGAAACGTGGAAATGTGGCTAAAAGAAAGGCACTCTCCCTGGAGTATAGAGCAATAAGGACACCGAACAGGACGCGACCTGTGCTGCAGCTACCTGTTTGCAAATTTTCCAACTGTTTGATTAATGAAATGAGTTGAGCAAGTGTCGAGCGGACAGGCGCCGGCAAGCGCCACTGCTTTCAAGTGGCAGCACAGCAGCTGCCGTACAAAGGATGTCATAGAATGTCCAGGATATGAGAAATACTGTGAGCTACTTCAGTTGAAAGACTGCTGTGAAAATTGCTGACACCCGCCGCCAGTTGCAGTTGACAACAGGCCGTGACAACAACAAACCGATCACGATCATTGTCGACACTGACGATCGGCTGACAAGTGTCGATCATGGCCATCAGCCAATGTGGGTGCAATGATGCACTTGCTAGAACCTGCATTAATCGTTCCATTGTGTCCATTGCAGGACAACGTGGAATGTCCTTTTGTTTGTGATCATTGCTTTGTTCTGGGCGCTTTTGTCATTTGTGCTCCTTGGCGATTTGTTTGTGTGTATTTTTTTTTCTAATTTCAAAAACAAAGCAGCTGCTGTGCTCTTTTCCTGCTGTTGCCAATTGTTCAGGCTTTTGTTTTCCGCTGGCGCACGGCGCCTGATGCCACAAACGCTGCAACGTTTGCTGTGCCGGCTCAGCCTCCGTTTAAGTCGTGGGCACTGTGACAGACTGTTGAACCGGCCATTCCGGCAGTTTGATCTATTTTGCTAATTATTCACTCGTAGCGCCGGCCTTTTCATGTGCGCTCTTCGATTTCTTTGACTGCCGACTACTGAAGGATCGACTTAAATTTTGAGCTGCCGGATTTTGCTTTGTGTCGGTGCGGCATTTCTGATCTTGTTAGTGTACACGAGTGATTTCGAAATTGGCTCGGAACTTGTATGAACAACGAAAATATTGAATGGGATCAGAAGACAGATTTTATCTTTTAAAGATGTGCTTTTGGTTTCACACTAAACAAAAACAAGAAGAAGCATTTAGGAGTTTAATATTATTTATTTACCATTATCTTTAGTGATGTCTCTTTAGCGTCGTACTATATATTTTTATATTTATAATGTTGAACTCTGCTTGACTCCAGCCGCTTGGTGACAAACGCCAACTTTCAATTGCTGTGCGCCAATTAAGCACTCGATATGGACAACTGCAACGCAACAACAACAGCAACAGCAACTAGTGTCCACGTTTCGCAACAACGCAGCCGCAGCTTCAACAAAAATGGCATTACAAGATTTTCCCATTATCCCAGCGGCGGCGGCAGAGGCAGCGGCGATCACGGCCACCGCACATTGCTAACAACAGCAAAAATGAAATGCAAGAACCGCGCGACGGCGGCCGTGCAACATAATGTTGCAACAATTTTACGCCTGTTATCGCCGGCTGCCGCTGCCGCAGCCGCGCATGCGTAGTGCAATTACCGCTGCTGGACACTTTGCGGAAGATGTGCCGCGTTGTGGTCGCCCAGTTGAGTTAAACTGTGTTAAGCTCAGCTAGCTGGCCGCTGCTGCTGCTGCTGTCTTAGACTATAGGCCCAACACACACACACACACACACACACACAGACACAAATAAAGATTGGCTGGATTGTGTGCGGCTGCTGTTGATGTCGAGATTTTAGTCGCTGATAAGCGAGCTCTGCCGGCGGTAGATACACGCTGTGTTTGGCTGTCAGCCGGCCAGCCGTACGGTCAGTCTGTCTGTCTGCCTGACTGGCTGGAGACTGCAAAAAATGCAAATTTGTATTGGCAACAACAGCGACTTTTAGCAGCAGCGCCCCACTTTCGTTTTCCTGAAAGCAGCGAGAGTCGAGATTTTGTGCCTATTCGAGCCCGTTTCGATACGCGCCTGCCAAGGCCGCCAGTCCGCGACTGGTGAGCCAGTCAGTGGTGCAGTAGAAGCTGTGGCGACGACATTTACTAACAAGCACCGCACTGGATCGACGCGTACGCCAACTTGCGTTTTATCGTTGCCGAAATCTGCACTGCGTCCGTTTTTGTTGTTGTTGTTGACGGCGCGCAACTGGCCGCTGAAGCGTCACCGCTTGCAACACGCTGGGATGCGTGTTTTGCATATTTGATGCGTTTCGATTAGAATTGTTGCCAACCAGCGCGGTTCACAATTTTTCTAATCTCTCCAACTTTCCGATAGCGCGCCGCCATTTGACGTTAACTCGAAAACTATTTCACAGATATTTTTCTAATTTGCTGCCCCACTCGCATCTCGATATTGCGATGTAACACCAGCCAACAACGCCACCAACAACAATGTGCAGCCAATTTCAAGTGTGAGAACCAATTTGACATGTGTCAGTGTGCATTATTTGTGCATTGTCGCTTTGGCGCACTGACAGGCCGTACAAAACGGTTCGCTAATAAAGCCGCAGTTGGGAAATTCATAAATGCCACAATTCCACATGTCAACTCGGCTGCATGATTGAATGGGGCAACAGTTGTTGGATGCAGGTTGCAAGTTCCAGTTGAGCTGAGCCGAGTTGAGTTGAGTTGCGTTGGTGCGTCAAGCAGACGTTAGACATCAAACGGTTTGACATTTGAACGGGTCCAACAGACGGCGGTGACAATGACGGATTTTGATGGATACCTATGCGCCGGTGGAGGGAAATTAGTTTTTACCACTTATGCGCAGCGGGGGTGTTCACGATCGTTAGCGTCCAAAGACACTTTAACCCCAATGCAGTTAAGTGTTGTCGCCTTGGTACATTGCATGGAAAGCGACTGAATTGATTAATAGGACAGCGTTGGCACACATGACGGAGTCATGGCAATTTTTTCAAAAGGGTTAGAAATATTGAGAAACAATTTTTCGATTAAGAAATTATCAAATAATGTTTGATGTGATGTAATAGTCAACTGTTAAGGAGCACGAAAGCAGCTCCGGAGCAATGAAAGAGGGAGGGATGAATGTAGAGATAGATAGGTCTGCGACCACTATCAAGGCGCTTAGTAAGCATCCTTGGAGGTTCTTCTTGAACTCACTCCTCTTCACTTGCACATACAGACCCAGGCGAAGAGGGCTCTTCTACGCCTGACTGATGTTAATATCGTGGCTGAGGGATTCCTTAGTCGTAAGAGGATAGATACTCTCACGCATCGCATCCCGAAATCGCAATACCGAGGGACACAATCTCACCGAAGTTCAGCTGTGTCAAACGATTCAAAACTGAACTTAGTTACAAAAGGAACTGGGTAGGTATATCGGAAACATATCGGATAGACCAGATGGCTTCTTAACGGAGGTAGGCACCGGGATAGGAGTATACGGGCCGACGATAAGATACTCGGAATCTACGGGAAAGCACACCACTATTTTCCAGGCGGAAATATACGCCATCGAAAGGTGTGCTTACTTCAATCTGGTGAAGAAATACCGGAACCGGAAGATTGCCATCCTTTCTGACAGCCAAGCGGCAATCAAGGCTCTGAGATCCTACCAGGTGTCCTCGAAATTGGTTTTGGAGTGCCTTGAGAAGCTGAATGAACTTGACCGTTACAATTAGGTCTGGGTACTTTGGGTTCCTGGCCGCACCGGCATTGAAGGGAACGAACGGGCTGACAAGCTGGCAAGGTGGGGAGCTTCCACACCCTTTGTTGGCCCAGAACCTTTTTGTGGGTTGGAAAAAGGAGCTTCCTGCATCCTAATGAGAAAAGACGAGACAACCAGGAGGAATCAATACTGGGAAAATCAACCAGGTTGTAGGGTCCTACAATAGAAAACGATTCGAGGAATGTATGACCTTATCAAAAAATAATCTAAGGATTATCACGGGAATGCTTACAGGGCATTGTAGATTGAATTATCATCTAACTAAACTAGGAATCCGTGAAAACGGGTATTGCAGGTTCTGCTTGCAGGAAAACGAGACTGCAATACATACCTATACTAGGAAAATGCCCTGTACTCTTGCATAAAAGAAAGAAGCACCTGGAGGACCATCTCATATCAGGTGCAGACTGGGCATTCAGAGGTTTAGGAAACATACTAAAATTCCTCTCGGATGTTGGACTCACTGATAGTCTTTGAGGTCCAAGAAGGAAGCACAATAGATCTACTAGGTCGCAGTGCATTATCCCCATCAAGAATAATAATGGGTCTGCGAGTATTTTGAAAGAAGCCAAGAAATAATCACAGATGGAGCAGCTCCTTAAAAAACTGAGACTCAGTTGTTCAGTTTACTTGAGGCTCTGAAAGTCGGGAGACAGTAAGAGAAGATCTTTTTCTTTGTTCTATTTTTATTAGTAGCCAGCTCTTCTTGATAAAAGACCACGTAGAGAATATTCTCTCACCCTCACCGAATTTAATTCTCGATGAAGCTCAAAGTGACCACATGTCACAGTCCCTATGGATTGTGTGCTCTAATAATCCCGACCATCGGACGAAAATCCTTGCTTAGTTAAATATCACAATTATTATAGATTACTGTGGATTAATTTTGCTCGGTTAGAAATTTAAGATTTTGTGAGTCTAATACCTTAAAAATCGCTGGGTCAGCGTTCTCCTCACGAGCCGGACTTGGCCGCATTCGAACTGAATTCACTCCACCAGTTTTCCGCATAGTGATCGCTCTCTTGTTTCGATGACACCAAACTGTTTCAAGTCGAGTCGCATCGTTGCTTCAATCACGTTGGCCTCGTGTGGCCGCAGGCCCCTCACACCGACTGTAGAATGCCAGCTGCACGAGACAGCCGAAGAAACACCTGAAAATCACCCAATTGCGTGTTTGGCACAATTTTCAAAGACATTTAGCCCGAACGTGCCATTAGAGGCAGAATGCGCCACGCACGCCAAGCGGCAACGCATGGCCGCAAGTTGTTGAAATTAGAAATGAAGAAGCGCCAAGCGGCCACGACAACAGCAACGCCAGCCAAGGCAATTGCGGCGACAGTAGTTAAATTCTAGTTTAGCCGCTACAACAAATTAATAACTGCAAATTGCCGAGATTTCGCAGAAGTTGCGCACACGTTGCACGGCTGCAGTTTGACCGCCGGGCAGGCCGGAGTCGGCCACAAGATGAATGTGTCTTTGAATGAATGGTAACAATTCAATTGTGGCATTTGCTGCGGCCGTGGCTACTGTGGCCGATGTTGTTAGCATTGCAGTTGTTGCATGCAAACGGGTTTTGCAAAACGTGGCCCGCAGTCGCACGAGCGGCGCAGTTGAAGGAAGTGCGCCCAGTTATGCTAAATGACGCTGCAGTCGGCTAATTTAACGGTGATGAATGAATGAATGAATGGCTCTTTGCCGCATTGGACGAACTGTTGCTGCCCGTGATGTCTGTGTGTGTGTATAATACAACAAAGTTGACATTTTAAAGAGATCGGTTAATGCGCTGTGACGGAAATGGGCCCATAGGAAATGACAATAACCGAACGAAATGCATCAAGGAGCAAAGTGCTGACGGCCGCAATGAGCCTGACACGAGGTGCGGCACAACGGCGGCGCAATGGAGACATAAAAAAATCCAATTAAAAATGCATGAAGCGCCGTGCAGCGGCCGCGCGTCATCGCTGCAGCTGCCGCATTTGCCTACTCCAATAAAACATTGCCGCCTGCGTCTGCGTCTGCGCCTGCCCGGCACATAGCAGCGACAATGCACTGGCGACAACAACTTGTCATTGTGTGTGCGTCTTCCTGTCAACGGCGCCGGAGACAAAGCCAACAACAAATGCGTCACAAGGCGCTGGCCACAGGCCGCAAGTCATTGCGGCGACTCACTGCTCCCGACTCGAGTATGGCAGATGAAAATCTACGCGATCTAACGGCTGACGACAATTAAAATGGACCAACTGGTTTGTGGCCAGTTGAAGCGCAACACAAAAAAAATTGGAATTTGAGAGAAAAGTTGGGAAGCAGTGGCAGCGCCACAATGTCATCATCATTAGATGGTCGAGTTGGCTGGCTCCACTCGATGATGACAACAAAAGCCGACGACTTGCCGTGTACCGTTCGTTGGCTGAATGTTGCCGCACGGGGCGTTGAGCTTAGAAAGGAAAACAAAAGCGTTACAGTTCAGTCACGAAATGGCTCGAAAACTCATTACCAAACCAAATATCCAGCAATTGAATGAGCCGACTGATGAGCTCGATGGGGCCAGTTATTGTAATTGCTGCTATCGTTGTTGTTGTTGTTGTGATTGTTGCTGTTATTGTTGTCTCGTGTCTGGCCAGTGCTGCTGGGGCGCGGAATGCCAAACAAATGAAACTGTCATTTGTGTGATTCGTGGCCAGAGTCAGTGTCGAAGACAGGGGCGTCGTTGGTTGAGTTGAAAAGGGAGGGGGTCGGCACGACAATAAGAATCTGATTTTATGAGATATTTAAGTTTTCTATTGATTGAGTGGAATGGTACTAATTGGGTCCATTGTTCTAGTCGAAGAGAAATGCTGAGGTTAGAAGAAAGAATTAAGTAGGTGAATTTATAATTAGAACTTAAGCTTAAAAGAATGACGTCTACTCGTTGCAATTTCACTAAACTTTAGGCTCAAAAGAGCACGTTGCCCATTTGATTTATTGGGTTGGCAGGACCTGCTAGACCGTGCGACAAAAATTAAAAAAAGTTTTCACACCGGAAAAAATCTATATGGGCGTGAAATTAGAGACCAAACATAGTAATACTGCATACTCAGTTTTTCATTTCTACATCCTTTGTTCTTTTAAAAGGACTTGAAAATTTTTAAGGGGATAAAAAGGATAAAAAATATAAAAAATATTTAACTTGGCTAGAATATGGCGATATGTATATCAAATGAAAGAGGAAAGGCTCAAGAATTTAACAAAAATGATTTTTGTATCTATTTTTAAAAAAGAATATGAAAAAGGTCCTTTGAATTGTAATCCTTTATATCCTTGAAAATGTATATAGAATTTTCTTGAAAAGTAAGTATGTTAAAACGCAAAATCTCCTTGATCACGTGTCAAAATTTCATTATTCTCGCTTCATTGATTTTGTATCTTTTTATTATTTAAAATACTAAATACTCAAATAAATTCTAATTTTTGTACTTCAACTTGGTTCGACTTTCCCCCCTCCAACAACTACACCGGCCACTACACTGACCGCTCAGCCAACAGCAGCTGCCGCCTCGTGCGTCAAGCTTCCAGCACCCATCCGGCGGTGTCAAGTAGGAGCTGCTGTTGCTGCTCGCTTTTTTTTCTTTTGTAGCTGCTATTACCGATTCGACTGACGCCAATTCGTCGCATGTCATTCATGTTGGCCAGTCGCGGCATCAGCAGGACAATTAAAACTCAATGAAGGTTTTTCTGTCATGGACCCAACTTATTTAGAAATTCAAGCAGCCGCCAAAGCGCCATTACTGACACACTCACACACACACACACACACACGAGCGATCGTCACACATGACTGTGGAATGTGCGCGAGTTTTACTACTTAATGACATTTAATTAAGCCAGCGTCAAAAACAGACGCTGTGCTTCTTGGACGCTCGTGGCAACGTTTTGAAGTTTCGGGTCAAAAACTTGATCGGCGCTGGCAGCAGCGGCAGCGCAGACCGGAAATCTGCGTATGTCAGCTTTGCGTCAATTCGGCTTTGATTATCGTTTTGCGGCCGACTGAACTATCTGCTACTCAATGGCAATGGCAGTGGTGATGGTGACGGTGACGGTAACGGTGATGGGTGATGGCTGCTGCCTGCCAATGGGTTGGGTTGCGACTACCCCTCGGCCGGCAGTTGCTTAGAGGGTTTCGCGGTTTCGGCTCTACGTCGACATGTTGTTAATTGAATTTTCAACTCGATTCGACTTCGCTCGACTCCACTCAACTCTGCATGCGAGACTTTTTGTTTGATGGACATTGGTCAATTATTGATTTTGCATGCTTTTGTTGCCGCAACGGCCGTCACTGTTGTAGATTGCGGGCTGGTTGGTTGGACGATTGCATGGCCGGTGGCATGGGAAAGTAATTTTGTATGTGGTTCAAGGCTTATTTTATGTTTGCGAGGCTGCGTTGCGCTTTACATTATACAATCGAGGTGATGTTTTAATGATGAAGAAATTCATAGAGCCACACGTGAATTTTAGGCTTTAAAGTCTTTGGTAATTGGGTGAAACTTTGGATTAGATGAAATACATAATTGGAAAGTAGCTGAAAATTTGTGTGAATTTTCGTAATGGCTGACCTGGGAAACGATTTGAAATAGCAAAATAAAAATTATTACAGTGCAGAATCAACAAGTCTGTTTGTCCTTCAGACGTCAAACGATACAAAATAGATATGAATCGGGATCACTATCGATCTATCAACAATTCCTATATACATATTTTATATCGGAAAGAAATTTAGGGAAAAATATGTCTTTGTACAAAATATTTTTAATTTTTGATACGTATAAACAAAGTTTCTTATATTTAAATTTGTATTGAATTGTAATTTCTATGAATTTGGGTTTTTGCTATCCAAACACTACAGAAGAGTCGACTGAAAGCATGGCCCACAGTTTTCTGACTTTAATATTTTAAATTTGTACAAAAAAGTGTACACTTTGTTGATATAAACAAAGTTTCTTATATTTAAATTTGTATTGAATTGTAATTTCTATGAATTTGGGTTTTTGCTATCCAAACACTACAGAAGAATCGACAGCATAGCTAACAGTTTTCTGACTTTAATGTTTAAAAACGCTAATTTCATACAAAATTCTTACACTTTAGTAGTGTCCGACCGAATATTCGGTTTCAGTTTCGGTTTCGGCCAAAATAAGTGGTTTCGGTTTCGGTTTTAGTTTCGGCCAAAAAATGGCCGAAACCGAAATTTTCTAGAATATTTTTTACATTTTGTTGTGTAGCAGATAGATAGTAAAAGGCGAAGTAATTTAGATACCACCAATGTAAATAAACTTCCCTTTTTTTAGCATATAATATTAAATTATTTAATTTTGAATATTAGCGAGTAAGGCACGAGAGGGTGATTTTTTCATGTTTATGTTTTTAAAAAATGAATAAATTGTTTTTATTATAAGTATTTATTTATTTATGTTATATTTGTTTGTTCTTTATTTACTTAATGTAAAATTCGTTTCTTAGAAAAATGCTTGATATGGTGATTTTTATTTTAACTAGAATGTTTCGGTTTCGGTTTCAGTTTCGGCCCAAAAAAGATGTTTCGGTCGGACACTATACTTTAGTCTATGTTGTGTTTTATTATATATTTTTAAAATTATATTTAATTGTAAATAATGCTGTATTTTTTAATTTTGGAATGCCAAGATTGCTTCCACCGCTGCAATTTCAATTTCCTACTTCATTGTTAACCTTTAATACTTTCTACATGTTCTAAGCCTGATTTGCTGTTTTCCCACTTCGCCTCTCCACTCAACATTTGTATTTGTACTGACTTTCTAGCAACAAATAAGTTGCACAACAAATTGGATTAGACGAGTTGCATCAACAGCTGAAACTGCAGAAAACTGCTGCATTGTTTTCATTAAAAACCATCCACCAACGAAGCGAAACGTAATATTTTTCAACAAGCAAATATTTCGTAATTTTGCAATTCCAGCGCTGACTGCAGATCATATTTGGGAGTATGGATTTTATGAAATAGTTTTTGTGAAAATAATTGATGTAGAAATAAAAACACTCCGAGATTTTATCAGCGTCAAAGAACAAAGCCGAACCAAGTAAAGTCCGGCTGAAAGTATTAAATAAATGGGATCACAAACAGCAGCCATGCAAAAGTACTCGGAAGACCAAAGGAAGACAACAAAAACACAGCAATGAGGAATTGAGCATTGAAGATGGACGCAACAGAGGTCGAAAACAATGAGTGCGGTCCAGCGATATTGAATCTGTTTGCTTATTTTTTGTTGAGGCCAAATTAAAAGCGTTTACGAAGTTGAAGAGCACAACGACGATGATGACGATGGCGATGGCCATGATTGAGTTGCTGCACCCACACTAAGCGCAAAATTAATCCACAATTGACACAACGGCAACGGCAACGGCAGCAGCAGGCGCAGCTTACACAGCGACAGGATGCCGGTGCGGCAAGGGAGCACTCGAAGATGGCAGGATCTGCAAACGCAATGAGCGACGCTGCAATTGCAGCACAGCAAAAAAGTATTTGAAAAAAACTTGTGAGAATTGTTTGCAATACGTAGTACAGGAAGCGCTTCAAGGGTAGGGATCAGGACGAGGCTGAGGATGAGCGCTTTATGTGTTTGAGCCACTTTCACATATCTACTGTTCAGCGTTGCACGTACAATGGGTGCGCGCTATAAACAAAAAAGTAAACAGCCAGGCGGGATGTCTTTGTATTTGGCGCTGAATTTGTTTGTCTGTACGTACGTACGTACATATATAACAAAGGCAAAGTAGGCGAGTACACTTTAAATGTTGTTCAAGAAGCGGCAAAAAATCAACTAAAATGTGAGCAGGAAATAAAATGGCATCAAAAACTGTCTGTCTGTCATCGATCGCTATATTTGTCTGTTTCTGTTGCGTAGAAAAACAGCGGAAAAACACCTTTCAGCCAGCATTTTCTGGTACATGAAACATTTTTACTGGTGCCTGCGTCTGTTGCAACTCGCTGCACATTCATGCAAAGCCTCAAAAGAAATGTGTACATACATACACATTTACTTATGTAAGTATGTGTGTTCTTCTCTCTTCTAGTATTTACCCAGCGAAAGTATGGAAGAGGGAGGGGGCACATTTTATAAAAACCGCTGTCGCCACAGTTGCGCACTTTCATCGGCCTCGATGGCGCTGCAACCCCTATGAGTGATTGTCGGCGCATGATTTCAGCACAATTTCTATTATTATTATTATTCGAAATTCAAGTAGAATATTTGGAAAATGCAACAACTGCCATCATAAGTAGTTGGTGTGGATTTCGATTTTGTTGCATTACTTTGCAAAATGTTGCGTACGATTTTGAAGCAATTGATTGATGTGCTGAGGGCAGCATGGGGCGCGGTCGAAGAGGGGGAAATAGGTACATATGAAGTGAAAGTGGGCGCTTATTAATGTTTGGATTGATGGCATTCGAATTATGGTTAATGATAACTCAATACTTGAACTGCGATATGCTTAATTGATGCAAACGTGCTTTATAGATTTGGCTCAATTAACGTGGAGATTTTGTGTTAAAGAGACACTGACAGTTTCGTTGAGGCATTTGATATGAACTCAAGATGTTTGAAAATTATCAAAGTTACTTTAATTCGCAAGATGGATAATAATTGTTCTAGTTGCTAAACAGTTTATAGATCCTGCCAAATGAGGATTCTTAAATGTTTCAACAATTTCGAAATCTTTTGATGAACAACGTGGCATTTTCTAGATAAATACTTCATTACGAGCTTTATTTGAATAGTATTATTTTTTATTATTATTTATTATTATTTATTCTTTGTAATACTAGTCAGTAGTAGTTGGATAGTTAGTTTTCTCAATACATCTAAACAAAGATTTATGTACAGTTTTTTGTGTTCTAATTCCCTGTTCGATTGCCCAGTCTTACAAATTACATACATAGATCAACAAAAATTAAAAAAATTTTTCATACCAGAAAAAATCCATATGGGCGTGAAACTAGAGACCAAACATAGTAATACTGCGTACTCAGTTTTTCATTTCTACACCCTTTGTCCTTTTAAAAGGACTTCACAAAAATAAAAAAAATATAAAAAATACTTAACCTCTTCTCGCTCTTCCTAGTATCCTCTTCTCTCGATACTAAAAAAATTAGAGTTTTTGCACTTCATTAGACTTGCACCTTCTGCCTTTTTTAAATAACTTTTGAACCAATAAAGTTGGAGTAATAAAATTTTGACACATGATCAAGGAGATTTTGAGTTTTAACATACTTACTTTTCAAGAAAATTCTATATAAATTTTCAAGGATATAAAGGATTAAAATTTTCAAAGGACCTTTTTCATATCCTTTCTTTACAAATAGATAAAAAAAATCAATTTTATTTAAATTCTCCACTTTTCCTCTTTCATTTGATATACATGTCGAAGTATACATATATATATACATGACGAAGTTAAGTATTGTTTGTATTTTTTTATTTTTTATACCCTTAAAAATTTTGAAGTCCTTTTAAAAGGACAAAGGATGTAGAAATGAAAAACTGAGTACGCAGTATTACTATATTTGGTCTCTAGTTTCACGCACATATGGATTTTTCCCGGTGAGAAAAATGCTGTCGCACGGTGTTAAGCGCAGTTTGTCCCCTCGTATTACGAAAATTCCTGCTGTATAAACTTTGCGCACCATTTCAATAAGCAAAATTAAAATGTTATCTCGTCAAATTAAAAGTCAAATAAAAAACCGTAAAAGAACAATTTAATGCACTTAGCACAAGTTTCGACAGAGCACAATTGAGAACATAAAAACGATAGCACCCTCACTTCTTAGTTAGCAAAGAAATTCCAAATATAGCAGCAAAAAATTTAAGAAAAAACAACCAAATTCTTCAAGTAGCTTTCTAAGAAGCTTTGGCAAGGATACGCTAAAAAAAAGTCGAAAAAATGAAAATAGAAAAACCCAAGTAGAAGTAGAAACAAATAAAGCCACTTCAAGTGGAACGCCGAAGACAACAACACACACTCACAAAAGCATAAAACGGGCCATGGAGCCCGAACCTGCTTCGCTGTTCTGGCTCCATTCTGGGGTCGTGCGCGTGGCCGAGGCAGCGCCCGAACAAAAAAGAGCAAAATAAACAATTGTAATTGAAATCCGCGATTGTAATCCGCAATTTTTACGGCTTTCATAGCGAACAACAACAACAACAACAACAGCAGCAATGGCGCCACACGCGCCCTAACGCGCTGAACAACACAGAATTGATGGAATTGCACGAATGTCCTTGCGCGGCGGCATGCAAATATGAGCAGCCATCCCGCCCCTCTACGCTGGGGGCGCGCGGGGAGCCGGCTGTGCGACCAAGTGTTGCATTTAACATTGAGGGATAATGTCAGCAGTGACAGCGTTCGCGCTCATTGCGGCAGCAGCAGTGGGACCCCACTTGATTTGGCTTAACGGTTTTTTATGCGCGCTGCGCAATTTTTTATTGTTGTTTTTTTTATTTTTTTGCTATTTACTTGTTTGCTGTGCAGCATAATTCTCGGGTGCGCAATCAAAATGTCGTTGGCGTTGGCGGCTTGTTGTTATTGTTGTTGTTGTTGTTATTATTGTTGTGTGACTGTTGTTTTGCAGCTATTGTTGCTGGCGTTGATTATGTTGTTGTTGCTGCCGCACGCAATCAATGCGCGTTTTGCGCCTTTGTGCGCGCCCCCCTCCCCCTCCTCCTTCGTGACTGACAATGGCTGACAACTTTATTGCGAATTGAGTGATGCCCCGGATGGCGCGTTGTTGTTGTTGTTATTTTTTTTTGTAAAATGCAAAATTGAAACAATATCCGCGCGTGGCTGGTATCTGTTTTTTATTTTTTATGATTGCAATTTTTTTATGTAATCCACCACTCTTGTGGCGTGTGTGTTGTTGTAATCTGCATGTGATACATCAGATATTACACCAATATTATCTGTGCTACAACAGCAACAACAACAACATAATCACTTTGTCGTCATGTTTTCACATTCACTTATTTTTTTGTTGTTATTATTTTTGCTGTGTGAAATTGTGAGCACCAACGGCGCTGGGTGGGAAATGCGGGGAAATATTGTTGCTTGCCTGTTGAAAAAAAATGCAAACAATGTGCGTGCCAGTTGTTGTCTGAGCTGATGTTTTATTTATTAAGCTGCCGAGTCCGTGGCAGGACATACCAATTTAGTGTCCTTTGTAATGTTCGCTCTCGTGCGAAACGTTCATTCCACTTTTCCCTCAAATGAATTGTGCATGTGACGCGTAAATTTGTTGGTAGCGGCTCGCTTTGGCTTCCATTTTTCACATTATCTGCTTTAATCTATCGTTTTTTTGTTATTGTAGGCGGCTTGTGAATTACATTGCCACGGCATGAATTGTGTCCTTTGTATGGGAAGCACATTGTGGGGCGGGCGAGTTTGTACATTTTCATGAAAAGTGAGAGCGTGCAAATTACGCGGCGTTAACATGCTGATACAAAGTGTTGATTTACAACAGTGTAATGATTATTATTTTTTAATCATACTTATTTAATGAATAAGTAATAAAATTCTGTGCAATTGGAAATAAATGTTGAAACATGAGATTTTTTAGTGGTAGAGAATTGGCAATTCTTCGCTAACCATTAAGCATTTTCCACTGGCGAAAGTAGTTTAACAAAAGTTAGTGTCCCATTGTGTGAGACTTTTTGAGGCAGGAACACAGCCCATCCGCATACCATATCCGCAGTAGGTGAAAATTTTCATAGAAACCGATGAACCTGTGGCCATTGATGTGCTGCAATTTTTATTGGCTGTGCCGGAGAATTGGCCTAGGCAGATCACCTGATGGGTCCTTTTCGTTCTCCTTGTTCGTGTCAAGCTATCCTTATAACACTACTCGACAAAAATGGGTCAATCGCGTGCACCTAAAAACAAAAGTATTTTCTAGACTAACTTTGGGCCACGGGATACGAAACTGAAAATCCAAAAAATTGTTTTTAAAGCGTTTTCGAAAAATCTTCGAAAACCAGTTTTTCCTATTGTTTCAGCTATGAGCACATAAACGTAAACGAATCATCCGACTAATACATGCTGTCCATCGGTCAGAAGATAATACCTTAGCCTTTCCAGCGATATACAGATTGTCCAAATCAGATGAGATGTGAAGTGAATTTTTCGATCAATTTAAAAAAATCATACATTTTTAAATGTTTTTTTATAGATAAAATAAATTATCTTCTCTGGTTTTAAAGTCGAAGCTGAAAGATATATTTTTTTTATTTCTGCAAATATTAAGCTTAACATCAAAAGACTCGAATGAAAAATTAAAATCATAACTTTGAGTATAACTGAGGATAACTGAGTGAAAACACCAACTTTACATTTATTACACCGTCCGAAACAATTTTTTTTTTGCCGAGACCCATCCAAATGTTGATATAGACGTGAAAGTAGAGGTCATTTATAGTATCCTGGCATAGTCAGCTTTTCATTTTCTGACCCAAAAACCTTCTTAGAGGACTTTAAAATTTTAAGGTCATACACATTTCAAAATTTGATTGAAAGAAGAAAATCGTCTCCTTTTAACTAAATTTACACAGCCCACTACTTGCCAATGCCGGCCATCGTGCCATGTATGCTTTGTCCTGGTTTACAACTAACTTAAAATACTTAAATAAATAAAATATATATTGAAGTTTTTTCCAGTCAGTCATAGCAGAGTTCTACGATTTTAAGAAAGAATCTCTTGGCTTCATTGTTTAATGGTTTTATTTACGGCAGAGATTGGCTATATTTGGTGGTTCAAATCCACTTTTTGTGCTATCTTTAGGTATTCCTATTGTCGACCTGAGCTTCGATCATTTAATTGCTTAACCCAATCTTAGGTGCACGTCCAAAGAAGTCAATTTTTTATAGTGTCCGACCGAATATTCGGTTTCGGTTTCGGCCCAAATAAGTGGTTTCGGTTTCGGATTTAGTTTCGGCCAAAAAATGGCCGAAAGGCCGAAACTTTCTTGAATGTTTTTGACATTTTATTGTGTAGCGAGTGAACAGCTACTTAGTTAGTGCAGCCGAGCAGATATATAATGAAAGGATGATGCACCAATATAAATAAACGTATTTTTTTAGAATAAAATATTAAATTATTTAATTTTGAATATTAGCGAGTACGAAAGGGTGATTTTTTTATGTTTATGTTTTTAAAAAAATTGCTTGAAGTAAAGTAAAAAATTTACTTAAAGTAAAGTTTGTTTGTTGAAAAAGCGCGATTTTGATGCTTGATGTGGTGTTTTTTATTTTAACTAGAAAGTTTCGGTTTCGGCCGAATATTAAAAAGGTTTCGGCCCAAAAAAGTGGTTTCGGTCGGACACTAATTTCTTACTCCTTAACTCATCTTTTTTTGTCTCAACATGTCTTCTGCCTTACGTGTCTTAAATTCAGAGTCATGGAATGAAAATTTGGGTCAGGGAACAGGAAGTTCGGATCCCCTATTTTGATCTATTCCTGAGTCCATTAATTCCAAAACTGCTATAATTTATCATTCCAAAATTGGATAAAGTGATTTTCTTGTTCTAATTTGCCTCAGTACCCACTAACACTTGCTGTGCTTAATTTCCCCCCTTTTCCTCTTTCTATGGTAAGTTCTTCTAAATTGCCTCTCCGCTGCATCAAAAAATGCCAAATGAAAATGTCAGACACATTTCGACTCCATTTTCATTACTGGCTGCAGCGCCACAGTGATATTTGCCAATTAGTTGGCTGCCGCCCTTTTCGCTATTAAGCCCAAAGCGACAAGGAAAAGCGCAGCAGCAAAATTTCCACAACATAATCTCCACAGCAAATACGTAACTCTCCGCTAATTGTGCGCTGCACCGAAACCCTTTCACGTGCACGTCAACTCACTGCAAATTTTCGCAGAACTGGATACTCCCCAGCAAAAAATAAACAATAGACAAGCAAGCGGCGACGTTTCAATAATTCCACAAATTTAACTTCATCTTTCAATTTTTGCTAACAACATATACAACAAAAACAGCAACAACAAAAACCAACAGCTATGTACAAGCGGTGCCCTTCGTAATGAGGCAAATATGTTTCTATTGATTTTCAGCAAAATTGTGTGCGCTGCGGCCGAGACTTTTGCAACCCTTTCACTTTTCTTGGCCGCAGCGAGACGTCTGCTCGTGGGCCAAAAACAAAAATCCAAAAATACTAAATGGCAGAAAAAAGGAAGGACGAAGAGTGCTGTTGCGGCGCTATGAAAATATTTGCAAACGAAATTTCCAAAACGAACGCAACCAAAACCAACAAACGCAACGCCAGGAAGAAAGTAAAATTAACGTTGCCAAAGGGGTAAAGGCATGGCGTGCGTATGTAGTCGTGCGCGTATTTAACGCAATTATTATTCGAAGGGAGGAGGCTTTGCTGCCACAAATCGGAAGATGCTATATCCGCAAGTTAGATCAGCGCAGACAGCAGCAACGACAGCCGAGCAGCGGCATTAAAATTGTCGTCACAATCTGCAATGAATTAAACGAAGCTGCCCCTTCTCCCCACCATGATCCGCCCCCCTTTGTGCGCTTACTTCCGCCAACAAGCGACCCGCGCTCAAGTGTCCTGCGCTGACAAGTTCGCTGCGCGCTGCACGATTCCCTTCGGGGAATTAATTAGTGGGTGAGTCCAGGCTGGTCTTGCATTTTAACCCTTCTTGCCGACAGCTGGTGAGCTGAGCGGTGCGGCGCACAACAACTGTTCGAAAAACTTTGGCGTCGTCTTCAGCTGCTGCTCAAGCTTTGGGTGCTGTGTGTGTGTGTGTGTGATTGTTGTGATTGTTGTTGTTTGGCAGTGAACTTTGTGTTTATGGCTGTCTGCGACCTATTACCGTGGGGCGTCGTTTGTTGTTGGCTGCAAAACGAACCAAACAAAAACACATTTACCTCGAGCGTTTTTTTTTCGTGGCCGCTCGTAATGAGACAAGCGGCTTGCCCCAGTGCAGCGGTGGCAACGTCGCCGCCGCCGCCGTCCTTAATGATGCCCAACATTTCTCCACGCAGCGACGACTTTTGCTTTTTTCCGGCATTTTAATTGTTAAACAATGAAAATTCAATACCAACGCCTCTCCCTGCTCCCGCATTTGGCTGTGGGCATTAATCTGCTGCTGCTGCTGTGTGTGTGCTGCTCAGCCAACTTGAGCGTTGGGAGTAGTGAAAAGTTTATTAATTTTTGCCTCTGGAGATGCCATTTGTCGCATATCGCAGGCGGCTGTGTTGGTTGTTTGGCTGCCAGTCGCGACAGAGGGCGGTAAGAGCTGTCGAGTTAATGAAATGAGGGGCCGTTGGGCGGTGAATATGAATTTGGCATCAAATTTGTTGCCGCTGTGTTGCTAAGCAAAGTTGCCTCTCATTAAACCGCAAATTTTTAATTTTCTATCACAGCTACCGGTGGCGGGCAGGACAGCAGAGTTGCATGCATGGAGTTGTATATTTTTAATTGAAATTTATAAGGTTTCACCTTTTCTAATTAACGTGAAAATAAGAACATTCCCTGAACTCATGTACCATACGTATGTATGTGTATATTTAAATATGTATATTTCTGCATAAAAATTTCTGTTCTATCTATAAATAAACAATGAACAAATTGCCAGAGGGAGTGAGGCTGTAACGAGATACAAATGCCTTTAACTATTTTAACATTTAAGCCCTGTGGCCACCAAAGCTCAGTGATTAGAGTGTTGGACCACCAGTCCATCTCAATGAACTTAAAATAAAGACCATTTCTCTATCAGCGATTTTGTGATTTTAAGTCCTATCGTAGACAATTCGTAATCGTTAAGTGGATATTTAGATCAATCAGCATTTGTAGTGTTGAAAGATTTTGCAAAGTTCAGATTACAAACGTTTATGATTTAGAAATTGTTTTGAAAATTTGCCATCATATCTAAAGGCTGACAGAAAGTAGCTGCGCTCTGTACTCTACTGGCTCACTACTACTACTAATATAACTACAAATTTTACTACTACTATTACAACTCTTATTTTTTCCGCTTCTATCGCCTTCAGAGTACCAACTGCACCCTCTCCACCTAATTTTTTTTCAATGAAAATCACAAAATTTGCGTCTGCCGGCACACCCCTCATGGCGCTTCTTGTGCTACACAAACGCCCAGCCACCACATTTTTGTTAAACAATTGTTAGGGGTGGGGTGAAAAAAAGTCCCAAATGTCTTTTTAACATCATCGTTAGCAACATTAATACTCACACACACTTACACACTAACACCCATATATATGTATTTTGCATTTACTGTATTTTCATATAGACTTGGGGTAGGTTATACGTTTTAACTATTAAAATAATGAAGGCTCATATTCCTATATGTATTGTGTGGTTGGTGTATGTGTGTGCGCCTGGCAACCCCTTCAGCGGTGATTTTAATGGCGTCTACCCTCGGGCGCTTGGGAAACTACTCACAAGAGGTGCAGCCAGACGCAGACGGTGGCTGATACTGGCGCTGTTGGTTTTTCTGTGGTGGTTGGCACGGTGAAGCGGTTTCTCATAATAGAAAAAACACATACATAAACATATGGATACGCAGATTGGTATGTGTAGTTAAAAGTGTACACAAAACTGTTGTAGTCCATGTGACATGTAAACTAAGCGACTACTCAAAAATTAATAAATTTGTTATAGCAAAACTTAGAATTCGTAAAAAGCTCATTGTATATGGAACTTTCCTCAAAGCTTCTAGATATCCTGTAGGGTAGGGTTGGTTGGTTCCAGTGGCGATGTACCGACACCCAATTAGCGCGTAGGCGCCGTTTTGTTACCTCTTTTCCCGGTAGATACTATAAGATATGTTGTTGTGCTGTCCTTTGGACTATGGTATATAGCCTCTATATCTGGTCCGCGGGATTCATGAAGGCGAGCAGCGAGCTTACAGAGAATTTCGCTATCACCTCGGAGTTCTGAAATGTTGGCGTGTCCAGTACTTTTCATCTCCTTCTTGATAGAGTCGGACAGGCGCAGAGAAAGTGATGTACGGATTCTCGCACCTATGGCAGCTGGTATTGAAGGGGATTCCCATTTTTACGAGTGCCCCAATGGGCCAGTGGCCAATGATGACCGCGGTTAGTCTTGCCACAACTCGGCGGCCAGGATTAAGAGCTCTGCGGTCCTGTTTTTATCGCATGTAGGCCAAAGCGATTCACTGATTTTGCAGGTTTCCCTCCTCTGCCACCTAGAGTTGGCTTTGGGTAAGAAACCCTTGGTGACCTCGCTCTTGATAGATCCCAGTGGGTGCGTGAACCGTCAGTGCCTCAATCTCATCAAGAGCGGAGCCTCTTCGAGCCAGGGCATCGGCTCGTTCGATCGGGGGTTCGAGTTCGGGTTCGATCAGGGTATCTCTGAACCGATGGGCCAGCTCTATGAGGACTTCTCTGCATTCCAGTGCCTTGATCGCAAATAGGCTTTTGGAGAGAATGGTAATGTGGCTTTTGTAGAATGTGTCTACCAGTGGGCCAGCTCTATGAGGACGTCTCTGCATTCCAGTGCCTTGATCGTAAGTAGGCTTTTGGAGAGAATGGTAATGTGGATTTTGTAGAATGTGTCTACCAGTGTTAAACTGCATGCTGTTTTATAGCACTTTTATAGCACTTCCGCTTGGAAGACGTTTGAGGTATTTTGGAGCAGGATAGATGCATTTAACAGATCATCGTAAATATCGGGTCTAAATTATTAGGGGCTGATCGCTTCATGGAAAATTTCTGAGCACTTGTAGATTTTTCTCAGGCCGTAAACTGAAAATTCCCATCGGGCAGAGGGGAGGAGGATACACAGATGGGACACAGGTTCCTTCTCCGTCTCCTCATCAAACTTTACACAATCAATAGTTTCGACGAATCCAAAGCCAGTTACTGCGAATCTCCTTACAACACACAAATCTCATCTATCAACCACATACATTCTTGCATACATATATGTAAATGTATACATGCTATATGTATGTTTATTCACATGTTACTAACTACGTAAATCAATGACGAGAAGTGAACTTGAAGTCCGTATTTAATTGCGAAAGTAAAGTTCAAAGAACAGAGACTGCCCTATTTCAGCTCTATCGCCTCCCATGAGGCGGAGGAGACTCCTGAGCACGTCATACTGCACTGCGATGCGGTATGCCGCAGTAGGAGACAGCACCTGGGCCAGTACTGGCTTGCAGAAGAGAACGTCAAACACCTTCTCCCACGTGAGTTACTAAGCTTCATTAGGTCGGTGGGATTGGGGGACGATCTCTAAAGTTGTAGGGGGCACAATAGATCAACTTTGGTCTCAGTGCACATTTCCCCTTTTAAATCTATCTAAAATTCAAAGAAGATTTAACGTTTCGTGGAGTGTTTATAATCCACTCTTCAAACTTATATTCAAGCCTTAGATTTTATCATCAAACAACAACATATAGCAAAAGTGTCCAAGACACGCAAAATGATTTGTGACCACAAAAGGCGTTGACAGCCACACAACCGCCTAAGGGAGACCGACGCTCCTTCGATAGTCTTTCTATATGTAATATCTGAACGCTACGTGTGGCATTGCGCACAATGTGGCACTTGCTGCGCGGCGGCACAACAAAGAACTTAAATCATACTTTAACACTAATGAACAAGCAGTAAAATACGAAAAAAGACAATCATGAGAAAATGTCATTATCAAAAATTATCGTGCCGCATGTTGCATGTGACGTGGCAGAAAACATGCGATTTAACGCATTTTGACAACAAAACCACACGACACGAACAAAGATGCGAGACCGATGCGAGACAATGAAGGACAATAACCAACAACAGAGCCAGCACGACGCTCGGGCATGCACGAAAATATTGGAATTTATAGCGGGAATTCTTCGAAAACGCATTAGAAGCGGGGAAGCGTGCAAGTGGGCGTCAGCTGGTAGGTGGATACGGCACAGACTGCGACAGGACAGGAAAGGACGACCGCGAAGTCCAGTGAAAAACTTGGGGCAAAGCAGCTCGCGTCTGCATGAATTCTGATACATATTTAATTAACTGCCAGCCGCTACGTCACTCGAATTCTGTCGCAGCGCATTCAAGCCGCATCGGCTCTGGCATTCGTAAGACGAATTGAAGATTCTTTGGCGCTCGCTACTTGGGCTACTTTCGCACGCCACACTGTGCCATTGTACTGCGGCCTCGGTTGTTGTTTTTGTACTTATGAGATTTGGCCAGTTGTTGTTGTTTTCGGTGCACAGGACCTTTGTGTGGTCTGACCACTTGCAGTGCGCTGATTTCGCTGCGTGGCAGGTAGCCGAGGCGCTACAAGCGATGCCACTACAGAGCCTTTGCTTCTATCTGTTACCGGACTCGTAGGCGTCAGCTTTTCAAAATTTCCCAGACTCGCGGCCATAAGGCGAAAGGGTTAAGCCATGCTGCGTGGTGTTTCAAAACACCAGCGTTGACAAATCCAAATGTCTGCTGGCAAGTTTAACCCTTTCGCCGGTGTTGGCACCGCTCGCTTATTGCATTTTCCGGTATCACTGCACGGACTACGCTAATCCGTCGCACTGCCAGTTGCAATATTTGAATTGTTTTATTGCCGCTTTTGTGCGGAAAGACTAAGATTTTAGCGAGAATTCCCAAGGAAAGGGTTGAGGAAAGGGTTAAGTTGCACTGCGCGCCATTTTATGGGTACATCATAGTTTTAGTGCCTTCGTAGTAGCGATGTGTTGCTGATATCTTGTTCAGCGGTGCAGTGCGCGAGCAGGCAAGATTTGGTTTAACCCGTTCGTTTTATGGTCCTGCACATTGAGCAAACTGTCACATTTCGTTTAATGGGATTTCGTGTCGGCTGCATTGTGTACAGATTTCCTTGAACATTTTAGGAGATTAACATTTGTCGTTCGCTATTCTGTTTAGTTTAGTTTAGTTTAGTTTAGTTTAGTTTAGTTTAGTTTAGTTTAGTTTAGTTTAGTTTAGTTTAGTTTAGTTTAGTTTAGTTTAGTTTAGTTTAGTTTAGTTTAGTTTAGTTTAGTTTAGTTTAGTTTAGTTTAGTTTAGTTTAGTTTAGTTTAGTTTAGTTTAGTTTAGTTTAGTTTAGTTTAGTTTAGTTTAGTTTAGTTTAGTTTAGTTTAGTTTAGTTTAGTTTAGTTTAGTTTAGTTTAGTTTAGTTTAGTTTAGTTTAGTTTAGTTTAGTTTAGTTTAGTTTAGTTTAGTTTAGTTTAGTTTAGTTTAGTTTAGAATTTCCGTACTCGTCTAGTTTCGAGATGAGGTAGGTCTACATTATTTTATCTTTGGCCTGTGCGGAGAAAAAGATTTCGATAAGGTAGCAGAAGAGAGCGCAGATAAATTGTTTAAGAGACCGAGAGAAAATCTTAAGAGATAGATACAAAGAGATAAATGTCTTTGGAGCCTTAACTATAAGTGTGGCTATTTAAAATTTATAAGTTGATTTCGTTCATAAATAATAAATTATGCTAGACTGATTAGAGGTCTAACTCTTTTAAGAGTACCATTTCATCACCCAATTTCGTTATCCAGCTATACCATGGTAGGTTTTAGTCGTCGATCTCTTCTTCTTCTTCTTGACTGGCACGACAGCCCGATTACGAGACTAAGGCCTAGCTACCCGCAACCATCCGTGTTGTGCGTGCGAATTTGTACAAGGTTGGAAGGGACCTACAGTTTTATGCCGATTCCGAACGGCGAGTTGGGAGCTTTTTCATAGGCAATGTTACTCTCAGAGGTTTGCCATTTCCTGCTGAGAGGACAGCCGAAGAAAGAAAAATTGTTGTTTTCTTTTTTTTCGGTGTTAGCAGCAACGGAGTCTTGAACCTCGGTTCGAGCGTCGCATTTGCCTCGCGGCCCAACGCACTAGCCAGCTGAGCTACGGCGGCATTAGTCGTCGATCATCCCTGCAATAACCCCAACCTGCGATATACGCAAATCCCCGAAGATATAAGTATTGCTTCTAGTCACTACAAATGCGAGCATCCTCTTCCAACATAACCTACTTTCTGTTTCCCAAAGTTGGACATTGACACTAAACTGAAAATATGAGTAGCCTCGATCACTGTCAAACACCGCCCAAGTTCTATCCCAACAAGATTTAATTGTTGACGACGAAGCCTGATGTTCTCAGCGATCTGATACTTGACCGATTTAAACAGATAACCCTTTCGGCTTATTTTTCTAACGACCGTTTTAGCTTACCCCCGAATTGTCCTGAGCCACTAGTCGTTAAAATGTTAAAGACATGATAAAAGCTTTCAATTTTCCATAAAGTTTTTTTTTAATTGATTCCAAGCATTTCTACAAGTAAGACATCTTCTCTTCCTTCGCAGAGTTCTTTCACCAAAGCGTTGCTTATTTCAGATGTTGAAAGATGACTCGAGATTTTAGGAACCGATCTCTTAAGGTTCCGTTTAAATGTTGTTTCATTTAATTCCAAGTCTGCCAGTCGGCAGTTAGCATATAAAGTCATAGAAAGAGGCATTCAAAGCTACAAGAATCAGATCTGTTATCAGCAACAGCAAGGACCAAAAGTTTGATTGCCACACTGTCTCTTCTACAGTCTCTGTTGTCTCTTGGAAGAATTATACAGGGTACATATATCTGTCTTTCGACTCGATCTCTATTGGCATCTTACTTACATTCACCGGGTTCGCTAAAGTCAAAGCACAAATGGCACACATTATCTCAACACATTTATCCACACATTTTTATCTTTGCATACATAAGTATATATATTGAAACGCATAAACGTTTGTCTATATTCACGTCTTTTGAGTGCATTATGCACGCGCGTACAATACGCGTTGATATTTCTTTTATAAAATCTCGATTTTTGTTGTTTTTGTCGCTATTATTAATGAACTTTTAATGTCATTTATATTTGAAGTCGGCTGGGAAAAAAGGGAATCAAAGTGAAACAATTTATTGACATCAAATCGAAAATGTATGAAAGAGGCAGCAATCCGCAGGCCATTTTTTGGCATTTGAACGTAAAAGAAATGATTAATAGTTCGCGGCCGAAAGATAGCGCGTATGTAAAAAAAAATCGTTTATGAAATCGTAGTAAAAAGAGCAAAATGCGTTAAGGAAAAAATGAGTGAAGACAAAACATGAAATTGACTGAAACTGAGCAGTTTTAAAATGAAGTGAAAAAGCAAAGTCGAGCCCAGTCGACCTATACCGAGCAGCAAACGCAGAAGAAGCAGAGCAGCGGCGAGTGCTGCATGTGAAGAAAGATAATATTTGATTAATGATAAAAGTGGAACAAAGCAAAAGGGTAGCCAAAAAGCGAACAGAAAAATATATAGAAATGGCACAAGAGCCAATGTCGAGAGGTGTAAAACGTTGAAATGCGGCTATTAGCGGGAGTTTTGTGTTTGTATGTATGGTAAATATTGTTTGTATGTATGCGGATATGTTTCGAGGATCTATTTTCAGTGCGAGTTGATTGCAGTGTTTTGAATTTTTCGATTATTTTAAGCATATCAATTGCTTGTATATACATACATAATGTATGTACATATGTATGTATGTCGGAATATTCTAAAAATAGAACGAAAGCAGACAGTATCGAGTACATTAATTGAAATTAAGTTAGATGCTTTGTGGGTGCAGCAATTAAAACGCCTTAATCCAAGCATTATCCGCCTCGGGTGTGGCAACAACATTGCTTCACTGTTCTCTAATAAAAATGTACGAATAGCAATAATTTTAACTTCAGCACAATGAGTATTGGCGCCACAAATAGAAACAACAATACACAAATTATCGTAAAACTTTGCAACATGCTCGACTTTGCTGTAATAAGAAGAAGAATAAGAAGAACAAGATGCGAGTGTATACAGTGGTGTCTGGATATAGTGAACTAATTATTGCAAGGCCCGTTCACAGTATTGAGGTTTTTCACTATATCAAGGTCAACATTTTTGTTCAAAAACTCGTTTTATTTGCTCAAAATACACTTTTTGTTTTTTGCTTCAAAATTCTTTTTTATATTTAGAGGCTCGATGTCAAAATTTGGGTGTTCACTATATCAAGGTGTTCACTATATAGGGGGTTCACTATACCCAGACACGACTGTATGTTGAAATACCATCGTTCGTAGCTGTGCCTTAAAGTTGTTTAATTAAGTCCAGTAGACCGCAGACAGGAGCTTCAAGTAGCGGCGAAACATTTGCAAACAAAAACAAAGAACCTTAAAGTCAGCCAACATAAAGTAACTCATGCAGGAGCGCTCTAACAGCATCGTGGCCTATTCACTGTTTTCCTAACCAAAGTGCCGCCGCTTACTCAACGCAACGCATAAGCTTGGCGAAAGGATGTGATGGGTGGGGCGGGGAAGGAAGAGCAGCTGTTGGAATGAGCTTAATTCGCTTAGTCGAAGTTGAGCATTAATACCGCTGCACTATCGATTGCCTGGTTGTGGTTGTCGCTGTTGTTGCTTTAATGTTATGCTTAAGTGGAAAAGAAAAGTGTAACACAACAACAAAATTCAAATCAATGCATCATACCATAATGTATCCATCAGCATGCGCCCATGTGCATACCTACATATATACATATATATTCGCTATGAGTATGTATAAGTACGTATTTGTTTGAGTATCTATGTGAACGTGTTTTTTGGCGCTGGCAATGCAAATTGCCGTCGGCAAGAACTGCTTGTAAGCTCTTTGCCTGATTTTGCACTACCAAGTTTCAAGAGTTTGTGTGCCTGAAAGCATAATCCTAAAGTTGAGCTAAAAGACCAACCTAGATAAAACAAGATGGTTTTCATTCGATTTCACTTTTTTAAACATTTATTTGCATTGATGTAATGAACTTTTTGCTAATTTGGAGTATTGAAAAGCTCACAAAATGTATCTGACATTAATTATTATTTTTTCCGGGACCTAAAGGCCCCATATACATATATGATCTCTTCATTTTTTAGTTGGTACAAGCTTTTAGGCGTTCTACAAATCAAACCTATTCAATTTCTTTATAAAATAGAGTACTAGCTACAAACTTGAATGGAATCTCAAAACACTATGACAAGGTACTTTAAACAATTTCAAACATTTTCAGAATTTCTCCAAAGAATTTGAGTTTAATGAATGTCTTGAAGAAAACGTGATTGAAGATTTGAACAAAGTGGTTATTGAACCAATCAACTCATTTGGAGCTTGGAATTGTTTCTATCTCCATCTTCGTTTCCACGCACACCCACTTCAAAAGTGACACAACTCAAATTTTGTAATTTTCGGGTTTATTTGTTAATACTGTGCACAATGCATCTATCTACCAATAAGCAAAAGTTCAGTATATTTTGTTGTTGTTAACTGTTGCCAAAATACATCATCTGTCATCTTCATGTCGAGAAGTTTGATGCTATTTGATCACTGCAGCTCAATGCAAAAGAGTCCTAATTCAAATTGTCACACTTTTGACGAAATAAATTTGTGTTGAATTTTATTTTAAGTAAAGTTGTGACAATTTTAGAGTATATTTTCAAATAAAAAAATTAATTTCGAATTTTTTAAATTTTTCTTTCAACTTTTTAACTGTTAAATTCAGCAAAAGTGATAAACCTTAAAATAATTCGGTAATTATTGAATGAAAATATCATCAAAAAAGTCACAACTAAAAATTTTCGATTTTCTAGTGTAAAAAAAAATCTTTGTAACTTATGCTAAAGCATAATCTGTAGGGATTTTCTACTAAACGGTCTATACGTTGTTTAAAACAAATGTTTATTAAGCTCAACAACAGTTTTTTTCGTTTCCTGAAAAATGAAAAATTTTGAGTTGCGTCACTTTTGTAGCGGGTGTGCGATATGTTAGCTGCCCACATATAAACTAATAAACTAACTAACCAGACTGAACCTAATCCGCCACTTAAGGAGTAAACTACAAACCTCCGAAAGTACATCAACTGCCTTTAAAAACCTTTAGAAGTTAGTTAAAAAAGCCCATCATATATCTCTCATAACTCCAGTCAACCATTGTCGCATGGAAAGTTTTAAAGTATATGTATATAAAATAAACCACAAATACATATATTTATATATATATATGTATGTATGTGTAGTTATGTACATATATACACATCAATAACTACACTCGTCTGAAGCATAAACACTTTGTTCTTGAAGATATTTCGATTGTCGTCAGTGCCTCTCAAACAGAAACCTACTTACATATATTTCCCTATTAGTTCCTTATAAGCTTCTCATCCCTAGTTAGTAGTTTTTTATTTCCTTGCATGGCAGAACAAAATGGCGTACATCTATGCACAGTTGTGTCGCATACGCACACGCCTACAAATTTCAAGCGCTTTATGTACTTCGCACACGGCAAAGAGAACAAGTAAACAGCCTCACCCCTCCTCATGCTCCAATCAACCAATTTTCAAACGGCACTAATGTCTTTGTCACCAGATCTGCAATGTCATTGGTGCATTGCTGCTGCCAGGCCTGAATCGCCCCCATGTTAAAATGTCGTCTGAAATCAAAGCAAAAGCCAAAGAGCGTCAAGGCGCGAGCGAGAAGGGGCAAGCGAGGTGGCCATTAAGACTGTGCAGAAGTGAGTGAGACGCACTGTGCAGGAGACACAACAAATGACAAAATTTTAACAAGAAGAAAAAATCACCACCACCACCACTACCAACACCAACAGAGGTGCGACAACAACAGCACACAGTAAAATCAACAACAAAACCGTCACATACGAAACCTCCAGTTGGCGAGGGGGAGATAATACCACACTACAACAACAACAATAAACAGCAGTGAGCGCAGGCGACAGAGAACGAGCCAAGTAAACGACGAAGGCGACAGACGACAGAGACGACGTTGGCAATGGCAGCAGCGACGCAGCGCAATGTGCAGAGCACGGCTCGCAAATACAAGAACAACAATCACAACAACAGCATGACAGTAATAGTAGCAGCGACAACAACAACAACTGGACGAAAAGTGAATCGGAATTGCCTTTTCATTCGTACGAATGCGATACCGAAAAAGTCAACTCGGTTCAACTCTGTCACACGCAAAGACATAAATGGGCGACACTACTGAGCAATAACAACAACAACAACGACAAGGCAGCCCCAACCACAGTAACAATAACAAAAACAGCGGCAGCAAATAATACCAGCGCCGAGAGCGCCAACAAGTTTTGTGGAGAGCCATTGGAGAGCGTTGAATGTTGGGGCGCTTGCTCGTTTGCTCGGTGGCTGGCTGCTCGCCAGCAGCAAAGGCAACAACAACTACAACAACAATTACAGCAGAGACTTTAACGGCACAAAACGGTCACCAACGGTCGCATGTCACCCGAATAGATATGGTCCAGCGCGGAAGCAGGCGACACTGCGCGAGTGAGCGCCAAGCATGCGACCGGGCAGTGGGCGAGAGCGAGAGGGCGGCTATGTGGCTCCAGCTGGCGGCCAGCGACCAGTGGCTGATAGATGGATAAAGCGGGTGCGTTACTGCAAGTTGGTGTCGTCCCACTATGCGTTTATATAAGGAAAATGACAACAACAAAGTTAAAAAATATACAAACTGCAGTGTGAGGTGTGGTAAAAGTGAGGAGTTCCAGGAAAGTATGGAAGCGGAAGAACTAGTAGGGACGTTTGGAAAGGTGCTGTTCTGCGCTTGAAGCGTGGCGGCAAAAGCTGAGGCTTGGTGGTTATTGTGGATTACAAGGGAGACATAGAAAGAAAACAAAAATTTGTGACTAAAGTTAAAGACTGCAAATTAAATACTGCAATAAATAACAAAATTGTATATACGTATCGTGTAAGATGGAAGTGTCTTGTGGAGGCTCTATGCCCCAGAGAGGAGTGAACAAAAAAAAAAAAATATACGTACAATTATTGCGACTACCCCGTCTTTGGGTCTCTGACTATAGTAAAGGCTGTTTGATTCATTTCTTTAAATAGATGTAAATTTTTGGCCGTTAAAATTTAACTATTCAAATCGCTGGCATCAGAAAACTTAAACTTATTTGAGCTCTTAGTTACAAAACATTCGTCGTCAGTGTTTGCTAATATACAAATTGAGGGTCTAGTTATCAAAGAAATATTTCTCATATGAACAAGCAAAACGAATGACCTGAATTGTGAAGTAAAAGTATTTGATTTTTTATTCTGAAAGGAAATTATTCAAGTGAATTTCTTTATTCTATCGGCATTTTTTCGGAATAATAAGTAAATCAAAACAAAAAATAGTGTCATAATTGGATTCAATAATTTGTTCGCTAATGTGTATCAAAACAGTAGCGCACGCAGGGGGGTTTGGGGGTCAACCCCCAAACATAAAAATTTCTGGTATAATATAAGATATGGTTTCGAATGGTATTCGACTCAAAAGATGTATGCAAACCCCCCAAATGAATCCTGTATGCGCCACTGATCATATATAATGTTAATATATTTTGATATATGTTTGTATTCATAACATACATGTTTCATATTTTTACTTTGTTATCCTGAAGCACCCGACTTCTTTTGTGTAGTCGTTCTTGGCTCAAAAAACGGTGAACTCATAATAAAAATTTACAAATCTAACTAAAGTCAATTAAGTAATACCTAATGCTTAATTTATACTTAAAAGTTAATTTTAACTCGATCTATAGTCCTAATTTATGTTTATAGTTTCAGCATAAAACAGCGAAATATTATTCTTTTAATTTTGAGTTACTCATCATAGGAATTTATTTCACATTAGCAAGTTTAAAAAAGTTTATGTTTTTTGCCACTTAATTAACATTTAATCTAATGTTTAATTACAGTTGAAAAACAAAGGTTAGGTTTCTTATCTAAAAACTTGACTTCATGTGATACTTTGATGTCAATTAGTTGGTAGGGAAATTTTTAATATTAGTTGTTTAATTCAAAATTGTTTTTTATATTTGCGTAAGGTTTCCCAATAATTCTGAGTAGTTGAATTGTTTAAATTCATAATTTTCTCAGTTTAACATTTTCTTTATTTGATAATTTAATATTAGAAAAACTCAATTCTTAAGGGTTTTAATTTTTCATAACCCATACTTCTATTTACAATTCTACTAAATCCTATCTATAGTCCTATTTTATCCATATACCTGATTCTATAGTTGCATCCCTCTTTGAAAAAGAATTGTTTCAAATACTTTTTCTCTATCTGTATTATTCTTTTTTATATCTACAGTGGTGTCTGGATATAGTGAACTAATTATTGCAAGGCCTGTTCACTGTATTGAGGTTGTTCACTATATCAAGGTCAACATTTTTGTTCAAAAACTCGTTTTATTTGCGCAAAATACACTTTTTGTTTTTTGCTTGAAAATTTGTTTCTATATTTAGAGGCTCGATGTCAAAATTTGGGTGTTCACTATATCGAGGTGTTCACTATATAGGGGGTTCACTATACCCAGACACGACTGTATTTCCTTTTCATAGCATCCAATTTGTTTTTAATGTCATCTCATCCGACGCATTGAATCAAAATTAACCAAATTTAACGCATACAACCAACAGATCAGAGTCCTTTCGGGAAAAATATCGTTCATTAAGAGATAACACGTGGATGCCATTAATTTGTTATCACTCATTATCGTAATAATTTATGCTAATCCGAAATAAAGTATTTCGCTGTCCGAACTAGCGGTAATGCCACATTAGCCAAGTGCGAGCCATACCAAGCGGCTGCAGATACAACAACTTCCAAAGAGTATCTACCCAACACGAAAAGAGCAGCGAGCGCGAGATACAAAAGCGTATGTTGGCTCAACGACGGACGACACTGCCGTATCGACGATGGCCACTAATGCTGAAGTGAATACGCCATTAGACGGCCAAGTGGCCGAAAAGAAACGGCGCTATGCGAACGTGCTCTTTGTGCTGAGCAGTTTGCGGAAGAGCGGGAAACGAGAAATGAAAAAACAGAAAACAATAACAAACACGGCAGCAGGCGACAAAACAGAAGTCAACGCAGAGCAGCGCACACAGTTTGTGTCACTGCGGCTACACAGAACCGAGGCACACAGATACACAAATACAAAGCACGACCGACGCAGCCGCACACACTCGCACTCACACCGCGCACGAAGTGTCCGTCCGGCTGTCTGCATGCGCCGCGCAGTACATGGCTTGGGGATGGCAGGCAGGCAGGCAGTCGGATCGCAGATACTCGGCCCATTTGTATCTGCCAGATACGCGCTATGTGATACGTGCCACTCTGGCACTCAGCTGTCGGAGATACTTGCCGCGCCCTTGCTGCGCGCCGCTTGCTGGCCGGTTGTAGCTGAGCGCAGTTGACTGTCTGTCATCCGCCAGCGACATTTGTGGGCAGTTTTAGTTGCGTTGAACTTGTCGTGTTGTGTGCGTGTTGTTGTCGTTCTGCTCTTCGGCACGTCGCAGCGCGCGCATTGCCTTTATCGGTGCCTTCAGTGCGGTTTGACAACAACGTGGTGGTGTTGTTTTTGTTGCTGTTGCTGCTGGTGTTGTTTGGTGCGCTGTCGGCGTGAAGAGCGCGCAGCCAGGCAAAGTGTCGCCAAAGCAGCAAAGAACATTGCGGCAGCTGGCTGAGGTCGTATTGGTGGCGGCGCTGGTGTTGGTGGTGAATGGCGTGTTGTTGTTGTTCTTGCTGCTGCTGGTAGTGGTGCGTTAGTGTTGGTGCTGGTGCTGGTGCCATCGGTGACGGCAGCAAGAAGCTGAGTTGTGCTGAGCTGCGCTAGAAGTAGCAGCGACGACGACGGCAGCGCGACCAGCAGAGACAACAACAGCGACAGCGGTGGCATTCTCGCAGCACAGCAACAGCAACTGCAGCACACACAGCCAGTCAGTGTCACCCACGACTTGGTAGGAAGTGGACATACGCGTAGAAGTGGCAAAGAAGAAGTCGACTTCTAAAAAGAGCAACGAAAAAAAAAACGTCGCAACCGAACTTTGAGTGAGTGTGTATTTTGCGAAAAGAAGAAGCAGCAACGACTTGCCGAAAAACAAAATTCCCAAAGAAAAAAAAAACAAAACTGCGTTTGCAACGTGCTGCAAGTGTTGATGCCACACGCAAAGTGGATGAAGACTGAAATTTTTACAACTTTTTGTGAAAACGAATTTTTACACAATTCATCTACGTGAAGTTGCACAAAGACAATTGTGAAAAATAAAACAAAATCAAACTTAAACAAATTAAAACAAAAAATGTGTACAAAGCTAAATTGAAGCAGCAGATTTTCTTGATTCAACTTTTTTTAAAAGTGAGTAAAAATTGCTTAAAATATTTTTTTAATATTTATTTTATTTTGTTGTGAATATCTGTTTTCTTATTTTGTGTAAAATGCACTTTAAAATCGTTGTTTTTATTAGTTATTTTTTTGAATAATTTCCATGATGTGAGACATCCATAAGGAAGAGTTGGCAGTGCTTAAGTTTTGTATGGTTTCAGTTTGTTAGAGTTTGCAGTGCCGTCGGCATTTGTGATTTATTTAATTTCATAGTTCAAGAAAATTAAGAAATAAGTATAGAGACTGGTTTGACTTTTAGCAGTAAAAATTTTTAACTATAAATAAGTTTGGCCATGGAACACAATCGAGCCCAATTTTTGTGGTTCTAAGCGTATTTTATAAACAAATGCTAAAATAAATTAATTTTTTGGAAACAAGACATTTCTTCAAATTATGTTTTAAAAATGTCGTCTAAAAGTTAAGATAATTTCCAAATGTATTTAAGGTTTTTAATTTGTAGTAATTTAAAAATTTAAAAACATAAGTATATAGTTTTTTTAATTATTCACTTTGCCGACGGTAATTGAAGGTTTTGGAAAAATGTCACTTTAGGTTAGAAGGGTAGGACAGTCTTTTGAAAAGCTTGCTTCAACACAGATAACGAGAAGATGTGATACAAGAATTAAAGATTCTTAGCTCTCAGCCTCGTATTGAATGTATAGAAATAATGCTTCAAAGTCATGAAAAGCGATTCTGCAGCATTTCTAACGAGGTTTACTGGCAGTTAGCTGACGTACAAAAGGTATGATCCGATTGAGGTTCTAGTTGGATTTTAACTTAATCTAGTAAAATTTTGTTTCTTAGAACCTGGTTTGGGAGCTTCAGCACTATAAGAAAATTAACAAATAAATAAAGTGGTTTGAAGTGTGTATGAGGTGTGAATGTTGGCTTTGTGCATGTACTTATAACTGACGCGACAGTCTCAAGAGTGACCAAGGACGAACTTTCTACCGCCAAAAGATACAGAAGGGCACCGAAATTAAAAATTAATGAATTCACAATGGACCCAATGGGGTCTGCTTGCCGCACTCTCAGCTTCTTTAACCTAACCTAAGCGCCATCCGAACATGGTGTCCGAAATTTATACGAGTTATGTATATATCTATCTGTGCATGTCGTAGAAACCCTTGTTAGAGAGATATGGGTCCTTCTGGCTCTTCCTCCTGTACCTCACAGAACACCTCCGAGTGGTTCGATGGGCCTTCTAAATGCTTATCTACAATTTTGTGCCAGCCAGTGTGAAGCTTTCATGCTCTTTTATGGTTTGTTGCTGCCTTCTTACCATTCAATGGCTGAGCAAGGACCTTAACACAGAGAAATTCATTTTTAGGAATGTTTTTATTTAAAAGTGTCTGTGTATTTTAAAGTGTCTGCTCTTAAACGATATGCCACCCATCCTCTTCCTGCAAATTTGAACGTTTACAGTTCATATCGAAAGCATACATTGAGGTTACCTGCACATTTCAACAAACAATCTGTGTATAGTCTACAAATATATTTATGTCTCACATTTCTATACGTATTGCTATGTTTTAATTGTCAAATTAAGTGTCAGAGCGCCTTAAAAGTTAATTAAAAGCTTTTAACAAATTGTTATTATAAAAAATTATACATAATTTGACAACTAAACTGACAGAGTAACACCAGCGCAAACATCCAACGAGATGCAAGTGAAAGTAAAATACTATAAACTGAAACAGTCTAAAGCCGCAACCAAAGCCAGCAAAAAGGGTGCTAAGCAACAGCCGCTTTTGCTTTTTGCCATAAAACTATGAAAGAAACGAGCAGAGTGCCAAGCAAGCTTGCAGCGCGCTAACGATGGCGCCATGGCTTAAACACACACATATGTACATATGTACAAAAAAACAGCACCAAAGCAACTCAACATAGAAAATGAACAAAAACTAAAACAAGAAATTAAAATTAAAAAAAAATATATATAGATGAAAATAGCGAAAAACGAACGACTTAAAGATCATAATTAACAGCTTGACAAGCCGAGGCAGGCAGAGACCTTGTTGTTAATAGCATTAGACAGCAAACTGAACTACAAAAAAATTCAAAAATATATTATAAAAAAATTATAACAACGTTGCCGCAAAAATATAAAAATAATATAATAATAATAAAAAATTAGATGAGTTAAACAAGAGCAAAACTACTACAAAAAAAACTAGAGAAGCTGATATTTCAAAACTAAAAAGCGCAACGTGCATTGTTTTCCTGACTCATGGGCGCAAGAGGAGCTTGAAGCGGATTTTATGCGTCAATAAGAGTTGTTTAATTTGTGCTTGGCTGTGAGAAAACCCGACATTTAAGACTGAGTTGTTTTTTTTTAATATAGTAAAACATAAAAGAGCGAGGTCAGCGGTGCTGATGTACGAACGCGCAGACGGACAGCAATAAATCTCAAATATCATGAAAATTAAGTGACCATAACGTAAAGGTTATAATACAACAGCAACAACAGGAACAATAACGGAAAACAGCTGGAGTTATTATAATAACAAAAACAACATTGCAGCGAAGCCAAATATGACAGTTTGGGACAAAAGACGAGCAAAGGAAAATACATTTGATTTAATTTATGATTGAGTGGAAGAAATTTACAACAAATCAATTAAGATTTTTTATAGTAATTTTTTTTAATTATATTTTTATTTATTTTAATTTATTTAAATTTATTTAAATATTTAAAAATATTTATATTTACGTATCGTATTTTTTGCACATATTTATGACTTATTTTCTTTATATTTATTTGCTCGTTTATTGCATATTTTATATGATTTTGCATTTTTTTGTTTTTGCAATTTTGTGTTTTTTTCAACTATTTTACGGCCTGTCATTCATGTTAACCGCTTTTGACATCGCCTACTAAGGGGTCAACCTGCTGCATACTCAAATTTCTCAGCAGCTCAACGCTAATGGCAACAGCCTCCGCTTCGCTTCTTTCTTCCCTTTATCCGACAACTATTTTATGACTACACACCCATCGCTCGTACAAGGCTCGCGCATAAAGCGCCACAACAGTACACTCGACTGCAAGTAGGCGCCCCTGCTGCCAGCTTCTTTGTTTATAACTCTAATTAAATGTCCTACAAAAACACAGTACTAAAAAAACGAAAAAAAATGAAGAAGCTCAAAAGACGAGACAAAAAATCTAAACAAAACTCCACATCAGGCCAATAAAATGTAATTATAAATTGGCAGTGCAACAACGCGACGTAGCCTCGTAAAAGTGCGCTGCTGTCGTTGTTGTTGCAGTCGACTATGTTGTGCGTGTATGCGGTGTTGACGTGGCCGATGACGCCGTGCTGCATGATGTATTTGCTTAAGTTCGCTTTTTAGTCGTATTTGTAGCAAGTCATGAAAGTTGTTGGTATGATTTTTGTCCGACATCAAAAAGGCTACTATCGGGCGGGAAAAAGACTGTCCTCCGCCAACTGCCGCCTTGACCACCAACACGCCGTTCCGCAAAGATTTTACAACTACTGGTCTTCAATTTTTACGACGGTTATTTCTACTCGTCAATCATGAACTCTCAACCCCTTCAGTACCTCGCTCCACCCCCTTCTCCATTGCCAAGGCCAAGCAGTTAGGCAATAGTCGGTCTGCTCTTTCAAGTGCGGCAAAAAACCTTGCTTCGAAAAAAGTTAAAAGTAGAAGACACAAAATTGTCGTCTTCTTTGTTAAGATTTCATGTCTACTTCGGGTTGTGCGTGTTGTTGTTCAAATAAAAGAGCCAGCTGACGAGTAGAGAATTCGAGAAAAAGTAACAACATAAAAATTGAACGATACGTAAGTCAAGCGGCTGTCGCTTCGCTCACTCAACTCTTGTTATTGTCAACATCATGGTGGCTATTGTAATTGTTGTA
The DNA here is from genome assembly GCA_963668005.1 of Melieria crassipennis. Lineage (NCBI taxonomy): Eukaryota > Metazoa > Arthropoda > Insecta > Diptera > Ulidiidae > Melieria > Melieria crassipennis. The sequence goes on along the minus strand of OY764962.1, from coordinate 5,987,591 downwards.
ACTGCTGCTGCAGTTGTTGTTGTTATGGTATTTGTTGTTAATTTATCTCTCTAATGGGCTCGTAAAATCTGTAGAGCGCTCAAACTGTGGGCCGCTGTTTGCCAGTGCGAGGACGCAGCAGTCGCCAGTGTGTGAATGCTGAAAGATGTAGCGACGTTCCACGGACAGACAAGTGATTCTACAGCGGGCGGATGACCGGCTGAAAGGGTGTCGTTGAACTGCGAGTGGTAATGCTATTCAATATTTTTTTGTAGCCAATGCAAATAAATCCAAACGGTAGTGACTTGACAGGTGTTAAAAAGTAAAATCGAACCTCACTTTCTTTCAATGTTTAACCCCGAAATATTCACTCTTTGCAAGGCAATGTTTATAGAATAGTCATGGGGACTCGCAAGAGAACTTGGCTTCTAACCTCACTTTCTTTCAATGTTTAACCTCGAAATATTCACTCTTTGCAAGGCAATGTTTATAGAATTGGCCCCATCTCGCAATAGAACTTTGTTTCTAAGTCCACTTTTTTTCAATGTTTAACCTCGAAATATTCACTGTTTGCAAGGCAATGTTTATAGAATAGGCTCCATCTCGCAAGAGAACTTGGCTCCTAACCTCACTTTCTTTCAATGTTTAACCTCGAAATACATATTCGCTCTTTGCAAGGCAATGTTTATAGAATTGGCCCCATCTCGCAATAGAACTTTGCTCTGAAAGAACGACTCAAAGCAAAGTCACCAAGCTGCGCATTAATAAAACAACAAAAGGAGAAAGATCGAATTTCTTACAACATTTTAGGAATTCCTAGCAGCTGTACCAGCACATGCGGCAACCGTTTGAAAGTTGTCGCTTCAGCTCCACACACTGCACGGCCCACTACTGTTCAACGCACCTAACGATCTTATAATTAGCATTGTTTGAGCTCTTAAGGTATGGCACACGTGTTTTCTTTATTTAACATCTTTCACTGCTGCCGCAACCGTCAGCCGAGCAGCGCTTTGACAGAAGCAGATTTTGTCAAAGCGATTCAGTTTTCAATGTGGTCAGCGACCAGAAAAAAGCTCATTTAGATTTTTTGTAACAATTACAAGTTAACTTCCAGAAAACATCGTAAAGATCTGAAAACAACATAGACGGTGCGCAGACAATAACCGAAAAAACCCCAAACAATTTTTCGAAACACACAAATAACAAAACACAAAATCCAATCTAAATGTTAATGATCACACGCGTACGATCGCCAGCGATAATAAATCAACATCAACAACACAACAGCAACAAAAGTGTCGTCTGCCACTGCAGACTGGTGACGGCGACTAGACTGGACTGGACTGGCGACGCGTTGCAGCTTTCGGCCCGTAGCTGCCTCTTCACTTCGGTCGCTTTAAACACGATAATAAAACGCCAAACAATACTACCGATTTTCGTGTTTGTTGTTGTTTTTTGGGGTTTTTGTATGGCTTTCCATTTAACGGACTACTGTCTGTCAGCCTTAGTGTTGGCCGCATAAATGTCAAAGTGACATTTGGCCCTGTCTGGCGCGGGCCACAGGGCGCTCATTACATGCAAAGCGCGTGTAAGCGCAGCACGCTGGACCGCAGCCACGCTCGCTGGTGACAAAGTTCAAGTTGTAAAGTCGAGTTCAAATGCGGAATTTTTCGCTGTCGTATGATGAAATTGTTTTTTATCACGTCAAATAGCCACATTGTACATTTGTTGTTGTTGTAATATCATTTTGGGATTACTGTGTTTGTTGGTGTCGCAAAGGAATTTCTTCGGTTTATGCGCTTGTAAGTCGTAATTATTTACGATCGATTTAAAATCAGATTTTCCGTTGGCGGTGATTTGTCGTTTGCTGTGGCTGTGATTTTAATCATGTTGCCGCGTTTCAGGCAAATAAGTCAAATCAAGCCGTGGTATGGTAGCCGTCGTAATGGTGTCATAAAACTTTGTTTTATGTGCTTTCGGTGAAGGATTGTTTGCGGACTTCTGTTGTTGGCGACAATAACCTTTGAGAAACCATAGTCTTGGCAGATCAAAAGTGTGAAGAAATGGATGTAAAAATTAACATTAATGCAACAACAATGTTGTATAAAATGCCAAATTTTTCGAGGTATCAACTAATTTGACAACATCGCCTCAGATGAAAGAAATACGAAACCTATTTTTTAATTGCTTTATAGTTCTTCCTAGTGAGTTAATGCTAACTATGAAAAGCAAAACTGGTACAGTGGTAACATTGTGGAATAAATATTTTTTCCAAAAATTAATTTATTTTATAAAAATATTAATCTATATATTATAGAAAAAGTAGTTTCTCAAAGTAACATTGCTTCTACCTTATTTCAAAACTTCAAACTTTTTTACTTAAAACACAAAATTTTAATTAAATAATGGAAATTACTTTAAACAGCTAACAATGGTTTCCTAAACGTTTTACTTCGCTCACAATTGGGACTGTCACAAAAAACACGAAATTCCAGCCAAATCGTGACAAAACCCAAAATAACCATAATTATATATTTTCAATTCGAGTTTTTTGTTCGCACTTCATGTCCACTCGAAAGCGTTGTTGTCAACAGCAAAACCGTCATCAACATTTTTTGGGCAGCAAAAAACCAGTCACCGAAAGACAAAGACCCAACATTTCGAAACCACAATAGCGCACTTACCCAACACTTTTGTCACATCGCTCACACACCTTCGCACTTCCATAAGACCACTTTGACCATCTAAAGCGTTTAGTATTGGCCTGTCCCAGCAGTTGACGGGAGAAGATGACAAAAAGGCGTCCACAATAACGCCGACAGGTTTTGTCTCTTTTTGTCGCTTAAGGTATATTTTTTGATATTTTCCATTTCTTGATTTTGGCTTTTTGTGACGTTCAAGATCACTTGAATTTATGACTTGAAGTGTTGTTGTTGTTTTACCAACGACTATAGAAACTTCGAGATTGTCCCTAACCAACAATCCTTTGAGATAATTCCCCCTCGTGCTGGACATTTATGGCGCAATTTTGGCGTGTTTTCGATAAAATGCTATGGTTGTTGTTGTTGCTTTGTTTTCAATTCATTTCTGCTCAGCTGAGGCGTGAGTGGGAAGGAAATATAAATCAAGTGCACAGAGTTGCAGACAAACTTGAAGGGAATTTGCCCATTAAACAATTTTAGAATAAAACACAATACGCAAGAAAACAAATGAAAAAAATTCCATATAAAAGAAAAATAAGAAATACAAATATTATAAATTCACCAAATAATATATAAATAAAAAAAACAAAACTTAAAACCCGTTATAAATTAATTTTTGTTATATTAATTAAATTTTTAAAAAATAATTAAAATTAATAAGTAATAAAATAATAAATTATAAATAATAAAATAATAAATAATCAAATAATAAAAATATTATAAAAAACTAATACAAATAACAGTAATAAATTATAAACAATAAATAATACAATAATTAGTAATAAAATAAGAAATTATCAAATAATAAAAATATAATACAAAAAATAATAAAATAATAAAATATAAATTATAAAAAATTGTAATAATTCTAAAAAAACAAAACGCACAAAAAAGTTAAAGAACAATTTTTTATTGTTTAGATAACTACAAGAATAATATAACTACATGAACTAAATTAATAAAAATAATAAAATGTAACTAATGATACAATAATAAATTGTACGTAATAAATAATAACATTATAAAATAAATAATAACATTATAAAATAAATAATAAAATTAGAAATTATAAATAATAAAATAATAAGCAATAAAATACTAAATAAAATAACGTTAATAATTAAAAAAAACAACTAACCTAAATTAACTAAAAAGGAATAAATAATAAAATAAGAAATTATAAATAATAAATAATACAATAATTAATAATAAAATAAGAAATAACAGAATAATAAAAAAATAATAAAAAATAATAATAAACAAAAAAAAAATAAATCATAAAAAATAGTAATAATTCTAAAACAAACAAACGCACAAAAATAGTTAAATAATATTTTTTATTGTTTGGGTATAGTGAATAAATAAACTAAATTAATAAAAATAATAAAAAGTAACAAGTGATGCAATAATAAATTATACGTAATAAATAATAAAATAAAAAATTGTAAATAATAAAAAATAAAACAATAAACAATAACATAATAAAAAAATAATAATATTAAACAATAAAAACTTTAAAACAGAAAATTGAAGCAAAAATTAAATTTGACAATATAAAAATATAAAACATATATAAAATCAAAAGTATTAAGAGTATTTATATTAAATGAAAAAATATAATGCAACAGATTAAAAAAATGCAAGTTAAGCATTGACTAAAAAATGATGCATCAGCTCTTTGAATTTGTTGTTGTAATTAGCACTTTTTTCTGACATTTATGACACTTCTGCCGAAGCATGTGTCGCCGTTGTCTCTGCTCTGTTCTCATAACCAATCAAACAACAGCAATAAATCGTCCATAAACAATATTGCACCACACTCGGGACAAGTTTTGGCTGCCACAATGCTCCCAGTGCTTGCTGACTCTGGTCATAAAACACATTTCGCAATACCCATTTCTTCGTTTGGTCGTCATATTTGTTCAGTTTGCGGTTTGCCTTTAACTTCCTACTTGTTTCTTTGACATTTATTCCCGACTGCTTGGACACTAATTTTGACGTTCTTCCCCCCATCACCATACCGCATGCACCCAACAAACTATGCTCTGAGTGTGCTCGTTCTTATCGAGATTGACATCAAGGAAATTATGTAATCGTCATTTCCAATCCACTTAGTGCATTGCTATGTGTGGTGTTGCTTCTTGCAGCTGCGGCGATGTCATCTTTGTAATTATGCGCACATGATCGTCGAACAAGTGCCCGGCATTCATTCGTTGCGTGCCGGGGCACTCGAGGCAGTCAATCAAGATTACTCAAGCAGAAAGATGATGCATTGGTGTTGTTGTTGTTGTTGTACAATTTGAACGCAACACTTAAATTGCGGAAATTTGATTTTTTCGTTCTTGTCACACAAGTGTTCACTATGAGAGTATCCAAAGAATTTGTTGTTTGTAGTAGTAAAAGCTCGAAGAAAAAAATTAAAAAAAATCCAAGTTAGCAGTTAAGTAATTTATTCATTATAGTCAAATTCCTTTTAGTATTTTAACTCATACTAAATAAAACTTTCTCTTTTTGCTTTTTGCAGCTCAACAAACGCAACACTTCTCAACACGTAAAATTAAAATAAATCAAACAATTAAATTCACCAACTGCTCCAAATGGAACACCTGATGTCCGCCTTTATGCCGCCCGTCAAGCCGAAGCGCTGGGGCTCGCCGCCCATCAACATGGCCGGCCAGTTCATCAACCCCGCCACCGGCAAGAAGCGCGTCCAGTGCAACATCTGCTTCAAGACCTTCTGCGACAAGGGCGCACTCAAGATTCACTTCTCGGCGGTGCACCTGCGCGAGATGCACAAGTGCACAGTGGAGGGCTGCAGCATGTTGTTCAGTTCGCGCCGCTCGCGCAACCGCCACAGCGCCAACCCGAACCCCAAACTACACTCGCCGCACATACGACGCAAAATCTCGCCACACGACGGCCGCACTGCGCAGCAGTTTCCCATGTTTCCGCTGCCACCCGCCGGTCTGCTGCCCACGGCCGCGGGCCTGCCCGTGTTTCCCGGCCTGATGCCGCCTGCTGCTGCCGGTTACGGTGCACATCCGGCGGCCATGTTTGGCGATTTTGCCGCGCAGCAGCACTTGCTGCTGGGCCAGGAGCGCCTGATGGCTGGTGGTGGCGGCGGCCTGGCGCGCAACAGTTCGACCGGCTCCGCCTCGGCGTCGGCGTCGGATGCGGAGGGCGACGACGAGGGCGGCTACATGCTGGACGTGCACACGACCGCCTCCAATGCTAGTCAGAGCAATCACAGCGACGTGGACGACTACTGCCGCGAAGTGTACGCCATCGACGAGGACGAGGACGAAGAGCTGATTTCGGTCTCCGTCGAAGAGGAACCCTTCGCGCACACGGAGGACTCCAACGAGCCGCTGGACTACAGCCTGTGCAGTCGACGCCTGCCCAGTCCAGTCGATGCCTCTTCGCAGTCTTCCAACAGCAGCGACACGAAGGCTCGCGCCGCTACAAGCCAAAAGTTGGCCGGCAACTTCTCAATGGACAGCTTGCTGAGCAAACGCACACGCTACGACAGCGCCGAAGCGGACTTCGCACGCCACACGCCGCCCGTGCCAGTAAAAATGGAGGCCGACGACGAGCCGGCGCACTGTCTCGACCTCACCAGAGCCGCAACACCAAAACAAAACAACGCCACTACCTCCAACCTGAGCGCGCAGCTGCCCGCTACGCCAACGACGCCACCGCTCAGTGCAGAGGCGCAGCATCTGCGGCTGCTGCAGTCGCAAATGTTCGCCGCCGCTGCTGCTGCCGCCGCCGCCTCCTCCTCCTCCTCGCAAACACAGCCTTCCGCTGCGCCGAACGCTCCGCTCAGCGTCGACACAACGACGCTGCCGGCCGCACACCCGTCCCCACCGCCGCCGCCCATGTGGAATCTGCTCTCCGAGGTGTACCGCTCCATGCTGATGAACAACAACCTGAAGCAGCAGGCGCCGGCGCAGCCGCAGTACAACGAAATGCCCACGAGCGCCATCTTCGTGTAGGGCGCAGTCTACGACTGGCGGCATGCGTTGTACCTGCTCGAGTAGTGCGGCGGCCCGTCCGTCTACCAGACACCGAACTGCTGGTTGGTGTCTGCTGTGCGCCGACTTGTGTAGTTGTGAATATTTATTTAATTCGTACGTTTAGTTGCTATGCCTAAGAAACACAAAATTGTAATTGGATTCAATTTGTATTCATCGTTTTACCTGCAAAAGTATTCGTTTCATTATTTGTACTGTGTATCTAATCGAACGCACTCCACGCTTTCGGCGCCAACGTGCAATAGATGTGCGACAGTTCGCCGCGTCCTATGTTCCGTGTATCTCGCAACGCAGATGTGTCGCAGCGTTTGTTTTAGTTGTATATTAATTTGTGCTTTTACGTTTAGTTGAAGTTTGCGGATTCCTATTTTTGCGTTAATTTAGTTCTTCTTAATCAAAATATACCGAAGTATACGTCCTCATTTAATATTTACTGATATTTTTTTACATTCATTGTGCTGCTCCAGCGTCACCAACTGACGAGTGAAGGGCGCAATGAAGCGAGTCGTTTAATTGGAAAATATCTGTAGAATTTATGTAACATATCGTGAATATTTACGTAGCACATTTAAGCTCAACTCAATAATTAATTTTAGCGAAATGATGAAAAAGTATTTAATAAAAGATGAGATTTATATGAAACAAGAAAAACTTGTATTTTTGTGGAACAACGTAACTGGGGATGGCGACATAAAGTGAGTTGATGCTAGTACCAGCTAAGGGGGTCTGGCATCTGGAAATCATCTATGGTTGTAAGTATATTAGGCCAACTTTGGAATCTTCACTTTGACAATAAGTTTGTTGGAACCAAAGGGCGAGAAGGCGTGCTTGGTATAGGAAAGTTTATATTTATATTTTTGATTTATTTCGCTATTGATTCATACCATGGATATCACAATAATTTTTATAACAAGTCTGGGATGTTGGTAGTTCAAAGACCAGTATTGTTAGTCGATCAATCAGTCAGTCAGTCAGTATCAATATCCTATCTGAAGCCTAACGCCAGCTTCATCCAAGACATTATTCTTTTCATTCACATATCTAACATATACTTTACCAAAACAGAGAGTAGTGATGCTCTTTATTTGGCGGAATGGAGCCATACTCATAATTTTTATGGATTTCAAGATGGACATAGACAAAGCCACATAACGCTGGTTCAATGCGGTTCATGGTCATGTAGTCTGCCGAATCAGTATAGTACAGATGAAGCAGAGATGTATCCTACAGGAAGAATATCAGAGCTGGTGGTGTCAAGTGTATTTTGAAGCACCTATGAAGGGCGGTGAGGGAAACTGTCGAAGATAGTTCAGAGAGGTAGTATTTTTCTATAGGCTATACAACACTCAGATACTTAGATAAATCTCTACTGATTGAACTGGCTAACAACGAGACGAATTAGTACATAAGTACGTGCAACCTCTGCGCAGAGTTTGGCAACCAACAGGAAATTACGCAGGGATTGAGTTTACTTGGCGTTTGAAGGACGATTACAACGCATGGCGAACACTATGGCTGATGATATCCAAGAAGCTGCAAGTGACAAGCCACATAACATCTATGGATCTATTTCCTTCTATCAGACATCTCATTGGAGATATCACGTAGCTTTGTGGTACAGTCTCTATGCTTGTAAAATGGTTTAATTTGACCAGTGATGGGCAAATCACGAATCCAGCAAATCTCCATCTTCAAGGGTTGTAATCAGTGTTGCCAGATCAGAAGATTTCCTCCTAGATTTAGGAGATTCTTGGCCTTTTAGGAGAATTTTTAGGAGGAAGAATTGTTTAGGAGAACGTTTACTAGATTTATATTTATGTTAGGGGATTTTTTGGATCGTTAGTGGATTTTTAGATAACGAAGTATGATGTATTGGGAACACTGGCAACAAAACATATTTTGGCAACTATTTTAATAGTCAGAGCACCCTATTGTGTTAAAAATTTGTAAGCTTACAAAATGTAAGCTCGTTCTATCTCGTTGCCACTCATTGCTTTCACAATGAAGTCCTGCCAAAAATTTTACTTTTTGTATAATTAATTTGTTATGTTTTGTTTCTGTTAAGTTTTTGTTGTTAAGTGGGAAAAATTATATGTATATATTTTTAATGTTTTATTAGAAGTTTAATTCCATTAAAATTTAGGAAATTTTTTTAACTTTTGGGAGGAAATTTCAGTATTTTTTAAGATTTAGGAGAAAGTCATTTTTGGTACAACACTGGTTGTAATAAGGTTGACCAACGCTGCGGCAGTCGAATTAACACTTTATTTCGAATTATCTCTCTTTCACTCACTAACTGGTTTTTGACTTCTGAAGCAACGCAAAAATTTGTCAAGAACCAAACAAATTTCGATTTTCGTTTATAACCTCAATAGAATTAATGCTCAAACGCATTACTCCTGCCAATCCCTCATTCTCATTGTCTCATTCTGAAACATAGAAGCAAGAAATTTGCAAACCACAATCAAAGTATTTCAATGTCCTTCATCCTGCCTTTTATCTGCACGTTTTTGACTCAACAAATGACTTTCGCTTGTCTAACATCCCGCTCGATGGCATTTAAAGCCCATAATCGTCACTATAACTTACAGCTCACGGCTGCATTGCTGACGCCGAGCACGCCAATCGCCGTCTGAATGGAACGTTTGTGTGCGAAATGTGCAATTTTATTACAACTTAATATTTCCGTGATGTGGCGCGCATCAAAAGCACAAATGATTTCACTCAAAAATCACTGCCACCGTCGAGAACTGTACAAATACGCCGTCGTAAATTACACAGACATTTCATAAATTCCCACTCATAAATAATTAATTTAGTATTTCTAATATCCGAGCAAAATGTAAACACCCACACACGCACACGCACACGCACACGACATACACGGACGCGATGGCGTCAAGCGAGCAAACGTCGAAATCATTTCCATCACATTTCGAATGTCAAGTGAAATTATTAAAACGAATGCCACATGGCCAAGAAATTAGACGAAAAAAAAATTATATTTGTATCACTCTTACACACTTACACGATCGTTCACCGCCCAGCGCGAGCATCCTCGGGCGCAAAATGTGCCGCGCAAATGTGTGAGTAACATTTCGGGACAGCCAACCAGTGCGCGGCCACATGTGCGCATTTTTTGTAAGATTTAATTTCGATTTTTCTGAATTTATTTCGTACTTTTTTTAATTTATTAGTATGTGAGGCTGTGGCCAAGTGTTGGTATGTGCAGTCGTTTCGCTCAGCCCTTTCTGCGCCACAAGTTGCGTCGTGTTGCAGTTCGATATTGGAAAACTATTTTCTAAAATTAGGTCTTTTGGAAATTTAAAGTTTGCCACCAAATCGAAATCGAAATGCCGCAACTGGCGACTGCTGTGTGTGTGCCGGCGGCTGGCGAGCGTTGTGCGCTGCGGTCCCATGCTGTGATGTGATGTGATTGCGATGTGATTACAATGTGATCACATTGATCCAATTCTGCGCTCTAATAGGCCGCCATTTGATGCTTTGCAGACGTTTCGTTGCCGCCGCTGCTTGACAGACAGTACACAAAAGCGGCAGCCGCACTAAACAATTCAACAATTTGAAAATTCCGTAATGAAATTGTGTTGAAATTCGATTTCTTAAGTGAACAAAAAAGTGAGAGAAATCAGTTCGAACATATAACCTGATTTAAGAGTTATTACTTAAAGAAAAAAAATGCCAGAAACACGTTGCAAGTCTTGGCCAACAGCGAACAGCGCAGCTGCTCAGCATTTTGCGTATACGCCCTGTGTGCCCAATGAGGATCCACAAGCTGGGACACACTCAGTGGCCTTCGCCGCAATTTGTCAGCGTATCTATTTTTGCTGCTGTCTTTTCTAGCACTCTGCTGCTAGGCGAATCTACAAATGCTTCGCATTTTTTGACGCGTTTCAATGTATTTTTAATTAGGTCATTTTCTAGCGCTCATTGTGTGTAGTGTCGAAAATTTCCCACCCATTAAGCTCATAAACTCCGAGTCCATTCAATTGATTTCGCTTTTCAGCATTGCCATGATTGTTGTTTGGCAATTTTCTCGATTTCGTTTGGTTTCGTTTTTGGGGCAACAAAGTTCCCAACTTTATGCGCAAAATTGTACAAACAAATCAAATTCGATTGGCTACGGTTTAATGAAGCAATCACTTTCACACAAATCAAAAAAATTTGTTTTTTTGTTATGGTGAATTTCGGGCAATTTTGTTGCTTCTGTTATTGTGTGGAAATCACTGAGGAGCCATTAAATTGTGAGCGGTTATTTATTTATGTTGTAGTTGAGAAAAAAACCAAAAAAAAAACATTAATTTTCAGAGGACCCCTGCAATTCATCCAGATAAACATTATGTTTAGAGAGTTATCTTTTTTATTAAATTATTTTAATATAAATGATATGCAGTACAAGCAATAAAAATTAATACGAATGGGAATATTTTGCATTGTTGTGTTGACTTAGCACGCAGCCAAAATAGCTTCGCAGTCATAACAAATGAGGACCGCTCGTTGTGAGTTGGCGTAAGGGAAAATTTTTTTAATTCATTCGAAAAGTAAACACATTTTTTCAGGTAAGAGTTAGTAAACTAAAAGTACAGTCCCGTAAAAAGTGAGTACTAGAGGACGGCCAGGTGTTTAATGTTTGCTAGAGGCGAGCCTCAAAGGATTTAATTTTTGTTGCCAAAGACACTGGTTGCTTCCGAATAGTTTTACTTGCTCTTTTGGTTATAAATTAATTATGTGTTTTGGATAACAAGATAACTGAAAGGAACTCGCTTGGGATTCCGGAGAATAGAAGGCGGCAGCAGTTTAGGTGTCGACTCTCCACGAGTCGATAGCCTATGAGAGATAAGTTGGATAGAATTTCTTAGTGTATAAAATTTTTCCCTATAAGATCGAATAAATACGTCACTGAGGCTGCGGTAAGTAGGTAAGCAGTTCAAGTTTGGAGTTTTTAATTACAATTGAAATTGAAAAAAATTACTTTAAAAAAATTATAAATTATAAAAAATTAAAATTTTTGAAATAATGCCTAATTATGTAGTTAAAAACTAGAAACCCTCAGATTTTTAATACCTTTCTCAGCAGAACATCATAAGCGATCAAATCAAAGTCAGAAATCAAAGAATAGTCCAATACAGTTCGGAATAAAAGTAATAACTGGATTTATAAACAGTCATGAGAGACATTAAAGTTTTATTTGATATTGTCTAAAATAAATTTGATATCTGCAAAAGTTCATTCAATAACTTTTCAAGTAAATTTGCCTTTTCTTATATATATTTGATGCTTTCTGAGAACTACATTCGACTTTTCTGAAGCTTATTTAATATTTTTTTAAGTACATTTCACTAATTTAATAAACGGTTGATGCCTTCTGCAGTTCATTGACTGAAGCTTGCTTCATATTTCCTGAAATGCATTTGATATCTTTAAATTTTAAGTTGCCCCTTTCTAAAGGACTTTCGACTATTCTTTTTTTATTAATTATCATATATATTTTGAAATTAATGTGACTCTTTCTGAAGCTAATTTGACTATAGCAGTTTAGTGCAATAAACAGTTAAAACATAAACGGAAAAAACGAAAGCTTATTTTACAATTCATTGACAACTTTGTAGCTTATTTATGGGGTTTTCAGGTTCATTTAATGTCGGTTCAAATTCTTTTGAAGCCTGCTGTAATTTTTTCTAAAGTTAGTTTGATGCTTTCTGAAGTAAATTTGCCTTTTCTGAAATCCATTACCTGTTTTCTGAGAACATTTGATTATTCTGCAGCTAATTTTATGTTTCCTGAAGTAGGTACTATCGGATATAGTGTAGTGTTGTGTATGAAGATTGGCCTAACAAATATAGATGCGTTTGTCTTTTTCTGTTCAGTCCATGTTAGTGTTGTTTCGAGGACCTGCCTTGAAAGAACTTTTTTGGAAAGCTCCTTGAAATATCTTCTTTTAATTGGCAATTGAGCCAAAGATAATCTATCTTTGATTCCTAATTTAGCATTGATTCTTGTACTAACCGCAAGTACCGACATTGCCATAGATGTTAAACTACTTCTAGCACTGATATTTAAAAATATGATCTCTTTATGCTTTTAACCCTCAAATGCATGAAATATTTTCACGTTTGCTAAATAAAAATAGGTTTTTCTTTTTAACACAGAAAACCATTGAAAAGTGAATTAGATATTAATAAACTACTAAATATAAGCTAACAGATTTCGAATGTGCTTGTCGTTTCAAAATATTATATCGGTGTTTAATTTGAAGATATACACAAATATGTTAGTGTGCCTAAAGGCATCAATATGCATTTGAGGGTTAAGAACATTCAACTGAAATTTTAAAGTGATCCTAACCAACCAATTCTTACATCGAAATACTGTCTAAAACTTAGCTCTACCTCATTCAAATTCGCGACAGTCGTGACACATTCTCCTCTCCTAACCGCGCCTGAAGTACAGAACAGACAAAAGCCAACCGAGGAACTGACAACAAGCGCAACGAAACGCTCCGACAGCTGCTTCAAAGCGACACGAACAAATATATGCAAAACTGTCAAATTTTGCGCATTTTAGACGAAAGAAGAAGAAGCAGCAGATAGGGCGGCGCATAAATGGCTTCAACTCCAACGACCCACACACACACACACACACACAAATAACAACGAAACCAAAAAAGCTGAAAATGCCGCAAATAGAATTTTATAATCCAATTCTTCATGCCGCAGCCGCAATTGGATATGATGCTGAAGAGCGACGAAAATTGTTGCATAGGTGTGCGCGTGTGTGTGTGTGTGTACTTGAGGGTAGCACAAAAACCGCAAACTTCAAAATTCTCTACGACAATATGAAAATGTCAAGTGGTGTGTTGTTGCTGGCGGTTGATGTGCCCTGAACGCACACACACATACATGCATTCGCGACAACTGAAAAAGGATAAAGATCCTTTTGTGTGCTGCGGCGGCGGTGGCGGCATATCCATAACGCGTCATGCATTATGAAATTATGCGCTGCCGCTTTTGTGTCAGGCGAGACATTCGGCTCCCGTGGGATCTATTTGGCTTTGTAATTTTTATTATGCGGTATTGCCGTTATTGCGCTGACAACGATCCAGCACAAGTGGCAGCCAGCCAGCCAACGCCCGGGGCATTTTTCTGCACATTTCATATTTAATGTGATACACAAGTATTAGTGTCGTTTTTTTTTTTGTTGCTTCAAGCAGTTGAAGATGCGCCGAGAACGTGGAGACTATCCAAGCGTTCAATATTTTGTGTAGTTTTGTCAAGGCAGACAATTGAGATGCACTCGAGCGCATGTTGACGCTGACAAGTGAAGTGGCCATGGCACAACTTGACGTTTGATATGAAAAGTGTTGCTTCCGCTTTGACATTTGAATATTTTCGAATAGGCCTACGGCTACGATTAGACTCGAAATATGACAATGTATCATTGGCGCATATTTGACTGGATATTTCATTTTTGACAAGTGCGTGCCGTACACTTTCGAATGTCAGTGCCGAAGTGTTGCTGTAGAAGGAAATGCACTGATGGCCCATCAAAAGTTGACAGCATAAATTATTGGTTTACAAATCGAGGCGACCGCGAACAAGATAGCCCGATGCGTTGATAAGCCAACAAATGTTGTACATTTATGGCTGACAAATAAGTCGAAATGCCTGCAATTGCAATTGCAATCGCAGCAATATTAACCACATCAGGCATAATAACAGCAACAGCAGCAACAACAACAACAAACGGCAACAACTTGAATAATAACCGCCGCTGTGTAGTAAATATTTAGCGGCCAGAACCAGCCAGCCGGGCAGACCGCGTCGCGCACATTGCAAAGAAATGCAAAATTGTTGACGACAGGTGACAAAGTGTTTTAAGTGTTATGCCACATAAACAAACCTGGACAAGCCGGTTTCTGGCCGCACTTGTGGCCCGCCTAATCAGTCGTTTGATCGCCAAAGACGCCACGAACATACACACACACACAAACATACTCACAAGTATGAGCACATATGATGGCGCACACCTTTGAGCAGCTGATTTCGCTCCGCATCTCCACATCTCCCGCTCGTCTCCAGCGTCTGTTTGCCTCTATTCGGCGCGTTTGGCGCATTCGAATTGGTTTTGCATTCAACCCAACGCGCGCGATTTGGAGCGCTTTGTCCGGCCCGAGCGTTGACTTAAGCATAATTAGAGTAATTTATATTTGTGTCCGTTTGTACCGGTGCACACTGTCATTCGCGGCGAGTGGAAGCTGTGCCAATCTGATTCTGTGCGCACACCTGCGTTTGGCCGCAATTTACACGCGAAGGTCGTCGACGCAAATGTTCATTGCCGCTTGTCGGTTGTCATTTCATTGCACGGTGGACACATTTGTCGGCGCATTTATGTGTGCTAAGGTGTCTTGGAAATATTCTAATTTTTATAATTAATAGAATTTTTTTGTAATTGTGTGTTGCGAGCGCACTTTATGTGGAGCAATCAATAATCACGGGTTGTGTCACATTCAGCGCGAATGCAGCCAGCTGCAATCGGGTATAATTAAGAAATCTGGTATCGACACAGACGTCCTGACGCCAGCTCAACTTGAACAGTCACTGTTCAAAAGAAACTTGGGTTGGTGAGCGGTTTTCAATGCAGTCAGATCACTACAGTCTACAAATATTAAGGGGGTCTTCTGGTTACGAGCTGAAAATCTAAGTATATTTTTCGGAGTAAATTGCGAAGGAACTACTTGAGATAATCCAGTTTTTTTTATTTTGAAAATTTTCAAAACTAGGAGGTTTTTTGTAAAAAGTTTGATTTTCGACCATTTTTTTTGGTCTATTGGTGAGTGTAAAAATGGAACAAAATAAAAATTTCAAAATCGTACTCGGGAAAACATAGCCATATGTCTCCTGAATAACTGAAAAAAAAATTGATTGAATTCGATTAATATTTCTTGCAGAAGTCTTACCAACAAGTTTTAAAAAAGCAACAACCTCAAGGTCGTTCTAAAGCCGCGAGTGGGATGACTTTTAATTTCCCAAATTTTATCTTACAAGAGAAAGCATGTATCAATAAAATACAAAAAAAATTACTGGATTATCTCAAGTAGTTCCTTCGCAATTTACTCCGAAAAATAGACTTAAATTTTCAGCTCGTAACCAGAAGACCCCCTTAAAGCTGAAGTTTGATGCAGGCGGCACACGTGCGAAGTAAACTTGACAAACTATTTTTTTTGGAACAGTATTTTTCAATACAATATCTCAAGATCAATACAATATGTCCTAAATTCATATATATTTATATATCTACATAATACTGCTACATACTACAAAAAGCGGAAATACCCCAAGCCCGAAAAGCGATGTAAGCAACTTGAACTAATTTCATAGTAACAAGACAACTCAACCAGGTCTTCAATGCAGCTATAGACCTAATTTTTAACTGTTACTACTGTTCTACTACTACTAACATATATACGAGGGTGGTCCGATAAGTACTTAGCCTACAAAAGAAAACCGAAAATTTTGGAAAAGTGGCGATTTATTTCTCAACGTAGTCTCCTTTCAACTCGATACACTTGACCCAGCGATGCTCCAACTTCTTTAACCCGTCTGAAAAATACGTTTTCTGGAGGCCTCCGTGGCGGAGATAACCTCCTCATTCGACTCAAATTTCTGCCCGGCGAGTGACTTTTTCAACTTTGGAAACAAAAAGAAGTCACACGGGCCAAATCTGGAGAATACGGTGGATGGGGCAGCTGTTCGTAGCCTAATGCGACCAATTTGGCGAATCACCGACAGATATTGCTCTTTTTCCATTTTTCTAAAATCCGCGGACACGTTCGTTTCCACACGCGGTCAAAACAAAACTAGAAATCCAATATGGCTGAAATTTTGACAGTAGCCGTCTACGAGGATGTACTACCCGATAGTAAATTTCTCTTACGATAGTGGCACCATCGGGCGGTGGGGCTAAGTACTTATCGGACTGCCCTCGTACAAATGCACATATTAGGGATTGCAATCCCAGACCAGTTGTATAATTCCGGGATTTTCGGGACTGAAAATCGCAATCTCTGGATCGCGGCATTTTTTTCGAATATATTGAATATATTATTTTATGGAACTATGTAAATCAGACGTTTGTTTCAATTAAATAATTTTTATTTTCGTATTAAATACAATTCTGTGTTGTTACCTTAAAACTAAGAACAAAATATTCATAACAAACAACATAAAACGAATATTGTAATAATGCATTTAAATGTGAAAGTACGTGGCAATACTGCTGATAAAAAGCATTTCTCTGATTCAATACACCTTTCCAAGTTCGATTTCAGAAAGCGTAAATTTTGAAATTTTTAAATTGAATTTACGTTTTCTGAAATTAAATTTACGGTTTCTGAAATTGAATTTATGTATCTGAAATTGAATTTACGGTTTTCGAAATTGCTTTTACGGTTTCTAAAATTGAATTTATGTATCTGAAATTGAATTTACGGTTTCCGAAATTGTTTTTACGGTTTCAGAAATTTAATTTACGCTTTCTGAAATTGCTTTTACGGTTTCTGAAATTGAATTTACGGTTTCCGAATTGCTTTTACGGTTTCCGAAATTGAATTTACGCTCTCTGAAATTGCTTTTACGCTTTCTGAAATTGTTTTTACACTTTCTAAAATCGAACTTGAAAAGGTGTAGTAGGTGAAATCGTATGTATCTTCATATAGTATTTTGAAGTTTTGGCCACGGTTTTCGTCATTTCAAAATAAGTCAAATTCGGTGTGAGTAATATCAAAAATTCAAGTTTCCCTAAAGCTTCAAACCAAAAATTAAAACTTGTATATCATCTGTTTTTTTCTTTAACCCTAATTCCCAGAATTTTAAAAGCAACGTAAACCCAGAAGTGAGACTGTCAGGCTTATATGAGCTCAATTACTGACAACATTTGTTTAAAAAAGTACAAAAATAATTATAACATTAAATTAGAGGATTACATAAAATAATAGAATCGAAAATCTTTTGGATTTATCACCATTTGAAATCTTTAGTGAGACTGTGAGGCTCACTTCTGGGAATTAGGGTTAACCCTCTTATTTACACACTTTTACTTGTGTATTGTGAATGTGACAAGTCATACTGGTGTAAACAAAAGTTTAACTTTCAATATTTAGAGCTTCCTTACTCTCCTGATTTTAGCTACTGGTAAATTTTTACTGGAAAAGTACCCAAACGGACCTAGTTTATATAAATTTGTATAAAGTATCTGTACAAAAACATAACTAAGTATTGCTGCATTGAAACCTATTCAAAAGTCATAGGCAGTATGTAATTTATTTTTTTGTAATAAATAAGAAGGTTTTTCAAAATAAAGGTTACAAAAGCAAGAAGTAAGCAATTTGTATGTTGCGATCCCGGGATAATTTTTTGTCAATTCCGAGATTTTTCGGGACTAAAATTGTCTGGGATCCCGGGATTTAGGGATTCGGGGTCCTGGAATTGCAATCCCTAATACATATGTACTCGTCATCTATTAAACGAAATTCTAATCAAGCTTTCGCTTCGACTTATGCTTTTATGACTAAATTTCTTGCATCCACAAATCCATCCACTACCGTCTACCGTCCACTAAAACAGCTCATCTAAAGCTGTTTGTCTTTTTTATACACAACTAGCTGGGCCCCGCGGCTTCGCACGCAAGCTCTCTTGTTTCACCCGATACAAATTCTGAACCCATTGTTGACCCCGTCAGATTTTGATTTAAAAATAAACATATGTCTATTATCTTTGATGTCAAGTGTTTCCAAAAATTTTGAAGTCAAAAGGCCCTTTAGTTTGAGTTGAGTTTTCACATTTACTCTAAACAAATTCTTAACCCTTAGTTTGCTAGATTTCGATTTTGAAAATAATAAGAAACGCGTGTCCAATTTTTTTATTTCAAGTATTTTTACAATTTTTGAAGTCAATAGGCCTATCGGTTCATGTTTTTTTCGAGTCTTCCCGTAAACAAATCTTAACCCATTGTTAGTTCAGTTAAATTTTGATTCTCAAAAATTATAAAATACGGGTCGAATTATTTTTGATCTACATTATTTGCAGGAAGTTCGAAATCAAAATGTCTATTAAATCACGTTTCTTCATACAACACCTTAATACATGTTTTGCTCCCTTTAAACCCCCGAATTTCAAAAAATCCCGTCTTAGCGGAGGTTCATTCTTCAAAAAATACCCATAGTTCATAATGATCAGACAGGGGGGTTTTGCACTAAAATCCACTACCACTACCACTAGAGGTCTGCTGGGAAATTTTCCACTACCACTAAAATAAATTTTAGTGGTAGTTGAATTTTTTCCACTAATCACTGATCTTTATTTAGTGGTAGTGCAATTTTCTTCCACTAATTTTTTTTTAGTGGTACTTTTTACCACTACCACTAAATAAGATTCAGTGATAGTTGAAAATTCCTCCACTATCACTAATTCTTTTCCACTAATGTCACTGATGACAATTTTGAACGTCTAGTCTTGATGAAAGCAAATAAGTTGTTTAAATAAAACATATATTTTTGCGCATATCGTTGTTAGTGGTTTATTTAATGGTAATGGATGTCTTTGTTTAGTGCACTATGCTTTTCACTACCAATAAATAAATTTAGTGGTAGCTGAATTTTTTCCACTAATCACTGATCTTTATTTAGTGGTAGTGCAATTTTCTTCCACTAATTTTTTTTTAGTGGTACTTTTTACCACTACCACTAAATAAGATTCAGTGATAGTTGAAAATTCCTCCACTATCACTAATTCTTTTCCACTAATGTCACTGATGACAATTTTGAACGTCTAGTCTTGATGAAAGCAAATAAGTTGTTTAAATAAAACATATATTTTTGCGCATATCGTTGTTAGTGGTTTATTTAATGGTAATGGATGTCTTTGTTTAGTGCACTATGCTTTTCACTACCAATAAATAAATTTAGTGGTAGCTGAATTTTTTCCACTAATCACTGATCTTTATTTAGTGGTAGTGCAATTTTCTTCCACTAATTTTTTTTTAGTGGTACTTTTTACCACTACCACTAAATAAAATTCAGTGATAAGTGGAAAAAATTCAGCTACCACTAAATTTATTTAGTGGTAGTGAAAAGCATAGTGCACTATGAATTTAGTGCAAAACCCCCATGTCTGATAATGATGAGTCAATCAATCAATCAGTCAGTCAGTGAGGATAAACAATTTATGTATATAAAAAAGCAGGGTACCACGCCCCCTTGTATAATGCTCACAACTTTCTTTTAGTCAAATTATGCTAATAACACTGAGCAACAGCCAAAATTTTTCCGAGTTCTAGTAAACCTTTTCTAAAGGATTTTTGGACGCTGATCACAACTGCGTACTTAGTTTTTTGATTGTTTGAGCGGTTTGTAAGTTATTGGTGGTTTGCTAGGAGGTGTTTTCCACGATTTTTCATCTTTGAATTTTTATTGCATTTATAATATGTTGAAAAACACGATAATTTTTTTATGACACAATAACGAATGCTCAAGCTATAATTTTGACCATAGTCGATTTCGATTGGTCAAGGGTTAACACGGCTATGGCTCTTCAAAGTTCAATTTTCGCGAATTTTGTATAAAAATTCATTTAAATTCGGGGTTGCAATTTTCAACTAGGAGTAAGTGTGCAATGTATAGTGTAAGGTTGTAACTTAAACTTATAGAACAGATTTTTTGTGTTGCATGTGCCATTCTCGGCCTATACTCATTAGAGTCTAAATGCGACTTCACCTTCTGAACACGTGTTTGTATTGAAATTTTCGAATGCTCTTCGCGTCATTGACGAAAGTATCTAAAGTATTTTCGCAAGCGTCAATATTTGTCTTTTCAAGGGCATTAACAAAATTTGAATTGGTTCATTACTGTAGGAGCTATTCTAAAAAGAGTTGCATCACACAAGTACAAATTTCAACCACACACACTAAGCAAACTACTTGCTGTTTTTCCATATTTCATTGCGACATATTTTTAGGGCGCAAAAAAATCAAAATACGAAAGGTGAAAATTTTATGAATTAAGGGCATTTGATGAGTGTGAGAATTTTCATACAGCTGCCTAAAATTGTGCTCCAATATTATAGCTCAAAAGTAAATCCTTGCTTTTGTTGCTGAATTTATGAATGGAGAACTTACATATTTGTACACATTTTCTATTACAAACATCGTATTTCAAAAATTTTGTTTTTGATTGAAAGCCCCAACATTCTTCTTTCACCAAATGACAATATATATTTTTTGGAAGCAAAATTCTTTTGTGTATTCGCAATCTTGCAAAGTAACTGAAAATTTGACTTTGCAAATGAATAACTCTTGCAAATTTGAACCGATTTTAATGTTTTAAATTTTAAATACATGGTTAGAGTATTGTTAATCTATGTTAAAAAAATGGCATTTAAGACTTCAGGTTTGTAGGAGCTACATGCGTGTAATAGTCAAAAAACATGTAAAACGCCCTCCAAGGAAAACCATCAATATTTACTAAGCCGCTCAAACAATCAAAAAACTAAGTACGCAGTTGTGATAAGCGTCCAAAAATCCTTTAGAAAAGTATGGTTTGATTTCAGAAAAAAAAAATAATGTCGATTTTGTTGCTCTGTGTAAGTGGAAAGTTCGTACCAAGTTTTACTGATGTGTTCTAAAAAATGTCCCACGCCCCTTGACCAACGTTGATCAAATCTCATCAGTAGAATGACACATCTATGAAACAACGGTACTCCAAATTTCAATGCTGTGCGGCTTACAACTCCGAAGCTATTCCATATAAAAGATTTGAGTTGTATGGGTGGAGCCACGCCCTCTTGTTAAATACCCGCCCATTCCCTCTGTGGAAAGATATGACTAAATGGTAAATTCGTACTAAGTTTCATTGATGTGCGACGAACAGTTTCAAAATCATGCGGATAGTTTGGGTCAAAAAATGTGCCACGCCCCTTGTCCAACCTCATCAAATTTTATCAATAGAATGACACTTCTATGGGACGATTTCGTACCAAATTTCAATGCTGTGCGGCTTACAACTCCGAAGCTATTCCATATAAAAGATTTGAATTGTATGGGCGGAGCCACGCCCTCTTGTTAAATACCCGCCCCATTCCCTCTACCGAAAGATATGATTAACTGGTAGGTTCGTACCAAGTTTCATTGATGTGCGACTTACAGAAATGCTTGCTGAAATGTTGGGTCATCAAAAATGTGCCACGCCCCTTGTTCAACGCCCATCAAATTTTAACAGTAGAATGACACATCTATGAAACGACGGTACACCAAATTTCAATGCTGTGCGACTAACAATTCGGAAGCTATTCCATTTAAAAGATTTGAGTTGTATGGGCGGTGCCATACCCCTTTGTTCAATACCCACCTTATTCCCTCTGCCGAAAGATATGATTAACTGGTAGGTTCATACCAAGTTTCATTGATGTACGACTTACAGTTCTGCTGCATTAAAAATGTGCCACGCCCCTTATCCAACGCCCATAAAATTTTAACAGTAGAATGACACATCTATGAAACGACGGTGCACCAAATTTCAATGCTGTGCGACTTACAATTCCGAAGCTATTCCACTTAAAAGATTTGAGTTGTATGGGCGGTGCCACACCCCCTTGTCCAATACCCACCCCATTCCCTCGGTCGAAGGACATGATTAAATAGAAAGTTTGTACCAAATTTAATTGATGTGTGACTTATGGTTCCAAAGTTATTGTCTAAAAATGTATTCTTATGGTGCCACGCCCCTTTTCCCCGACATTTCTTTTTTTATAAACCTTCACGTAAACACTTTGAACAAACTCGCCGAAGGAAGTATTCAAGTTGGTCCAGTCGTTTTCGAGTTTTAAGCGGCCGAACGAACCACGTTTCATTTTTATATATATACAAGGTGCAACCCAAAGTAAACAGGACTTTTATAAAATAAAGAAAACGGATGATTATTTTTGTATAATTCTTTTTATTTATTCAAAATACTCTCCTTCTGCTTCGATACAACGTTTTGCACGGTCCAAAAGCATTTGGAATGAGTGTTTTAGGTCATCGGCCGGCATCGCCTTCAGAATGTTGGTACAAGCCTTTTGGATGTCCTCAACGTCCTTATAACGGTTTCCTTTCATCGGCAAATGCAACTGACCGAATAAGTAGAAGTCACAGGGAGCCATATCAGGCGAATACGGTGAATGATTGATGGTAAAAATGCGATTTTTGGTCAAATAATCGGTCGTAACTAGGGCTCTGTGAGCCGGTGCATTATCATGCAATAAACGCCAACTTCCTTCCTCGCGATATTCTGGCCGAATACGACGAATGCGATGCACCAAACGCTTCAAAACTTCAACATAAAACAAAGCGTTAATTGTTTTTCCCGGTGGAACAAACTCTCGATGAATTATTCCCTTTGAATCGTAGAAACAAATGAGATGAGTTTTGATTTTTGACTTCTCACGGCGGGTTTTTTTCGGATTTGGCTCATCTGGGTGCTTCCATTCGGCACTTTGACGCTTTGTTTCGGGATCATATTGAAAGCACCACGTTTCGTCACCGGTTACGATGTTGAACAAGAAATTTGGATCACGTCTGGCTTCCCGAACGATGTCTTTTGCGTGCTCAATTCTCTGCGCTTTTTGGTCGTCGGTTAAAGTGTGCGGAATGAAGCGAGAACACACTTTACGGAGACCCAAATGTTCGGTTAAAATGCGATCAATTGATGTTTTGGAGATGTTCAATTCCATTTCCATCAATTCCAATGATGATTTTGGCTGCATTTTGATAAAATCACGCACAGTTTTGATGGCATCGTCAGTAATCACAAATTTCGACTGGCCGACGTGTTCGTCGTCATTCAAGTCTTCACGACCATTCTTGAATCGATTCAACCACTCATTAACACGGCCACGGGATAAACAATCATCACCATAAACTTGCTTTAACAATTTAAACGTTTCGGTAAAAGTTTTACCAAGTTTAAAACAGAACTTAATATTAGCTCTTTGTTCGATCGACATTCTCGTACCAAAGTTAAAAACATACTGTCACATTGAGCGGGATATTTCGGCGTCTACTAGACCAAATGTCATGAAATTTAGACAGTATGTGAATGAAAGATGTACCTTTCCAACGCATGTCCTCACACATAGATGGCGCCACCAGAAACGTCCCTATTGCAAAAGTCCTGTTTACTTTGGGACGCACCTTGTAGATTTAATCGTATCTCTCTCTTGAAATATGAGTGCCCCACTTCCATGCATCTTTACATTCCATAAGAGGAAGTCAAGTATGCGTGTCTGTGATTCTTTACATTCCATAAGAGGAAGTCAAAGTTCATACTGTAAATGCCATAAACATAGTTTTTGATTGATTTCCAGAAAATGTCTTGGAAAAATACAAGTTCGTCACAAATAAACAATGGCACAAGCTATAACTACAGGCCTCCCCTTTCTTCGGTCCCTTCCAATGCGGGCCTCAAAAATACTGTTTTTGTCAGCCTCCAGCGATGCGTACAAATGGTGCGGATGCTGGTATAAATTTATCAAATGTGTTCGCACTTCGTAGCATATCGCACCTTTGATTTCATAAGCTGTTTTTATTGTTTTTCAATGAAATCGAAATCGTCTTATTTTTACGAACCCCAACAAAAAAAAAATATACCAAAAGAAAGCATTAAAAAATCAAATAAGCCTGTGCATAGTGTACGCCAAATGCGGCACAGTGTGGACGCACGAATGTGCACACTTTTTTGGAAAAACATTTTAGAGAGAAAAAGCATTAAAAATCAAAGAAATACAAATAAACAAACAAAAGACAAATAGAAGAGCGAGCGAACAGAAGCCAAAAGGATTTAAAACCTACATATATATTTACATACATACATACACATGCATACATATGTAGATAAATATACTAAATCAACAACAACAACAACTACTACAACTACAACTACAACTAAAGTATGAACAAGAACAACAAAAATAGCGATCCAACTAATGACAGCAATGGCGATAGAACTGAAAGTGAATGGGGCACACTGGCATCTCGAGCAACGCAATCAAAGTGATTGTTGATACTTGGACTTTGTGAAAACTTGCAGCAACAATCCGGCCAAGTGCTACTTCTAGGTACGAGCAACACGTCGCCAACAACACTTCCTAGAGACGGACAGCGACGCGACGGGCGCACTGGTTGGTCGAAGGCAAATTCGATACGATCGACAGTGCGGCAAACTACACGCACTCGCACTGACGCACTGGCGCACCAGTTGGCCGGCTGGTACAGTTTCCTGTAATTGCTAATCATTAATAAAAATAACATCGCTCGCAACGCATCGACAGCAATTAATTTTAAAGAGTTTTTAATCGAAAATAAATCAGGCGCGTCACACCAAAACCAGCGACAAAGCCAGCGCGACACGTACACGACCACTTGTGTTGCGGCTGCTGATTGTTGTTGTTGTTGTGCGGGCCACAGTTTCAATCAGCAGTGCTGCCGCTGCTGTTGCTGCTGTCCAGCGTGTGAAAAAGTCGACAGTTTCGTTGGATTTTTATTTTATAGTATTTCGCATTAATTTTTTAATATTGTGGCAGCTGCTGTGCTCCCAAAGAAAAATGCTAAATTTAATTTATTAGTTGCTGCTGACAGGGCGCGTTGTGCGGCCGTCCATGGCGCAGCCACTGCGACTATGAATTCATTGTAAGCGTTTTTGCATTGACGCTTTTGGACAGTTTTAATGTATGCAAAATTTTATATTTCACATAAATTATGTTTTGGTCTGTTTCGGTGTGTGTGTGTGTGCGTGTGTGTTTGTGCTGCACTCATATTTCAAACTTGGTTTGTTTTGTTTAGAAATACATTTTTGCAAATTAAATTTTCACAAGTAAGAAATATTTCGATTGGTGCAGTGGGTTAGATGTTGGAGGATCGTGGGTGCATAGTAAAAAAATTTCTTACAGCGACTGTGCTTTTCTAACAGGAAATGACAAAACTTACAAAACAAATTAGTTACCTGTGGGAAAGACAATACAAACAAACAAAACCACTGAGTGATGTAGGTTAGATTAGATTAGGTTAGATTGCAGTGGCGCACGCAGGGGGTTTGGGTTTCAATAAGCCCCCCCAAACACAAGAATTGCTAGTACAAAATATGGTTTTGAATAATATTCGACTCAAAAGTTGTACGCAAAGGTCCCCTCCAAAATTAAATCCTTTGTGCACCACTGGTAGATTGTGAAGGGATGCGTGCAATACAGGTCGCATTTTCACTCAGACCTGAAAAATGTTGATTGCGAGTCGCTGCACATGTACCAACAAATATTCGACTGACTTATATCTGAATTTCAATTACTAAATCGATTCGATTTCTTGATAAAATTTAGCAGATACAATAATAATTCAGCTTATGAAGCCTACTCAATCTAAACCGGAAATTAGACCCCATAGATCTCTAACAACATTCTTGTAGAGCTAGATACTAGTATCGGATGTGTTCTACAGGCTTTGCTTCTTGTTCTTCTTCACAGCTTCTACAGGTGCCACTAGATTACAGGTGTTTTTTTTACAAACAGTGTCCTGTCATGGCTCCAGTGAGCAGTCTAATAGTAGAACAACTAATAAAACATATTTTGTCTTCTTTGTGGATAGCCTCGGTCACTTGTACATAGTTGCCACACGTTGCACCCTCAACACCATCGCCACAGTGTTTTTTGGGGCCATGGTAGGCCGCTAAAAAAATAAAAATATTAACATACCTTATAAAAAGATACAATAAAAATTTAAGTATTAAAAAACATTAAAAATATAAAATAATATAAAACAGGGACCGAAAATAACTGTTATTTTACAATTTTCAAATCAAAAAGGCACAACGAAAAAATTGCCGGTGGACTTTTTCAAATATACCATAAAGATCGTAATGGCCTCAGCTTCACAAATATGACATGCCTTTTAAATTTTTGACTTTTACTATAAAAGTTAAAAATAACTGTTATTTTGTGCCTTTTATAATTTCAGGCAAAAATAACTGTTACTTTTGACTTTTATTTTATCGGTCAAAAATAACAGTTATTTTGTGACTTTTATTTTTTCGGTCAAATATATCAGGCAATTTAAATTTGTTCAAAGGCCGTTTGACCGACTAAAAAACTATTGATATTATTTTTTTCGTCTCGTCAACGCGCACATTTTGAGCTATAAAACTTGCCGCAATGGAAAGATTCCTCTAAACAAAAACATTCAAAAAATTTCGATATCATCGTTGCGTTTCGAATTGATAAAACTTTTTTTAGCTTTTTTAAATCTATTTTTTT
This sequence comes from Melieria crassipennis, assembly GCA_963668005.1. Classification (NCBI taxonomy): domain Eukaryota; kingdom Metazoa; phylum Arthropoda; class Insecta; order Diptera; family Ulidiidae; genus Melieria; species Melieria crassipennis. Next base: position 5,960,531 of record OY764962.1, on the reverse strand, counting down.
CTTAATTCCACCGGTAAAATTCCACCTTTTAAAAGTTCCACCGGAAATCCGATGTAAAGAATAACTAAAAAGTAAAATTTTTTTTTGCACTAAAAAATCCAAATACATTCAGGGCATCGATTAGCAAATTTAAAGCACAGTTCCCGATGCACCTTCTTACATGTAGTACGGTTGGCTTATCTGGGTTGTACTATTCAGAAATACTCACTGGTACATACAGTTTCAAATAAGAAATTTGCATAAGTATAAATGTCAAGTCATTTTATTAAATTGTGTTTAGCTTTAATATCATTATTGCAGCTAACTTCTCTGCTGACAAATTGTACCGTAAATCGCCAAGAACAAGTTTCAAGGCAGAAAAAGCTAGTTCTACGCTCACTTGAGTAGCAGGAAGAGCATGAACTATGAAAGCAAGTTGTTAAAGCTAAGGAAACACATATTTCATTTCGTTCCAATATTCCATCAAATCGGCATCAATTTCGAAAAATGCTTTGCGGATGTTGTCATCAGCAATAATATTTTCCTCATCAGACGAAGAACTTGCTACCTCCATTTCGATAATTCCACGTCTTAATAAGGAAGAGGTACTTTTCAAAGATCCTTCATCAATTAAGAACGCTTGTTCTTCGACCGTCTGCGATGATGATGCATCTGCAATCAATGTTTGCTGAAAAATTTATATAAGTATTTTTGACGGTTTTTCATTTTAAATATCTGTACTGATTACTTTTATTTTTTACCGGGTTCTACAACTAAAAGTAATTTCAGAAAGCGTAAATTCAATTCCGGAAACCGTAAATTCAGTTTCAAAAACTACCTTAAATGTAAGTATAAAAATGTTTTTGGAAAAATGCACTTTGCCAAATTTTTTAACTACGTACGGAACAAGATGGGCCACAGCCATCTGGCCAATGGGTGCAAGGCCTAATAAACGAATGGCAGGAAAATGGGAATAATGTAAATGACGTTGTGATTGTGTGCGACAATGCACCATGCCATAGTTCGATGGAAACATCTGTCTTGCGCAAGTGTTACGTCTGGGTCCCTATTCACCCATGCTTAATCCCATAGAAAATATACGAGTATGTCGAAAATTAAGTCTTACGTTACGTCGCATATGGCTGCGCCACAAGTCCGATTACCTGCCATTATGGAGCAGCGGCTTCAGTACTTAGAAAAAATAGTTGATGATGCGAAATGTACCATTACTGGAGGCGACTGCGCCAGAGCAATCCAGCACAGTTCGACTTTTCATGGAGATGGTCTTGCGCAAAATGACATTATTGTAGGAACGTAAACATTTCTTTTTCTGGGCAATCATTTATGTAGATATTTCTTTTTTAAGGTATTATAATGAATGTTACTGTTTCAAATCTGTGTAAATGCAACCAATATATATTCAACATTTACTTTGAAATTGAATTTACGTTTTCCGAAATTGAATTTACGGTTTCAGAAATTGAATTTACACTTTCTGAAATTGAATTTCCGAAATTGCTTTTACGCTTTCTGAAATTGTTTTTACACTTTCTGAAGTCGAACTTGAAAAGGTGTAGTTCTACAATTTGGGTTCTACAAATACAATTAACCAAATCCGATGTGTACTTTTCGAGATATCAGCGGATAAAACATATAGTCTTTGTAGGTTAAGATAATTTGCGGCCTTTCTAGTGTTAATGGACCTAAGTAATCATATTTCTTTTAACCCTTTGTTGACCCGTCAGACTCTTATGGAAAAAATTAAAAGTCAATAAGCTTAAAATATCATGTTTTTCCAAATGAACTGTTAACCCATTATTGACCCGTCAGATTTAAATTTTTAAAACAGCGAAAACACGTGTCGAATTATTTGTGATTTGGAGTTTTTTCACCCAATTTTAAGACTATAGGCCCATTCCCATTGATATGATTTTACCAAATTTGAATAGTTAGGCTTATTATTTCATGTTTCTTCTATAGTCTTTTTACAAAACTAAAAAATACTTATATGATTTAGAATATTTTTAACAAGTTTGAAATACATATATGGGCCCATTAATTCACACCTGTAATAAGGTGTAGCGGGAACTGTGCTTTAAATTTGCTAATCGATGCCCTGAATGCATTTGGATTTTTTTTAGTGCGAAAAATAATTTTACTTTTTAGTTATTATTTACATCGGATTTCCGGTGGAACTTTTAAAAGGTGGAATTTTTCCGGTGGAATAAAAAAAATAGATTTAAAAAAGCTAAAAAAAAGTTTTATCAATTCGAAACGCAACGATGACATCGAAATTTCATAGCTCATCGAAGTTTTATAGCTCAAAATGTGCGCGTTGACGAGACGAAAAAAATTGTATCAATAGTTTTTTAGTCGGTCAAACGGCCTTTGAACAAATTCAAATTGCCTGATATATTTGACCGAAAAAATAAAAGTCACAAAATAACTGTTATTTTTGACCGATAAAATAAAAGTCAAAAGTAACAGTTATTTGTGCCTGAAATTATAAAAGGCACAAAATAACAGTTATTTTTGTCGGGAAAAATAAAAGTTAAAATATAACAGTTAAAATCTGACTTTTTTGATAAAAACCATAACCGTTACGGTCCCTGATATAAAAATATAAAAAAGCATAGAAATATTTAAAAATTTCTTGCGAACTTATTTTTGTGCTAACTGGCTAAAAAATTGTTCATTCACTTTTGTGTTCTTCATTTTTTAAAAATTAAAATATAGAAATATAAAAAAATATAATATAATATAATATAAAAATACAAAAAACATAAACAAAATATAAAACAATATAAAAATATACAAAATCAGAAAAATAGAAAAGATAGAAAATATTTAAAAATGTCGCGAACTTATTTTTGCGCTAACCGGCTTTTTCATTCACATTTGGTGTTCTTTATTTTTTTAAAATTAAAATATAGAAATATAAAAAAATATAATATAATATAAAAATATAAAAAAACATAAACAAAATATAAAATAATATAAAAATATAAAAAATCATAAAAATAGAAAAGATAGAAAATATATAAAAATTTCTTGCGAACTTATTTTTGTGCTAACTGGCTAAAATTTTTTTCATTCACATTTCGTGTTCTTAATTTTTTAAAAATTAAAATAAAAAAAAAAACAAAAACATTTAAAATATTATAAAAATATAAAAAATCATAAAAATAGAAAAGATAGAAAATATTTAAAAATTTCTTGCGAACTTATTTTTGTGCTAACTGGCTGAAAATTGTTCATTCACATTTGGTGTTCTTCATTTTTTAAAAATAAAAATATAAAAACCTAAAAAAATATGCAATAATATAAAAATATAAAAAATCATAAACATAGAAAAGATAAAAAATATTTAAAAATTTCTTCCGCACTTTTTTTTGTGCTAACTGGCTACACAATTTTTCATTCACATTTTGTGTTCTTCATTTTTTGGTCATTGTTTTCAAGTCTATTAAAATTTTTTCTAAATTCTTAATTCTTATTTTAGTCATTTTTAATAACTTAATTCCACTTGTATATTTTGTCAAGTGTATCGTGTTATTAACTGACAAATTAATGTGATTGGTTGGCCTAATGAAAATAATTCAAATCAAAAAATCTCAATGATTTCATTGCAAAATTCAAATTTAAATTGAATTGAATGCAAACATGTCGAGCAACAACAACGAAAACATTTCCATACATACCCGCACGAACAGTGGAATTGTAACCACAACAGTAAGTGGCAACCACAGCAGCAACAACGAAAACAATGCAACAAACGCATAGGACAACGCACATCCATACAACAACAAAAAAACAATATCCTAGCAACAATGTGGGGTATATGCCCCCCTCACTCTCAACGTGTTCATATACCCATTATATCTTGCAATTTATAATATCCATTTACATACATACATATATATATGTAAATGCATTCATGTATGTATGAATGTGTGTGAGTGCCCGCAAGTGTACCTGCTGCATTGTGTAAATATTTATCTTGAACGCACATCCTCATGCACAAGTGTACATACATATTTATGTATATAAGTATGTGCGTATATTGTTGTCAACAACACGCTTCACAGCAGCGAGCAGCAACAACGCCAGCAATGCCAAAGCGGCAACAGCAGCAGCAGCACGACAATGGCCACGGCAACGGCAGCAACAACCGACAGCAGCATAATTATTGGCAACGGCATTCGTTGCAGACAATTTACATATTTACTTCACCATTAATTAAATTACATTGAGCAAATTGCAGCGAACGCGCAGCGCCTGCCGCAGTGAGCAAATACTCCCACACGCAAAATGCAACGCCACACAAATCGCTATGTAGCTGTGAGTGTGTGCGTGGTTGTGGGTGTGCGGTTTTGGGGGAACAACGTTGCATGCAACAGACAGTGTGGCTGTGTTAATGCGCCGCTCTGGGCGCACTTGCAACAACAACGACAGGTACGCGCTTATGATTATTAAAGGATTAATCCACACTTGTGTGCCGGTGGTGGGGCGGTGAGGCGTGCATACTCGCAGGTTGCGATGGCAGCTGCGCACTGTTTGTCGTATTTGGCAGTTTGTGCATCATTGCAATGTGAAATTCCATTTGTGCCAATTACAACGCACAATGCCGCAAATGCATGTACAGAAGTGCGTAGATTCAAGCAGCCAGCGGTGTGTACTAAGTATTTGCAGTGCTGCGTAGCTGCACAAGCCAAGTGCATTCGCTTGAAGATGCAAACGCACGCACACGTGACGAGGGAGATGACATGAAGGCTGCAATGTGCGGCGTAAATTTACGCTTGTTGCATATACTTTACAGCGGTCGAAAGGCTGAAGCTCGCTTCAACTTGTGAGGCTGAAAGGACACTCAAAATTATTTTGGATTTATTTTTAAGTCAGATGGGTGAAAAACTGAGCATTGGTTTGTGGGAGGAAAACATATGTATCACATTCGCAGATATATTTATATATGTAAGGTTATGTTAGGTTTGGTTAGGCAAGACAGGCAGCTTGTTATAGCTTCCTAGCAGGGCCCCGCGGACTTGCACGCAAGTTTGAAGTCAATGGGCCCAATTAATCAAGTTCTTCTTTACCCCCGTTGACCCCGTTAGATTAAAAAAAAAATTCTAATAATATCTCATTTGAAGTACTTTCACCATATTTTAAGTCAATAGACCTCTTAAATCATGTTTCCCCATACAAACGCTTAACTCAGCACTGATCAGACAGATTTTCATTTTCAAAAAAAAAAATTAAAAACACGTGTTATTTTTGATTTCAAGTGTTTTTACCAATTTTAAAGTCAAAAGGCCCAATAAATCATGTGTTCTCAAAGTTTCTCCATACAAACTCTTAATCCGTCGTTGACCCCGTCAGACTTTTATTTTCGACAAAATAAAAAACACTGTAAAATTATTCCTCAGCAAGAGTACTTTTACCAAGTTTAAAGTCAAAAGGCCCATAAAATCTTGTTTCTCCATACAAACACTTAACCCATTGTTGTCCCCGTTAGATTTTGATTTAAAAAAAAATGAAAACCACGGTTCGAATTATTTCATATTTGAAGCACTTTCACCAAGTTTGAAGTCAAAAGGTGCAAAAAATCATGTTTCTCCATACAAACTCTTAACTCATCGTTGTCGTTAGAATTTCATTTTCAGAAAAAGTGAAAAACACGTATCGAATTATTTCCTATTTGAAGTACTTTCACCAAGTTTGAAGTCAAAAGGCGCAAAAAATCATGTTTCTTCCTACAAACTTTTAACCCTTGGTTCATCCTGTTATATTTCGATTTTCGAAAAACTTTCACTAAGTTTAAAGTAAAAAGGCCCATCAATTCTTGTTACTTCATACAAATACTTAACCCATTGTTGTCCCCGTTAGATTTTGATTTTCAAAAAAGTGAAAAACACGTATTGAATTATTTTACATTTGAAGTAAATACTTTCGTCGAGTTCGAAGTCATAAGCCCATTATTTTTTATTTTTTCACAGTTTGTTCATATAATCTTTAACCCTTGGTTCACCTCGTGAGATTTAGATTTTCGAAAAACAATAAAAAACACTAACTTGAGTTCAAAGTCGTGAAAAATAATTGTTTTTCATACAAACTTTTAACCCTTGATTCACGCATTTTAGTTTTGATTTTCAAAAAAATTAGAAACACTTGTCAAATTATTTTTGATTTCAAGTGTTTTCACCAACTTTGAAGGTTTTTCGTAGTCTTTCCGCATACGAATCTTAACCCTTGGTTAACCCCTTTCAATTTTGATTTTCGAAACAATAAAAAACACGTGCCGAATTATTTTAGATTTGCAGCGTTTTCATCAAATTCGAAATCTATGGGCCCATTAAATCAAATTTCTTAATACTACACTTTAACACATGTTTTGCCCTTTAGAGCCCGAATTCCAAAATCCCGTCTTAGCGGAGATTAATTTTCAAAGGTGTTCCTACAGTTTAAATTTCATGTTTATAGCTTCAGCAGTTTGGGCTGAACGATGATGAATTAATCAATCAGTCAGTTAGAACAAACAATTATAACTATGTATATAGATTGCTACACTTGCCCAAATTATCTGAAAGAAATTGAAATGAAAATACAGGGTATTAATTTTGTTTATGCATTCGAACTTAAATGTTTAATTTAGTTTAAGGGGTCATTCTCATGGGCGGACAGGAAAAATGGACATTTTTCAGAAATTATTTCCTTTGTGAATACGAGGAATTATCAAAAAAAGATATTCCACTTTAAATTATTCATTGTTATGGTACAAAAATAAAAAAAAAAAAAAATATTTTTTTAATTTTTTCAAACACTTTTTTTCAATTAAAGACACGGCTTCTGCCGCGTCATGGTCAGCTGGCGGCAGTGGCGTCCCCAGGGGGGGGATTAGGGGGATGGATCCCCCCCCTTGGTGGATAAATTCATTTATACAATTTGATGTAACAATATAGAATTGTGAACAATTTTTATTATTTGCTTTATCTTTTCTGTGAGTACCCACTTAAAACCTAATGGTTCAACATCCCATGATCTGGCCGGACCATGGTGTAAACAAGAGGATAGTCTAGGATTGTAGTTAAGGATATAAAAAAAACAGAAAGTGTGAACACAATGATTTCTTTTGCTTGCCTACATTTTATTTACGTAAAACGGTAAAAATATACTTGAATAATTAAGTAAATAGCGAGCTTCAACTTCAATGAATTAATTTTGAAATTCAAAAAATACGACAGTAAAGCAAAAAAAGAATAAAAAAATTTATAAATGTAAAATACTTTTTTTATGGATTTGCTTCAACTGCTTAACCAATGCAATTATTGCAACAATAGAATGCAATATCATGACTGACTCTCAATTCCTTGCACTGTTACTTGTTAACAATTCTGAACTGCTTTGCCAAAGAAAAACATGCAGAACATGTTATTGTTCATGCTGAACTGACGTCGCTATCTTCACATTGAACTATCTAAACGATAATTTTTTTTATCAGTATCAGAAGCTTCGTTTTGTTCAGCGCCAAATGAAAGCCTGAAATTGTCAGCACCGTTATTATAACCAATTTTTTCAGAGAAATTGTCGTCTCTGATTTACTCCAGCGTCGAAGTTCAAAAACTATGTCCACCTGATCCTTAAAATAGCATTGTCTTCTTTCCATCTCTGCCACAGAAAACACCTAATCGAATTGATAAGAAACCAGACACAAAAGGACCACAAATACTATCTTCACTTCAGGAATGTAACTGAATTGGCACCAAAACACGAACATAACTATGAATGGATAAATATTAAATTTGAATATGTTCCGACTTTATTTTGTACCAAAAATTATAATTTGCTAAACCAAAAGAAAATAAAAGCCAAGGCGATCAAAAAACACTTGAACCAGGTAAATTTTGCGCCAACTTACTTATGTCACCATTACATGGGATGGCACGAAAAAGGTGTTTCAAATCTAGTCAAATGGAAAAGCCTAGTTGAAGCCCTATGCTCCGTAAAGGGCTGAACAAATATTTTTAAGCCATTCCGACAATAATTATGTGGGAAATAACAAACAAAATGTTAACTGCCAAATTTCTATGAAAATACACCATGGTGTGGCCAGGCCATGGTTTTGGTTTTTGTGCTTAGAAAGGATCAGTTGAGGACATCATGAAATATGATCTCGATAGCTTAACCACAAAAATTACTAAAGTGCATCCAAAGGTCAAAATGGTATGGTCAGAATCGGATGCCCGCAGAAGGGTTAAGAATAAATGAATAAAAAAATCAGTATTGCATTTGTTCTCGCAGAATAGTTGTATTTTCAGTGTTCCCAAAAGTATCGACTATTTAAAGTAGTAGTCAAACGCAGGCTTCATGCCAATCCTGCATCAGCTGTTGAAATTTGAAAAAAATTCCGATACATGTTTTATGCTTTTTAAAATAAGTCTTTTGAGTTTTCCGTAATTCTATTAGAAGGAGTTTTCAAAATGTTCTAACTTAAAGCAAACTTGAATTTTTTAGTTGGGATCTATTACTTAAAAATACATGTACCTTGAATTTTTCGCTTTAAGAATTTTATGTTAGCAATTGTATACATATACATACATATACATACCCTGCAAACAATTTCTCGATATAAATTTTTAGCGACAGTTTCTCGAAATAATCTCGATAATGCTTGCATTTTTTGCTTTGAAGAATTTGAAAATTTTCAAATTAAATTAAATATTTTTTTGTCAAACGAAAAGTTGTCATTACGTGAACGTGCGCGCATTCAAACCCGAGTTTGAGAGTTGTTGTGTTGTATTTATAATCGTTATTTGATTTGAATAATGAACTGGCCATGTGACAGTACTGTCAAGTATGCGTTTTATTTCAATTTTCAGAAGGAAAATAAGTTTTCGTTATGATATCCAAAATGCTATTGAGAACAAGAAAAATGACACTATCGTAACGATATCGAGAATTTCGAAAATCTCGACATCGTTACGATATCTCGGATAAGAAAATTTCAGTAACGCAACGATATCGAGATTTTCGAAATTCTCGATATCGTTACAATAGTGTAATTTTTCTCGTTCTCGATATCATTTTAGACACTTTAGCAAGACTCGAAAACGAGAAAAATTCTCGCTTTAACGATATCGTTTCAATATCGTTTGGTTTGCTGGGTATATATATATATGTGTACATATACATGTATGTCTGTACATACATATGTACAATTTTATGCAACATGTATTAAAAATAATACGTAAAGATGAAAGTATAAAAATTGCGTTAAACTGGATTTTTTGGCATATCCCCCCCCTTCCCGAAATCCTGGGGACGCCACTGGCTGGCGGGGATTGTTTTGAGTCACAGGATTATCTGAAACATAAATTTCAAAGAAATTCTTAATCAGTATGAACGTACCTCTCGCCCGTAGTAAATTTGAATTTTTTCATAAGAATCTCACAAAATGGCAGGCATTTGAAGATTTTATCAATGAAAAAAAATATGAAATTTTTAACATATCAGAGTGAATTTACTAGGGGCGATAGCTAACAGTATGTAGAATGACGTGACAAAATCGCAGAGAGATCGGATGAATGGTTTTTTTTAAATCATCCCCGCCATTTCAAAAAAAGGCGTTCCGAGAAAAACACGTTTAAAGTTTTGACTAACTGATTGAATCCTTGCTAGAAACCTTGACCGCTCGTTATATAAATGCCTGTTGAAGCCGAAATACTTGAAATTTTCCAATAAAATTTTGACAGCACCTTCTTCAAGGATGATACATTCCAAATATGTTAAAAAAAAAAATTAATTTGTAAAAAATTTCATATGAGAATGATCTTTTTCATTTCTATAACTTTCTAAAAAAAAATCGAACATTAACTAGAGACATGCAAACAAACTTTTCAGACTTTCATGCTGAGCAGTTTTAAATGAATTTTTTACCGCAACCATGCCTTCATATGAAAATAAATATTCTCCCACCTCACACAATCAGTGCCTAACACATAACAACAAATGAAATGAATTGCAAGAAATGCTTCAAACGCTTTGAATGGCATACAAATTGTGCACTTAATAGATAAAAACTATTCAAAAACCAGCAAAAGATAGAACTGAGTGCTGAAAAAAACAAAAAAAAAAACACTACAATTGCAAGTTAATGCAAATAATGTGGAATGCTGTCGACAAGAAGAGTAACCACTCAAAAAGGGTTAAAAGTTAAAAGGCGAATTCGAACAAAAAGAACTGCAAGGAACAACAACAACGCAAGTACAATGTGCATAAAAAGTAATGGCAAAACACTCGCCGCCTGTGCGATTAGGCTGATTAAATTTCCCAAGCGACATGTGTGAGTTGAGGCACTGTGAATGCCTCCATAACCTGAAACACTTGTCTGATTTGTTAATAAATTAAATGGCAGCTTCTTTTGCAATTGATTTTTTTTTTACTATATTCATTGTAAAAACAGACAAAATTGCGCCCACACTTGGGGAAGGTGTGGGTAGTAGCTTGTTTGGGTTTAGGTAAAGTAAAAGAGTGAAATTGAATTTGTTTTTCACATGTTTTAATATTTGTGGTATTCACGATTTGTTATGCTCTGATTTTAGGCACTTGTAGAGGATGAATTAGGTTGAGCAGGGTGTGAGAGAAACTTTCAGTTGAAGGTCTGAGAGGATCACTGTCAGTGTTTTTTTTTTGTTTTACATACAAATGTATGTGTGGAGCACAGGGCGGATGTTGCCCGGTGGAGTCTTTTAAGGCCCTCCTCTTATAAATGATAACAAAAAATTAATGTAACTGGGAATCGAATATTAACCTTTGACCCTTCAGTCAGAGCCAATGGAGAAATATTCAACAGTAACGTATTAGGCTGAGTTGATGGAGCTGTGTTCACCAGACTACTTAGTCAGAAATCCTACGTTCACGGTACAAAGTCTACGTTTCTGGAAACCCAGAAAGTGGCATAGAAAGTGTTAGAACTTTCCCTTTCCAGTGTTTTTTCCAACTCAAACTTATTTAAAAAAAAATAACGTTGCGCCTTGATTCATATAAACCATGTCGATTTCAAACGCACTCTTCCAAGTTCCAGTGTTGCATTTCTCGTACAGAGATCAGCTAATTTTGAAGCTATGCCACATCTACTGCTACTTTTTTTTAGCTTTCGAATCTATTTTGTTTTGTTTTCACATATTGTGAACACCTTCACTGGTGTGCAGAAAAATGTTGCTGACAACAAAGACGGGTGAGTGTTGATTTCATTGATTTTGCCGAACGAAAAAGGAAGTAAATGGTGATTTTTGTTTTTTGCATTTTTTCACAATTTTATTTCCACTGCTTTGCTTCGGTTACCTTTGCTTGTCTGTTGATTAAAAAAAATCGTACAAAGCAAAAAAGGAGATTACTTTGATGTTGGCCCATCGGCAGCTGACTGGATCTGCAGTTAGCGGGTCGAGTGGACATTTAATAGATTTTTCGTTTTAGGAAAATTGGAAATTGTGATTAAGCCCGTTGCGGTTATTGCGGCTCGGTTAATATTTACTTTGGTTAATTGCATTTATTTGCAATTTATTGTGCAAATTTACTCAAGCGTGCAATGCGCTACTTGAAAGCGCTGACAGACGCGTTGTGTGGGTCAAGTGCTGCAGGCGTCGAGAGGGTATGGCACAGCAAACTGGAAGGGTTAATTGCGTACAAAGGTTGACATTAGCTAATGAGTGGAACGTTTGACGTTTCAACTTGCAGCACTATATATGTATGTATGTGTGTGTGTGTGGAAGGGGCGTACGGCGAAATTGTCATGAGAAGTTCACATAACCCGCGGCCAGTGTTAGTGCGTTCAAGCGGCAATAAAGCGCAAAGTGGAACCAGCCACCAACTGGAAATGGAGCTTGCAAGTTGCCACACACACACACAAACAAATATTAGAATTGTTCGTAAAGTTGGCTGTTTGCCGGTTTATTTACTTAAAGCATTTCCCGCTCAATGACTGCGGCCGCTGCCAAAGGCCAAAAGCGTAAAGCCTTTTGCGGAAAACTTTAATATTTCACTCTCAGCTGCTGCGGCGCTCTCGCTCAAGTGGCGAAAAACTGGAATCGGCTTATTGCCGTTGCAATGCGCTGAATTACGACGCTGCGACGCATTGAGGCGGCCGTTGCGGCGCAGTTTGAAATTGAGGTACTGAGCTTGTGAGCGCTTCGGAGCGTCCTTTATGGTCAGCGCCATTGGCACTTGCTTTATTTTAATTCTGATTTGCTTTTTTTCTTTGTTGCATGTAGGCCCTTTGCACCTCTTTCGATGAGCATTCGCCATTCGTTGTTGTTGTTGTTGTTGTTGGTTTTGCTGTTGCTGTTGTGTTTGTTGTGGCTTGTAGCGCGCACTTATGATTTATAAAGTGTGCAAACGAGCAGAGCTTACACCTTGCCGCATGTTGCATGCCACAGTCGATGATTGACTGTTGGAGGGTTGGCGCATTTGACGTTGCAGCAAGAGGCAAATAATGTTAAGCGGCAGCATGGCTGAGTTGTTGCTGGAGTACCGATGTGTTTTTGTATACTTGTAAAGCGTTGCAGATGGCCTTCAAAGTTTTGCGGCCAGTTGTTTATGCGATACTTTCGTTATTAAACAAACGTTTGAGTTTCAGAGTATATTTTAAAAATTAAGTTAATTCATTTTTTGTATATGATTTTTAGGTTATAAAGTTGTGTTAAGGAATAACAATAAACCAATTTAAAATTTTTTTTATTACAAAAAAAAATTTTTTTTATTACAAACATTTTGTAGACTTTAAAAAAAATAACGCATCGCCAAAGTGTCTTGTAATATGAATTTCTCTTTTGTAAGAAAGAATTTCAATACCTCAAATAATCAACTTTTGACTGAGTTGGAGTTTTTTGCACTCTGCCAGCAGCCATCGAAAAGGGCAAAGCGCGCTGCCGCACAAAACCAAGTTCAATTCACGCCTCCTTAACTCGTTAACTTAGGCAACAGATATGCTGCGTGGCCGTTAATAAAAACAACAAATGACAACACAACACCCAACAACAGCAACGGGCCGCAGACAACAGCGCACCAACAAAAACTAATTAACAGCGTCTGCGAACAATGGCAGCAAAGACATTGCTGGCCGCACCGCCAGTCACCGGGACAGTACGCAGCGCTGCGGCCGCGAGTGCGCCGCCCGGCTGACACTTGCTATTCACTAGAAGAAGATGGCAGAAGCAAAAAAAAAACAACACGAATTACTTAAGCATCGCCGGAATGCTCCTTAGCTTTCCCAAAGCCTGCGCTGAGGGGTTAACGCTGCCGATGCATTTGCGAGGCTGCAGCAAAGCAAGCAAAACGCAATGGTGTTAAAATTAAAATAAGCATAAGATAAATTACACAAGTAAATGACCAAAACACTTATTGGGGATTTGCGCATGCGCGCATGCGTAAATGAGCTGCGCTGCGCTGCACTGCACTGCGAAGCCGCGCAGCGCCAACAATGAGCGCAATGAGCGGCTAGTTGCAACTGCTGACTCGTGTTGAGGTCTCTGCTGCGCGGACATATTGGCGTTGTGGTGGACAAAAGGAAAATATTAATGCGAAAACGGCAAAAGAAATGGCTGGAGTTGTGTTGGGCGCGTAGCAAAACGCACAGGGCTGTCTGTGAAAAGCCCGGAGGCGCTAAACAAAAAGATACTCAAGCGTCTCATAGAGCCAAGTGTCCGGTTGAAATGTAAAAGCAATGAAGCAGCAAAGCGACAGCAACCCACCGAACGCGTGCGAGCGAAAGAGACGACACATGCCAAGCTAAGAGTAGTGATTAGCGCCTTTTTAGAGACAATGGCTGAGTGGTTTTTAACTACGTGTTGTTAAGCGTTGTATGCATAACTCCAAAGGGCGTTGTGGCCGCTTGGGAACGCTGGGAAACACTACGTTTTGCTAAGTATTTGAAGTGAAGAAGAAAAGAATGGGAAGAAATTTGTTGCAAAAAAAATTAGGAATGTTGGTGCTACGATATTATAAGTGAAGTTTGTCAGAAACTAGAATTACAAAAACAAAAATTTCAAGATAAAAAGTGTGTAAAAAGTGTAAGTCTGCTGAGAGAGAAACTAAAATACTAAAAATTACGTAACACATTTACCATACGACTAGACTAGACTAGACTAGACTAGACTAGACTAGACTAGACTAGACTAGACTAGACTAGACTAGACTAGACTAGACTAGACTAGACTAGACTAGACTAGACTAGACTAGACTAGACTAGACTAGACTAGACTAGACTAGACTAGACTAGACTAGACTAGACTAGACTAGACTAGACTAGACTAGACTAGACTAGACTAGACTAGACTAGACTAGACTAGACTAGACTAGACTAGACTAGACTAGACTAGACTAGACTAGGACTAGACTATTTACATTTTTACCAGAGAATCTGCAACTGTGGCACCTGGCCACCTTCTGACATAATTTGTATAATTTCAATCGCTCGTCGTTCGTTCTTACTTCGGCCAAGCTGAGTTGGTTTTCAAAAAACTTTCCTCAATGCTTTATCAATTGAAGCGTGCGAACATCAAGTTTGATTTGCTTTGCTGTGATTTCCTCACTCACTTTGTTGCATCTGCATTTGTGCTTCCCCGTCACCTGCAGTGGCCGCTCGTCCATCCAGCTATCCATCCATCGCACTATACATCAGTGCGCCCACACAATTTTTTCTAGTGGCCGTTGCCGGTTTTGTTGCGCGTTGTTTGGTTGGTTGTTGGTTGTTTGCTTTGATTGCTTTTTGCTGTTGTTATTTTTTGTATTTGTTTTCTACTGGCTTCACAGCTTTGCTCGCTTTTGCCGCTTGTTATTGTTGTTAACTCGTTGCTGCAAGCTGCAGCACTTTGGCGCTGCTTGACGATGGTTGGTGGAGGGGGAGGGGAGATATTTTGCGCTCAATTTGTATTAATGTGCTAAAAAGTTAATGAGCTAAACGAAATTGTAAAATGCCACCGATGAAAAAACATCGGTGTAAGGGTATAGAAGAAATGTGAGCACTGCGAATGTAGTCAAATGAATTGAACTGCAAACGTTTAGAACCACTGATCGCACTTTTTCGATTTGATTGCAGTTTTCGTTTGGATATTCGAACATTGAAAAGGCCGTTTGGCGTTGTGTTGGGGCCAAAGTTATTGGATGTGTGTGGATGGCGAGTGAATAGTCAAATTGGTTTGAAAAAAATTCATAAAAAGCATTTTTGTGGTTTGTGCGGTTGGAAAGCGAATGCTGTGTTGAACTATTGACCTGAACTTAAGCATTTGAATCAAACCATATTAGCAGGTATGCAGAAATTTTAATCAAATTTACGCTGTTATTAATGATACAAAAGGATATCTGGGAAGTGTTGATGGGGTTTTTAGTCAAGTCCGGGGTTTTTGAAGGCGCGGAATAAAATTTGTTGATATTTTCTCGAAGAAAGGGCTTAGAACCAGGACCCCGATTTTCTCCCCATGACTATGGTAAGCTTCAAGGAATAATTACCAAAATATTTTAGGTGCTTACGGTATATTGCCACAGCTCTAGTGGCAGAACAGAAATTCGCGATATGAATTATGACACTGAATGGAACTTTTATTGTTATGGTATCACAAAGCGATATCGTAGAATGCGAAATATCGTATACTAAATATCGTATAATGAAAATCATATGACATCATATGACAATCATGGCATTTCGTTTATTAAATTTAGAATATCCTATCTCAACAACAGCCCAGAGTCGTGTAAAATGGAAGTGCCTTTCGATGAAGTGTCTATGCTCCAGAGAGGAGTGAACAAGGGAAAAAAAATATCCCATCTGTGTTGAAAGATTTAACTAATCCTTCTTGTATTGACATCGCTTCGAATTTGAAATACCGACTGCTTGAGCTCTGATCGAATATCTTTTGCTAAGAATACGTTTCACCTACGCACTCAACAATTTGTTGCCATTGTAGGCGCTAATGAAAGCGAAAGTTGGCATTCTCAGTTTTAATTGCTCAGCTTTTCGTTTCGACGCTGAGCACACAATTACCAAAGCTTTCGAACATAAATAAATTAACAAACAATTGACAATTAACAACAACAAACTGGGCAACACATGTGGCAAGTGTAACAAAGTATTTTGCTAAACATTTTCATTTCTTAAGTTTTCTGCGCTTTAGTTGCTGTGTGGCGTTGTTTTGAATTTGTATAAACGAAAATTAGAAAAACAAACTTGCATACATGCAAATTAATGGCCGGCGATGGTGAGGCGTGTTTGGATGACTTTGATGCTGGCAGCGACCACCAATGGTTGATATTCCCGAAAAAGTTCCACGCACATTAACTTGATTTACTTATCAGCCCAGCAGCAATAAAGGAGCAGCGCCAACTACAATGCGCAATGTGTGTATAGTTAGTTTGTGTGTGTGTGTGTGTGTGTGTCTTGCTGCAGGCTGCATGTGCTCAATGGACCTTAACACAGGAAGCTCGCGAACGAAGACGAAAAGCGATTATTCGGTGGGTGTGCCGGCCAGTCATCAATTACCATTTCGATTCTCGGGCCATTTTGCGTGATTTGTGCAGTGTAGGAAATCATAAATTTGTTAACGGCAAATGTTTAGCGGCTCGCCGCAAAAGCTATGCCGAGCGAGCAATTACGGGAATTGTCGCATCCGGTGGGTAAACAAAAAGTGCAATGGAATTTTTTGTTGCATGAATGTGTGTGTGAATGGGGGGAGGCGCGCTTCGCCTGAATCAAAGTGGCGCACAGCATTTGGCAGGAAACGTCTTTCGGCTGCTGTCACGCGGTACAGACTGAGCATTTTTTATCTCGGTTGCTGCAACTATCGGCAGCAACTTCAAACAGTTGCGCCGAAAAAGCGCAGCCAATCGTCGAACATGTGAAAATCGCCCTCATGGCGATAACGCGAGGACCTCAACAAAAATCTAATTAGCACTTTGCTATCTCTTTCGCACTTGCACATGTTGGGTTTGTAGTTGCTGCTCAGACATTTTGGTTGCTATTTACCAACACGTTGTTTGTTCAAGACAGTGAAAATATTTTTCTTTGACGCTTTCTATGCCGACAAAGACGCATGTTGCGCCGACACTGCAAGGACTAATTGTCAACGTGCAACAAGAAACAAAAAACACAAAAAATCAAGAAGAAGCATATACTATAGAAACAAGATGCGACTACTCGCTTTTGCGTTTAGCTGTGTGTGTACAGTTGACGTGAATGTGTTAATTACGCTTGTCAATGTTTTTCTTTGAAATCGATCCTTTTTTCGAGCAGCAGCAATTTCGGTACATTTTCGTGCGCATTTTCCGTCAACAATCCAACAATGTGCGCACAACGCACACATCTACTACAACAACAACAAAAAGAACAAGATGTGCCTAACAGTGCCGATCATGAATCGTAAAAGGCAAAAATACGGTAGCATGTTTGCACAACATGTCGCCCAATGTGGCCGGGTACCGCAGTCGGCAGCTAGTTGCGCGACAGTCTAATAAAAAGACAACAATAACAACAACGCAGCAATAACCACATTGCGTCTTGTGAAAAACGAGTTAAGTTTCCATTTGGAGCAATCGAGGCGCTCACTGCACTCGGCCCGACGGGGCACAGGCTAGTCGCTTCGGTTGCATTGTAGTAGCCTGTTTGATGTTTACGTTATCGGCATTTTTAAAGGCTTTTTAAGGGTTTTTATTATTTATCCTCTTCGTTTTATGACACTTCTAATGATTGAGCGAGGATCGCGCGCTGCTGCATCGCATTGCGCCGAGTGCATTCGATTAGCCGCTGCGGCCTTGTGCGGCTTTCAACTGCCGCCAGTCAGGCAGTCAGGCAGCCGGCCGGCCAGTTGGCGCATTGCATGTGGGCATGATCGTCGCTTTGATGTCGTAAAAGTGTCGTTATGCATGTTAGTTGCGTGATTTCTCAAATTTACCTCTTTTGACCGCTGAGACACGTCAAAAATGCTGGCGGCCAGTTTGTGCCGCGTTCTGGGTCAATTTGCTTTTAGTGCGCGCAAAGGCCGAACATCAAAGGCGGCGGCGGCAAGTGGACAACAACGGCTCAATTTGTAGCGTCCTGGTAATTGCTGTGCAGTTAGGCGGGTCGCCTGATTGCTGAGTGAAAGGACTTTATGGCTTTCTGAGAAGTGGCGGCCGAAATGCGTCCCGACTTGTTTGCAGCGCCGAGAAGTTCACATACGCTTCTCGGAACAACAACAGCAATTTTCTAATATCCCAATGCACTATGCAACACCCCAACACGCCAACTAGCGCTGTTTAGTGCCACGAAATCAACTCTGATTTTGCTATCGAAATCGCATCCGAAATTTTTGCAGCTCATGTTCGGCATTCGAACTTATCAAGAAATTTATCTGAGCACACTAACAGTAACTAAAGTAAAAGCAAGCAAAGGCACTCGCAACAATTCGCCGCAAGCAGCCTCAACCACGGAGTGAATGGCGCGCTGCAAGCGACCAACATAACCTAACTCAACAAACGGTCGCACCGAGTGCAAGTCAAGAAGCGCTGCCAATGCGAGCGCGTAATGATCGCACTGCCAGATTGTAAATTGATTTCGGCCAGCAATGGAACGGCAATAGGGTTCCGCTCCCGCGAATGGTTTTTGGGAGGAAGATGGCTTGAAGAAATCCCGAAAATTTTAGATATTTAAGGAAAAGTTTTTGAATTTTTATGAGATGTAAATATGCATCTTAAGTTCTAATAGATGGTCTCGAAATGATTAGGAATCGATCGATGTTTACTAAAAAGAATAAACCAGTTACTAAAGTTTGAAACCAAATAGAGAATTCAAAGCTCCGAATATTTGACGAGGACAATAAAAAAAGTATTATTTAACACTAGAATGCCCGACAATCTGACCTACCTAAAATGCCCATATGTAGTCATTTTGACTACATTATTGTTTACTGACTTTTTTTAAATTTATTGGTTTGTAAGTGGCAAATATTAATAAATAAACACGAGATTAAACTAAATTAAGCATTTAGTTTTTATTTTTTTATGGTTTACAAAGTAAATTCATTTAAATAAAATAGCACATAAATGGGATAAAATGGAATGAAATTTGGAATTTTTTATTTTTGAATTAATTTTATGAGTGAATTGTGAATTGAAAAACTTGGGAATTGTCACAGCCTACTAGGATATTATTATTTTAAAATGTTTGCAATTATTTTAAATTTTCATATTTCGCAATTGAAGATGCGTATTTGTCTATTTATCAGTAAGATTTGCTGAAAATTTTATGTAGGTAGTCAAAATTACTACTTTTGGGCATTTAAGGTAAATTTTGCAAAATTGGGGTAAAAAATTTTTTTTTAAATTTTTTTAAATTTATTTATTCCATTTAGCTTTAAAAATTAGTAAAAGTCACGTAAGATATTTTTTTAGAAAGCGATGCAACAAAAGTTATTTACAATAAATGACCTCAATGTAGTCAAAATGACTACCTTGGGCATTCTAGTGTTAAAAAAAGTATCGGTAGATTTAGTTCAGGGCAAATCAAGTCAATTTTAAAGTCCATCATACCCTAAGAATCGCATTGTCCGCAATTATTACGTGTCTTAGGACCCACGGAGGAATCAGGATATCTGACAGATTTTATCTGTCTATATCTTAGTCGATATCTTTAGTCTTTATAGAAAGAACCAGACTATCCTAGTTCGTAGTTAGAGGACCAAGCAAGGCTTTTAGCGGAACTTGGCTCCTACTAAATTAGTCTCTTCGACTGCTAACCGTAACATGCTCGCAGCTCTGCTACAAGATTTTCCCGGAACTTCTCTGCTTTTCGACTTCTTAGAGAATACAAATTTGGAATTTGTGCCACCCTAAATGTTGTTGTTATGTAGTGATTGTTGTCAGTTGTTTTTGTAATTGTTGTTGCCGCTGTTGGGCGCACTTCGTCGCCTGTGTAACTGACCAGTTGCAACTGAAAAAGTTACACAAAACAAAAAGGAAAGGATTTCAGTTGTGCTGCAGCGGATTGTGTGCGATAAGCCGTCGCTGTCGTTGCTGTTGCGGTCGCGACTTTTGTTTGCAACTGATTGCACTTGATCGCGCTCGCTGAAACAAAGCGATAATGCAAAAGTCATGTAATCCATTAGTGTGGCCGTCGGTGGCGGTGTGCGCGCCTGTGCGCTCACTGCAAATTTGTGACAATGACAATATTAAGATAACAGCGCCAGCAACAACAGCAGCACAGCACAGCACACAACAATAAGTGCAACAATGAGCACAACAATGAGCGCAGCAGCCGATTTCCCAAGAAGATCACTTGTGGCCAACGGATGGCAACGCGCTGCGGCTTCTGTGGCACTGACACCAATCGCACCGCACCGCACCACATAAAGTAGCCGGGCGGCGGTGGATGCTGAATTAATTTGTTGTCACCCGTGATAGCATAAATCTTTTGGCAGCCACGCACGCAGCCACAACAGTCGCAACAACAGCGTCATTGTTGTGCGATGCGTGTTGCACGGTGTGGTCCAGCGCATCGTACAAACAATGCCGTCTTGTTGCCGTCTCTGGCTCTGGTTGCAGCCGCAGCGGCGCATCTGCATTTAATTGAAAATCGTGCGCATGCGCCCAGAGTCGCATTTTGCACTGTGCGCGCTTACAGCACTTTGATCTTAAAAGAAGTGACGTTTAGTGGCAATTTTGCGCTGATAACGATCTGGCGCTGATGGGACAATGTTGTCATTGATTGCGCCAGCAACAGCGACTGCATTGCATTCGCTTGCCTTGCGTCGTTCTGTGCGCTGGTGTTGGTTGCGGGTTGTTGCTGTTGCTGCTCTTGTTGTCGTCTTCCATGCTAATGGTGTTGCAGGCATGCGTGCCAATGTCGTTAAATGGATAACATGATTTTGATTATAATAAAGCAGGAAAAGTCTCTTAAAGGGGCGTTCCGACCATTCACTCGATTGTATGTTTGTCTTAGTTGAATTGTGTAATGGATGAAGTAGTACTTTTTTAATTTTCCGTGAAATAATTAAAGAAAACTCTAGTTGTTCGCTAAATTTACACTGAATAAAAGATTTGATGTGCAAGCCAGGGTCTTCAGATTACAGCTTCAAGTTCACAGCGTGTATTTTAAAGAAATATTTAACCCTCTAGTACCCAAGTTTTTAATCTTGTTGAAAAAATTACCAGTGATAGTTTTGTGGTGGAGAAGCAATGTTTGTTCGGGGAAAAAAATTTCATGTCAATAGGAGGCGTGATAGAGGGTGTAGAAAGTAGAAGGCCTACAGGCCTGCTTGGGAAACAAAGCCAAAAAAAATTTCATATGAAGATTTTTTTTGTAATTAATTTAAATTTTTAATTTTTTTTTTAATATATGTAAACATAAATAACGGGTAACAGTTTCAGTTCTGCGTGCAACAGACAATAAATAAAAAGGGGTAGGGCTAAGGCGAGCGATAATGTGTCGTGGGGTAGTTTATACACTGCTTTTGGGGGGTGTATAGACTAGGAAAACTAAAAAAATCGGTATAGGTATTATATATGGCGGTTCTTATTATTTTTTAATGCCTTGTTATCTTTTCACACCGATGTCGACAAATCTACTCCATGGAAAAAAGGACTAGGGGAGACTAGTTCTCTCATCTACCCCCGCGGACTACGCCTTAGTATAA
This sequence comes from Melieria crassipennis, assembly GCA_963668005.1. Taxonomy (NCBI): domain Eukaryota; kingdom Metazoa; phylum Arthropoda; class Insecta; order Diptera; family Ulidiidae; genus Melieria; species Melieria crassipennis. Next base: position 5,938,902 of record OY764962.1, on the reverse strand, counting down.
ATTTTTGCAGTGATATGATCTCTCCTACATTGCGGTGTATCAAAATTTCGGTTCAAATAGAAAAATAATGCTTAAATAGCGAAAAAATATCATCAATATTAGGAGTTTAAAACTACATACAAATTAAAACGCATTTTTGGCATTTTATAAATATTAAAGAATTACTTTTACACCCCGAAAAACCCCGAAATATTTTTTTGTATCCGCCCCTGGTATGACTTCCTATTAATGCGAGCAATTGCGTTGGTTCAGAAACGATGTATAGGTTAGGAGATAGGGTTTAGAGTGAAGTATTATGGGCCCTTGTCTTGAACCCATCAAGATCAAAGGTGCTGGGAAAAATATCTGCGGGAAGACCATTCCATTCCATGTGCCATGAGTGATGACATCAGACCCATTTTTTGTCGAGTAGTGCAATGATGCACTGATCGCAAAACAATCTAATCCTCCTGCTCGGGTTGCTTAAAATAATGGCCAGATCGTAGTAACGAAGCAAGATTTTCCGTTTTTTTTTTTAAGTCCTAAGATGGCTTTTTGAAATGACAACTCGTCCCAAAAGTTTTCCTAATTTCACGAAAGTTTTTATCAAATTTGGAAAGATTTAGTAAGATTATTGTTTTATCCATTTTTCATTTTTTCTCTGGGATTCTATTGCTTTATATAAAATTTCAAGCACATATACGTTTCAAAATAATTTGTCTCTTTACTGTCCATTTACTGTTCAATGGAATACAAATTAAAAAAAAAAAAATTAAAAAGCATAACCGGAAATTCCAGTTATTGGTTTTGTACCCAAAATTATTCTGCACCGCTTGTGGGGGCCCCTCAGCCGTCGCCGCCCCGAGCCCCCGAGAACCTTAAGCCGCCACTGCTGCTCATCTCCTCTCAACAATTACCGAAAAAGTAACGGTAAAATAAGGTGGCACATGCCACGTTTCGACGATGTTTTAAGGAGTCAATAGAGCTGCATACCATACTGTCTCCTATAAGCTTAATCGCATGGTCCAGGAGCTCCATTAAGCCATGCAAGTATATCCACCTAAATTTTAAAAAATCATTAAATGTAATAGATTCTATATATCTATTAGTACTTTTCCGAAACTTTTTACGTACTTTTTATCTCTTAAGTCCGAGCCTTGTTAGAATGAAGAAGCTAAGGGTGCGCAGTTTTCGTAATTTCCCCAAAATCACAGACATTTTTCATACCATCCGAATATTTTGTTTACATTGTAAACTTTTGCAAAGCTTCGCTGAAAAATTTCTCATTCTATAACTGCGCGTATCTGTTAACCGACACAGCGCTGCACATTGATATTCAGTTTGGCTAACTGGAATGCGATTCACTGTTCAAGGAGAACATCTTCATAGCTGGATGATGGTTGCGCAGCCGCAAAACGCCAACACTGTCATCTGGCGACTTGAGCCGTGAGCCGAAATCAGCGTCCGCGCAGCAGTCAAAGCAAGTGCAAGCACAGTTTATGGCATGTAATCAAGTGCCAAATAATGGCAGCGCGTACGCCGCATACGCACAGTAAATGCAAGCGCGGCTTCTAAATAAGTGCACATGCTGGCCGACACTAATAATACGTTTAGTAGGAAGCGCTGTGCCTAATCTCGGTTGCGCAGCAGCAACAGTTTCCCGCGCTAACCGCCGGCATTCGATACTGGGCCAACTGCACTGCAGTGTGCGCGTGTGTTGGTGTGCGCGTGTGCGTGCGCATGACAAGCAAAGTGTTTACATCACTGGCTCATAACATAAAGCATCATTCTTGCGGAGCATCATTCATGGTGGTGCCAACAAAAAGCAGAACGTGGCCGCGGCGCAACTTGCCACATGGAGGCCCACTACTATAAATTCCACCAATAAAATAGCATCGATCACACCCCAAAACGTGACCGAAGATCACGCGCTGGCAGCGGGTTCCATTACAGCAGCAACAGCAACAGGCAAACGGCCGCGGAGTGAGCCGGAGCTGGAGCTGGCGCAAAAGCGGTAAGTGATCGGCAACTGCCAAAATGCAGCGGCGCGTCAGCGACGGTGGCAAATGTGGCAGCGCATATGATGTGTGGCAGCGGTGGGAAGGACAACAGCAACTGCTGCGGCGACTGCTGATTGCAGTGTTGCGGTGCGCGCATCTTGCACCGTAAAACCATTATTGAATTATGGTGGTTGTTGTTGTTGCTGCGGCAAACGTTCTGGCCGCTGCTGTGGCGATGATTTGGCTTTGGCGATTATGATGTTGGCATTGGCATTGAATTTGCTATTTTCTGGCTGATAATGTTGTTGTTGTTGTTAACTTGTCTTGGCCACATGCGTGAGATTTTCGCAACTGTTGCGGTGATTACGCGCTGGTTGCAGTTCACCTGCATTAACCCGAAAATGCGCTTCGGCGTTAATAACGATTTCAAGACCACTGGAAAATTGTTGGTGCAAGCGTAAGCGGATAATTAGTATGCACGACCTCTGTTGCGGACAGTTGTCGTTTACAGGTTTTGATTTAATGTCAATGCTAGAGAACTGGTTGGCCGGTGACAGTGCGGCGAGCGAGAGCGCGTAACAACAGTGTAAGTTGGAGCGAGATGGTGCGAAAGCGAGTGGGATACTTGCTGTCAGTCAAAACGGATTTAATTATTTTTAGATTTTCCAACGCCAATGAAGTGTCAAAGTGAGTTGTCAAAGCGGTTGACATTTCTATTTGTAGCGGATTATATTAAAAAAAATTGAATACAAAAATTCTTATAAATATTGAACACCATTGCGACAAGTGTTGTAGGTCATGATCAATGCTGGTGAATAATTTTGATTGATGGCAATAACAATTTGAACTTGTAATAACTAATACACTCAGCAAATGCTTCTTCTTCTTTCTTAATGTCAAGAAATTTGTCGAGTTCTTCTTGGAACCACTGTTGCACCACATCAATTGTTGCGCACACAAATCAATCGAATAGTTTACATTTTTCCACCATATAGAAAAAATTCCAGAGCTGCCGCCTCCCCATGACGAGACCACCCAGCGGTCGAAACCCGCACAAAGCAAATGTCGCCATGATTTATGGCGTTCGACTCTTAATTCGTTGTAGTTCATAAACAAACGATTAACGGTGTGCAGTTTGCTGCAACAACAACAAAAACAACATCAGCCATAGCCATTAAACTTCAAAGCTAATCAAAACTAAATGCGTTTTAATGCGCGCGCATTAAGTCAAACGGCCCCAAAAGTCACCCGGTTCGACCACCACATCTGGCCACTGTGACTGAATGCTACGCTGATGATGATCAGCAACAATAACAACAACAACAGCGACTGCAGCGCCCCAAGAAATCGTATACAGCCACGCCAGCCAAATTTATGGCTTCAATAAAAATTTTGACGAAAAGACAAATTTGTGTGCAGTGTCGCACGCGGCGGCCGACGGCCGTCACCACCCCCAAGAAAATTGCATTCAATCATGCAACCGAAACTGCAACAGCAACACGCTTATTTGTCGTAAATTTCCTTGTTTATGTTTTCGTTATGGCTGTTGTTACTGTTGTTGTTGTTGTTGTTGCTGTTGTCGTTGCTGATCGTCAACGTCAGCGCGTGCATTTCCCCGTTGATCGTCAACGATTTGAGAAACGGTGAGCGCGCCACGTTCACATTTCTGCCACCGCACATTGTAAATGCGCATGTAAACAAATGACTTGACAATGCCACAACAACAACAACAACGACAACAAGTATAACATCATGCCGCGTCAATTGCAGTAAAAGCAAATTCCCCACGCTTGACAAGTTCCAACAATTATTCAATTTTTCGAAAAGTCAAATGCGTTGGAGTGGAGAAAACGGGACCGGAACGGGGGCCGGAAGGTGGAAGTGGCTGGAGCCATACGTTGGGGCCATGTGTTTGCTGTGTAAACTGTCGTTGTGTTGTTGTTATTATTTGTCACCTCGTTACTCTTGCTGACGGCAACACAGGCAGCACAGCGGCGTAGTTACAAATTTCTTCTAAAGTAGCAAATAATTACAAATAATTAAAGCAATGAAATTTACAAAAAATTCATAAAAATTAATTTAATTAAATTAAAATTAATAAAAATTAATTAAAAAAAAAAAATCTATTTCAAAACTAAATGAGCCCATTTGCACCGTTGATTCTTTTTTGCCACGTCACTGCTCAAGTACCTTCTAGCATAAACAATGTGCCGTTAGTCCCCACAACGACTTCCTCAACCCCCCTCCCCCCATTGCCAGTAAGCGCATGTGTGCCAAGCAGCAACAACAAAATGCGATCACTTTGGCACGCACCATTCATTCGCTCATTCATTCATGCCAGCCCTCCCTAGTTCGGCCAACGTTTCTTCTCCCTTGCCGCACGGCAGCGTTAAAATCTTCAAATTGATGTCCCCATCTTGAGGAGATTTTTTTTCTTTCGCTTCTGTGCTGTGACTGCCGCTGTGACTATTGCTGACGCTGTCGCCTGTGCTTATTATTGGCTATTCTTGTTGTTGTTGTTGTTCTGTTAGTTAGTTGTTGTTAGTGTGCCCAAAAATAATACGCCGAGTGTTGATGTTTGCAATTAAAACAGCCACAGCCGCAGATGCTGCAAACGCGCGTCGCCCAAATGTGCGCTGCAATTAGTTTGCGGCCGTCTGCAGGCGCAGGAGGAGGATGTCTGAAGGTGGGCGGGCGCACCGGCAACCGATCGACATCGACATGAATTGTTAAGCAAAGTAGAAATGTTGTATTAAAATTTGAGCGGTGTGTGTGTGTGACGTGCTCGATTTTAGTCATATGAAATTTTATTTATTGATTTTATTTCTTGTGCTTATTAAAAATTGCCAGCTACTGTGGAACAAATTAAGGGAATATGCATACAAAAAATTTAGGAGACTTTCTAAAGAAAATAAATTCCATTTTATTATGGGATTCTTTTGTCGATTTTGGAGAAAAAAAACAAATTGCCGAAAACATATAATAGTCCTTTCGTTACCACTTTCGGCCTTTTTGGGAAAATGTTGGTACAAAAAATGTTCGTTGAGTGGCAACCCCCGCCCCAAAAATTTGTTGGTGCAAAATATGCTTTCAAATGGAATTGAGCTCATTGAGCCCCCTACTCCCCTCCAATGAAATCTTGTGTATGTCAATGGATGAATTGATTGTGTTTTCCTACTGTTCACCAATGACTTCAGTAAGAAATAACCGAGCAACGTTAAGTAAAACAATATCTGATTTGAATTAACTGAATCAATTGAATTTTCTTGGCAGTAAAACTATGGATTCAAGCGATCTATGAACTGTAAAGTCATGTTGTTATAGCGACACTTCATTCGGATATTCTACGTTTTGAAACAAAGATTAAGATCCTAAATCTGTGGTCTGGTAACATGGTCCATTAGCTCCAGCATCATTTTGAGAGAAGAGTGAACCATGGTGACATGCCTTCAACATCATCCCTTCGGGACGAAGTTTAATTTTGAAAACCAAAATATTCTTGGTAGAAATGTTCCCATGCTGTGAAAATTGGGGCTACATAAGTATGTTGCTTACTTACAAATTCTGTAATCATCCTTTTACCCGGAGACATATAATTCGAATAATTATTTTGCGTAGGTCATAAGATCTGAATTATTATTTTGAGGGGCCTTAAAAACTTGCTGGGACGTATTATCCCAGTAGTCCCGAAAGGGAAGGGAAGTAAGGAAGTAAGAACCGATGAACCCGTTGGTGGTTCATTGGCTGTAACTAAGCTCAAGCATTATTATGAAGAAAGCCAATCAGACAGTAACTTTTTCCGAATTCAATGATATCTCTCATGAGTTTTGTTTCACAAACCCTACCGACAATCGCCACCGAACACAATTCGTGCCACTGTGCCGCCACATGGGCCCACATGTGTCTCTGTAGGTATTTTCGCCTTGCGCCTATTAACACCCGAATCGTCAACGTGTCGTCAGCAAACAAAAGCATTCGCCGCCTGCCTGTCAATAAAACCAATTTAATATATGAATTTTTCCATTAGTCTCCGCTGCTGCCACGTCAATGTGATCCTCGTCGTCGCCAGCGCTCGGCAGACGACACAGTGCACAGATAGCGCAACGGCTGCCCTGCAGCCAAAGGGGGAAAATGTACACACATACAAACATATTTCGAAAGTGAGCATTTTCGTAAACAGGAACCTGTAGTCTTGACGGGTGGCGGCGTGCAAGTTGCAGCAACAATTTCGGCGGAGTCATGAAGTCATATGAAAGTGATTCCTAAAAATATGCGACTTTCGACTGTGCGCGCACCACTGAGTGGGGAAAATTGAATTATATGACGCCAGACCATTAGCCAACTTGATGATGACGATTTTTACGATTACGACAACGTCTGGATGGGAGTGCAGCGTAATGTTTGGGGCAGGCGGACAGGCAACAAGTGCAATTCTTTGAGAGACGAGCCAATACTTTGATCAATTGCTCAATGCAATTTTTAAGTAGAAATTTTTTGAAAATTTTCTTTAGTTTGTAAATTAATTCACCACCAACCCACCAGACACAGAAGCTCTTCTAATAATTAGTTGCACGCCCACTTTGAGGCCTTAGCCCACACAAATTCCACATTCCGTTTTCATTTCACCCCGAACGTGTGTTCGCCCGCCAGTCGAAAAGCATTTCTCAACATTCCAAAATGCCACTTTGACGCCTTTTGTTTACTTTCCCAAATTAGTGCGACACGAGAAATGTTGCTGCCATCATTTTAGTCGTCAGCGGCGTTGCCACCATCGACAGCAGCAGCAGCAACATGCGCAACCAATGTTTATTTATTTAGTGTTTGGTATTTGGTGTATGGAAAGTGTGCTCGGTGTGGCATGCAACGCCAGCAGCAAACGGCATTGCTGCTGCCGCTATTGGCGCATCGACGACATCATTACCCATGCAGTCAACAACAAAAAAAAAAACAACACATTTAGCCGCCACTGCCGGGTTGTACTATAGCTGTGTGTTTTATGCTTTTCAGCACGTGTGGCAAACGACTGCAGCGCGCCGCCTGCAACTTTTGTTGCGCCAGTAAAAAATTTCTCAATGTCTCGTTGCATGTAAACAATTTGCAATTTGTTTACAACAAATGCTGTGATTTGTTTAAAATTCTGTTCAATAAAATGTTGACAAATACTAAAATACACCGCGTCAGGTTCAATGCACCTTTGGCAGGTTTCAACTGTAGAATGGATTGAAGTGAATTGCCACTGTTGCACTGACGGATGTTGACATTTGAGGAAATTGTCATTGCCGAACATAAGTGGCTTTATCCGGTAGTGGTGGCGGGAACAGCAGCTGCGGTAGGCAACAATTGAGGTCCACTTGAGGTGCTGCGGGTCGCTGCAAGTGCAGTGCAGTGCAGTCAATGACCGAAGTAATCGGTCGAGTAATCGATGTATTCGTTTCTTCAGGTTTTTGGTGCATAGAAGACAAATGTACTGACTGACAAGTTGAGGTTTTGAGAGGGGAAATTTTAAATATTTTGTCAAGTTCATTGCTCGCTTTCAGAAAGAGTGCTACCCGTCACTTTAAGCGGTAAGTGGAAGCCGTGGCTTGATAGGATTCGTTGCGTAACAAGTTCTGTCAGTGGCGGGGCCGGGGGTGGGGTTTCCAAACCCCCGAAATATTAGGATCGACTTTAAAACTATATCAAAATTAAAAGGCATTTTTGGCATTTTATAAATATTAAATTACTTTTTGAAAACCCCCGGAAATATTTTTCTGAATCCACCCCTGAGTTCTGTTAACCCTTTCGGTTATTCTATGCCATATGGCATAGTCTCTTTTCAGTGCCTGTTTTAGGTCAAAAAACTTGTGGATACTGTATTTTTGTTTTTCCTTAGAATAGTTTGAAGTTTTAGGAAAAATACGAAATTAATAAACTGAATAATTAAGTTGAGAGAAGAGAAGTATACGCGTTTTTTAATGGTATATCTTGAGATAGTGAAGGAAGAAGAAGCAGAAAAAATTAGATAACTTTTTTAATTTGACGTTTTCTTTCAATTTAGATACTTTTTTTTAAAAAAATTTTGGCTGAAGTAAATGAGGAAATATTCAAATTTTCGTTATGCATAAAAAGTTTTATGTTTAAGTAATTATTACAGCCACAACGATGTGGTTGCTCTCATAGAAAAACACTCTAAAATACAGGGTCCGAGTATAAAAATTTAAAAATTTCTTATGGATTGTTGCTAATATAACCACATAGAAGCCTAAAACGTAAAAATTAAAGTTTTAACTTTCCCCAGTAAAAAACTGTACCGAAAGGGTTAAGTATTTTAGATGAAATAAATAAACAACGTGAGGATAACTTGGTTACTTTTCTTTCTACAATTATGACACTTACAGAGATTTGTCATTTAATGCTGAGAGATTAATAAATCCCTTTTTATTTTTTTTATTCACTTCTCTTTCTCCTCTTTTATTTGATATTGGGGATTTTTATTTATTTATTTAATTTATTTCTTCCGCACTCGAACCCACAACGCTCTAACTTGTGGTTCAATTCATTAGTCATAATTTAAATAATTTAATAATTTTTAATAATATAAAATAATAAAAATCTCGTTTAAGTTACGTTTTTATGCGCATTTTTCACTGATCCTTTTAACCCTTTGGCGCCGTTGCTTCGGTTAGTTTCACATTTCGAAAACGAAAGGCTTGTAAATGTTTTACTCATTTCTCAGTCGTTGCACAACATTTTGTGTTCTCGTTTTTTGTGCTCTGGTTTTTGAGCACCATTGAGCGCTAACATATGAAAAAACTTTCCAGCCGAAATGTTTTGTGGTGCATCGAAATGCTGTTTTACTTTTATTTTTGGCATTGCCAAAAATACTTCAAGTGGTCGACATTCAAATTATTTTCTGGCATAAGGCTGGCAATAACGGCAGACTAGCAAAAAAAAACAACAAAAAATAACTCAAAAAAGTTCACATGGGTAGGCAGACAGTCTGGGGCAGTGTTTTGAGTTGTTGTTTGGGGCAAAGTTTCGTGTATTTGTTTCAAATATCTCATTTTGTGCATTGTTTTCGCTTAACCATTAAATATTTTCGAGCTTAAAACCTGTGAATATGTAATTTAACTGCGTTGCAGCCATTAATTCGATCGGAAATGGCATTCAATTGTCACGCAGCGCATGCCACACAGCTGTAAATCTATTCTCGCTTTGGCCCCAAAATAGCTTTGGCCGACTCGAATTTGCGTCTTCAATTTCACAAAATTTCTTTAATTGCATTTCGCGTGCGCCAGCCACCCGCCAGCAGCAGAGCATTGCAGCCGTGGCATCGGATGCGGGTTGGCAGCATTGCTTGCTGCATAAAGGGGCAAAATTGCGCTGAAAAAAATGGTCACACAATTTCAATTGAAATGTTGCAGTTTTCAGCGGAATTTTTATGTTGGAACGTGCCTCGACGATGCTTATGCGGCGGCAACCGAAGTCACCGCCACCGCATGCGGCGTTGTTTTCGCTTGCGGCACGCACAATTGCGCTATTTCTGAGTGGTGTCGTTTTTGCGCGGCAGACAAACCATATGCGGAGCACTTGGGTTTTGAAGGAAGGCTTATTTTATGGGGAGAAAAGCAATTTTGATGAAGAAATTTTTACAGAGAAAATAAGGAAATATTAAAAATTTGAATCTGCTGTGATTTATACAAAACGAATGTCAGCTAATGAGACGTTGAGCTTTCAACAGGTTAAGTTTGAATAAAATTGAACAGAAAAAATATTGAAGTTTTATATTGGACGTATCTGTTTTGTGATGTCAGAAATCGTGTGAAGGACTTGTTGGTTCTTTGGACTGCATCAAACTGTTACTCGTTGAAAAGGTGGTTTCATTACATTTCTGGGCTTTTCAATAAAGGTTGTGAGATATTGTCTTCGCATTATTTTTTAAATTTTTTAACTAGTTTTCGCTATTTCAAAACAATATGCAAAAGTAAATTGATCCATAGCTGACAACTTCCTAGTATTTAATCCTACAATGTCATTGCATAGAGTGTTACATTTCGTAAATGCAGCTAATCTAATCTTCACTCTTTCTTGAGTATACATCCAGCACATCAAAGTGTCCTTTTTGATCTAATTTTCTGAATATTTATTTGTCTTTACTTTGGACTCTCTACCTTTTCAGCTACCCAGCTTTCAGTTACATTGTAGCGCAAAGTATAATTAGAATTTGTTTACAGCCTTTAAGTTATTGCTCCTTGGAGACTAAACCGAAAGTGCCAAACGACAGTCAACAAAACACTCAACCGGCACTAATTTTCGTATTTAAGTCAACAAAAATGAAAACAACACTTTGGGGATTGCAAATAAAATATTTTAATTGTTGCTACAAACAAACGAGGTGAAAATATTAGACCCAGTAATCAAGTTAAACGGTTGGTGGGGAAAAGGGAAATTTAGGATTTTTCGTTGAGTTGAAAGAGGTACTCAGTTTTTGCTTCCTGTTCTAGTTAAAGCGGGAAACAAGATGAGAAAATTAAAGCATAGTTGCATGCGAACACTTAACTATCTGATGTGGACATATTCCCAAACCTTGTGAATCTCTAAGGTGCCCAACATCGGCATAAGCACCTCAGCAGAATCCACTAACTCTTTCGCTACAGGTTTCTACTGGGGAAAGCTAAAACTTTAAATTTTTCGTCTTAGGCTTCTATGTGGTTGTATTAGCAACATTCCACAAGACATTTTTTAATTTTTTTACTCGGACCCTGTATTTGAGTGTTTTTCTATGAGAGCAACCACATCGTTGTGACTGTAATAATTACTAAAACATAAAACTTTTTACGCATAACGAAAATTTGAATATTTCTTCATTTACTTCAGCCAACATTTAAAAAAAAGTATCTAAATTGAAAGAAAACGTTAAATTAAAAAGTTCTCTAATTTTGTCTGCTTCTTCTTCCTTCACTATGTCAAGATATACCATAAAAAACTTCTCTTCTTTAAACTTAAATATTCAGCTTATTAATTTCGTATTTTTCCTAAAACTTCAAACTATTCTAAAAACCAACAAAAAATGTATTCTTGCAACCATAGACGAGACGTCCACAAAGTAGCATGTTGCCATATGGCAACAAAATAGCAAAAGAGCTAAAGAATCGATATGAGGTTGTTGTTAATATCTCAGATATAAATTCATAGGTTCAGTGTGATTTTACAAAGTATAAATCTATTCTAAGTGGCCTTTTTCAATCTACCACATTTACCACATTTGGCATCCTGGGGTTTTATTTCCTGCTTAAAATATGATAGTAATTACTACAAAATATTAAGGACTAAGTAATAGAGCTTTGTTGTTGTTACTTAAATTTCCAAATATGGAACCAGTTAAACTCCAAATAAAGGACATAGAACGACCCTAAAAGTAGTTTCAACACAAGCCGAAAATTTAACTGAATACCCAATACCCCGAAGCCTGTGTGATTTGAAATGAGTGGAAATAATACGAGTAGTGTTTTTAAGTGATTTCGATTTCAAATGAGTTGACGGAACATATAGTTTTTTTCGGACTTCGAAAGGTCTTTTAATTCAAGAGTTTTTTCCATTCAACGCTGTAAAGTTCACTTTTAAGTATTCGCTGCATTGGTGAAAGCTGTCGAAAGAAAATTGTCCTATTTTCAATGTCAGCAAAACACTGCTCTCTGTCTCTTGATCCAGCATATTAACCACCAAGCTTTGACAACAACTATACAATGCTTCATTCACAAATTCACAAATTTGTTAGAAGTTAACATTAGTGTTGCGTGTCGTGTAGCATTTGAAATTGCTCCACAAAACCCATAAGAAGGGAGTGAAGATGCCTAAGCAATTTAGCAGCTTAAAGAAAAAATCGTCTGCTATGCAGAAAAACGTTGTCATACGGCACATACATATAATTTCCAACAATCCACCCTCCTTAAACTGCATAAATTACCTCGGCCCCCCGTTTTTGTGTTGCAACGGTAGCGAAAATTGATATTGAATTTCCATTTCTTGGCCGTACGACTGCATCGGTTGTCGGCTTTATTTATGGCCCAATGGGGAAAAGAAAATATGTCACAACATTACACTAGCGGAAGCAAGTAGCCAAGAAGGAAAAGCACTCATGCTAAACGTGTGCGTGAGAGATTGCGGCATAACTCACAACACTTCGCCCACCCTCAGCGCCATTCCGTCAGTGCATTAAGCTCGACTTTGCGCTTCAAGTGCCGTAAGTTTCGTAGGCGCTGTACTTGTCGTCTTATGCTTATAATGTGGTAATCGTTCGCACAAGCAGCGACAAATCATTTCTGCATTTCCCACTGGAAATTGCACCAGCCGTCTGCCGGCCAGGACATGGTGTGGCCGCTTGCAAGGGTGACAAATAAGCCCGCTTCGGCTTTCGTTGTTGTGCTCTTTCTAAGCCATTTAACCCTTTGGGCATTTGCGGCACGCAGGACTGTCGGCTGTGCAGCAGCCATTATCCTCGCTGGCGACTGGTGACCACTAGCCATTTCTTTGCATAAGATGCCGGCGGCCAACTATGTCCATGAATCTTTTCTGGAAAAATGCATAAAAATAAAATTTGTTATTTTATGTCATTTTTTGTGGCTCACAATAAGTAGTAAAATATTACGGCACCAAAGGGGGTTTTCGAGGCGTTGCAGCTGAGCGAAGGAACGTGCCAGGTGGTGTGAGTTGGCCGCTGCCGAATCTGGCGCGCATATTTTGTCGGTGTATTGAGGCGATAATGATAAATGCGCCATTATGCACTTATCGTAATTGGAATTGGAGAAAGTGTTGGAGTTGTGTTCTATTATTAAAAGCGCTGTGTGTGCGACCTGTGCCGGCGGCGGTAATTGTGCAATTTTTCATGGATATAATGAGAAGGAAGTTTCTGTGTCTCTGATGTTGCAGTGTTGTCTGGAGAGTTGCAAAATGTCTGTAATAACTATCGGAAAACTAAATAGATCACTTTTTTATATGGTTGGATAAATGATTTTTTTTTGGCTTTTTGGTTGTGGACTTGATTTTGAATGGGTTTAAAAAAAAAGCAGTTATATTACTGACGTTATTACTGCCCAGACTGAGACTTAATGGTATAAACAGAAACAAGTGGCCCGACTATGTTCGAAGGACAAAGCGATGTCGTCGAACGTTTATCTTGAATCTTGTCACCGTGCAGTAGAATCGTAATTATCAGGAGACCTCCTTCTACCTTCTGTAGAAGTAGATTTCTGTGACTAATGGTTGTTCCAGAATGCACATCATTCTAGTTGCTAGAGCCAAAGTTTGTTTTTTCATCCGCTCCATCTTCTAAGCGCAAACTACAGGTAACTGCATCAACAAGGTTTCACCTGATTATAAACTCTTTTTGCTATGCTACCATATCACAACCAGTGTTGGCAGATACCGAAAATTACGTTGTCCTAAATCTTAAAAAAAAACTGAAATTTCCTCTCAAAAATTTTAAAAATCTCCTAATTTTGTTTACAATTTTTGCAGGGACCGAAAATAACTGTTCTTTTACAATTTTCAACTCAAAACGGCATAACGAAAAAATTGTCGGTGGCCTTTTTTAAATATACCATTATGAATTAATGTCCTCAGCTTCACGAATATTAAACGCCTTTTAAATTTTTGACTTTTACTATAAAAGTTAAAATTAACTGTTATTTTGTGCCTTTCATTATTTCAGCCAAAAATAACTGTTACTTTTGACTTTCGTTTTATCGGTCAAAAATAACAGTTATTTTGTGACTTTTATTTTTTCGGTCAAATATATCAGGCAATTTGAATTTTTTCAAAGGCCGTTTGACCGACTAAAAAACGATTGATACCATTTTTTCGTCTCAGCAGACCGCACATTCTGAGCTATAAGACTTGTGCGACGAAAAAAATGGTATCAATAGTTTTTGACCGAATTATTTGACCAAAAAATAAAAGTCACAAAATAACTGTTATTTTTTACCGATAAAATAAAAGTCAAAAGTAACAGTTATTTTTGGCTGATATGAAAAAAGGCACAAAATTACTTTTATTTTTGTCGGTAAAAATAAAAGTTAACAGATAACAATTAAAATCTAACTATTTTGATAAAAACCATAACCAATACAGTCCCTGAATTTTTGTCATTATTAGACCTCTCCCCGCTTTAGACTATAAACTATTTTTGCTATGCTACAATATCACATCCAATGTTGCCAGATACCTGAAATGACTTTCTCCTAAATCTTAAATTAAAACTAAAATTTGCTCTCAAAAATTTAAAAAATGTCCTAATTTTTTTTTTAAATTTTTGTCATTATTAGACTTCTCATAAAAAAATTAAATATATATTTATTTATTCATTTAGCGCAACAACAACTTAACACAAAAAAAAACATACTTATAAAAAATTAGATCGGTATGAAATTCGCATTTGTAAACTTCATTCATTGCATAAATTATATACTTTAAAACATAAAATTTAAATTAATTAAAATTAAATTGGACACTAGCATTCAATATTCGAGGATTCAGTGCCACTAATGTCAGATGTATCACTATCAAAATCTCCCAAAACTTCTAAACAATTCTTCCTCCTAAAAATTCTTCTAAAAGGCCAAGAATCTCCGAAATCTAGGAGGAAATCTCCTAATTTGGCAACACTGATCCCAAATTTAATGATGCCATAAGTTGTCGTCAGTTAGTCATCCAACTCCACCTATCATAATGTATTGAAGTTACCAAAATGTCGCCCATGCAATCAGCCCTTTAATATGTTTGATCCAATCCATGGCTGGGGCCCACAACAGTTATACACCGACCTCTTCTTAGCTTACCTGTCAGCTTCTTTTGCTCTGCACCAGATGCCCTCTTACCCACATCAGAGTCACCCATTTTTTAAAGGCACATCTGTTGAGTTTTGGCTACATTCAAGATCCAGTTAAGAGGTTATTATCAACAACAACATATTGCAACATCAACCAACGCATCAATCACTCCAGCATCTCTACTTGCCAGCCCACAGATCGCTTCTTTCAGATTCGCATCTTCATTTTCTTTTGTTTATAGAGATACTTCGAATATCAAAAATTGAAGTGTAACTTTCCTTTTCTTCACCCACAAATGTCTCCGACTTTATGCCTGTGTCTCGTGCCACCTTCAGGGAATACAAAATTCGTATTTAACTAACTCCAGCAACATCTCCAACGAACTCATAAATTAATAAAGCAACAGTTTACAAAACGTCAACACTCCTGCTACCCGGCACCGCTGCGACTCGTCACAATTAATGGCGCCCTATCAAACCATCTGACATTTGTGTGTCAACAGGAGCAAAGGCAAAGCGACTAGCAGGCTGCTCTTATCTGCCGAAATCTGCAGTGAATTATTTCTCCCACTTTCTGGGTTATTTTATTACAAGCAATTTGCATGTACACAACCAAACCCCCGCACAGGAGCCGAGCAACGACAACAACGGCGCAACGCCCACGACAACCGGCGACAAGCAATTGACGCACGCAACGCGCTCGCCGCCCAGTCCCATGTGGGCAGTGAAGTTTTTTAATCAAGCGCTTGTCAAGTGTTGGCAAACAAATGCCGCGCCGATTCATCAATCAAGGCACGCGAGCCGGCACACTGGAAGAAAAATCAGTATGCGAACGCGCCGTCATTTGAAGGACCTCGTGAAATGGGCGGCGGGGTAAATTTGCATGAAGTGTGCGCTGGAAAATGCCAGCAGTGCGCACGCATTAAAACGGTGACAACACCAGCGACTGTCAACGACGGCTCGGAATATGAGTCCGCGCAGAATAATGTCGGGCTGGCACTGGCACAGACCAACACGCTCGCTGACAGACTAAACTGACGCTGGCGTGTAATTTGTGCGGGGTGTGAAAACTGTGAATCCAGCACGCCAATTGCCCGAAACGCTGCCGCTGCGGAGCGCTTTGTGCGCTTAAACGTTTTCTAATGAAGTTCCGGCCGGGTGACATGGCACACTGGTGACGCAGCAGGATGGGGTAGCAAGGCTTGCTGGCAGGCAGTGGCGCGAGCTGATGTGTGCCGCATTGTGTCAAAAGCTGTCAAAGTGAATGAGAGTGAAAGTGTGGAGTGTGGGTCGTCTGGGCTGGTGTGATGTCGTGTCTGTCATGCATCATTGTCAACATTAGTTGTAAATTTAATAAGTTTCAACTTTGCGCCGGTTCGATGAGAAATTGCCAAATCCTTCAACGCTGACACTGGCGCTGACTGGTTGGCAACACTCGAAGCAACAACTTTATTAAAAATCCTGCAAGCGCATGTGGAAGATTTATGACGCAGGTGAAAAGCGCTGCTGTTGTTGGCGTTGTTGTGAGAAAGGATCGACTGGAAGGGGGAATCGCAATGAAAATGATTTGAATAAACTTTAAAATTGTTATTGTATTAAATTTGGTTGCTGCCTTGTTGTGCTCTAAATATTTTTTATTTGTATTTTATTTTCACAATAAGAACGCACACTCGCCGCCACAATCATGTTTTGCATTGAATAAAACCAATTCAACACCAATAAAGCGCCCACCGTTGCGACGCATCGCCGCAAAGACCTGCTTGCAATTTGTAAGCGCGGCTCGGGTTTCAAATTTCAAAACAACAACAACAAAACTGCAGCCAGCACAACACCAGACTAATAGCCGCACTCGAACCAACAACAATGCTAATAATAAAACGACATGAAAATGTTAATGGGGACCACCACCGACTGGAGCGGCGGCCGCCACAGCAGACTCACACCGTTCCGGCGATCATATCGTCGGTAATTTGTTTCAACGCTTTTGGAGTCGCTACTGTGGAAAAATGAAGCGGCCACGATCAAAACCGACACAAACCAAAAACGATGGAAAACAACGACTGCGCAAAACCCTTAACACAAAAAAGTTCCGAACACCGAATGCCGACTGCAAATGAAAATGAAACTGAAACCCAAAACGCGACAATACAACAACCGCAGCCGAGATGACACACAAAGCAGCCCAAGCGATGCTGCTGCCGCACGAAAGCCAATGCCTCACAATGAAATCCTTTTATTGTTATTATTGTTGTTGTTGTCTTTGTAATGCAGCGATTTTACAGATTAAGACGAGGCACACAGCAGACATGGCCGCATTTGTGTGCTTTTGTGTAATGCAAAGAACAAAGAAGAAGCAGCAGCAGCGGCAACGTCAACAGTAGCAACAACAACTGTGCAAGGAAACGAAAAGTCTTGAAAATTGTCTTTCGTCATTTGACGTTGGCCGCCATCAGCATTGCAACGAAGCGCGAAATTCAATTTGCAACTGCGCTACCAAGACAGCAACTGCAACATTTTTAGTGCAATTGCCAGAGTCGCAAATCCTGTGGCCGCTGATGATTCGGTACACTTCGCGGCTCCAAATCGGTTGGCGGATGAATTGTTTTGAATGAAAAATGCTGTCCAGCTACTCGCCAGCACAATATTTAATCATGAAAATCACTTAAAATGTTCAGTTGTTGAAGGTCGAACAGTGGCGGCGTCAACATTTAACTAAAGTTAAAAGTCTTTAGTGTTAAGTAGAGGTAAGAAGAAGGAGAAATTCCTTACTATGATTTCGTTACGACGCACAGTGTCGCGAATGTGGCCATAAATGGTAAAATTCAATGTTACAAAATGACTAAACTGAATATGACAGTCGACAGATAATATCTCAACTAAAAAAAATCCGTTATCCGATCTTCAATATCCTACTCCGTTCCATTTTTATGTACATAGCTTCAAAGTTGATGTTAAAAAATACGCATTCGTTCCAAGTTTGTGGGTAATTCTTTATGCTGAATGAAAAATCAAATAAAAATATAATTTATGTACTAATATAGTCATGTTATATATTAAATAAAACTTTGGAATTTTTCCTGTATGGCAGTACTATTTTTTGGTTTGTGCTTTGAAATAGCTGTGAAATCCCGTTACATTGAAAATTTACGTTTTTCGGTTTGCTTCTAACAAAGAACCAGAAGTTTGGTGGAAAAAACTTTAAAAAAGTAAAAAAAAACACTTTTTTAGTTTCAACCGTAAATTACTCAAAAAAGTATGTATTAATATAATGCGGAGTAATTTTTTGCTTATAGGTGCTTATTTGGTTGTTATTCGCATTTTTCTGGTGACGCCTCCAATAAAAATACGTGATTTCTTCGAAGTGTGGCCTAAAGCTGAATCCAGAAAGCGGTCAATAAATTTTGATTTTCTTATAAATTTACTTAAAGATAAGACGGGCGTTGATGTTAATCATGAACAAAAGCAAAGTTTGCCTCCCCACCTAAGCATTTACTTTTTGCAGTGGCACCAACAGTCAAAAATTTTGATTTTTTCGAAGTATGGCTTCCGACGTTCAATGAAAGTAGCGGCAAAGCAGCTGCTGAAATGATGAGCTGTATAAAGGACAAGGTTGGCACATTGTTCGTATCATCAAAAGTAGGCAGAATGCCACGCCCATTCTAAAAATCTAAACATTTATACCAAAATATGGTATCACAAGCTGAAAAAATTAAACATGAATTCATAAAGGTTTTGGCCACTTTATATATATATGCTCCAGCTGCCACGCCCACTTTAAGGTTTTAGAAAGCCTACCAATTGCAATTACATCGTGGAACGAGTATCGCAAAAAGCCTTCTAAAAATACAGTTTTAGTTGTAGTAAAATACGAATATTTTCGAAAGTGGTCAGGAAAGTGGTGGTGAAAGTCATTATTCTAAGCTCAAATACAAAATTTCATAAATCTATCACTAATACTAAGAAAGCTATTTCAATATTACAGTTCCTTTCGTATGGGAGGTGGGCGTGGCAGTTGTCCAATTTTAATGAGTTTTTATAAATTTCTTAATTTCCACCACGAAAACAATCCAATCCAATCCAACAAACCAAGTTTCATTGAAATAGGACAACGCTAAGTATTTTTGGCCACGGCTTATATGGGATCGCGACACTGTGCGACGTTTTTTATCGCACGAAACTCTGGGACGCCAAAGCCCGCTCACCCCCTGCATCAATGCCAGCTGCACTGCGTTGCAACACATTCTCCATTCTCCATTCTACGCTTCTTGTGCCGGCATCTGCGGCACAGTGACAGCATGTTGCCAACGGCCACAGGCCGCAGCCGCTGCACTATCAATGTCGGATCTTTTGTTGTCCGGTGCCAATGATAATTTCGTGACATTAATTTCAGTGCTTGTGCGGCCCAAAAGTCCAACTCGGAGAACACTGCCCGATTATTGTTCGTTTTGAATTTGTATTTATTTATTTTTGTAATTCTTTTTTAAATAGAAGCAGGAAAAGTGCAATAAAGAACGTCGTCATTTAGTCTGATTGTAAAATTTCTTTCGCTCGCTGTGTGTGTCTGTCAGTTTGTTTGTTTGTCTGTCGGTTGTTATCAGGAAATTTGCACTGCATCGTCACTGTCAGCCAACTGTCATCTGTGTGCTCAATTCTTTTCGCTACTCATTGGATTTGCTTCTTTTCTTTGACTGCTTGCATTTGTTTGTGTTGCTTTTCTGATGTCACACATTCTGCCGCCCCGTTATTTTTAACTGCTTATCTGCAGCGACACTTGGAACACGCAATTGACAGTCGCTGGATGTGCTCTATTAATTGCGCCGGCCGGCGGTTGACAGCTGCTGCAGTGACATAAATCAGCCATAAATGCGCATCGATGGACGACGACGAGCTGTCAGCGCGCTGAAATTTGTGTCACCCAGTGCGCCAGTGCGCGCGCGCTAACGAAGTGATAAGTCATTCGAGTTGTGTGGCATTTATGGGATACAGAGGTTAGGTGGGGTTAGGTTAGGTTACCGACAACTTACTGATCAATCGGCAAAAAGTGAAGTGGAGGCCAAAAAGTAATGTCCCAAAAAAATCAAACCAAGTTTCGAATGAATTCAATCATTCATAAGAACTGAAAATCGCATAGCAGTTTTTACACAGAACATAATTTTAGGTATAATTTATGTCGCAACATCGCTTTATCTCAATTATCACATTTATCACACACACGTACACACATTTCAACCCAATTGACTGGGCCACAAAATGAAAATATTAATGTTGGAACTTTGTTTGCACAACCTTTCAAAATTGTTTTAAATGTGCAGCGCATTAATACGCGCCGCTATGTCTACCAACAACAACGCTCAAGTAAATAAAACCCCACCCCTCCCCCCCTTCCACCCATACAGTATATGTACACTGTGCAACCACACATGAAACTCATCGCTGCCGCGTAGTGAGCGGCAAAGTGTGCACAATGCTGCAAAGCATTTCGGACTATTTGAAAAGGATACATTAGAAAGTTAAAGGCCAACAACAGCAAAAACATAAAAACTCATCCGTCTGGACATGATGACTTGGCAATTTTGCACAACTGACAAAATGTTCGAAATTCATCAAAAGTTGCGCTAAAAGCCTTAAAATACACACACACACATACACACACATATAACAAAAACACACAAACGCTTCATGTGTATGCAGATAAATATTTACATTGACGTAAATAAATATATACATACAAACACATCTACATATGTAGAACGAGAGAGGTTGAACTGGAATGTCGTCTAAGTGGGCGCTTTCGAGGCTTTAATTCACCGGCGCGCCAATTTACCCAAACTCTCAGCAGTCATCATCATCAACAGCAACAGCAGGATCTATGTTGGCGCTGTTGTCCTGTTCCTGCGACCATGCATTGTCCGCGTCATCAGCATTATCCACATTTCGACGGGTGCGTGGGCGATAGAACCCACTGTCGACGACCCTTCTCACATGTTCGGATAAGCGGTGGTTGCATGCACCAATTTCGGGCACATCATGTGAGTAAATATTTTAATAAATTAAAATCTGTCTTGTGCAAAATTATGCGAGCTTGCATATTCGCTCAGCAGCGTGCGGAAAGAGACATGCCAAAGGTTAGTTAAATTTTTGAGGAAATTAAATTTACTTTATTATTTAATCGCATCCCGGGAAGAGTTTGTCAGAGAAACTATAAAAGATTTTATTGGGTTAGATCGAGGAGGGAAGAAGTTTGAACTATCACTCGGAACCATTTGAGTCTTATTTTGAAGGAGATATTGTTCTTTAAGCTTCAAACCATTTTAACCTCTAAATGAAACTGAATATATTTAATAACTGTGTATCTTCTGTATCTTCTGCAATAGACAGATCTGAGGATCTGGTATGGAGAATCTGTTACGGAGCTGTCATTGTTGAAGTCTATGACAGTGGCATAGGAACTGTTGTATTGTTTCTACTTCCTTTTCCCCCATGAGGCTGAAAGAGACAACTGTAGCCTTAACTTGAAGCTTCATAAAGCTATCCTTCAGATAAAATAATTCAAAAGTTAATTGTCAATTGCATTGAACTCATTTAGAGCCCATGGCAACAGCATCAGGATCATTTTTGCCAGCTACTTAAGCAATAATATTTACTCATTACTCCAAAAACAAAATTGCCACATAACCTCAAATAGTGCAAAAGCCAACTTTTTGCGGCCATAAGTGATGACAAATTGAATTACGCGTCAAACGATATAACAGACACACACAAAATTGCTCAGACCCAATGGCGACAACGTGTCCAACAACAAAATATAAGAAAATAAAGTAAAATATTTGTCAAATTCATGCTCAATCAACAGCAACCACAAATCAACAACTTGGCGGTTGTTGCAAGCACGCACAAGCAAAATATAAGTTGTGGGGGAAAGAGAAAAGAAATATGTAAAGGAAATGAGTGAAATAGGGAAATAAAGTGGTTGCAATTGGAGCAGAAATTATAGGTTAGAGAAAATGCAACATTTTAAATTTTTTATTACTTTGGTATTTTTAGAAAAAATATTATAATATGCATTTATATTTTCATATATTTATTTATTTTATATTATTTATATTTTATAGTCCAAAGTACAAGCTTATAACTTTTTCAATCTTAGAGCTTTTAGAGTTTCGGCAGTAAACTTTCATTCAACTTGGAATATTATAAAATATTTTCAGAAGACTCGTTTTCGATAACGCAGTCCTTGACTTAGTGGTCAGTGGATCTTATTATTGCACCGCCCATATAACGTTCACTTGCTCTATGGCCAGAAACCACAGCTGCGTACAGCAAATTGCTGCAAATGTCTCGAAATCATGCCACAATTTAGCCATTGCAAGCCATTCATTCCTGCTGCTCAACGTCATGTTTGATGACCAAACACAAATGTCCTGTTTATGCGCAAAGAATACAACCAGGAAAATATCAACAACAATAGCCGCAGGAATGGACAGCAAGCGCAACAACACGCCAAGTGGCTGTAAGAGCCACATGATGCCGGGGAAATGGAGTCGAAAAATAATGACAAGCACGTAAGAAATTTGTACATGTCCTGCAAGCAAGCGGACACCAGTTGTTTTGCTCCAAAATAAAAGTGTTTTAATAACAAGGTTAATGACAAGTGAAAATATGCGCCGCAACTGCCACGGCCCCCTCACCAGCGTCAACTTGCTGCCACCAAATCAAGTCAAGAGTCTGGCCAATTTATTTCAGTCAGCCTCACCAAGTTGCGGCAGGGAGAACATGAGACATGACAAGGCACAAACGTGACTTGGTCGGCGTCTAAAGTTGACAATAACAAATGTCACGCAGTTTTGGCGAGAGAGATAGAGAGAAAGTGTGCGTGTGTGATGTGTAGAGCAGCAGACTGTCTGCCCGGAGGGTAGCAAATAAAGTTTGGCCGCAAACGTCGGCACATGCCAACTTAATTTCGTCTTGTTTATTATGAAAATTTAATTATGCCAAAGATTCGCATTGTGACTGCTTCTGCGGCCAATATCCACTTGTGGTATGCTACAATGCCACACACGACTCTTCATGCCACTGTCTTCATAGCAGCAGCGCGCCACTTTGCTGATTTTTCCACACACCCATACATACACATACACACACACATATATACTTGTCCCAACAAAAGCTCAGCAGCCCTCAGCATGCTCTGATTCTGATTCTGACTTGTCTGCCTTGCCACTTCCGCCTAGCAACCGCAGCGAATTGGCTACTCCACACATACTTTCAGACTCATACTTATGTACATACACACCTACATACTATGTATGTGATGTCATAACACCAAACCCCCCAAATGTTTATATTCACATTGGTGGTCATCTAAATATATTCGAAATGTGCTTTCGTCTTGCAGCATTTTTTTGCGGTATGATTGGTTACCGCTCCCAGGGGTGTCATAGCGTACAGGTCCTTGTGTCGGTTCCTTTCAGCTGGCTGCTTTTTGTCTCGTCTTGTAGCTTACCTTTTTCTGTGGGAATTCTGCTCGACTAACCGCACTTTTCGTAAAGACACATTATACCGAAAATTTACAACAATTGCTTGACTCGTGGTTTCTTGCAGCTCTGCCTCGCTCTCTTTCTCGCTCGGTCAACTGTCGGGAGATGTTCGTTGTTTAGCTGTCTGTCGTTTAGATGGACAGCTCATAAGTCATGGTCAACTGTGTACAGTGGGAAATTTTTAGTAAATATCTGGCAAAATTTAAACTAAACAAACAGTAGATGACAAAAGATGACGGGTAGTGCAGACTAAGAGTTTCTTAGGACTGTTGTATACTTTTAAACATGTGTAAGTATCCTAAATTCTTTTATTCTCAAGTTAGAGAAATCGTTTATTCGTTAAAGACTTGGCTGGAAGAGTTAAGGCTTTTCTTAGATAAAAGGTTTCAGTTTAAGATCTACAAGGACCGAAGGCGTTAGTTGTGTGGAAGACACAGTGTTGCCAGATCAGGAGATTTCCTCCTAGATTTAGGAGATTCCTGGTCTTTTAGGAGAATTTTTAGGAGGAAGCATTGTTTAGGAGAAAGTTTAGGAGATTTATATTTTATGTTAGGGGATTTTTCGGATCCTTAGTGGATTTTTGGGAGATTTTTGGATAAGGAAGTATAATGTGTTGGGAACACTGGCAACAAAACATATTTTGGCAACTATTTTAATAGTCAAAGCACCCTATTGTATTAAAAATGTTTAAGCTTACAAAATGTAAGCTCGTTCTATCTCATTCTCATTTATTGCAGTCACAATGAAACCCCGCCCAAATGGCAATTTTTATTTAATTCATTATACGTTATATGTTTTATTTTTGTTTATTTTTTGTTGTTAGCCGAAAATGAAGTAAAAAGGCTGCATTAAAAAAAATTATATGTATAAATATTTAATTTTTATAATTAAATTCCTTTAAAATTACGCAAATTATAAAGGAGATTTTTTTTAACTTTTAAGAGGAAATTTCATTATCTTTTTATTTATTATTATTTAGTTAATGCTGCATTAAAAAAAATTATATGCATACATTTTTATTTTTTATGATAAGTTTAATCCCTTTAAAATGACGCAAATTATAAAAAAATTTTAGGAGATTTCTTTAAATTTTAGGAGGAAATTTCTGTAATTTTTTTTATTTATTATTTAACGGTTCATCGTAGAGATGTGAGCTTTTAGGGACTGATGACAAATTTATAGCGCTATCGCTACCGGTAAAAAAATGAATTTCGGTACAAATGGCTCATACGATAAATCGCGGGGAGGGCTCTATATGTTATATGTTTTGTTTTTGTTAAGTTTTTGTTGTTAAGCCGAAGATGAGTTAAAAAGGCTGCATTAAAAAAATTATATGTTTAAATGATTAATTTTTATAATTTAATTCCTTTAAAATTACGCAAATTATATAAAAAATTGTAGGAGATTTTTTTAACTTTATTAAAATTTTTTAACTGCATTAAAAAAAATTTTATGTATACATTTTTATTTTTTATGAGAATTTTAGTTCATTAAAAATTACACAAATTATAAAAAAATTTTAGGAGATTTTTTTAACTTTTAGGAGTAAATTTCTATATTTTTTTAAGATTTAGGAAAAAGTCAATTCAGGTATCTGGCACCACTGGGAAGACATCAGACTCTCTATGTCATAAAAGTGACATACACGCTCATTAAAAATTGTTTGCCACAGAAGACGATGGACCATGACAAACAGAAAGATAGTTTCTCCTTTAGAAGGATCAACTCATGAAAATTTCTTCGTGGTGTTGTTTGACGAACTGAGGAAGACATGAGTAAAGCAGATTTCAGTCCGGAGTTAGTGCTCAGATTCAGTAATGGTTATAGATTTCCACATTTCTTTGTTTATTCTAAGAAGGTGATCTATGAATTTAGACCAAGAACGGCCCATTGAAGGTGTTTTGTATGTGAAGTGAATTTTGTTTCGGATGTCAATAAAATTATGATTCAATATTTTGCCTAAAGTTTTATTATAATTATTTTTTAGTACTCATCTTTATCATTAAACCCACTGTGCATAGTTTGTATTTACTTTTCAACTATTCGGTCCGACACAGCACAAATTTCGATTTGTCTTGGCAAAATTTTTAACTGCTTTGTTATTTGGTTTGGCGTTTAGATGCAGACAGAGCGGACGTCAAGTTTTGTAATTAAAACAAAACCACAAATTTCCAACCATTCGTCCGGCAACGCGAAGATTAATGCTGCCAACAAGCACAAAAGCAACAAAAGCCACCTTAACCAATATGGATTGAGTGTAAAATTAAATTGCACATTTCAGCCGAGCAGTGTGTCTGTGTGTGGGTGCAATTTGTTATATGACAGTGACAGTTTAAGTGTCAAGCAAACACAATTTTGATCAAGTCCACCAACCGCCAAAAACCACTGGGCCAAGAATTTACCCATTCAAGCCAGAGCAAGCAAAGCCGACGCCAAATGCGGCTACAAGCAGCGACAACGAAGACAGAAATCAATTTTGACAGCGTTGACAAGTGACAACGTTAACCTTGAACGCGAGCGCTCGCTCATTCACTGCGCTAATCGGCGCAACTGTCGCACGAAAATTAAAAGCGCGACTACACAGAACAACAAAAAAAAACAAACACCTACAACAACAAGTAGCGCTTGAAAACAGCACTTTGACAAGTGGCCTGACATGACAGAGTGCGACATTCGACATGCCGACACGCTGTGTTTGGGCACAGCTGCCGCCCGGTGTGATCCCGACGCGTTCGATTCGGATTAAGCAGAATGCGGGGCTTTCGAAGCGCACCTAGTGCCACAAACGATTAAGAACGCTCAAAACCGAACAACAAAAACAACTGTAATAAAAAAGAGCGAATGTCAACGAATGCAACAAGTTGCGGTGCTGTGCCAAGCCAACAACAAAGGCGACACAATTGTAATGCGATTTCTGTCGAAGGCGTTTGACACTATTGAAATGTCAAAGTCGTTGGAGCAGCGAAACGACAACGCCAACGGCAGCCTTTGTTCACCGTTCATTCACCAGTCAAGTTGTGCACAACAACCGAAGCACGAATAACAATGAGGTGACCAGATGACTTGCGGTAATTGTGTCGCACCTTTGCCGTCGCACTGTGTCACTCGAAATCGCCGCCGTGGGTGGGTGCCATTGTTTCAATTATTGTTTCAGCTTGTAGCCAGTGTGTCAACACCACGAATTATTTATTTTCCAATGTGCCTCTTCTGCCATTCCTAATGTAAATATCTGGCATGCTTTTTAATGCATTTGCCTTGGCTTTCGGCGTGGAAATGTTTGGCGGACGCGATTAGGTTGGCGCGCACTCTTCGGCATCTCTGTAAATATTTACACGGGTTGCCATTACCGATGCGCCGCCAACGTCGTCGTAAGTTGGCGTCTCAATGCTGCGCCTGCAGCAGCCGAAATGCGTCCAGACATTTGCCAGCCAACAAAAACCGCAGACAACGCGTTGACGCCGCCGCCGGATTTCGGCATTGGCTGCGCTTCTTCGCAGAGACGCCACAAACCGACACTATTAACGCAGACCGCCCACAAATCACGCATAAAAATGCGACAAAATAAAATAAACAGGCTGTCAAAAATTACTCATAACTTTGCCCTCCCAGAAACGGCGGCAGCATTGCAACTGGAACCAGCACCGCCACCGCTGCCATCGTCATCGTGATGGGCCCGGGCCTGTAATTACTCGTACGCCAACTGACAGCGCACCAACACGCATTGCCGTGCTGTGGCTGCGGCTGCGGCTGTGGCGGCAGTCGCACTGACATCTGGGTTGACAATTCGTGTTTACATTAAATGTCAGTGCAGCGACAAGCACGCCCCGGCACTGAGGCCAAGAAGCGTGGCGCATTAAACGGCGATTGCCTTCATGGCGGCGCACATCAATTTCTCTGTCAGAGGCCTATGACATGTGTACGTGTGTGTTTTTGTGGTTAAAAACACCGAAAATAGTAAAAATACAAATTAGACAAAAAATAGGGGCCACAGCAGCGGAATTTGTTGTTATAATTTGGAATTGAATGTTCATTATAAAATAATAAATAATTATGAATTTTAAAGTAAATAATTATAAATATAAAAATTTATATTATAAGAAAATATTTATATCTAATTATTTATAAATATAAGTTAATTCTATTATAAATATATTTTTTTAAATATTTATTATTTAATTTTTTCGCATTTATTAAACACGTATAATTTATTTGTGACTATTTATTACGTTTTATTTGTTACTTATGATTTAAAATAAGTAATTAAAAAGATTTATACTACAAAAAACTATTTATATTTATTATATATATAAATAAATTATATTATAAATATTTTTTAATTTAATTATCAAACACTTATAATTTATTTGTGACTATTTTTTATTTATTACTCATGATTTAAAATAAGTAAAGAAAAAATGTATGCCATAAAAAGTATTTATAATAATTATAAATATAAATAAATTATACTATAAATATTTTTGATTTTAATTATCAAACACTATTTGTACTATTTATTTTTTTTTATTACTTATGATTTCAAATAAGTGAATAAAAAATGTATACTATAAAAAACTATTTATATTTATTATATATATAAATAAATTATATTATAAATATTTTTTAATTTTAATTATCAAACACTTATTATTTATTTGTAACTATTTTTTTTATTACTCATGATTTAAAATAAGAAAAGAAAAAATGTATACCATAAACAACTATTTATAATTATTATAAAAATAAATAAATTATATTATAAATATTTTTTTTATTTTAATACTTATAATTTTTATCGCATTTATTAATTATCAAACACTTATTATTTATTTGTGACTATTTTTTATTTATTAGGTACTTATGATTTCAAATAACAATATTAATTAATTATTAATTTGTTCTTGTGCCATAAAAGTTGCAATCAACATCGCACAAAGTACAGATTTATGGCACTTTACAATCGCCAACAACACAACGATTGGTAAATGTGTATAAAATCTACGCTCAACGTGACAATTAAATCATTTGATTGACAATTTTAATTTGCCGCCTGGGCGGCATAACAAAGTGGCCAATTGTAGTTTACAAAACAAAAAACAACTACAAACTTCATACATGCAACAACAACGACAAAATCAAGACAATCAAAACAATTTGCTATAAAAATTAAGCGCGCAAAAATGTCAAACGTGGATGTCAAAAATCAAGGCTAACCAGCCGCACAAGCCGACCGCGGATTAACAGCCGACACAAAACAACATCAACATTAATTGTGAAAAATCGAAAAATAAATCAACCACACAATACACAAATATATCAACACAAGTGGGTCCATTTCAAGGCGAGTACTAAACGAATTGATTGACACCCTACGGTTGGAGCTATTGAACGAATTTTAGTTGCTGTTGATACATCTTCAGAAGCGAAAAAACAACAGTTTGGAGCATACAAGAAATACCAAAAAATTTTGATAAATGATAGCATTGATGAAATACTTATCTTCCTACCTCTATGCGCTCTCCAAAAGATTTTAGATTTTCCTTTACTTGATTTCTCCAACGGATATCCCGCTGTGGACCAACTGTTCGAACCTCAACTGGCCGAAGAAATCATTTTAGTATTCGAAAAAGGAAGACCAAAGATTTGAGATGCCTCACATTGATGGAGTTTCATCTAATTTCCCTTTATCGCTTGAGTGGCTCGCACAGGCCGAATATACCATTCAACAATCCAATGGGCAGATCAAGGAATTAAAATATTATAGCTGCACGTTGAATACTTTCCAGGCTTCCCTTCATCACTTTCGTGCTGAGTTCTGTGCCTCAATGAACGCTCCAAGTGCTTGTAGGGTGACCAAATGCGCATTTAATGGCAAGAATTGAAATTTGCAAGTTTGATATGCTGTAATTATAAGTTGCGGCTTTGAAAATGTGACAACCGCGCGCACAGATAAGAAATGACAATTTGAACTGCTGGCCAACGAGAAGTGTGCACGGGGTACGTGGTACAAATTGCTGGCTTGACAATTTCATTCAAATAAGACACTTGATAACCCCAAAGCGAAGACGGCAATTGCGTTGGGCACGTGTGGAATGTGAAAGGATGTTGGTAATTATGTGAAAATAAATAAATTTGTATGGAATTTTTAGTATTTTCGCAAAGTGTAAGAGCGTTAATTTGTCTTTCTCAAAATGATAACTGCAACAGAATTTGTTTTATAGCAATCCAAGTTTTTCAGCATTATCGGAATAGTAATATCTATTCTGATAGAGCTCCGGCATAGATCCGGTTCAGTAGCTGTATAGATCACCTCTTTAGTTTAATTTTCACTGAGTTTGTCTGGCGATAAAGTAGGAGAGTTCTTTCGCTCAAAGTCTGTTAGTGCCGCATGACATTGTTGGAAGTTATACAACTTGTAGTAAGTTTGACTAGAGCAAAGCAACGACAACTTAACCCTTTCACTACAGGTTTTTACTGGGGAAAGTTACAATTTTAAATTTTACGTCTTAGGCTTCTATGTGGTTAAATTAGCAATATTCCATACGAAATTTTTTAACTTTTATACTCGGACCCTGTATTTTAGAGTGTTTTTCTATGAGAGCAACCACATCGTTGTGGCTGTAATAATTACTTAAACATTAAACTTTTTAGACATAACGAAAATTTGAATGTTTCTTCTTTTACTTCACCAAAAATTTAAACAATAAGTATCTAAATTGAAAGAAAACGTCAAATTAAAAAGTTCTCTAATTTTTCTGCTTCTTCTTCCTTTACTATGTCAAGATATACCATTAAAAAACGTGTATACTTCTCTTCTTTAAAAATAAATATTCAGTTTATTAATTTCGTATTTTTCCTAAAACTTAAAACTATTCTAAAGACTAGTGTCCGACCGAATATTCGGTTTCGGTTTCGGTTTCGGCCCAAATAAGTGGTTTCGGTTTCGGTTTCAGTTTCGGCCAACAAATGGCCGAATAGCCGAAACCGAAACTTTCTAGAATATTTTTTAACATTTTATTGTGTAGCAGATATGTAGTAAAAGGAGGAGTAATTTAGATGCCAGCAATGTAAATTAACTTCTTTTTTTAGCATATAATATTAAATTATTTAATTTTGAATATTATCGAGTAAGGTACGAAAGGGTGATTTCTTCTTGTTTACGTTTTTAAAAAATGAATAAATTGTTTTTATTAATAAGTATTTATTTATTTATGCTATGTTTGTTTGTTTGTTCTTTATTTACTTAATGTAAAATTCGTTTGGTGAAAAAAGTGCTTGATATGGTGATTTTTATTTCAACTAGAAAGTTTCGGTTTCGGTTTCGGTTTCGGCCGAATATTAAAAAAAAACCGAATATTCGGTTTCGGTTTCGGCCCAAAAAAGTGGTTTCGGTCGGACACTACTAAAGACCAACAAAAAAATTTATTTTTGCAACCATAGAGGATGCAGACGTCCATAAAGTAGCATGTTGCCCCATGGCAACAAAATAGCGAAAGGGTTAAGAGTCGACATATGTATTCTATCGAGTTTTGTTCCCAGTCTCGCCAACCCATTTAAGCAACACAATATTTCTTCTCTGCTAACATAAACCAAGTTTTATGGTATCAAAGTGGTGCAAATTACTAATTGTCTCTACCTGATACAGTCGAATTCCCTTCACCAATTTAATGAGTAATTAACTTATTAGCAAATCGGCCTTGCAGTTGTCTACGTATTGAATTATGGTGTCAAGGTAAAAATATAAATCGATGGGCAATCTGAGACCAGTTTCGATGTAGTTAATATACCAGGAAAGTACTGAACCGAATAGTTTTACCACATTGCAAAGGTTGCTGTAAAAGAGCCACTTCGAGGTCTGCAAAGACTTTAGCTTGAAAGCCACTACAGTAGTCGGATAAGCAAAGTCAGAGTCAAAGCCCCATACTGGAGAATATCACTTAACCATTTTATTGTCTAACTTGGAATCGATGTATGCATCTAATATTTAATTTAATCTGTTGATTTACTTATAAAAGATCCATGATCTTAGCTGTACAAATAATTCAATGAATAATAATAATGATAATAAATAATAATAATATTGTCAAACTAAATGCGTTGAAATGAAAATTTCACATACACATATTGCACAATAATTTAAGCTTTTTTTATTCGTCTTATCAACATACAAAGAAAGCCTCAAATAATTTTGTTTGCTATTTTTACTTTAATCATACTCGTAAAATTTAAATAATTATTTTAATTAGGGTTCGCTCACACACACACACACACACACACATATTCAGTTTTGTCTATATTTCAGTAAAGCCGCTAATTTGTGCTTTCCGCTGCTTTGCTGATAATTCCAAATCGCTTTATTGCGCTTTGTAAAGAATCGCTATTGTGTAACGGTAATGAGCGCGACTTTGACATGACAGTTTTAAATGTGTCAAATCAAATGACATGTTGATATATTTTTATAACAAGCCAGGCACACACAGCGTTCGGGGTGTAGCTATGAATGAATTGAATCGCGACGGGGTAGCGAAATGTACACTGCTGTGGAAAAGTTTTCAAACACTTTGCCGATTAGATGTTGTAGTTTTTCGCATAAATATAATTTGTTTTATATTTAGTACTTTTCTATTTCCGTTCGCATGACAGCAACGTTTCTCTGATGCCGTAAAGAGTTCAAGTGAAATATGAATAAATAAAAAATTGCTGTCGTGCAATTTTACAATTACAACGAATATGAAGGAGGGCTGCATCGGGCCGTCCAACTGCCACGGCCGGACAACGCTTGAGCTCATCTCATTTGCGCGCGCGCGGCTTTTCGTTCCGGTCATCGTAATGCCAAATACCCCACATACATTGCAATATTGCAACCCCTCCAGCTAATCTGAACATCTGAGCCGCAATTTGCCAAACTTAATGCAGGATGAACTGCAACAACAAAGCACAAACACCATAAAATGGATAGTAAAGACAAAAGAAACAACGTTTTTAGCAGATGTTTTGCTGCAGTTATGTGTGGCTGTGTGTGTGTGTGTGAGTGTGTCTCGTTATTTCCTGCTTATTTTTTGCCAGTAAGCGATGGTTGGTGCCGTTTGTTAACGTGTTTGGTGACTTGGTGTGCGCTTGACGGTGCTGTTTGCCGGCGCTGATGACGACGATTGCCAACAGTGAGTACTTGCAGTCTTGCGGCATGCATTGTGTCGCTCCACTCCGCAGTTGTCCTTACGACAGGGCCACGTACTGCAGGGGGTGTAAGGAGCTATAAAGCCGCAGAAAATTGCATATTGCTAACGAGACCGACCAAATGGGCGAATTTTTTGACTGCTCGAAAGTTTGAGTGTGTGGTCGGCATGTTGCAACACTAGTCAGAGGGTCGTGTGTTTGAATTTCGACGCAACATTCTTGCAATGTACACCACTGTCGCCTAAGCAGCAACAACAACGAAAGCCATTCTCTCGGCACCGTCGTTCGCAAAGAGCCGGCAATATAATATTGCGTATTGACCAATCACTTGCGCTATCGGGCATTCATATTTTATTGATTCCTTGTTTGACGCTCGTCGGCGCGGCTGGGACGCGGCCAACCACATTGGCCAGCCATCCACCGGCCACCGGCCAATGAGCCAACGAGCCGGAGTGGTTTCTTTTTATTTGTGTTGTTGGCTGCAAAGCGTTCGGCGTTTTATTTGCTGATATTAAACATTTGATAAATATTTTATGTACTTGACTTGCTTTTAATCCGGCAATGATCTTGCGGACGCAAATGCCCCGGCCTCGGCCACGGACACCAGACGCTCGAACATGCGTTACGTTTGCTGTTGGTGTCGTTGTTATTGTTGTTGTTTATATTTTATTGCTTTATATGCTTTTTTGAGTAATATGTCCGGTGAACTTTGCGGTCAGACGAACGATGCTGTTGCTGGCGCTGTTGCTGTTGCGTGGCGCATTTGTTGGTGGAGCGGTACCACTGTGGACCGACACTCAATGCCTGATAAATGTTCTATTTATTTAGCATGCAACCTGCAGCGGATTCTCATGCTGCGCTCCGCCTGCGTGCTAAAAGCTGCCGGCGCGCAACTTTCAATGCAACTCAAGTCGTTGCTTTCAATTTGGCGCGCCGCTCAGATCTAAGAATAATTTGAATTTTTCGTACCACAACAACAAAACGTCTTTTGCACTGTTGTCCTCGAGCAAATTCCGCACCGAAGGCAAAACGCCGCTGTCCGGTAAGTATCCCACGCTCCGCGCTGACGGAAGCTGCTAATTATCCGCATTCGAAATCGAATTTTGACGACTTGCTCGCGCAACAAGTTTATTGATCTTATGCCAAACAACAACAAAAACAACACCAAATTAAACAACAACAACAAACCTTTACACACATACATATAGAGATTTCACTTGATTAGCATTTTTGCCGCTTGTCCTGTTGTTGTTTGAGGGTTTTTGCTTGTTTTGTTGTTGATTTTGTTGTTTTTTTGTTTTTGTGCGGGCATAAGTTGTCATTCGGATTATTACTCAACACAAATGCCGTCTTAATCAGCATAATCATCATTTTAATTATAGACGTGTAGCTCATTCATCACGATGACATTTGCGCCTGACAAGCGAAGCCGATTATGCGTTCAACGCATGCTCGACTCTGCTCATGGCTGAGTGTGTGTGAGTAAGTGTCCATGTGTCGGTGTGTCTGTGTCATTTGGGCATTTGATTAATGTTTGGCATCTTTATAATTTTGTTTGATTAAACTAGGAAGACGCTAATATTCGGCCAATTAAGCAAGATTTCAGCTCGAGACACGTCGCATTAGAGCTGTCGAACATTCAGCGGTGGCGCTGAATGACAAAACACCTGAATGAATGTTTGAATTTTGTTGCTGCACTTGGCTTTATAAAAAAAAAGATTAAAACACCTACAGTGCAGTGCCACTGAATTATGGACACAAAGCAATCGCGCTGAGCTAATACGTCGCGCTTCTTTTCTTGGTTATGTTTTTGCAAATGCAGTAACTGTGCTGTGCAGTGGTTGTGTCTGTTGCCATTAAGAAATGGAATGGAATGCCAGAATTCAACCTACCATAGTGGCGCAGACAGTATTTAATTTTGGAGAGGTTTGCGTGTAGTTTGTGAGCTCAATTCCATTTGAAGCCATATTTTGCACCAGCAAGTTTTGTATTTGAGGGGTTTGAACCCCATACCTCTCCGTATTTGAATAAAAATAATAATTCTAATGAGGTTTACACCATTAAAATGTGTGCTATAGCACATCGCACACGCACTTCAAAACTGACACAACTCAAATTTTTTAATTTTGGAGTTTATATGCTAATACTGTGCACAATGCATCACATCTACAAACAAGCAAAAGCTCAGTATATTTTGTTGTTGTTACCCCTTTTAAATTTTACGTTTTAGGCTTCTATGTGGTTATATTAGCAACAATCCATAAGAAATTTTGAAATTTTTATACTCGGACCCTGTATTATAGAGTGTTTTTCTATGAGAGCAACCATATCGTTGTGGCTGTAATAATTACTTAAACATGCAACTTTTGCATAACGAAAATTTGAATATTTCTTCATTTACTTCAGCCAAAATTTTTTTAAAAAGTATCTAAATTGAGAGAAAAATCGTCAAATTAAAAAAGTTGTCTAATTTGTTTTGCTTCTTCTTCCTATACTATTTCAAGATGTAGCATTAAAAAACGTGTATACTTCTCTTCTCTAAACTTAATTATTCAGTTTATTAATTTCGTAATTTTCCTAAAACTTCAAACTATTCGAAGGAATAACTAAAAAATGTATTTTTGCAACCATAGAGGCTGCAGACGTCCACAAAGTAGCGAAAGGGTTAACTGTTGCCAAAATACAGTTAGGTCTCTCTTCATGTCGAAAAGTTTGATGCTATTTGATCGTTGCAGCTCAATGCAAAACAGTCCTAATTCAAATTGTGACACTTTTGACGAAATAAATTTTTGCTTACATTAATTTTAATTAAAGTTGTGACAATTTTAGGATATATTTTCAAATAAAAAAATTTATTTCGAATTTTCAAAATTTTTCTTTCAACTTTTTAACTGTCATTTATAATTATTAAATTCAGCAAAAGTTACATCACTTAAAATAATTCGGTATTTATTGAATTAAAATACAGTCATGTTTGGGTATAGTGAACACCCTATATTGTGAACACCTCGATATAGTCAACACCCAAATTTTGACATGGAGCCTCTAAATCATGAACAAAATTTTGAAAGCAATTTCAAGCAAAAAACAAAAAGTGTATTTTGAGCAAAAAAAACGAGTTTTTGAACAAAAATGTTAACTTTGTTTTAGTGAACAACCTCAATACTGTGAAAAGGCCTTGCAATAATTAGTTCACTATATCCAGACACGACTGTATCATCAAAAAAGTCACAACTACAAATTTTGGATTTTCTAGTGTAAAATAAAAAAAATTTTTGTAACTTATCCTAAAGCATAATCTGTAGGGATTTTCTACTAAACGGTTTATACGCTATTTTTAAAAAATATTTATTGAGCTCAAAAACAGTTTTTTGCGTTTCCTGAAAAAATAAAAATTTTGAGTTATGTCACTTTTAAAGTGGGCGTGCGACATGTTTAAAAAAAATAGTGTTGGAATTTGAGGTATCATCTCAACTCAGAACGACCCTAACCTTACCTAACGGTGCTTTTCGATTGCTAATATCAGAGGACAACTGTGCAAAATAGTTACTAAGTATTTAACTTAACTAAAAAACGTTTGTTTTTACGCATCTTGAAATAACACTGAGTCAACTTAGTTAAGTTCAAAATAGCAGTGTTCATAATTCGGTGGCACTGCACTGTAAGCGTGCTGGCCGGTTCCACAACTAGATGAACGGAGCGATGGATGTGTTATCAGGAAGCCAACTGTGTCTGTCTGATGTTTTGTGACTTGTTAAAAAGCCAAAAGCTGAAGCCAAAAAAGTGAGCATTATAGATGAATTAAAAATTCGGAAGTGCGTATATGTGTGTGTGTGTGTGTGTTTTGTGGTTGTGCAGTGCGGAACATTAATCTCTTTTTATGCCCATGATAAATGACAAAGTGAATAGGCACTGCGACTGCGGCAATTTGTTTATCTATTCTAATTTGTGCCAAAATTATAAATAATTATAATATTTGGTCATAATGACAGTCAGACTGATCAGATCTTTACCAGAATAACACCTCAACTTTTGTTGTGAAGTGCTGCCCTAAAGCATGGAATTGATACATAGCTGACTTGCGCTGAATAATAGAGTTTTCATGGCTGACAATGGCGGCATTGATTTTTAATTTACAACTTTATTTTTTGTTACTTATGGCATACTTCGGTCGTAGCATTGCTATGGAATAATAATAGAAGCGACTCCATTCCTCGTCACACTGCACTTATGTAGAGTCGTTACCATAGAAATCTCCACACAGTTTAAAATCAGTAAACTTCGCTCTACACACACAAATAAAGCCATCAACTTGCAGTTTATTGCAACGCTGCCAATAAATGAATTGTGTCCAAGCAGAGCCTTCATGTTTATGCATTCGCCACATTGATGCAATGGGCCGTCTGAAGAATCTGACGATTTTGCAAGCGCCGTCCACCACCGAACGGCAACAACAAGAGACGACGCTCAGTGACTGCGAAACTGCTACCAAAGCTCCAATTTATTTGTTACGCTCGGGTGGCAGCGCCATTAGCGCCGTCCACCATCCACTAACCAACGGCCAACAAGCACCGACCAGCGCACTTGTGCAGTTGTTACTGTTGCACTAACAGCATGTCAACACCGAGACGGATGTTTTGCAGCGCATGCGTCCACCGGCACGCCGACGTCGCACGGGCGAAAACAACGTCCAAATGTAGAACAACGAACGCCATCGCCATCGCCAACGCTGGTCAGTTTCGTCCAGTGCGACGCTTCAGCGATTTCGCTGCCATAAGTTGGCGCGATTGCCAACAAGACGCAGCGGTGCGAGTATTGCACCGGCTTGCACGAGCGGCAGCGGGCCGCCGCACTCGGTCGTACAATCGATCAATTAATTGCATGCACACTGACAACAACAACAATAACAGCAACAGTAAACCTTTCTTGACATTCGTGTTGCTGTTGCTGTTGGCGCTGTTGTGGTTGTCGTTGTTGTTGTTGTTGTTGTTACTGTTGATTGTTTATATTTTTTAGTTTTCGATGATTGCATGCCACCAATATATGTGACGGATGAGCGCGCACATTCCAGCCGCCAAGTTGCGGCAACACCTCGGCCGGCGCGGCCGACACCGCTCGACGGTTTTTTTGGTTGGCCGCAATCGCATTACGCAAGTCGGCTAAGAATTTATGCCGCCGATGTCTTTTGTTTGTGGCCAACAGTCGCAGCCAGTGGCAGTGGCGCAACCGCAACCAAGCAACAACAACTACAGTAGCTCTTGTTGTTGTTATTGTTACAACAGCAGCAAGAATGTTGTTAATTTGTCAATTGTCATTACCGCTCGAAAATGCACAGCCAAAGCGGAGAAGCGCCGAGCCAACGGCTGTCGAAGCCGACCGCAAACGTCTGTCAACAATCGAGCAATTGCGCATGTGCGCCTAATTGCCGCACAGCGGCCTGCTTAGGCCGTCCTCCGTTCCCTCACTTGCCCGTTGCAGCCTACTCTCTGTCTCTTTCTGGCGTACTTTTGTCTGTTCTTTGTCATCGCGCAAGCCGCAGCTACTGTCATTACTCTGTCGCCGCGCGGCGTGTGCGCATTTCGCTGCCCATTGTCACTCGGTGACTGTCTTTTGTTGTGCTCGTTGCTGCACGCATTGTTGTATTGTGATTTTTGTGGTCCGCCATTATGCGAGATTTATTTTCTTTTGTCACTTATGGCGGCTTTTCTGCTCTGTGTCTCTTCTTGCTTTATGCCAGCAAATGGCTACTGCTTGCGACTTTGGCCATTGTCAGCAATTGTGCTCAATTGTCATAAGCGACGTCAGCAGTAATAACAGAAGTAACAACGAGTTTCGGCAACGCAATTGTTGCGCATGCGCAACCACAAATTACTGGATAGTTTGTCAATCGAGTCGTTTTTTTATTGGTAGTGGTTTTGACCAAAAATATTGTAACTTGAAATATGTTAATTACCACTTTGTGGCGTGACTAGTGATGAGTGCTGCGCCGAATTGTTGCCTGTGTCACAATTGACAATCAATGTTGTAAGACCCGAAAAAATTCTGACGCTAAAATGTTTATAGACAAACAGACCAACTCAACAGATCATAAGTGGGAGTACTTGCATCATAATTTTGTTAGTACTTTTAGTTGTGCTAAGCGTTTTCGATACGAGAAATTTAAGTATGTTAGAAGGTAGGACAGACTCAATCCAATAATGCCCCTTCTACTAGGACGTAAGGACCTTTGACTCAGGGACAAATGGTGTTCATTGTGTTACTGCCAAATAATGCTCCTTCTACTAGAATGAAAAGCAGTTCACCTCGGATGCCAACCAGGTCCATGGGAACAAATGCGGCAATATTATTATTATTCCGGTAGATCGAAAGTAAATAGCAGTAGACATTATGTTTTTGACGTAATCTTGCTGCATTGTGTTCAGTTTGGTTGCATTCATTTTCGGGGTGGGATCCCATAGCTGAGGGGTTCGAACAATTCTAACAAGTGAGCCAAATTCCTTGTTGATATCGGATTACCGGGTACCTACATAACATACCTTATGATCAAAAAAGAACGGGAATTTTGAATTTGAATTTTGAATTGCCGCGCTTATCCAATCGGTAAATTTTTATTTTCTCAACGTTGGCAATACTTTGATTGGTGTTCTGTCAAATTTTGACGCATATCGTAAGATTAGTATTCGATTGGCGTCTATACGAAGAAGTCGAAAAGTTGTTGTGTGGCGATTTTTGATGTTGCTGTGCGTCGTGTTGATGTGGCCAAAGAGATGATTTCCAATGCAGGCAGCGACCTAAAATTCATCGAACGCATCATTACTGGTGACGAAACATGGGTTAATGAATTTGATATGCCGACCAAACGTTTTATGGCGTTTTGGCGTAGCGTTTTGAGACCATAGAGACCATAAAAGGGAATTCGCTGCGTGAGCTGAAGGTCATACCTTTGGCGGCCTATACAAAATTTATGGAAAATTGGATCAAACGTTGGCATACATGTATTGACGCAGGAGGTGAGTATTTTGAAGGGAATAGTAAAGAAATTTATTAAAAATTAAAATTTTGCGTTTTTTTTAATTCCCGTTCTTTTTTGACCATTAAGTAAATCACAACGGGCCCATATAGAGTCTCATACAGAGGTAGGTTCTACAACCAACCAACCTACATAAGCGTAACTGGACATCAGGGGACATCGTAATTCTAGCATATCACTCGGATATTCCCTCTCAGGGGACATTCAAGTTTATTATTGATTATGGGAATTGAGTTATTTCAGGGCAACTTTTTGAGACAAGCATGTTTTCGTAAGTTTTCTCTTGAAATGGCACAAGAAATCAAATCAAGATATCGTAAAATTACTAAGATATAGACAAGAAATGTCAGCGGGTTTTGTCGCAGACGAGAACGTGTATCATACGGTACAAAATTATAAACAATAAAGTATTGATTTTTTTGCAAATATACATTATCCCAAGACCAATATCATTATAATACGTTACTTAGTTCCAAAATTATAAGAAATAATACGAGGGTCTGTAAATGTTCGGTTCTGCCGTTAAGTGGCGCTGAGTAGCTGATAGCCAACGTCGAAAATCGTTCGGAGTGCAAAGGGTTAAAGTTGACCCGCCATTTTTTAATGCCAACACTCGAGGGATAATCCGATTCATGCGCGAGTATTAAGTTAATTTTAGAATCTCGATGAAAAAATTGGATAAATTTGAATTGTATGAATTTATCGAAATTATAAGAGATAATGTCTACAGGGAGCCGGGCTTTGTTCAGCAGATAAGATATGCCTCTCAAGTCCCACTCGTCTCCACAGCTCGGCATGAGTCGGTCACCAAATAGATGGCGCCCCAGAACAAGACCCCATCCGAGACTCATTCATGCGCACAATCCTTCTTAAGCCTTGCTTAAGCCACTGTCCTCGCTGAGAGATGGTACACTGATACCTTGGCTTTAAGATGTCCTGAAGGCACTGTTTCTCTCTAATAGGGCCTGTTTTCAACGAATTCGCCAACGTCATCTCTCGTCTCGACACTGTTCACTCTTCTGCGTCAGGATGATGTAGTGCTCTTGCCGCTTCATCACCTGTGCCAAGCCAACATTTAATGTTTAATCTCTGCATCCTCTACAGATATCACTCAACCAGTGGTACAGATTTACAAGCATATCTAGATACAGTCTCCCCAACCAAAAAGTTCTTCGATCCAATTCTCTGTCTTTCCGAAAAAAAAAAACAATCTCCAGCTCGGCAGTTACTCAATCTGTATAATGATTTTTAAATACCGGCCAGCACAATTGATTACCGTCCACCCTAAATGTGATTCCATGGCGAACTGTAAAAAGCTGCAATTTACTGCCAGACGAACTGCGGCATTAGCAACACTTTAAAACTGTAGTTTTGTTGTTGTTCTATTATGCATACGATGATCAAATTAATTCACTAAATTTTTACTTTGCATCAACAAGCGGCCGCGCTTAATAGAGTTTTGAGCCGAGCGCCAAAATCGCTGCAGAAGGAGCCTGAACTGAGGCGCTCAGCGTAGGCCAACTACCGCGCTGCGGACTTTAATTCCATCAAAGTCGTGACTTGTTGTCACGTTCTGGCAGTCAATATCAACAACTGCAGCGGCTCGAACGGCCCGAACAGCGCGCGCGTACGGCAGCAACAGCAACAACTGCCGCAGTAGCAACAGCGCGGCCCAGCCAGTCCGCGCCAATCCGCAACCAAAGCAAACCAATCGAATTGGAATTGGTTTTGGGATACTTAAACGGCGGAAGCTACTGAAGGAAATTGATGCGCATTCGCGCGATTTCTAACGCCTTTTATGATCGATAAGCTTACATAATATGGAAAACGCGCGGCCGCGAATGTGCTGCTGCCATTTTTGTTGTTGCTGCAACCAGTTGTTTCAACTCTATTTTGTTGTTTCTTCTTTTTTGTTTTTTGGTTAGAAGTCAAAGAACAGTGAATTATCAGCGTGCTGCAACTACAACAATTACAACAACAATAACGTATAATGGCAAATGTTGGCTTGAACATATGGCGGCCAGGATGCATGCCGTACGCGACTGTTGGCTGCCTGTATGTCTGTCTCTTCGTCTGTCGGTACGGTTCATGCAAAATTATGAATTCTTGGCTTCGTTTTGGGGTAATGTATGCGCGGCAAAGTGCATTTAATTTTTCACAGCGCCATGCCTGCCGATCGCTACTCCTTGCCGCCTGCCAATGAGCCGCAACACGACCGTCGACGACAAGCAACGCCCGCCTGCGCCACACTGTGCCAGCCGCACCACCATCGGCTGCACCGAGAGCGTGTCGGATTAAATGTTTTCCAGCGGTTACATAGCACCGCACAACTGACGACGATGCCGGCATCGATGCCGACGCCGACGTCGTCGCCAGCGATGACGGTTAATCGTGGCACTTTGCTGCACAGCGACGGGGTGTGCGTTCATGTAAGACGTAAATTGGCGCTGCTGCCGATTGTGTTGGCGGTGTCGGTGTTGATGGCAGTTGCGATCACATTGATCACACCGATAGGCAGTAAGCGCTGCGTTTTTGTCTTGAACGCTCGCAAGCACAACGCACAGATGGCCCAGCAAATGTTTTCATGAATTAAACGATTTTGGTGAGCCAAAAAAAAAATGCAATTACAAGAAAAGAAAGGACATGCTCATCGCTGTCAAGCGTTATCCTGCTAAATACAAGCGATCAAAATTTATGATGTGTGAAAGTTGGTTGAAATTGTCAGCGTTTAGGGAGAGGAGAGGAAAGAAAATACAGAGCATTTAAGTTGTAAGTTGTGTGGGATAAAGAGGTTATGTCAACAAGAGTTGGACAAAGAAAATAGAGACCGACTTAAAAAATACGTAAATTACTTAAAACTATTTATTTATTATTTATTTATTCCTTCCGGGCTTCCTGAGCCGCAAGAGGATTGATACTCTTACGTATCTGTACCCTGACATTGCAATACCGAGGGACACAATCTTACTAAAGTTCAGTTTTGTCAAAAGATTTAAAACTGAACTTAGTAACAAAAGGAACTGGGTAGGTATATCGGAAACGTATCTGATAGACCAGGATATCCTGGTATACAGATGGCTCCTTAACGGAGGAGGGTACCGGGATAGGCGTATACGGGCCGAGGATAAGATACTCGGAACCTACGGGAAAACACACCACTATCTTCCAGGCGGAAATATACGCCATTGAAAGGTGTGCTTATTTCAATCTGGCGAGGAGATACCGGAACCGTAAGATTGCTATCCTCTTTGACAGCCAAGCGGCAATCCAGGCTCTTAGATCCTACCAGGTGTCCTCGAAACTGGTTTTGGGGTGCCTTGAGAAGCTTAACGAGCTTGGCCGTTATAACCAGGTCTGGGTACTTTGGGTTCCAGGCCACGCTGGCATTGAGGGAAACGAAACAAAATAATCTAAGGATTATCACGGGAATGCTAACAGGGCACTGCAGATTGAATTATGGCCAAACAGGGAATCCGTGAGAACGGGTATTGCAGGTTCTGCTTGCAGGAAAACGAGACTGCATTATATATACTAGGAGAGTGCCCTGTACTCATGCATTAAAGAAAGAAACACCTGGGGAACCATCTTATACCAGGTACGGACTGGGTATCCAGAGGTGTAGGAAGTATATTAAAATTCCTCCTGGATACTGGACTCACTGACAGTCTGTGAAGTCCAAGAAGGGGGCACAATAGGACTACAGGTCGCAGTGCATCATCCCCATCAATAATAATATTTATTTATTATTTGGTAAAATTGCAAATTTCGATTCAGCTAAAATAGCGAGTGTCTTGTGGTATAGTGGCAAAACAAGATTGTTATTTCAGGGTTAATGGTCATAAAGGCGAAAGACTTTCGAAGCGTCTTTCATGTTGGTTTTTAATTATACCGCCAGAATAAAAAGATAATGTTCGTAAGACCTCTATTTATTGTTTAATACCAGATCCCAGCTGACAGTCATTCTTGGTGATAAGGCCACATTCTTCTAGGCTGAGGTCTTTGACATAAACGAGTGTGCCAGAAAATTACTGACTCTTAATGTCAGAACGAAGACGAAAATCATAATGTCCGAAAGTCAGGCTTCAATAAAGGCTCTGAGCTCGACGACGTTAGACTCCAAACCGGTCTGGGAGACAGTAATCCCGCCCGCAGTTCCGCCCTTTTACACGCAAGAAAGCGTATCTTGGGAAGGATACTGATTCAGACAAAAGAACTGTCTGGAATCGATCTGGGAGAAAACAAGGAGTTCCTGGACAGCATTGGGGGAAATGAACTCCAATAAGGAATAGAGGATTCGACACAAGAGTTCTTATTGGACGCAGTGTTTCGGACAGCTGCTGCTGACTGCCATACATAATCTAATCGAATCTAAGACCTCTATCACACGGCATGATCCTTGGCTCAAGACACGACCTTTGTTTCAAGACAAGACTTCTTTTGCCTTTCCATTTTGCGAAGCATGTAAATTTCCTTCGAACACGTCCAGGGCAAACACATGGATGGAATTTTCATATTAAATAGATCGAATTTTTATAACAAATTGTTATAATTTTGATGCACTAAAGAATAGTGTATCGCAAGCATTTAAAAATAAAGGCATTGTCTATTGAAATTCGGGCACAGCTATTGAAAAACGCTTGAAAAGTCCATTTTGTGGATTAATCATTGTCAGAAAGAACAGAGTTCAGAAATTAATTTCACACAATTTACATACAAAAACAATACAAAGAATGGACTTAAGGGTCCGGCCTAAGTCAGAGACGATTTTA
Source organism: Melieria crassipennis (assembly GCA_963668005.1). Classification (NCBI taxonomy): domain Eukaryota; kingdom Metazoa; phylum Arthropoda; class Insecta; order Diptera; family Ulidiidae; genus Melieria; species Melieria crassipennis. The sequence continues at coordinate 5,894,608 of OY764962.1, read as the reverse complement.
GATTTGGAAAGGGGGCACTGAGCCCAGAGATGATCTATTGTGACGATCTTAAGAGCCCTCTCCAGGCGTCTCTGTTTTGTAGAATTATTTCTTAGCTACTATTTCCTTCGTAAAAGGTCCGCACAGTCAGCGAACATTCGAACTTGGGTCCGCATTTTCAACCAATCATTAGAAGGAATGAACAACGATTATCTCCTCATTCAACCACCACTTTATTATGAGCATTCTCAGCATTCTCAATAGCGCTGAGACCAGTTTTTTGTATATAAAATGAATTAACATTATTTTCAAGTATGCTAATGACTGCCCTTAGTGACAGTTTGTGTCACGTTAAATACCCCATATATCAATTCCACCTTACAGCACACATACACACACACACGCACATACACCGCTTGTCCATCCCACCATTCATGCGTTTCACTTTCGTTGCGGCATTTAAAATAATTCACGAAATTATGCATTTTTCATTGATTTTCCATGCATTTCACACTTGCAAGCACCGGCCGCCCGTTGCCGCAACCAGCTGCCCAAACTTCGCGCTTATGTGTTTTTTCTTGTTGTTTTTTTGTGCAGCATGATGCGTTGCAAAGCGGCCAAATACGCCAGAAGCTTGAATAAATTTCTTCATTTCGTAATTATTTGTCCGGCCCCCGGGACCTCAGTTCGATTCTGTCGTTCGTGCGCTCGCGCTCCCCACGGCCGCTGCGGCACTTGTCGCTCGAATGTTTCGGTATTTACAATGCGGTGTGCCAACAAATAATTCACTTTTAATGTGTATTATGATTGACAACCCGCGGCTGAGGATGTGCGCAGCTAAAATTTACGCGCTCCCCATACTCACAAACACACACACACACACACAAACAAGCATATGTATGAAGTTATACACTCGCATAATTTCCTACATTGAACGACGAGTGGTTGTTGTTGTTCATTGTTGTTGGATCTGCGCCGAAAATTGATGATGCCAGTTATTACTGAAGTTTACAATTTCGCCGCTAAACTGGCAACGAAATTTACATGCGCAAAGTGCTAAATTGCAAAAGTCCACACCGCACCACTGGCGGACAGCGCCGATCAAATGTTATTGATTAAGGGACAGTTAACAAGTTGATTTAAACGCTTGTAAATTTGCGCACATCAATTTCGCTGCGCATAAATTTACCGAGATGTAGGGCCGAAATTCTGCTGAGCGGCGCGAGTGCGGGAAGAACGTGTGGAGAATTTCAAGACACGGCCGGGTATTCATTGTTTTATAAATGACGGAGGTTAATTGAAAAATTAAAGCAAATTGAGCTGGTAAATATGCGCAGAGTGGGAGAGAAGGCGAGAGAGAGCGAGTAGGAAAGTAAGAAGACGAGGGATTTGAAGTTTTTTTTTAGAATCTTCTCTATTGATTTAATATTTGACCATATTTGGATACTTAAGAAATCTTAGGGCCCTGGTTTGCGATTCAAATAGTACGAGAGCCACCTGACATCATTCAGTGTGTTGACGCCAGCTGTTTTTGTTCAGCATCATATTACATCATATTTAACTCTAAAGTTTAGAATGCTCTGCGATTTAAGGGACCATCACTCTAACATGGTCGATTTTGGTGATTTTTTTTTAAATCGACCTAATCATCAGACTAGTCGATCTTAATCAAACGAAGATTTGATCAAACATTCAACGAACTTGATCGACCAACCTGCCATCGACTCGGCGACTATGACTCCATTTATTGCTTTATGTAACAAGTTTTGAATCTGTATACAAGTAAGATGAATATAATTAAGCCAATTCGTGTTGTTTTGCTGCCGTTAAGGCTACTCGTGGTAGTATTATCTCGAGGGAAGTTCTTGGAATATATAGGAAACAACGAATTCACTGAATGTTTCTGTTCTCCACTATACCTTATGATCAAAAACGAACGGGAATTTTGAATTGCCGCGCTTATCCAATCGGTAAATTTTTATTTTCTCAACATTGGCAATACTTTTATTGGTGTTCGGTCAAATTATGACGCATATCGTAAGATTAGTATTTGATTGGCGTCTATACGAAGAAGTCGAAAATTTGTTGTGTGGCAATTTTTATAATGGATGAAGAATTAGAACAACGCGCGTGCCTAAAATTTGGTGTTAAAAATTAAATTTCGTGTGCCGATTCGTTGAAATTGTTACAAAAGGCATATGGTGAAGCGTGTATGTCAAAAACACGAGCAAACGAATGGTATAAAAGGTTCAAAGGCGGCCGAGAGAGCCTAGAGCACGATGAGATCCCTGGACGGCCATCAACGTCTGTTACCGAAGAAAAATCGAATCGGCGAAGCAAATCGTGTTGAAAAATCGTTGTATATCGATTAGAGAGATTGCTGTGTTGTTGGGCATCCTATTTGGATCAGCCGAACACATTTTAACTGATATTTTGGGCGTGAAACGCGTCGCTTCTCGGCTGGTGCCAAAAAAGCTGAATTTCATTAAAAAACAGCGTCGTGTTGATGTTGATTTTTGCCCAAAAATTCGACTAATGTCAACAGCCAAGCACCATACGGTCCAGACATGGCCCCGTATGACTTTTTTCTATTTCCCAAACTCATTGCGGGGAACGCGTTTTGAGACCATAGAGGCCATAAAAGAGAATTCGCTGCGTGAGCTGAAGGCCATACCTTTGGCGGCCTATACAACATTTATGGAAACTTGGATCAAACGTTGGCATACATGTATTGACGCAGGAGGAGAGTATTTCGAAGGGGATAACAAAGAAATTTATTAAAAATTGACATTTTGGGTTTTTTTTTAAATTGCCGTACTTTTTTGATCATCCGACATTCTGTAAAACATTTTCTGTATAACATGAAAACATTAAAACAACACTCATCTCACACATGAACAGGTAATTTCTTCAGTCATTTAAGAAACACGATCACATTTTACTTCCAAAACCACTTCTTCTACTTGTACTGCTTCCTTCTCATAGAGTCTCCAAGCACGACCCTCATCGGTGCCTCGAACAATAGCAACTTTTCGCTCTTAATGTATGCACCCAGTCAGTGGATTGTTTCGTTTCCGTTCACAAAGCCGCGACAAAATCGCAACTTGCCTTCAACTTTACTTATGCAACATGCCGCATGACGCGCAGTGTCCTCCAGCGACAAGTGCTCTATGTCTTTAAGACTTTGATCGATGCAATTTGCGTCGCTTTGGTCACCCCAGCCAGCCGTCCGGGCCAAGATTTGGCCCGCTCAGGTGTACGGAGCGCGAATCAGCGGCCAACCGTCGCCGCTCATGAATATTTAAGCGTCACATTTGGTCGCACTTGTGGTGCTGCTCATTAATAATGCCCGCTTTTCAGCCGTGCGGCAGTGGGCCACAGCCGCATTTGAAGACGACACAAGACAACGCGCACGAAACAAGTGTCGTCTGTGTTTGCGTTTTCTTGGCGACGCGCTCGGAACGCTTTCCGCGGAAGCGGCGACTCTGCCGCTGTCAAGCATTACTTATTAGGGGCTGACATGTCTTCGGGGCGTTTATATTGGATTATTCAGTGGACAGTGCGACGTTCAAATTGTTGCAACATTATGTTGGATTTAATTTCATGCTACAGCAACTGTTGAATTAATTTGGTGCCACTTTCCTTGTGTTGTTCGTGTACTCGTATGTGAAATGACCGCAATCGACGCGGCCGCTCGACTCTCTCTTGCCGCGAAGAGAGGACATTGTCTGCGCTTTTGTCACCCCCTCAGAGACACGACTCAAGTGGCTGCCAACATGCCGTGCGGACAATGCGACGGTCGTTGCGGCCGACAGTTGTGCGGTTATAATAACCTTTAATTACTGGGTTTTAGTGGCGCGACTGTATGCTATCGGGCAGATCTTTTCGGACAGCCAGTTGGAAAAGGTCACGGCTATTATGAGAACTCATGGGGCGTTTTGTTAAAATGCAGGTGCAGAGCGTTGAGCAATGACATGGTTATTAGGAATAATTTTGAGGGGCTATCGATAAAGTGGACTGGGAAAGAGATACAACGTAGAGTACACAGAGAAGTTGAGTGGCAGGGAGTAGGTAAAAGTCACACAAATTTCCAACTATTAACTGGAGAGTGAAAGTACTGAAGTAAATAAAAGTCACACAAATTTCAATCTATTAGTTGGAGAATGAAAGAACTTTATATGGCATTGAGCTGACATACGAACTCACAGCAGACTGGCTCAAGCTTGAACCACTAATTCATCGTCACCCCCTGAAAATTGCATCTTTCCCATCCCATTCACTACGCACAATTAACGACTTGTCTTCAACATGTTCATTGCCTTTCTTTTGAGTGATTGCCAGAGTTTCACTCAGCCCATGCAATTTATCAAAACTTCAGTCTTTCATTTATTGCTCAAGTTTTGCATTAGTTTTTATTACATTTTAATTAAAATCACACACGGAGCGCGTACAATTCGTGCGTGCCCAATCGCACAATCTGCAAAAATTATACCTCAACAAGCCTTCTGGCAATCATGCAGAGCGACCAAACGGCGAAAAGCCGCACCACCGCCGAGTAAACAACCCGACGAATGGACAAATAAATGCACAAAGTTTAGTTGGAAAATCAAATGCTCGATGTGAAATTGCACGCATTGCTAAGCGGCACATCAGATTGGATCACTTTCCACCATGGACACTTGCACACATGGCCGGTGTCTCCGTGCCGCGTGCCTCGTGCCGCGTGCGCGTGTGAACGCACCGCAGCCGCAGCGGCGCTGCGAGCGATCTGCGGCCGGCGCGTCCAGTGGGCTTGTCCCAAATCGCACGCATTGATTTTCCACATTGTCAAGCAGTCAAGAAAGCGAGACAACGTGCTCCACTCGTCGGCCCAAAGGAGCAACAACTACACGGCCACGACGCCAATGACGATGACGATCGGGCACTGTTGTTGTTGCCGCTGATGCTGGTGATGGCCGCAGTGCGACGACTGCGACGCTTGAACGCAATTCGCTTCGTTGCACACAGCAACTGGAGTTTAAAGTCGCCAACAACAGCAACAGCAACGGCAACAGCGCCAACGCCAGCCCCAGCTACCACATGTGGTATCGCACGCGAATGCGACTTGACGCGCGGCCGGCGTGTTTGCCGTAACGTGACGTGGTCAAAAAGAAATTGTTTGCATTTGCTCAGCAACAGCTTCAATTTGACGATTGCATTGCGGCAGTGTTATTGTTGCTGTTGTTGTTGCTGCTGTTTGTTCGCTTTGCCGTGCAGCTTAAGTATCGAGAGCGAATCAACGGTGTGTAAAGAAGTCATCATCTAACGCTGTGACGGCCGCAGTGACGCAGCGATGCAGCGACGCACTGGCCGCCGCACGGACGCTCCGACGTTGTTGCGCTGAAGCGACGTTTGGACATGCGATTTTCGGTCGCCCAAAGTGTTTTTGCTTGCGCCACCACCACAAGTTGTCGCTCCGATGCACAGCTTAACGGACAGGAGGCGGACAGTAGGTCTGTCTGCTTCTTTGTTGTTATTTGTGTTGTTTTTTTCTGACATACTCGTACGTGCACATTAGGCCCGAAGAGCTTTTGTTGGTGCTGGGTTGGTACTTTGCGATGGCGATGATTTGGAAATTTTGCATTCTTGTAAATCGGATTAATGGATCTCGTTGCGCACTATAAACAAACGCAAAAAGGCGAGGGAGCCAAAATGTAAAATTCAAATGTTTTTGCAATTTAAAAAAAACATTTTTTTTTATATATACAAAAGGGATGAAAGTGCTGGGGAAGCTTCATATTGTACAAGCTTCATATTTGTACAGTGCGTTTCAAAAATAAGTGTTGGCCATATCTTTTTAACCGTAGAAGTTTGCCATGGTTTTAATATCAGATCATCTTCTATATTAAAATACCGTTTTCGCGTGTGTTTCTGTTTTCTTAGTTGGGTACAAGTTTTCGCGGAAATATCAAGAATTATAAATGAGTGCTATATTTTTAAAGCGTTTCGAAGTAGTTTTTTTTGGTAAACCCGCCAAAGGGTCCAAAATTGAAACCTCCACAAGTCGAAAAATACACGAAAACATCAGTTTCATTTGTGAGGAAGTGGATCAGTCGATTTACAGAGTTCGGAAATGTTGACGACGAACCACGGAGGAACAGGAAAAGAACCACTCATATAAGGCGGTAGTCCGGATGTTTGATAACACTCCAACTCTTAGCCTGAAGCAAGCGAAGGAAACATTGTCGCAGAAGAGAGTCGAAGTATCAACGGCCACTATTCGAAGCAAGCTTCTGAAATCGGGCATTCCTCATAGAAGTACCATGTCGAAATCGCTATTGGGTAAAAACATGTGGAAAATCGTCTGAAATAGAGAAAATTTGGGGTGGAAAAACTAAATTGGCCATCTTAAAGTCCAGATGCAAACCCAATCGAAAATCGGTGGTCCTTAATGAAGCCAAAGATTAGAGGCAAAGGAATTTCAACAACAAAACAGCTCATTTTGGCATTAAAACGGATTTCGAGAGGGGTTTCTTTGGAGTACACTAAAAAATAAGCCAAAATTGTAACAAAGGCCGCCAAGCTATTACTGACAACAACGGAAACTGGACAAAGTTTTAATAATAATGCGAAAAAGATAATTGCACAGCCTTTCAGAAAATATATATAATTCATTACTATACCTTCTTTTGTAAGTTTTATAAGCAACAATTATTTTTGAAACGCAATGTACACGTATATGGAAGGATGCTTCAGGTTCAGGGCGATTCGAAGTAGGGCATTGGGAACTGCGTCATAAACAACTATTTTACATTTAGAGATCTGCAGAAAGAAAAACCGTGAAGGAAAAACATTCCCATCTGAACCATGGAGCCTGTAAAAGACAAACTCTCTCAGACCCATAATGTTTCTGTTCGATTTTTCGCCTTTCAGAAAAACTAATTTCTAGTTTTACTTGTAGAATCATCTCTCGTCCGACAAAAATTGCTTAAAAATCGTATCTCTCTCTCTCATGAACCCCAGCGATTAGGTCCTTTATGACTGAATTACGTTGGCAAAAAGCTTCATTATCCAACACGCAGATCAATGTAAAATACAGAATTTAAAAGAGCCAGAATTCAACCATTGTTTCAATAATGATCCCAAGTGCAATTAACAAAAATCCACCTTCTGCATGGGTCTCTCTCTGCCTCCACTGATTTCGCCAACAAGTGTCTTCAAGCTGAAAGTTCCACTATAATTTCGCACATCAACACTTTGGTAGCAGCCCATTTCAATCTCATCAACACTTACTGCGTGGTTGCGACACTTTTGTCACCGACATCAGCACCCCGCACCCGCAATGCGACGAATCGAATCGAGCGGCACCTGACAGCGATAGCCAGTCACAGTCGTATTGCCGCGGAATGTGGCAATTAGTTCTGCAGCAATGACTTCCCCCCGCACTGTCTCGACTCATGTGCTGCTAAGTACTAAATGAAAAGTAATGAGCGGAAAAATCCACAATTTTTGTCGCTGCGCAAACAAGCAAAACAAAAAAAGCAACGCTATAAAAACGCACCGAGCGAAGATCGCAACGTGCAACGCTCGTCATAAATTGCCTGCCTCTCTATGATACCGATGCGGCAGCGACATGAATACATCACTTTCATACAAACAATGAAACGGTGTTGCCCGCTGCCGCCTCTGTCCGCATGCCGATTGCCATGCGATGCGACACGACGGCAACGTCTCGCGTTGCGGCACGCTTGAGTTGCAACACGTTGCGCGTTGTCACTTTTTGCCGCTGGGACATTTTCTTGTCGTTGCTGATGGCTGCTGCTTGGTTGCAGTGTGGCCGCGTTTTTTCGACTTGTTGCTTGCGCTGCTACTGCAGCACTTGTTGCTGTTGTTGTTGTATAATTAGCATATGAAATATTGCGACAATTTTATTAACATGCGCTAGGTGTGTTTTTGTTGTTATTATTGCTGTTAAATGGTTTGGTTCGCTGGTTCAGTTGGGCGCTGCGGCGCGACGCTTTGAGGTTTTTGCGCGAACAGACCGCAAAGACGCTGCCGTCGCGTCGCGTCGTTGGGGACGGCGGCAACAGGTGCGCATGCGTAAAAGTGTCTTAATTATATGCGCTTGCATATCAAGCGTTAAGTTAATAAAAAGAGTGGCTGACAATGTGACAGCGCTGTCAAGTGGATGGCAATTTTTCGCCTGTGTGTGTGTGTGTGTGTTGCTGTTCAGGTGCGCCGGCGATGGTAATCTTTTTTCGCTGTAAGCGTGAAGGAAACGTAGAGGAAGCACAAAACGAGCTGCGGTGAAAAGTGATTTTGTCATTGGGGTCACCGACTTTCAAATGAGAGTTTCTTTAGATTTGTTGTTGTTTTGTTTTGGGCATTTTGAATTGATTTTAATGTTGCATGTTGCCTGAAAATTGGCTAAAAAGTCGATGCGTTCGATATGTGGTAATTGCAACGTGCACACGATTCACAATGTACTTTGTTGGTAGCAACAACCAGACGCAGTGACCACAGCGCATGCATTTGTGGTCGATAGTCTTGGCGCGTTATGTTTGTTACAAGCAACAACCAGCGACCGACGACTGACCACATCAGTGCAATTTTCATTAACCCTTCCGACTCCAAAGTTGTCTGAAAACAACTTCACCTATTTGTCATCTTTTAGCAAAAGCTACAATTGATTTATGGGTTTTATTTAAGTAGGCACCAACAAATTAACCCATTTTCGGCCGCTGGTCGATTTTTCGACCAGCCACTTTGAAGGATAGTAGCTCTGCACTTAGACATTATATCTTTGAACTTTTGATGCAGAAAATAGCTTTGGTCTTTTGGTAACCCCTCGAAATAATAATTTTTTTTAAAAACGATAAATTTAGAGATGTTGGCGAAGGCACGAAAAAAGCATTTTTTTTAGTCATATTTTGAATGCTCTAAAAAATATATAACCTTTTCAAATTATTGATTTATTATTGATTATTTACGAAGCCTAAAGACCAAATTACCACAATCAATTGATATCCATAAGATTATGAAAATATTTTTACCTCTCAGCACCGCGTACTTTTCAGAGGTCGAAAAATCGACAATTGGCCAGAAGTCGTCATGTATGTACATATATAAGCCAACAATTGTTTGTTTTCATGCTTGATTATTATTTGACTAAAACTATGTACATATATATTTGTTTTTATTTGAAATTAAATTTTTATTAATTTATAAAAAAAATTTGTAAAAAAAAAAACACAAAAAAATCCTAAAATATTCTTGATTAAGGTCCTAAATGTAAGTCCTTAAAAGGAATTACAAAAATATTGGCTATTTCTGGTAGCGGCCGAAAATGGGTTAATATTTCTAGAAGTAAATTCAAAGCAAATTACAAAAATTTTACTGTTATTCCAAAAATAATTTCCAATAATTTGCAACGATATCAGGAAAAGTTTGTGTTCTAATTGAAGTCTACGAATTGGGCGCGTTTGATCCAAAACCCTGTTTCTTTAATAATGGTTAAATAAAATCAAAAAGTAATAATTTTGTATTTTTCCATAAATACTAAATAATTTTTCTGTAATTAAAAAAAATTGATACAAAATTTATTTTTGTTTAAATTGATCAAAAGTCAACTAGCTCTAGAACTCTAACAAAGAGGCGTGGCGACTTTAAAACTTCTTAGGCAAGTGTTTCATGATTTAAGTACCAAAACGTAATATCGCGACACAGGGTATAATTTGGGGTCGAAAGGGTTAACATGTTATACAACAACGAAAAATATGCAACACTAAAAGCTCAAAAATTTTGCCAGACATACAAAAAATCTGTATGAAAACTAAATGGTCTGAAAATGTCTTGGAGACAGTCACTGCTGAGTATGCCTTACAATTAAATCATAAAATTTGATAACTTCTTATGCCTCTAAAGTGATTTAAAATCTTTAGTTTAGAATAATTGTTACCTCTAAAACTAACCAATGCTGAAAACTGATTATTTAGTTTTTCATTCGTTAGCCATTCCATATTTTCTGAGCCAATTTACTAAACAACCAAATCAGAACCTGCCTCAAAACCTCCCAGTCGCTTTTCTTAAGCCTCCTGAAACCATTCTTCCGTGAGTGCCTATTCGAAATAATTACTCCAATAGCTGAGAGCTTACTTTACTTGAACTTCCCCTCGTTTTTACTGAACTTCAACAACCACATCCGACATCATTTTCTCCAAACTCTACGCTTAACAATAACTGAAGTACCTGTATCCTGCACTCTGACTCGATTTAAATAACAAAATAACCTCATTCTAGTTATAGACAAAATATTCATTCTTACTTCGAAATCCACCCAAATTTCAACTGTTACTATTTGCCCCCCGCTTTTGCGCCGCCTCTCAGCCCCAGTCGCTGTAAACCGACACTGACTATGCCGCACGTCGACCGATAACGCAGCGTAACAGCAGACAATCAGTTGTCCCACTGCGTACAACATTTTCCAATCTCAATCTAATTTTCCTCAACTCAATTTCGAATGTTCAACATGGCCGGCCGCGCTTGCCGCTGCCGCCTCTCGCGCGCACAAAACCGCCATGCATGAATATTTTACTTGGGTCCAGCGCCGCTGCCTGTCCGTCATACGCCATACGGTGCCGTGCACATCGCGTCGCCGGAGCAATCAACAAAACGCGCATCGGTCAACCTGCTGTCCATCATAAACCCAACAACTACAACAACAAAAACAACTCCAGTTGAGTGCGTGTCGCCGCGGCTGTTGTTCGTTATTGGATTTTTGCTGGATCATCATCGGCGGCAATAAACAACAACAACAACAACAGCAACATCAACATCATTGGCACTGGAAGTTGATCGTGTCGCAAGCATAAAAACAAAATATCAACAAAAACAAAATCTGAAAATGGTTTTCAGCAAAATTGGAAATATAGCCGCAACAGCAAAGTGTTACTTTTTTTTTGCTTTTTCGTTTCTTGTTTTTTTTTATATATAAAATTATGAAAAAGCAGTGCCGCCATTCGACTTATTCACACCGTGGCCGAGTGTAGCAACAAAACAGCTGCATGCTGCCATCGTCACCGCCACCGCCACCATCGCCGCCAACACTAACTCCATTATCTCAAAGTGGCAAGCTGCATTTTTATTATATCCGCACCTCCTGACTGGCCATTTGCGCGGTCGCTTGGCTGGCCGCTGCGCCGCTGGCCTCAACGTATTGTCCACACACTGTTGCCTGGCCGACTCTCAGGCCGACTCTCAGTCGGCCACATCGCCAATCGGCGCAGCAATCTTTCGCATCTTTAAAGGAAAATTCAATATCTCGGACGCATTTTGACACTTTTGACAAATTGTTTTTGCATTATCCCCCTTTGCTCCCCATACTGCCGCGGCCAAGTGTACACAGGGCCAAAGTGGGAGATTACGGCGAGACTTTATGCCTGCATGTGGCAGAGGGCAACTGCTTCGTGTTGATCAAGCGCTGATCGAGTGCCGTACGCACTCGGCGCGGCACGTAACTTATCTCACCTTGCAGTGGCATAATTTCCTCACTTGGAGCTCATTTCCTTGCACCATAAGGGGTTCAACGCGTATGGAAAAGGCATCGGATACACTTTGAGCGGCGATTTGCGCTTAGAGATACTGCAGGAAGTCTTTAGGGCATGGGACGCGGACATCCGAGCACAAAGTTTGCTTCGAAAGTAAAATTAATAGTTGGCTTTCAAGTGAGAATTTTATGAATAGTATGGACAGTGAAATTCAATATAAAATTGTTTAATTTTAATGAAAGTATTGACGATGAAAATATTGCCGGTTAAGAAGAAATAACCAGAGAATATCAGAGTTCTTGTACAAATTATCTTAGAGTTTAATTGACTTGAATTGTAGACTCTACATAAATTGAGAGACTAAAGTTAAAGTACCATCTACTATGAGATCAAAAGTCTCCAATGGAGTTCTCTGTTGCCAAGTATGATACTTCAACTAATTTAAAAGTCACAGTACGTCCTTTAAGCCTAAACCTACACAATGTAGCAAATGGATCAAATACCATATTTGGCCACTTGCACACACAAAATATTAGTTATATCCTGCGCCAGCAACAACAACAACTAAATACAATAAATTATCATCATCATCATTGATACAAAAATTTGATTTATTCCCAAAAAAAATAATCCCCAGCCACCATGATGACTGTTTCAAAAGGTCACAACCAGCGCACAGAGAAATGTATAAAAAATTATTGGACATGGCGCCAATATGCTGTGCACATTGTCATGGCTAAAATCATGTTGAATGCTTGCCACAGCGGCAAACAGTAAAACATTCGGTCGAGTGCCGTCAAGAAAACGAAAAGTCACATAGGCGCTTTGATTGAGCGACTCAAGCGGGCAACGTAATGAAGGCAGTTGCGGTTCGGTGTTCTGCCGACATTTCTCTTTGTAACCAATTTAATTTCGTCTTACAACAATAACAACAGCAAATCGGTACAACAAACGAAAAGTAATCAAAATGTTGTTTAATTCTTTTCATTTCGTTTAAAAAGACCGCGTCGACATTGTGACGAATGACTTTTGATGCGAGCGCTGCGGTAGCTCGCAATGTTCGAGAGAACGTTTTCGATCGACTTTATTTTTAATGAACATTGAAATAGTTCGGAAATACCAAAGCACTAATGGAATTAAATACAAAAAAAATATACGAAAAGTTTTAGCTTAGATTTGCAATTAGGGTCAACATAGAGTCCGCATGCGGAGAACCACAGATTTATTGACTGGATTGGATTGATTGGTGACGGCTTAAGGCATCACAGCGGCCTCTTGAGGACCCTTACTGCATCGGTCCCGCCATCTCTAGAATTCGTTTAATTTGAGAATCTTATCTGAATCTCATCACTGCCACGTCTTCTATGCGTTGGTGATAGCCAGTGGCGGATTCAGGGGGGGGGGAAGGTGTTGGGTGTTGAAACCCTTTCGAAATATTAGCATCGACTACATACAAGTTAAAAGGCATTTTATAAAAATTAAAGAATTACTTTTTGAAACCCTCCCGAAATATTTTTCTGAATCCGCCCCTGGTGATAGCCAAATATGAGACAACCATTTAGCTTACTCGCAACAATATTTCTTTCCGACAGCTATTAGGTTACCTGTCCAACATATCGCACACGCACTACAAAAGTGACACAACTTAAAATTTTTGATTTTTCAGGAAACACAAAAAACTGTTTTTGAGGTAAATAAACATTTTTTTAAAATAACGTATATACCGTTCAGTAGAAATCCAGATTATGCTTTAGGATAAGTGACAAAAATTTTTTTTTATTTTACACTAGAAAATCCAAAATTTTGAGTTGTGACTGTTTTGATGATATTTTAATTCAATAATTACGGAATTATTTTAAGTTATGTCACTTTTGCTGAGTTTTATAATTATAAATTACAGTTAAAAAGTCGAAAGAAAAATTTTGAAAATTCGAAATTAATTTTTTTATTTGAAAATATATACTAAAATTGTCAGAACTTTGCTTAAAATTAACTTCAACAAAAATTTATTTCGTCAAAAGTGTCACAATTTGAGTTAGGACACTTTTGCATTGAGCTTCAGCGATCAAATAGCATCAATCTTCTGACGTAAAGAGAGACCTAACTGTATTTTTGCAACAGTTAACAACAACAAAATATACTGAGCTTTTGCTTATTGGTAGATTGATGCATTGTGCACAGTATTAACACATAAACCCGAAAATTAAAAATTTTGAGTTGTGTCACTTTTGTAGTGCGTGTGCGATATCAGCTCGCTCTTGATTGCCACAGATTCCTCTGCATTTAAGTAAGAAGCAGTAACAGTTTTTGACGCATTTCAGGCTTTAAAAAGGAGATCATTCTCCATCTATTATATTCATAAACCGAATTGAACGCATCCAGAAAGTTTTCATTCGGTTCGCTTTGCGTTCGCTGAACTTCAGTGATCCAATGCTATCCTACAGCTCTCGTTGTCTTCTAGTGAACTTAAAGTTACTACATGCTAGGCGATCACTTCTTGCATGTTCCTTTGTAGTCAGTCTAATAAGTGGGTCTATTGATTGCCCGGGTTTTTTAGCAAAAATAGCCTTTAATGTCTCTAAACGGAGTCTGCGGAGGGTGGATACCTTTTATTTCGATGTTCCTAGGACGAATTATGCTAGAAATGCACCTCTATCTAGGGCCCTTTCGGAGTTAAACAATATTACCGATTTTGATGTGTCACTTCCGAAGGAATTGTTGTTAAATAGTTTAAGTAACTTGTAGTTTGTAATTATAAATATTTCCTATAGTCAGTAAGGACTTTTGTTCATTGGCTAAATAAATAAATAAATAAATAAAATCGTTCTATGTGTCCAGTTATTTGTACATATATCTTTTAAATACTTTTTTGTATCTCAACTTAATTTCCATAATTCATCTCTTTGATCGACCACTACCCGCCGCCATCACTGCTCAGCGCTTACCTTCACTGCAAGTGCGGAAGGCAACAAAAAGTGTACATTTCGCGTGTAATATGGCAAAGCTAACAACATTATTATGCCGCGCACAAGTCTACATGAAAGCCGCGTGTAAACATAACCTCACAAAACAAACCACCGAACAGCAAACAACGTACAGCCATAACGAGAACATCAGACAGCAAGTCAAAGATCGTGGAATTTTTGCTGCTGCTGCTGTAGCTTTGCAGCTTTGTGTGGCTTTTGGCTGCGGTGCCACACTGCAGCCATGGTCAAGGTGTATTCGTATGCCAAATACAACAACTACAACAAATTCAGCCAAATGAAAACTGCCTTACGGCTTTTATGATGCAAAATTGTAAATTTAAACAGACACCGCGCTTAATAAGCGGCCAGCGCTGCAGCATTCACCATTCACCATTCAACAGCCACCACCGGCCAGCAGCCAGCATCCAGCGACGACAACAGCAGCAACAGTAACCAAACAAATTGATGACAAGGGTCACGTCGAGGTCGCGCTGCCGCTCACACACGCTGTCGCTGTTCGCCATGGATGTCTTCCGCTTCCTTCGCAGCCTTCGTCTTCGGCGGCTTAAGCAACTTTTACTGCTGCTGCGTCCGTCACATGTGTGCAACTGTTGCCCAATTTCAAATTGCCCAAACAGATGTGGAAATATTTTCCTGTGTGCCCGCTGTGGAAAAACCTCTATTTCGTCTATTGGATTCTGCGGTTTCTGACGCAGCGGCGACGTTGATAGGCCCGACTGGCTTCGGCTGCCACAAGTAGCTGCGGACAATCGCAATGGACGATTATCGATTTATGACCACACGCAAGCGCCGTGGACACGCCGTGTGACCTTCTTGCGAAACGCCTCGGCTACTACAAGCTGTGCGTGTGCGAGCCGAGTGCGGCATTAAGACTAATTTCGAAGTTTAGTCAATTTCTGTGTAAAACACATAATTAAGGCAATTAAATATTTGAAAATTGGTAACGCCTGTCACAGGCCGCAAATGGAAAGCGAGCTGAAGAAAAAGTGGCTTGCTGTGCGCTGGGCCTTTCGCCATTGTGTGGCCGATCGGTTGCTGTTTTGGGCAATATTTTCAAATTGAGGCTGGACAATGGAGTGGACAACATATGGCCATCGCATGAAGTTGACCATAGCAGTTCAATTTCAATGCCTTTTCGTACATGTTGCATGTATTAGGTGTATACATCAACGAATGAATGACTGGAGAGGAAACATTCAGCTACTTCTGACCTAACCTTACTTACTTTCTTACTTAACTGGCCATAACAACCCGTTATCGGGTTACGGCCTGCCGCAAAACTTCTCTCCAGGCGCCTCTGCTTTGCGCGTGCCTTCTCCAGTTGGTCACACCAAGAGATAACAGGGCCTCTTCAACTTGGTCCTTCCACCGGAGACACGGCCTCCCTCTTTGCCGTCGACCTCCAACCACCGCATCGAACACCTTTTTCGCCGGAGCTTCGTCGTCCATACGGCAGACATGACCGAGGCAGCGCAGCCGCTGGATGTTAATTCGCTGTGCTACGTCTATGCCCTTATAGAGCTCATACAGCTCGTTATTGGTTCGTCGCCAATACAGGGCCGAAGATTTTACGAAGTACCTTCCTCTCGAACACTCCAAGGGCCGCTCAGTCGTTTCGTGTCATTGTCCATGCTTCAGCGCCATAGAGGAGCACGGGCAATATAAGCGTCCTATAAAGTGCAAGTTTTGTCGGTCGAGAGAGGTCTTTACTTCTCAATTGCCTACCGAGACCGTAGTAGCACCTGTTGGCAAGAGTAATCCTTCGCTTTATCTCCGGGCTGACATCATTGCTGCTGTTAACGGCGGTGCCAAGGTAGAGGAATTCCTTGACAACTTCAAAGGTATACCTGTCGGCCTCGACATGAGGCCCTAGCCGCTGCGAGTCTCTGCGTGTAGCATATACTTCGTCTTGCCCTCATTTACCACCAGACCCATTTTGGCAGATTCTCTTTCGATAGACCTAACCTTACCCCAGTATTTTCCCAAAAGACTCCTTCTGGCAGCGATTTAGATTTCATTTATCTGTTTAAAAGTGAAGCCTAACTCTAACCCTAACTCTTCGCTGACACTGATAACGCCACATCCTTACAAAAACCACTTTGGGAATCATTAAATCCGTGCGGCAAACGCTAACAACCACAACCCTAACGACCTCAACAGTGCTAAATGCATCCCACAAAGTCAACAGTTACGCTCACCGACTCACAGTAGTCTATCAGGCCCACCTAAGCCCTCCCAAACCAATGCAAAACTGACTTTTATCGCTAGATAATTGGTCCCGCGAAATTATAGGCTCGGCACAGAAATGCTAAAGCGACGTAAATTTATTACGCTCGGTAATGAGAGGCCTGTCCCGCTCAGCCGCCATTGCGGCCACTTCAACACACGACACGCATTTCCCCGCATTCGGTCGTTCGCTGTGGCGTTAGCGCGCAACCATAAAGTTGAGATTGTTCCATGCGGCAGTTTGCCACAGTTCGGTTCCATAAGCGGCGCAGCAGTTCCGTTTTTCATATTTTTGTTGGCTCAAAATGCCACTTTGGTTTTCATAATGCGACTTTATGTGTTTCCCGCGATTGCCGCTGCAGCTGCCAGCCGCACTCCGACCATTTCCATTTTCATTTCCATTTCGAGTGTCCACATTTCGTTAATTGGCGGTTGGCGGTTGGCCGCTCACCGTGGCGGCATGCACCTTGGTAGGCGGCGGCATGTGGCCGAAGCGGAATTTATGTGACGACATGCTCTAAGGGTGTGATGTCCCCTGGCCGGCCAGTTGGCCGTTTAATCTGCCAAATCGAGGGGTGTTACCAATTTCAAGTCATTTCAATGAAATATTTGATTCGTTAGCATTTTCGTAGTGTGGCAGTGGACGCCGCTGTAATTACAGTGCAAACGCAGACATTAGTTTTGTTTGTGGTGTGTCTAGCTGCAGGATAACTGCAGGGATATACATATGTAGGCCGACTGGCGCACTTTTTGCCTTGATTTGTAACTTAATAAGCGCAAGGAATGCGGGAAGCCCAAGGTTTGCTAAAAATATTGCACAATATTGTTCTTGTGAAATTTCAGGGATCTTGCATGTTCCTTTGTAGTCAGTGTAATAAGGGGGTCTATTGATTGTCCGGATGTTTTAGCAAGACTTTAATGTCCCTAAACGGAGTCTACGGAGGGTGGATACCTTTTATTTCGATGTCCCTAGGACCAATTATGCTAAAAATGCACCTCTATTTAGGGCTCTTTCGGAGTTAAACAATGTTACCGATCCATCAATTGTTGTTAAATAGTTTAAGTAACTTGTATATTAGTTTGTAATTATTCATATTTCCTATAGTCAGTAAGGACATTTGTTCATTGGCTAAATAAATAAATAAATAAATGAAATAATAATAAATAAGGATTTCGGAGGTGCTCTATGTATATAAGATATCGTTGGGTTGAACCCGATTGCGACATATCTATAGGTTCGACTATAGATAATTGAGTTTTGACTATGAGAATTTCTTTTAGGAAATGACAATCATAACAAAGAGATCTTTGGTACATAGACCAGAATTGTCATACATAAAAAATGGGCCAATCGGTCACTCAATCTTAGCCTAGACTACATGAATCTCCAGAAATGATGAAATACCAGGTTAACTTCACAATAATGGCTCTGAAGAAGAGGATGAAACGGTGTTTTATCTACGTTTTTTTTTTAGCAACCAAGCTTAGTCTTCTTCTAGAACTATAATCCTTGAATTGTTCATGCCGCTCAATGGATACTTTGGGATCCACCTCGTTATTGCTTATTGCATCGAATATATTTTTTTACAAATCTTCATCAAATACGATTCTGTACTATTAAATGCGATAAGATATAATAAGATACAATACAATACGATGCAACAAGGTACATTAAAGTAACCATAGAGTAAGTTCGGTTTTATTAAACATTTTTTATTCTATTTTTTTTTTTTATTTATTTTTTTTATTTATTTTTTAATTTAATTTATTTATTTAAATTTAAATTATTGTAAACAATTTCAAAACGTTTTTCATTACTTTGTAATTCTATTTACGCAGCGATTGCAGCCAACTTACGAAAGAAATTACTACCAAGTTGGATTCCCCTATTACGCAAATGTACGCTGAAATGTTGCAAGAAGCCGTCAAGAAGAAGAAGAAGAAGTCCCAAACAAAATCTATGAGCACGATTTGCGATGCTCTTGTTACGATAGCATTAAGACGAATAGCTAAACAGGCACTTGTGCATAATTTCGCAGATACATTTCACTCGGCCGAACGGCAGCAACGGCAACAGCACGACGTCGAGTAGCAGCAGCAGCATCAAATTTCGCGCAAAACGTGCGTTCCACCACTCCACAACACAACAAGCCACCGCTATGCAAAAGTGTTGCCCGCAATTGACGGCACTGCAATGTCGGTGTGTGTCGGGCATTTTCGCGTTGTTGCGCACTTTTTGTGGAAGTACAAACAACAAAAACTGAAAATCGCTAACGGCGACGCGTTCGTCCGCTGACTAAGAGCCGACTTGCCCACGTAAGTACTCGAGCTGGGTGCCCGAGTATGCGAAACAGGCGGAACGTAAAACGTCCAAATGGACAGACAAATGAACGCTGGCAAGCGAACTTTGGATGCGCGGCGGCCGACTGGACGCACCTGATGGCAACAGCTGCCACCATAACGCAGCAGCTGAGTCAAAGTTGGCCGCAGACAGACAAACGGACTGTTGTACATTTCAGCATATCAATGAATCAAACATATCGAACGAATTCATTCACTTATGCGGCGCAGGAAGAATTACGCGCCACTTCCGGAACGTTTCCGAGTAGAGCCACAAGAAGCTGATTGAAGTCATCGACGATACATAAATATTTTGCGGATTTTTACTAATAAATGAAATTTAAATGTTGACAGCTAAAAAGATAGCTGGGAATTCATGCCAAAATCATATTTTTGGAATAAGTAATGTCATCCATGGATTGTACAATTGATAAAGTGATGCCAATACTATTTGAAATTTTCATACTTAAATACACGAACATTTTGGTTTTCAGCCCATTTCATTGCGCTGCTTTTTGCTTATGGTCCATCCTATTCCATAAGATTAGTACGGAGCAGTTACGGGAACACCTTCTTCGACTTCATACACCACAAAACTAGATATCGCCAACATTTAAAATATTGCCTTGGTTTCTTAGAACCTTTTGCTCTCTGTGCTATAAGTTTTGCAAATTCATTGACACTTAAAATCAGCCACGCCCCTTTAGTGCGTAAAATATCTGCCCCGTCATAAAAATCACACTTTAGTTGAATTAGACATTGCATTTGACGTCAAGATTCGCACCAATAAACGCCCACGCAAAATGTTAGTAAACTCTGCCTTTATCGAATAAACAGAAAGGCCGCATACTGATGATAAGTCAGGGTAGACAATTGAATATCAACGTCTTCTACAGCGAACCTCGTAGTGTTCTATAGCAATGCTTATCAAGATTACTTTTTACATCGACAATACATCTGTCGAATACGATTGAACCACACCGAGTTTAGAAACGATGAAATTCAGAAGGAAGTAGAAAATTCCTTTTAACCCGGACCTATAGTTTAAGATCGAATACAGTCAGAAAGTCAGTCAGTCAGAAACTTCTTACAAAATTTTACTTTCGGAGTTTAACAGTTCTATAGCAATGCTTATCAAGATTACCGTTTACATCAACAATACGTCTGTCGAATACGAATGAACCACGCCGATGTTACAAACGATAAAATTCAGAAGGAAGTGGTGAAATTCCAATTAATCCGGACCTATAATATCTTATATAGTCAGGAGCTTTATCATACGAAATTTTACTTTCTTTTAACTCAAATTTTAAATTTTACTTTACATTTTAAATTTAACTGTATTCTTCTAAAAGGACAATCGCTGAAAGACACATTTCGCACGCCCACTACAAAAGTGACACGCTCAAAAATTTTAATTTTTCAGAAAACGCAAAAAACTGTTTTTGAGCTGAATAAACATTTTTTTAAATAACGTATAGACCGTTTAGTAGTAAATCCCTACAGATTATGCTTTAGGTTAAGTTACAAAGATTTTTTTTATTTTACACTAGAAAATCCAAAATTTTGTGTTGTGACTTTTTTGATGATATTTTAGTTCAATAATTACCGAATTATTTTAAGTTATGTCACTTTTGCTGAATTTAATAATTATAAATAACAGTTAAAAAGTTGAAAGAAACATTCTGAAAATTCGAAATTATTTTTTTATTTGAAAATACATACATACATATGCATATACTGAAATTGTCACAACTTTAATTAAAATTAACTTCAGCAAGAATTTATTTCGTCAAAAGTGTCACAATTTGAATTAGAACTCTTTTGCATTGAGCTGCAGTGATCAAATACCATCAAACTTCTCGACATGAAGAGAGACCTAACTGTATTTTGGCAACAGTTAACAACAACAAAATATACTTTTGCTTATTGGCAGATAGATGCATTGTGCACAGTATTGACACATAAACCCGAAAATTAAAAACTTTGAGTTGTGTCACTTTTGAAGTGGGTGTGCAATTTGTTTAACATACTTTCTTCAAAGCAATTCAAGCAAGCAATCTCTCATTCAAAAAAATGGTATAATAATATAATTCTGTACACTAGAAAACATAATCAGCCATTAAGGTATGCTGGCATTTTTCGCCGGCTGTATGTTCCCCTCTATATTTTAGCGAAAACTGTGGCAATTCCCACTTTTTGCTCGCTTCGCATAGTTAGCAGACCTTCACTTTGTGCGGAATCGCTGGCCGCCATTTACGCACAGAAGGCGACCGAGAGGCACGACGACGACACCAGCCAACGACCAAAGAAAGACGAACTCAGCCAGCAAACAAAAAACGATCGTGAGACCACTGTGAGCGTGTGCCGCACGCTGCACAATAGCCCCCACTGTGAAATGTGACTTGGTCTTTTCGGCTCCGACCCCGGCCGCGGCCCCAACGCGCTGCCCGGCGCAGTGCTTAAGTACAAAGTTTATGTTACACACTCGACCGCGCGTCCAAGTGAGCGAAATGTCCAATAGGAATTTCACAATTTTTTCGTCTATGTGTATTTTTACTTTACTTACTCGGCGGTTTATTTGTGTTTTTAGTGCGGCCAGGTAATGTACTCATAGGGGCCGTACGTACGCCTATGTACGTACATACGTACGTACGTATGTATGTATGTATGTATGTTGGTATCTGCTTCGTTTCCGTCAATCACATGTAAATTATCGAAAGATTAATCGTCTGTTTCGGAATTCTGTTTGATGTTTTATTGCCAGAGTCACTGTTGGCCGTTCGAACGTTCAAATACGGACGCAGCGCCCATGCAAGTGGCGGCGGGCACACACGAACCAACGGCAACAAATGCTTTTTGTGTCTTTCTCTCTGGCCGTCTGTTGGCCGGCCGCCGCGCGCTTGTCTGTCTCAGTGGCGAGTGTTTTTGTAGCTGTTTGTTGTTTGTTGCTGCTGCTGCTGCTGCTGTTGCTACTTACGGTTGTAGTTCGGGCCAAATCAGCGAAAAAGTCATAGCTGCCGCTTTCTATTGGACGTTGTCGTTTGTATGCGCTTCGAGCGGCGCACGATGGGCTGTGCCCTCAGCAGTCCATTTTGTTCTAAGCTCGCGCTCGCGGCCACGAACCGCCCGCCCGGCCATTCAGCGGCGCACTCGCCGCTGTCCAGCCGGCCTAACCATTCATGCGGCCATGTGACTAAAGACATTCTCCGCCGGAACCAAACCGCACCAAATCTGAGGCTAAAAACAAAAACGTAAACGCTAAAACGTAAACCTTAAAACCCAAATCCCAGCCGAGCCGAGTGAATGGACATATTTTGAATTAATGACTTTTTCCACGCTTGATCTGGCCAGCGATATTGATGCTGCCGTTCGCTGCAGCCACGAGTTGGCTCGCTGGCCGGCTGTCTAATCGCCACATCCGCTGGGACACGCTAACCGCTTTGGCTGACTTTGACTTTCACACACACACACACAGGCAGTTGTATGAAAATAATTCATCGCCGAGTGATTTTCTAATGCATTTCCCGTCACCGATGAATGGTGACTTTTCCCTCAAACTGTCAATGCGACACATAAGCAACGCAACAAGTGTTCTTTTCAGCGGCTGCCTTTGGCCGATGCTATCGGATCGGCTGAAGTGACCCTGGCGCCACTATTTTGTCGATAATTTGTCACAATTGTGTCAACGCAGCAATGTTGTGTGTCATGTTGCCATCAAGATGCCATGTTGCCGATAAGCGAGCGTGACAAAACAATTAAAAGTCATTGCGGCAACAGGTAGCGGCGTTGGCGTGCACATGTGGGAAGAAAGGCGCGTTGGAGGACTCAGTGAAATGACAAAAATATGACACAAAAGTATAAAATCACAGAAAAAGTATTTATATAAAATTTGAGAGCACTTTGCGTTGTCTGTGTGGACGCTTTTTTCAATTTAACTTTTTTTATTATCTATATTTTAGATTTCAGTAATTAGATTTGTAAATTATTTCACTTAAATATTTTATCACAAAAATTCAGAGGATTCCGTGAAATGAAATGACAAAAATATGACACAAAAGTATAAAATCACAGAAAAAGTATTTATACAAAATTTGAGACCACTTTGCGTTGTCTGTGTGGACGCTTTTTTGAATTTAACTTTTTTATTATCTATATTTTAGATTTCAGTAATTCGATTTGTAAATTCTTTCACAAAAAAATTTTTTTTAAGACAAAAATTCAAAATGAGCAAAAACAAATTTACAAAATTTGTAAACATGTTTTATTTATCTCTGTGGATGCTTTGATTTCATTACCTTTGAGATGTAATTTTTTTTTATCATTTTAATATAAGTATTGAGTTTATTTTTATATTTTTCCATTTTTATATTTTTCCATTTGCTACCTTTCCCTTGCACCATTAATTCACTAATTATACGCAATTTTTCATCTCGATAATGTGGCAGCATTTTAGCTGGAATAATTAAGCATAAACCGCTACAATCAAATTATGGAATCAATCAGAGTGAAGCGCAAAACGTATTCTACATTTGTCAATGGACTTGCGGTCAAAGGTTCCCAAGACACACACACACACACTCTTAGCTCCCATGCAGACGCACACGCCCCGCCAAACAGCTGGAGAAAGGCAGCGGGCGCATCGGCCCGACCGTGGAATACGCCTTTGGCGCATATGAAAGGCCGACACTTAATGCTGAAATTAATTTCACATGATCAAAAATTTCATACCCAACCCAACGCTGGCCGAATTTCAAGGGCTTCAAATGCCCTTATCGAATTGTACAGCCAAGGCAAATCGTCAGCACACACACTCTTCTTCGAGCCACTTCACCTCGAACCAACATTTTTCACTGCCTGTCGTTCGCAACGCTGCGGCCAGCATATCGCCCATGGAAGCCTTCAAATGTTGTTGTAAGCAAATTTTGGGAATCATTTTTTTACCCTTTATTAAATGTGGTTTTTTCACAATTTGTTGTTGGTATTTTTCGACCATTTGCCGTGCGCTGCCACATTCGGTTAACGCCTATTTTTCTCCACCCCAATTAACGTGGCTTGAAGTCGAAATGGTACGGTTTGTATTGGCTTGTGTGGCTGCGGAACGGGCTATTCTGCACCTTCGGCCTTTTCACCGCCGCCATGTGACTTTGACTACAGATTTTTTGTCATTAGATTTAATGGTTTTGGCAACAACAACCACTACAGCGTCGCCAACAAATCAACCAACCGGCGTGTTTGCGTTGAGACTGCGCATGCGCGACGCACCACAGCGCGCCCAGCACTTGGAGGGGTTTTGCGGCCAGCCGAGCATTTAATGGCATTTCAACATTAATTTCACTCAGCCATCTTCAAAAAGTTCCCATAACTCAAAATCATTGAAAACTATTTATTGTGATTACTCCATGTCATTTCTACGCTGATGCGATCAATCAAGTCAACTTTTGTTGATCTGGCTTCGCAGATCAAAGAGATCCACTCGCTGGCTGTGCGAGTGAGTTCGCATCTCTGCGTGTGTGTGTTCGCTTTGGTGTTCCACTACTTGCTGTCATTACTAGGTTTTTTTTAGTTATTGTTGTTGTTGTTTCGCTGAGTGTTTGTAATTGTGTTTGAGGCCATTCTCAGATCTCTCGGATCTTTTAAATAAATTATTGATTTTACGCAGTGTTTAATTTGTATGTGGAACGTTAATTAAACGTTATTAAAGGGGGCTGTAAAGGCGTCATTAAGATTTTATGGCGTTTCTTGTGTACTCGTAGAAAATTGTTAATGGTTCGGTGGCATGTACGCGACGTGTAATGTCTCCAATTGGGGTCAGCTCTTATAGCAGTTCAGACAAAAGGCGGACAACGACTGCACCTGGAGTGAGTGCAACGGGTTAGATAATCGCTTCTGGGTCTCCATTTCTGAAAAAATGCAGTTAATTTTGAGAATGCTGAAAGTCTCATGTGTGGACATGATTGCAGGTTTTCGTATAAAAATAAACGAACATTTGTTTGCTGCTCATTTATGGGGAAAATTTAGAGAAAATGCAATAGAACTTGTCCCTGAAATGGTTAAGTAGGTTTGTAGACATTTACATAAATATTAGTATCGAGTTACAGGCGATTTATCGCTAAGTTGGCCTCACTACGCCGACGATGCGATTTGTTGTCCCAGTTGGTTAGATTCTACAAAAAGTTGCAATGTGTGAAGAAACGTTGTATTTGTTTTACAATCCGTTTAAAAGTGAAAATATTATGTTTTTATAGTAATAGATTTTGTCAAAAGTTTTTGACAGGCTTGAAAACAGAAGTCTCCCATAGATAATTTCAGAATAAGTGCGATTGTGGCCCAACCGATCCCAACTACTAAATTTGTCAGATTCCACTGAGTCTCTCGGGACTATCTACCACTTGAATTGACCGGCACCTCATAAGGCTGAAGAGCCGGGCTTATGACCACAAACAGACTTTAAGACTTAAGAAAGAAACTGAAGATTTGAAAACTAGACCAAATAGTCAGACAGTCTTAAAAGCAAAAGTCTCCCATTTATAATTTCAGAATAAGTGCGTGAGTGGGCCAAACGGTACCAAAGACTGGGTTTGTCACATCCCACTGAGTCCCTCGGGCTATCGCCTTAGTTGGCCGTCACCTCATTGGGCTGAGCAGACGGGCTCATGACCACAAACAGACTTTAAGACTTGAGAAAGATACTGAAGACTTAATTCGTTATATGTATTTCTTTTCAATACTTCCCATGAAGAAGACTTTAGGACAAGAAGTTGCTGCATTTCACCGGGTCCAGATTTATCTCCACGGCCCTGGATAGGTGCCTGCACATTATGCAGAGCAAGTTAACCTCGAATGTGTTGTCATATCAAACAGCGCCATCTGGGCCAATATAGGTTCATAAAAAAGAACGTATCCCAGCTTCGAGAACTCCTAAGTTTCAGCTGAACAATCGGTCATGCACTTCAGTAGTAGTTCAGCCCACAAATAAATATATATTTTTTAATATAAAATACATAAATATAATTTTTTTTAAGCAACCTCTCTGCCAGCTCACAATCCGCTTCTCGATAGCTCGCACAAACATCTTGGAAAAAATACCATCGATCGAAACAACAGCCTGAAGCATTGTTACCAGCATAATCGCTGCGCAACGTTGTCCGCTTGGCAGAAATCATCTTTTATCAACCTTGCGAACCATACAAATATAGTAAAACAACAATGTGAAACACAAAAAGTGCGCAAAATTGCTGGCAACTGCGCATCGGCGCATCGATCGTATCGCAAAGTGAGTTGCAACGACTGTGCGATGCTATTAATTTATGCAATTGACATTTTTTGTTGTTGCCCCAACATGCACCGCCGCCTGCACAGAGCGATATTTCAGCGCGCACAGCAAGGCGCGCCGAACGCACTTAACGCGGGTGTGAACAAATCCGCGCCGCTCACACGCAGTCGACCGATCGCCGTTCGCGCATCAATTTACGTGCGGCCGCAGTGCGCCCTGCGTCAGGACAGAAGTGCCAGCGCTTATTTATAGATCGGCCATCAATAAAGTCACCAGGCGGCACGTTGCGCTGGCCATGGCGTCGGTGTTGCTGCCGAATGGTGTCAGACGTCGTCGCCGCTACATCCTCTTAACGCAAAATGTGTGAAAATCGCAGCAGACAGTCATCGCAGCGCATCGGCCGTCGTTCTGATTCCTGGCTGCGTCCGCGTCGGCGGAAAACTGCTGGAGATGCTGCAGCTTGACAATAAAAATAATTTAGTGTAATGCAAAAATATTTATAACATTATAAAATGCCACATTACAAAAGCGAAAGCAAGCCGCACGATACCAGGAAAATCGCCAGTAAGATCAGCGAACGCAGCTCCCAACTATTCTTTTGATCTGTCCAAAGACACACACAAACGCGTCGCGCTCAGTGTGCGACGGAAACGGGTCAACAGGCAGCACTAAAAGCAACGCCAACAACAGCGACACCAGCAGCACCAACAGCACCAACAGCAACCATCACAACAACAACAACAACCAGCGATCACAAGTGATCATGCCGCTTGCTGCAGTTGCTGAGCAATTTCTGGCGAAAAATTGGAACGAACAATATTTGCAAACGCCTCGGCCAACGGAACGTTTGAGCGACGGCCCAACCACCAGACGACCAGTCGACCGATCGACCAGGGGGGACGGTCGATGGCTGCGTATTAATTTTGCTATCAAAGTGTCAAAATGAAAGACACTTTCCGCAACAAATCTAATACCGCCGATGCCAGACCCAAATAAAAGCAACGGCAACAAAGAAAACGCCAGCGCCGGCGCGCGTGCAAAGTGGATGGTGGCTGGTGGATGTGTTGGGCCAAGATCCCGGCCCCGGCTGGGCTGTATTCGTGTTGAAGTGTGGTTTTTCGGGTGATTTTTATGAAATGACGCCAGTGCGCTGCCGCTGCGTTCCTGCTGCTGCAGCTATTATTGTTGTTGTTGTTATGGTTCCACGCTGGAGACAACCTGCTGTGCTTTTGAACACTTTTTAGAGGCAGCCAATTTAGCCAAACGCACACACACACACACACGCATATACACTTAGACTTACTTGGGGGGGTGGATGTGAGGGAGGGAGGGAGGGAAGACCGTGTGGCGTTGCCGCAAATGCCGCCTTTTGGCTCGCCAAGCACAGGGCCATCTGTTGCCTATCACTTCGCACTCGTTGCTGCCGATGCGCTGCATTAATGATAATCTCCGACTTTTTGTATACTTTTTGTCTTGAGATGTGATGGTTTTTTGGCGATGGCTAAAGCGTTCGTCTCTACAAAATGTGATCGCAACGTTTCTGTGCTCAATTTAGATTTATATTTTGTTGATACTTAAACAATTCGATCTGAAATGGCTTGAAATGTTTTGTTTTACGTTTTGGCCATTTTTCCCCCTCGAATCTATGCAGCCGTTAGTGGAAGAACGCATTGACGGAAACCAAAATGCAGGACACTAGCTTTTTGTGTGAATATTTGGCCAACTTTGTTTTGTATTGTTGAAAATATTAATTGCTGTAGGAAAATTTTTGGTTAAGTTGTATACATTCTGCGATTACACAGGGCAACAAATTTCGACTTTTGGTCTGCTTTTCTGGGTTTGACATCAGTTCTAGGGTAATTATGGACCGCTGATTTCGAATCCGCAAACCGTTTTGAAAACTTAGTTTCCGTTTTCGCGAAAAATGGGCGTGTCACTTTTTCGGATTTTCCCTGACTTTTTTCACGTTTGGGATTGTAATTTCTAGACCAATAAACCGGTTGACATCATTTTCACCTCGTTGCATTATCAACACCGCACGGTTTCTTTTCCGATGCAATTTATTTTTATAGGTTTTAAAATTCCGCGGCAATTGGACCTCAAAGTCGGAAAATATGGAATTTCAAGGCGTTTTCTTTGATGTTAAAAAACAAACATATTTTTCGTAAATCAATTATCGTGTTATGTATAACAAGAAAGCGGAAACATCAAGTAATGCAACACAGCCACATTTTTTGGCGTGAGTCCCATTCTCATCGAAATAATAGCAAAAATGTACCAAAGTCGTTTTCAACAGATTTCAGTTTTTTTCCTTTAAAAAGTAAGAGCCTCAAAATATGCAAAGTTTTTAATTTTGTTTTGTTTGAAGCAATTCAAAATTTTGTCGTTTTTCGCTTGTATTCCAGACAGTGAATGGAATATATAAAAGAGCATATTTTGAGGCCCTTAATTTTTTAAGGAAATAGTATCAAAAATTTTGAAAATGACTATGGTACATTTTTGCTATTATTTCGATGAGAATGGGACTCACGCCAAAAAATTTGGCTGTGTTGTATAATTTCATGTTTCCGCTTTCGTGTTATACATAACTCGATAATTGATTTACGAAAAATGTGTTTGTTTTTTAACATCAAAGAAAACGCCTTGAAATTCCACATTTTCCGACTTTGAGGTCCAATTGCCGCGGAATTTTAAAACCTATAAAAATAAATTACATTGGAAAAGAAGCCGTGAGGTGTTGTAAATGCCACAAAGTGAAAATCATGTCAACCGGTTTATTGGTTTTGAAATTACAATCCCAAACGTGAAAAAACTCAGGGAAAATCCGAAAAAGTGACACGCCCATTTTTAGCGAAAACGGAAACTAAGTTTTCAAAACGGTTTGCGGATTCGAAATCAGCGGTCCCTAATTACCCTAGAACTGATGTCAGAACCAGAAAAGCCATTTTGCTGTTGATCAGTGTTATTTTAATGATGAAATAAAAATTGTATAACGTGGGCCGAAATGGATAAAATTTACTTTGGAATTGGAATTATACAAAATGTGAATTAAATTAGCATAAATAATATTTCATAAACATATTTTTAAAAAATACATAAAAATAAATTCTTAGTTACTTAATGCCCATGTTGCTAATTTTCTGTTAACCCTTTTTTAAATTTAAAATTTAACGTCTTAGGCTTCTATGTGGTTATATTAGCAACATTCTATAACAACTTTTTCAATTTTTATAATCGGACCCTGTATTTTAGAGTGTTTTTCTATGAGAGCAACCACATCGTTGTGGCTGTAATAATTACCTAAACATAAAAGTTTTTACGCATAACGAAAATTTGAATATTTCTTCATTTACTTCAGCCAAAATTTAAAAAAAGTATCTAAATTGAAAGAAAACGTAAAATTAGAAAGTTCTCTAATTTTTTCTGCTTCTTCTTCCTTTACTACGTCAAGATATACTATTAAAAAAACGTGTATACTTCTCTTCTTTAAACTTAAATATTCAGTTTATTAATTTCGCATTTTTCCTAAAACTTCAAACTATTCTAAAGACCAACAAAAAATTGTATTCTTGCAACCATAGAGGATGCGACGTCCACAAAGTAGCATGTTGCCATATGGCAACAAAATAGCGAAAGGGTTAAAGATGTTAGGAGTGTTTAACAGAGCTGTGAAGAGAGAATCCGAGCCAGAGGGATCTCCTCTAGTAGTAATTCTTATAAAGAGTGAGAATCTCCGAGCCATCTACTGTCCTCACGAGCTTCTCCTGTAAGGTCTCTCTCTCCTCTAAAGAATAAAAAATTGTATTATCTCCCTTTTTTACGAAGGCTGAACTTTAATAGTAGAAATTCTTATAAAATTCTTATAAAGAGTGAGAACTTCTACATTGTGTAGACCCAAATGATATCAAACATTAGAAATGTTGAACTAATGCAGTAAGTTACAACTGGAGAGGAAGGACAGTAGGAAAACTTAGTATAGTATATAAGACAAGTATATAAGTATAGTATATAAGACAAGTATATAAGTATAGTATATAAGACAACAAAATATTTTCATACTACAAGTATCATTTTCCCATTCTTTGTTGACAATCTCCTCAATAAACTGTGTAATGACGCGCTCACTTCATTGGATTCAACATTATGTTACCGCCAGAATTGGTTCCCGACTGATCTTACACTGACGTGGAATAGTCTCTCAACCTATTTTCATCTAATTGTTGTCATAAATTATTGCCTTTTTGGTTCAAGTAAAGTAATTAAATTACTTTTCCCTCTCAATTAGTTTCTTTCTGAGAGAACAAAGTGATTTGATAAAACTTGTGTTGGAAACTTTTTGTTTTGTTTGATAATCATCATTGCAGTATATTTTCCAAGGCATTTCAAAAGATATTTGGCGAACCTATCCTTGAAGTCATCATCTCATAAATGAATATTATTTTTCTCTTGAAAGTTCGCTAGTATCTAGTGAGAAGATAACCGACGAAAGAAACGATTTTTGTGTTTGATATCGGTTCAGTTGGATATTCGATACTTGAACGCACTATCGACAAAGCCAGTTAATAGCTTTAGAGCTTTTTAGAAATTCAAAATGCAGTTAAGGCTCCAATGATCCAACCCTTAAAACAGGAAAAATCAATTATTATTCCTTCAATTCAAAACTACCATAAATAATTTTCTATTTAACTAAACCGTTATGTAATATTAGACGCCAAAAGCCCGTTCATTGGTTCTATGTGTGTAAGACTGAAAATAGGAAAAATTCTAGAATCTATTATCAGTTACTCAATATCTCTGAATTGGTCAGAAATTTTTGTTTACAATACATTTAAAAATTCTTCATCATTCGAACCTTCGTATTATAATTTTGTTCCTGCTACCTTTATTCCTTTTCCTCTTCATGCAGTCGTTTGCGCCCTCGTCGTGGAGTATTCCGACTTTTTTTCAGCTCATGAATCATAACCTGAAGTTGTAATCAACTGTTTTTCTGGTTTTGTTGGTGTCCAAACTATCGAAAAGCTTCAGTAGCAACAAAATGTTATTTCGATCCGTTTAGACCAAACGGTTTTCCATCATCGACCACACCCAGTTTTTCGCACCTCACACCCAATAATGTATTTTATATTTTCTTTGATATTTTTTGGTAGTGGTGAAAATATGCCAAAAATTCTAAAAACAGTCTCATAAAAAACAAGTAATAATATACAGAAAATTTTAAGCATAAGCCAACCGTAATGTCTTTTCGTGAAAAGCGAACAACAAAAATTAACACCTTTCGTCACTGGCGAGCAATTGCTAAGCGCACATTTTGGAAATTTGTGTGTGTTTATACAAATAACCTAAATTTGACGATTTAATTTATTATAAACAATCATTACTCCAACTGCCACAAAGGTCCATTAGACGCGGCAAATAAGTAACACGAGGCCAACGCGCAAACCGTAAACAAAAAGTGGAAAAATCAAGCCGATTTCCAAAACTTCCAGGCACCCCGCGCCGTTCGAAAAGCGTCAATACGCATCAGGCATGACATGCCACACGCACACAGACGCAGCCACACGCACACACACAACAAAACGTCAAACCGTCGACTACAATTGGCGCTGCCAAGTGTGTTGAAAAGTCATTTGCAGCGCGTAAAGTGAGCAGATAACTAATAAAATAGCAAAATAAAATGGCGATTCTTAAATGAAACATTTCGATTTTTTACAATGCGCCAAAGCAGTTGAGCAGAGCCGCGCCAAACGCAATGGCGCGATATGAGCTGCGGTTGATGATCAACGATGAAAACACCTGAGAAATGTGCGCCGCATGCGATCCATGGCGAGAAGCAGTCGAGCGCTGCTAAAGACGGTTGCGTGGGGGCGCGAAATTTTGGCTATTTCCAGCCCACTATTGACACAAGCGCGGCGACTACTAAACACTGCCAATGTGCTCAAGCAAACAAGCTGCCCGCTCGCCTGTCCGCCATGTCGTTAAATTGTATGCGTCAGCAGAACTAAAGCAGATCGCTGCAAGAGTGCGAAGAGCCGCAGCCCGCTGACAGTGACTAAGCAATGGGAAAATAAACTCCTGGCGAATGCGTGCGCGCACACTTCGATCAATTAGCGTCGGCGTGGCTGTTTGCGCAATCACAGTTTGGCGTTGCGCGTTGCCAAACCTCGTCGACCAGTCAACGCATCGGCACATTTGCTTAGCGCGACTGCCAACGAAATGAAAAGTTCTGCTTGGACTAAACAAAAAGTCACAAATACCGCGCAGCAGATGCAATAAATTACAATAAACACACCGCAGCACTGCAAGAACACTTATGAAAGTGTGTTGTGTGTGTGTGTGTGCGTGTTTATGTGATGGCAGGGAAACATTCAAAGCTGACGGCTACTTTTTTCGAAATTTCTCTTGCTGAAAGTTTTGGTTTTTTTTTGTCCGTAGCCAACAAGCTGGGACTTTTTTAATAGCGACATGACCAAAACAGTGCCACACATCAACAGTTCCAAGCTTTGGCACCTACGTAATTTTTATTTTTTTCCTTAAGTAAACATTCAATGTACGAAAAAACACCAAAAACCTCACGAAATCACCCTCACACACACATACAAATCTAAATAAAATGTTGTAAACAAATTATTTTTGGGGGAAAATTTTGTGGTACTTGGAAAATTGTGTTAACTGTGTGTACAATTTTTCCACTGTTTAATGGTGGGACATTAGAATTCACGAGGTGATAATGGTACGACGAATTTTTAATTAACTTCAAGGAGATTAAAATTTACCCATTTTCTACACGCTCGAGGTAGTCACCTGTATTTAGACATTTTTTTGGAGGATTTTTGAGAGGAATTTCTTTTCAGAACTTGGATTTTTTCAAAGTAAACCAAAGGCTTGAAGACTTAACTCTTTAATTGTTTATGCGGAACATATTCGTTATTACGAAATGAAAATGTTTCACACAAAGTTATTGTGGAGATATAAAATTGATTTCTGTTCTAAATCAACAAACAACTAAAAAGTTTTCTAAAAATTTGTTCTTTAATTTATTCAAATTCATTTGGTATCATATTGTTTTTATAACACTACTCGACACGAAAAATGCTCCTAAAAATAAAAGTATCAGGTGTACAACTTTGCTTCCGCCGTTTTTTCCAAAATTAAAAGCTTTATTGCGAAAAAGTGCTTACAGATGTATTATTCAAAGTATTGTCCGTCGCTAGCGACAACTTTCTCCCATCTTTCGGGCAATTTTCGGATCCCGGCTCGAAAAAAGGAGTCCTCTTTTGACGCTATCCATGAAGCAATCCATTTTTCCAATTCTTCGAAGGATTGAAAATGTTGATCTGCCAGGCCGTGTGCCATCGAACGGAATAGGTGGAAGTCAGAAGGGGCGACATCTGGGGAATACGGCGGGTGGGGCAAGACTTCCCATTTCAGCGTTTCCAGGTACTTTTTGACCACTTTTGCGACGTGAGGCCGAGCATTGTCGTGTTGGAGGATGACTTTGTCATGTCGCTCTTGATATTGTGGCCGCTTTTCTTTTAGCGCGCGACTAAGGCGCATCAGTTGCGTTCGGTAGCGATCCCCTGTGATGGTTTCACCCGGTTTTAAGAGCTCGTAGTAAATCACACCGAGCTGATCCCACCAAATACAAAGGTTTTTTCTCTTCCACCACCATGTTTGTCTTCGACATCGAAATCACCATTTTTAAAACGTTGAAACCACTCCCGACACGTTCTTTCACTCAGAGCAGCATCACCGTAAGTTTCTGAGAGCATTCGATGCGCTTCAGCTGCATTTTTTTTCGAATTGTAACAGAAAAGTAAAACTTCCCGCAAATGGCGAGAATTGGGCACATAAACGGACATTTTGGAGCGTGAATAATACGAAAACAAGAACAACTGTCACTGAAACGGCGATGACAATTCGTTAGGCACTGTCCACACTCACTTTAAAGGCATTACCATCTATGTATTTCAACCAGCCTCAGCCGGTACAGCCACCTATCGGAAAACGGCGGAAGCAAAGTTGTACACCTGATATTTTTTAGACTAACTGTACAGCAGAACACGAAACTGAAAATCAAAACATTTTCTTAAGTAGCGTTTTAGAAAAATCTTCGAAAAACACGTTTTTCCCCTCTTATTTCAGTTATGAGCACATATCTCGTAAACCAAGCATCCGAAGGTAATTAACTAACCTTTCCAACGATATATAGATTGTCCAAATCAGATGAGATTTGGGGAAGTTACTGACGATGAAATTTGAAAAAAATTGAATTTTTTGACCATTTTCAAAAATTATACATTTTCGAATGGTTGTTTTATAGATAAAATGAATGATCTCCTCTGGTTTTAAAATCTAAGATGAAAGATATATTATTTGAGCAAATATTAAGCCTAACATCAATAGAATCGAAAGAAAAATGACAAAGTTATTATGCACGGAGTGAAAACACCAACTTTTCATTTATTACACCGTGCGAAAAAATTTTTTTATTTTTCCGAAACCCATCCAAATGTTGATATAGACGTGAAACTAGAGGTCATTTATAATATCCTGGCATAGTCAGCTTTTCATTTTCTGTCCCAAAAACTTTCTTAAAGGACTTTAAAATTTAAAGGATATACACATTTCAAATATTTTTTAAAATATTTGCGGTTGTGCAATGATGAAGATATGGGTATCAAATGAAAGAGGAAAATTGTCTCCTTTTAACTAAATTTTCCATTTTGAACTTTCCTTTTGGACGGGCCACTTGTGTAAGTCGGATTGTTGGTTTACGAGATATGTGCTCATAACTGAAATAAGAGGGGGAAAACGTGTTTTTCGAAGATTTTTCGAAAACGCTTCTTAAGAAAATTTTTGGATTTTCAGTTTCGTGTTCAGCACCCGAAGATTAGTCTAAAAAATACTTTTGTTTTTAGGAGCACGCGATGAACCCATTTTTTGTCGAAATTTGAAATTTGAAAAAAATTGAATTTTTTGACCATTTTCAAAAATTATACATTTTCGAATGGTTGTTTTATAGATAAAATGAATGATCTCCTCTGTTTTTAAAATCTAAGATGAAAGATATATTATTTGAGCAAATATTAAGCCTAACATCAATAGAATCGAAAGAAAAATGACAAAGTTATTATGCACGGAGTGAAAACACCAACTTTTCATTTATTACACCGTGCGAAAAAATTTTTTTATTTTTCCGAAACCCATCCAAATGTTGATATAGACGTGAAACTAGAGGTCATTTATAATATCCTGGCATAGTCAGCTTTTCATTTTCTGTCCCAAAAACTTTCTTAAAGGACTTTAAAATTTAAAGGATATAAACATTTCAAATATTTTTTTTAAATATTTGCGATTGTGAATTGCGATTGAAAATTATCTCCTTTTAACTAAATTTTCCATTTTGAACTTTCCTTTTGGACGGGCCACTTGTGTAAGTCGGATTGTTGGTTTACGAGATATGTGCTCATAACTGAAATAAGAGGGGAAAACGTGTTTTTCGAAGATTTTTCGAAAACGCTTCTTAAGAAAATTTTTGGATTTTCAGTTTCGTGTTCAGCACCCGAAGATTAGTCTAAAAAATACTTTTGTTTTTAGGAGCACGCGATGAACCCATTTTTTGTCGAGTAGTGTAATCTTATCTATAATATCATAAAATTATCTATCTATGTGGTGCTATCACTCCAACACAAACGGCAACAACCCCCGGCCCTCTCCCACCGTGGTAAATCATGCCCACAATTACCAAAGTGACGAAGACTTTGTTTTGAAATACGATTGCAGAGTCAGCTTCTACTTCGTATCAACAAAACTAAGAGATATTATTTTCCAGTAAATTAATTTAAACTTTATAAATTCTATCCAAATATAAACATTTTTAAACCTGGTTTTTATAAACAAAAACACCAGTTTGCAACAGTTTACATTGTCACAAATGCCACAAAGTTGCACTTAATCCCATTGCAGCCAAATTTTCATTCACCCTCACCGGGCCCGCTTGCCCCCCGACTGTCCAATTATGCCGCCATAAAATCGCAAAGTTGATTAGTTACTTTCACTAAGCTGCCTACACCTTCACGCACACGCACACTCACACACACATCTTCATCCTTTGATCCTTTGGCTGTCGCACATAAATTTCATTAATTTCCTGCGCTTCCTGCGTCATAATGCCGATCATATTTCCAGGTATATGGCGCATATTTTATTACCCGACGACTGATTGGAGGATTTTTCGATTTTATGAAACACAACAGAATAAATTAACAAATGTAAGCAAAGCGACAGGCGACTGCAGCACATTTCGAAGATGACCAAAGCCCAGGCAAAGGCATAGCATAAACACAAATTAGTCAATGCAAAAAAGTGCAAAAAACATATTAAGAAAACAAAATACAAAATTCACAGAAGAATAAGAAGAATAAGAATAAGAAGAATAAGAAGAAGCATTTCATTTTCGAGGCTGCTTTTATTTTTGTTGAAAAAATCCATTAAAATCAGTGGCCGATTTCATTTGTTTGTCCAGCCATTCCCACTCGCTCATACACACGCACAGCAAACAAATGCAAACATATTCTAGCAACAACTACAACAACAACGAATAAAACAAAATGCACCCTTTTATGACTGTCTCTGCGCATTGCTGCGCTCGAGTTCTTAATGAATTTCGATTTGGCATACGAAATTCTGCGCCAACAGCCATAACAATAACAACGTTGACACAACAACAACAATGGAGTCAGCCAGCGCCACAGTCGCAGCCGCAGCCGCAGAAGTGGGTGTTTCCCTTATGGCTATAAACGTGGCCGAAATGCGTCGACTAAATTCCAGACTAAATGGGTGGACACCTATTTCTGGACTGCGTGCGCATTGTTGCTGGCTGCAGTTGGCTCGAAGCTGCTCGCTGGTCGCTGGCCGTCGGTGTTGGCGTTCGCTTATCTGATGTTGGCGACGCTTTATTAGAGTGCGCCGGTCGTCAGCGGGCCAAGCTTTTAAAAGTGTGTGGCTACGAAATATAAACATAAAACGCGCAGCTTTCTTTAATGAATTGCACATTCTTAGCACAACAACAAGTCGCCTGTCTCCGTTTGGCGTGATTTTTGCTGTGATAATGAAGTCGAGGATTTGTTTTTGTTTGAGCCTCTTCAGGAGGCGGCCTCACTTTTGAAGCACATAAAAAGCCATCACATAAACTGATGAATTTTTGGTTGTTATTGTTGGAGTTTTTGGTTTCGCTTAAAATGACTGCACACAAATGACGAAATGACGGCCTACAAAGGATGAGCATTTTGTGCTTTTGGGCTCATCTTCAAAATCGCCAAACTGCACGCCGTCTGGCCGCACTCCAGATTGCGCGCGCTTTAACCACTTCGACGGCATTCACTCGAGTTCGTCGGTTCGTGACAACAATTCTGATGGGCATTTTACTAAATTCCATTTTTTGCATTCCACTAAGAAACGGATTATCCTGTGGCAGGCAAATCGGCGGCAATCTTTTCAGCAGCGGCACTGAGCGCGTTAAGCCCGCGCAACGGCGCTGCACAGCATAATTCACCATATCCAGCAATAATGCACTCATATTGATTCGCCGTGTTGCAATTCAATTCATCGCTGCCTTTTATGACAATCCAGTAAACCAGCCAAAGGCGCAACTCTTTTGCGTCGAGCTTCTGCTGCTGCGGTTTAGTCGCATCGATAGCTATCGGCGTTGTTATTGCTGTGTCAGTTGTTGTTGTTGTTGTTATTGTTCATACTGCAAGGAGACACATACGCTGCTGTTATAGCTATTATTGTTGTTGTTGTTTTTGTTGCAGCTGCGCACGATGATGTCGACGATGGGACATAAATGTGCGCACCTTCGCCTTCAACTTTGCCACAGCCGCAAGCAGCAGCAGCAGCACAAGATGACGAAGAAGAAGAATACAAAGCCATAACTGCCATACGGCAATTTAAGTTGCTGCCGGCCGCAGTTGTGGCCCGCCGAAGCGGTAGGAACTATGCGAAATTTCTGTGAAAATTGCTGCAATTGGAACCGCATATCACAGC
Source organism: Melieria crassipennis (assembly GCA_963668005.1). Taxonomy (NCBI): domain Eukaryota; kingdom Metazoa; phylum Arthropoda; class Insecta; order Diptera; family Ulidiidae; genus Melieria; species Melieria crassipennis. The sequence goes on along the minus strand of OY764962.1, from coordinate 5,856,230 downwards.
ACATCGTCGCACAGCGCAGCATCGCCGATCGCATCATGTCGCCGCACATCGAAGCGCCTCCTGCCCCGCGGTCTGTAATTAAGATCCGTTGGTCGCCGTGAAACCAATTTTCTGTCCTTTTAACAGTGCTTTCAGCGCTTCTGATGTGTGCGGCTTTCATAGGGGAGATTTTTTTTTGTGCCATGGCATTCAGCTGCAATACGGTTTGAAGTTTTCAAGCTGTCACAAAAATCGAACTTTTTTGTTAACACCGTGCGACGGCATTTTTCACACCGGGAAAAATCCATATGTGCGTGAAACTAGAGACTAAATATAGTAATACTGCGTACTAAGTTTCTCATTTCTACATTCTTTGTCCTTTTAAAAGGACTTTAAAATTTTGAAGGAGATAAAAAATAAAAAAAATATAAAAATTACGAGAAAATTCTCTACAAATTTTCAAGGCTATAAAGGATTAAAAGTTTCAGAGGACCTTTTTCACATCCTTTTTTTACAAATAGATAAAAAATTAATTTTTTGTTTAATTCTTGAGCCTTTCTTCTTTTATTTGATACGCACACATGGATTTTTTCCGGTGTGAAAATTTAATTTAAATTTTTGTCGCACGGTGTAATAGACTACAGTGGCGCACACAGGATTTCATGTGGGGGATTTGTAAATTTGTTGACCTTAATTCCAATCATATTTTGCACCAGCAGTTTTCGCATTTGAGGAAGGTTGGGGCCGCCCCTCCCCCTAAGTGCGCCACTGACTGACTCTTATTTATTGTGCAACTTAATTTATATGCAACATTGTTTTCCAACGAATTCTTTTTATTCGTGTTCATTGGGACAAATGTGGCAATAGCCCCAACATTTAAGGACTAATCTACCGATTGATATATTGTCCGAAGAACGGCATGAAGTCTCTGCTAATGTGTTGTCTGGGACTGAAGGTGGGCTCGAGCCGCCAAGGAGTACAGTTGTTCTCCTCTTGTCAGCTGTTATGGGCTTTGCCAAGGCCCAAAGTGGAGCAAATGCTCAGCTTACAGTTGGCAAAGTATAAACTTTTAAACGGATTGTCAATGAAGCTCCGGACACTGATGGCCAGTGATTAAGAAGACAGTCAAAGGCCGAAGAGGAGGCCGCTAGAAAGATGAGGACCCGATCTGCATTCGTATTTCCCCACTTCAACGAATCACTTATTGTCTTGCAGCTCTCAAATAATTTATCAAAATCCTTAACACCGCTGACTTGATGCCCATTCATATTTGCATATTTCATTAACATTCTAACACAATGTATTCGCTTCACAAAAATTATATCGCCTCAAGTATTCATTCATAAGTTTTGTAAAACATTGAGAACCAAACCTGAGACAGACCACAGAAAAAGGCTCACATTCGAGGCACAAAATGTGCTGGCGACAAACGCCAACAGTACAGGAGCCTGCAATCTCAAACAGAACAGCGCCAACCAGCAACAACAACAACAACAATAAACGGCCAACTGCTGCCACACAATGACTGCCGTGGCACAAATTTTCGATTTTACGCTATAAATTATGTTGCTCCAAACTCCAATCGGTTCTGGTTGTTTCTTTAATTCGGCTGCGTGGCGTTGTTATTGTTTTTTTGTTTCCTTTTGAAGTTGTTTTGTTTGCTTGTAGTTGTTTGTTGAGTGTTTTGTTTGTGGAATTGTGATTTTGGGCGCTTCTTTCCGTTTTTCATAAATTCAAATTATGAATTTTGTCTGCTTCATCTTCTTCTAGACGACGAAAACGCAACAAAATATATAACGACGACAACGACGACGATGATTGTGTCGTTTTGTTGTGTCCGTTCGCCCCTTTCGGCCTTTATTCTCTTGGCGTAATTTAGGGATTTAGTTGCTGGTGGTTTGGTGCCACCAACAAAGCAACAACAACAAAAAGGCCAATGAAAATAATTTAGTTGATGTCGAAAAAAAATGTTTGAATACGCGTTTGAAGCGGAAATTGGAAATTTAAAATCGATTTTGTGTGTGTGTATTTGTGTGTCTGGGCCCGACATAGGAAATTATCTGCTAAAAATTGTGGACAAAAGAAATTTGTTTCTTTTTATTGTTGTTGTTGTAGTTGGCTAAGATGAATTTGCATTTCAAGTGTTTGTTCGAGAGTTTGAATATTTTTTTTTGGGGCATTTTTGGAGGCAACTATTAGCTTTTTTTCAAAGACGATAAACATTTCCGTTAAAGCTGGGGAACTGTAATTATTGACGCCCATTTAATGGGTTGTTGAGGGCATTAATCTATGTGAAATAATTTCAGCTTTAAATTGAATAATGCAACCAGACTGTGTGGTATTTATTTGCCGCTCTCAATGAACTCAGCATTTTTATGTTTTTGGATGGTTTGAAATTTTCGTTAAAAAAGACGGATAACTCAAAATCGAACTGTAAATAAGTGAACAATTTCAACACCAGAGGGTATTGCAATGATATTGATCATTTTAGGAAAAATATTGCTTCCGAAGAAATTTTAAGTAAATGTTTTTTTTACTTAACTCGCACCTTAATATCTATTAAATACTTTCATTTTGCCAAATTTGAACTTTAAATTTATACAACGAGTGTTTTTTTTGCAATGCCTTAACATTTCGAAGCCTTAACAATAGAATGCCCGTATACCTAAAATGCCCATATGTAGTCATTTTGACTACATTATTGTTTACTGACTTTTTTTTTAATTTTATTGGTTTTTAAGTAGCAAATATGAATAAATGTATACGAGATTAAACTAAAATAAGCATTTAGTTTTTATTTATTTATGGCTTACAAAGTAAATTCATTTAAATAAAATAGCGTACTTTACACATAAATGGGATAAAATGGAATGAAATTCGGAATTTGGAATTTTTTAATGAATTTTAGGAGTGAACTTTGAATTGAAAAACTTGGGAATTGTCACAGCCTACTATGATATTATTTTTTTTTTTAATGTTTGCAATTATTTGAAATTTTCGCAATAGAAGATGCATATTTGTCTATTTATCAGTAAGATTTGTTGAAAATTTTATATAGGTAGTCAAAATGACTACTTTTGGGCATTTAAGGTAAATTTTGCAAAATTGGGGTAAACAATTTTTTTAACATTTTTTTAAATTTACTTATTCCATTTAGCTTTAAAAATTAATAAAAGTCACGTAAGAAATTTTTTTAGAAAGCGATGCAACAAAAGTTATTTACAATAAAAGACCTCAATGTAGTCAAAATTACTACCTTGGGCATTCTAGTGTTAACATTTCGATTGTGGCAGCCAAAGCAGGATCCTCTTAAGCAACTTGCTTCGCCCCTCTCGCCACATTTAAAAGGCCACAACTTTTGCTAATCACTCGCTGGCTGACTGGCCATTTCGCCGACAAAATGTGGAAAAATTTCTTTTAAAATAAATTAAAGTTTAGTGGTGAAAAGTCAACGGTTTGACGCTGTTCACGAAATCGCGCGCCCCATTAAACGGTCCCCCCGAAACACAGCGCGCAGCGCATACATAAATCTTGCGAGATTTACTTCCTCGGCGTAATGACACTACGCGCAAATCTTCGCACATTCTGTTATGGCTTCATTAGCGCAACTCGAACGTAACCCAACAACGGATGTGTTGCAGTTGAAAATTGCATGTTGCATGCGCGCCGATGCTGTCGGCTGTCGGCTGCCGCATGCAGCAACGTGCAAATTGCTCATTAGATTTTTTGCGGGCGGCACGTGCAGCGGATGACAAGCGCTGCCCACTGCAACGGCTGCTGATGGATGTGCGGTTGGGGCTGGAGTTGTTGTTGCTGTCGGTTGTTGGTTATTGGCGATGGGACATTCGTACAATAATTATCACAACTCGGAATAAATATTTACGCTGTTGTTGTGTGCTTTACGCTCGAACGGAGTAACAAGTGTGCAATGCAGGAAATTCTAAAAACAACGCGTTCGACATGTGGCTGAATGATGCTGGTGTTGTTGCTGGTGGTGTTGCTGTTGCTGTTGGTGGTGTTGATGGCGTTCGACTGGAAGTGGAACAGTTGCGGTTAGCGCGAAACACGCTGCCTGCTGCATGCAGCAGCAAAAGTCAGCAACATGCTGAATGAACTCGTAAAACAATTGAAGCGATTGAAAGCAACAATAGTGGCCGCGGCAGCAGCGGTGGCATGCAACGCGGACACGAGACACACGCGGGCGCACTTGGCGTACAGAATGACTTCTTGGAAGGCGTTGCAGCTGAAATTTAAGGCGGGAGGCTGCCGGTGCAGCATGAATGGCTGAGCTGGCAGTGGGCATTGACTTCTGACGGTTGTTGTTGGTCTGCTGCGCACCCTAAACGCCCGCCACATCACCTGCCCCCCGCCGGCCCTGCTCACCCCCTTTCGAACGCCCAGCCATAAATGTGGTTGTTGATGTTGCTGCCGTATGTGCATGCTGCATGTTTTTGTTGATGCAACATAATAAAATAATTAAAACAACAACTGCAACAAAAACAAAGAAACAAGTGCACAGCAACGCCGACAGCAATCAGCTGCCGATGGGCGAACGCAATTGTGCGCACTGTTGAGGAAATTCCGAAAACGTGTTGAATGGTTGTGGAGCACAGAGAACAGCGGCCAACAAGCAGCCAGCAGCGGATAAAGCCAACCAAATCGACATGTTGCGCCCGTCGACGACTAATCGTAAAATTCGTATCTTATGTATTTTGTGTGCCAACGACAACAACAACAACAAACAAATCGAAATTGGTAGAGCGCGCACTTTCCGCCGAAAAGTGATCGGCAGCCGGCGCAGTTATGATGCAATTCAGTGGAAAATGTGCAGGCCGTCACCCCCCAGCCGCATGCACCTTACGATTTTTCTCCGAAAGAAAACGCCCGAAGGTGCGCGCCACTTAAGCGCGCACACGTGCGACACTCAACAGTCGTCGTCGTCGTCGTCGTCGTCGTTGCGCTGCCACATCCGCTCGCTGGCACATGCCGCCAACTCCCCCCCCCCCAGTTCATTTGGCGTCCCACTCAGGTTCAATTAAAATTTGTGCTGCAAACGATTGGCCGCGCAATTGGATTATCGACGCAGGCGCACAAATTAATTAGTTTAAAGTGGCCTAATCTGATTAATGCCCAACTGACGCATGCGGCATGTGTCTTTTGCCGCAGCAAACAAACGAAAATATCCACACCACATACTCACCAAATCCATTTGGTCGTCGCTTGCGCTTTTCGCCTTCTTTAAATTAACCTTCTTTTTTAATTTTTTTTTTTTTAAGTTTTTTTGTCGTATTGGTCGTCCCCCAGCCAGGCAGTCATAAATGGCGCGCCGCATAATGTCTTCTTCCAGCGCGCTACTTGACGTGCTCGAGTGTCTCCGCCGCGCGCCGCTTGTTGAATTATTTTTAGTTGCGTGACGAATGCGCCAAGACTCATTGGGTTGATAAAAATGTGGAATTTTCTTAATTGTGGCATTCAGCCAGAATTAACTGCCGTTTGCTGTTCGGTGGCTGCAGCGGTGGCCATTAAATGCGCACAATCTGCTCGCAGAGTTGGGCTCAAAGTTCAAATTGTACCGTCGCAATTGTTGCTAACTTTATTAATTTTCTCAATCAAAGCATTTTGCTGGGAGCACACTCGCCTTAATTGAATACAATTTAAGCGGTTTCGGGACAACAAAGACTCGATCGATGAGAGTCGATTGTTAATGGAAATGTAGGAGGGTATACAATTTTCGGAAAGTCTCGCAGAACTTTAGAAACTACTTTCCTCTAGTTTTGCATGGAAAACTTCGACATCCAGGAATGGATCGGGCTGCATATTGTTCATCATAGAAATGATATTGTTTTGAGTTGAATTGCTACCCCTCGACCTGAATCTGATCCCTGATGGATCACTGATCACAGTGATCAATGATCCACAAAACTGGAATGTATAGCAGCGTTAACCCGTTCGCTCCCAAATTTTACCCTCTGTCTCGATATTACTTTTTAGTATTTAAATCATGAACACTTCCCTATGAAGTGTGCACACGACATTTGAAGTCACCACGCCTCTTTGTTAGAGTTCTAGAGCTAGTTTACTTTTGAACAATTTTAGCTTAAAACGGGTTAAATAAATTTGTATCGATATTTTTTAATTACAGAAAAATTATTTAATATTTCTTTAAAAATACAAAATTATCACTTTTTGATTTTATTTAACTGTTATTAAAGAAACAGGGTTTGGATCAAACGCGCCCAATTCGTAGACTTCAATTAGAACACAAACTTTCCCTGATATCGCTGCAAATTATTGGAAATTATTTTGGGGATAACAGTAAAATTTTTTTAATTTTCTTTGAATTCACTTCTAAAAATATTTATTTGTTCGTGCCTACTTAAATAAATTCCATAAATTTGCTATAAGATGACAAATAGGTGAAGTTGCTCTCAGGCAACTTTGAGGTCGAAAAAGTTAATTGAAGAAAAGACTTGTGTAGGAACCGCTTACATTTCTGAATGTTCTGTCCAGAAAAATGTACGCGGAAGCCTTTTAAATAGATGCGCAATGCGGCCGGGAAACTTTTTCTAAAATATAATTTCTATCAGTGATGCCAAATGAAGAGATTTCCTCCTATATTAACCCTAGAAGGGTAATCATATTTTACATACGTTGTTGGTAATCTTCGTCGAATCGACGAAGTCGTATTCAACTCCGATTTTTGGAAGTATTAGAAATCGTATAAACTCCAACTTAATTTTATAATTATACTTAAACATTTTTGTGTAAATAATTCCCACCGAATATATTTTTAAAAATTATTTGTGTATTTTTTAATAATTTGTGTTGAGGTACATTTCTTTTTGAGATCGGAATGAGTATCAGAAGTTAAAAAAATAATTAAAATTAAAATAAAGTAAAGAACAATACATAGCTTATTTATGAAGACAGAAACACAATTATAATTCCTTAAAAAACAAATAAAAACCAAAAAAATCAACAAATATAACTAATTTTTTACAATTCTAATTAACTATTTAACTAACTTACTTGTACACTAATTAACTAACTAACTAATTAACTTAACTAATTAATAATTAATTAATTAACCAATTCCAAAACATTTTTCAATGAATTCTTCCGATAACCCCGAATTCCGAGACATTTTGAAATACTGAAATTCAATGTATAGTACTCGTATTCAGTTGCAAAAAGTCACGTTAATGGTATTCTTCGTCGTTTCGACGAAGCCTAGTTTTGTTTTTATATAAAAAAAAGAAAACTTACGCTGCGCTCGTGCTGCAAAACCTTGTATTCCGCGAAAGCACATCGCCAACTGAGATCATACGAAAAGAGAAAGCAATCAGATCGGAGAATAAGGAGAAATTTGAAGAAATGTATGTGGTGTTCGTCGAATCGACGAAGATTACCTTTCTAGGGTTAAGAAGATTCTTGGCCTTTTAGGATAATTTTTAGGAGGAATTGTTTAGGAGAAAGTTTAGGAGATTTTGATGGTGATACATTTGATATCATTAGTGACACTGAAACGTTAAAAATTTAAAGTAAAAGTGTCTAATTTAATTTAATTAAATTTTGTGCTTCAAAGTGTATAATTTATGCAATGAATCAAAGAAGTTTACAAAAACGAATTTCATAATGATCATTTTTTATATATTTTGTTTGGGCTGAGTTGTTAACAACACTCTGAATCTTAATGAATAAAAAAGTTGCAGTAGAAAAAACTATAGGTATAAATTTTTATTTTTCATGAGAAGTTGGTAATGACAAAAATTATAAAAAAAATGTTAGGAGTTTTTTTTTTATTTTTGGGAGTAAATTTTAGCTTCTTTTTAAGATGTAGGAGAAAGTCAATTCAGGTATCTGGCAGCACTGATTTCCATATACATTAGAATCCTCAAGGACATAACACATGCCACATTGCTACGAATAGCAAAACAGCCAATAGCCCTGCTGTCTCTCATAAACTTTATACACCAGTCTGACTAGATTTGAACAAATTAGATTACTTATTCAGATTACTTTGTGCCCACAAGAGCGAATTCAATGCCACCTTTAAACAGATTTACTTGTCATATGTAAAACAATGATCAAAAAAACACTAAAGTATCCCTTACACAATATTCTGAACAACTTGCTGATTATTTTGAGGCTATTGCCAACAAAACCTTATGTTGATCTCTAGAACATCAAGAATAGCGGATCCCGCGTTTTTCACATAACTCAAGGCAGATGGGAATTGAAAGATTGGAAAATATGTTCGTGTTTTGTAAATGAAACACATATCCCACATCCAGTAAGGCGCCAACTTTTTTTACTTAATTCGAAACTAGACTAGTCCACTGTGGCTGAATTGGTTAGTGTATTGAACCGCGAGACTGAAACGACGCTCAACCCCAGGTTTGATTACCCGTCATCACAATATAGAAAAAAAGGAAATACCCGAACAAATTATTGTTTTGCATCTGGTATTACTTTTATTATTACAACATTAGGTTTTGGTGTTGTCAGTAATGAAACCAACAAACTTCAAATTCGGTGTCCAGCCCACTGACGGTTGAGCCGCGGTCAGTATTAGGCATTGTTTAGGCCCTCTGCAGTCGCTTTTGTCCACATTTATAGTCTTCATAGTTTGAAATTTAACCTTTTACGCTCTGGAAGTAATTTCTCAGATGTTTTGTGCCCTTGGACGGGAAAAATGCTTAATTTTTATCTTATTAAAACTTATGACTTATACATATAACTGAATCCAAAGTTAAAACCCTGATAACACAATACCAAAATTCCAACTAACTTACAGTATTATCTGAATTATTCTCTCATTCACTTCTGACCGCATTAATAAAAATAAATAAAATAAACAGCTCTTTAAAGTTTTTTCAATTCATCATTTAACTTTAACTTAACTGCACTTTGTTGGAATTTATGGCATTCAACAATTCGCTTAGCTGCTTATGAAGAATTCAAGTCCGTCTCACTTCACTTGAGTCTAGCACAACTCAGTGTACACTAGGAAAACAAAAACAATTTTCTGATTTAAATATTGAAATGTAAGAACACTTTGCTAGTGTATTAAATTATTGCAAAAAGACAATGAAGCTAAATACAGGATTTTTCTTTTTTTCTTTTACGTGATGCATTCATTCATTGATTAGGTAAATTCAGTTTTTTTTTTTGCTGTTAGCAAATGAGAAAAAACTACAAAGCTGACTATGTTTCTATGGTTTTTTTTCGGTAAAACATTTCCCCAATTCAAAGACAGTTTTTCTTCCAGTGCAGCGGTAAAGACGTCGCCAGCGCAGCGCGTGCATCCAGTTACCATACGGCGCACAGTTAATTGCCGATAACCGATTTCCAACCATTTATCTTCAAGGAAAATGCACACGCTCGCGTACTGTACGCGCTCGTACCGCAAAATAATTCCAAGTTAAATTGTGCAGCACAAGTTGGCGGCACGTATCGCATGTTGCAGTTATCTGTCAGATTTTTTGCACAAATAAATCGTTCGTCTCGTTTTCATGTTTTTCTTCGGCGCGCTGATTTCGAATTAGTTTTCGCTGGCGACTCTATTAAAGCGGCATTTAGATTTACTGGCCATGCAACAATAACAGCAACAACAACCACAACAACAAGAGCAGTGCGTGCTAAAGCAGCTGCATTGCCCCAACAGCTGCGGCCAGTGCGCCCGTGTCGAGTACGCATTTCTAATTATGCGCGCGTTCGCTGTTGGCGCTGTTAGTGTTGCCTGTTGGCCAGTAATGCGCGCGCACAAGTGATAACTGGCTGCGCATGCGCGATGGACAGAGGCGGCCGTGCCGCTTCAAATGCGCTCATCTTAAATTCTAATAATTTTTCTAAGAAAGTTCAAGCATTTCCACTGGTGTTGTTGTTGTTGTGGCTGTTTTTGTTTATGTTGTTGCGCCTAATGGTAACAATAGTTGTTGCTGTTTCGGTTGTGGTTGTTGGTGGAAACGGTGCAATATGTGAAACGACGACATTGGTGGTTGCGCGGATGGATGGATGGCCGCACATCAACACTTGAGGCCGTTGCTGTCTCGCTACTGCTCTCAGCTTCCCACCGCCCCCTCTCCTCTACCAATGCGCCTTATTACAGCAGCGGTGCAGTGACCACTTGAAAGCGCGCACAAAATCGGCGCACGCGCGCCAATGTACATTACGGTTTTGGACTGTTATTGTTGTTGTTGGCGTTATTGCGGTGGTCAGCCAACAACCAACAGCCGCCAGCGTTTGTTGGCAGGGTGCACTACACCGATGCCGCCAGCGTCAGCGTCCGCGCGACCGGCGGATGTGCAGCTGAGCGCGACTAAGACACAGGCGACCGCCGAGGCCTCGACTACACGCAGTGGAAGTGAAAAGAAATCATAACAAACGGTCGCACTAAACTTTCGTATCTTATGGACGGACACAGCGGACGGTATAGTACACGGTTATCTACAGTATGTCAAGAATGAGTTTACACACAGAAAATAAATTCAATTTTTCAACTTTATGATCAAAAAATACTACTTTTTATTTATGTAAATAAATTTTTTTTTACCAATTATAGTTATTTACATTGTTTTAAAAAGGTAACATAAAATAAACTGCAAGTTCAACGCAACAGAAAGGAAAAGTACAACAAAACAAATTATCACCCCAATTTTTGAGTGTCAAGTAACTCTTTTCACAACGATTCCTGGAATTGGTTTTCGCACCAATTCAACGATGAACTGAACATTTACCGTAATCTTTGCTCTGTGTTTTTAAATTCTATGAATTAGCTGTCATTTTTCATTGAGTTATTGAGTCATTTGCCGATTGAGTTTTGCTTTGTACGCATCATAAAATTGTGTTTTGTGTCAAAATTGTGTTTTTAAAATGCCACGCAAAAGGATGTCGTTTGAAGTGGTGCAGTTGGTGTACTACAATCACCATTTGGGAAAAAGTGTGCAAGAGCTCTCGGAAATGTTCGCTGTTAAACGGAAGACAATATACAATGTCCCAAATCGAGCTGAAAACGAGGGTAGATTGGAGCCGAAAAGTGGAGGTGGTCCCAAGCCAAAAATAACTAAACGTGCAGAACGCGTAATGATGAGGAAAATCAATCAAAACCCTCGGATTTCGACCAGAGCTCTTGCGAGGGAGCTGAAGGAAGAGTGTGATATTGTTGTTTCCCATGAAACAGTACGACAGGCCATACTGCGAAACAAATACTCATCAAGAGCTGCACGTAAGAAACCGCTGCTTTCTGCGCAAAATATCGAAAAGCGTTTCTCCTTCGCTACGATGCTCATTTCTCAACCATCTGACTATTGGGACGACGTCATATTCTGATATAAGACGAAAATGATGTTGTATTACAACGATGGACCAACTAGACCGTGGCGCAAGGCATTAACATCGTTACAAAACCGCAACATCGTCCCGACTTTTAAATTTGGAAAGTTGTCTCTTATGATTTGGGGGTGCATCTCAAGCAGAGGAGTAGGAGACTTCGCTTTTATAGAGACAACAATGGACGCGCAACAATATTTAAACATTTTGAGGAGTCAATTGACAAATAGTGCGAAGAAATTTGGGTTCATCAGAAACAACAAACCACATTTTAAATTTTATCAGGACAACGATGCGGAACATAAGGCGCATATGCTGCGGATGTGGCTCCTGTATAACTGCGGAAAAGTGATGGATACACCGGCCCGGAGTCCCGACTTAAGCCCCATCGGAAATTTATGGGCTCACTTAAAGAAACAGGTCGCTAAAAGACAACCGAAAAACCAAACAGCAATACTCGAAGAGTGGGAAAAGATACCGAGCAATTATGACCTGAAAAAGTTGGTTCATTCCATTAAAAAAACGGCTACAATGCGTGATAGATGCTAAAGGTGGCCATACTAAATATTAAATATGTAATAAAATGAAGTTCTTAATTAATATTAACTTTAAATTATTCATTAAAGACACTTCTAATTTTTTGTGAAAAGAGTTTCTTGACAGTGAAAAAATTTAGTAGTAATTTGTTTTGTTGCACTTTTCCTTTCTGTTGCGTTGAACTTGCAGTTTATTTTATATTATCTTTTTAAAACAATGTGAATAACCATAATTGATCAAAAAAAATTTATTCACATAAATAAAAAGGAATATTTTTGAGCATAAAGTTGAAAAATTGAATTTATTTTCTGTGTGTAAACTCATTCTTGACATACTGTATATCGGCCCATAACGTCAGCCGCGTCTAGCGGATCTATTTAGGTTTTTTATTTTCATTTTCATTTTTGTTTTTGTATTTTTTGCTGCAGTGTCAGAAGTAGAAGAAGGGGGTAGGACAAAAACCAGCCATTGCGCATCAAAATCTGCAATTAAAATTTTTCAAAAGTACTCAAGTGGTCGACTATTGCAGTTAGTGTTGCGGCTGTTGCTGTTATTGCCGCTGATTATGACGCGCTGCGCTGTGCGCCGCGTCCGTTGGACGTTGTGGACGTTGAACGGTTTTGGTCGACTGAGACGATCGTCCTCACTGAACACGCGCATAAAATTGCGCTTTAATTAAGCAGCAGCAAGTGAAGAAGAAGCAACAGAATGAGTTGACGACGACGAAACCGGACCAATAGCAACAACAACCACCAACCACCAGCAAACCACAGCCAACAATAGGCAATGAGCGTCGGTAAACACATACGAAACGCGTCTTAGACTTTAAACAATTTAAGTGGATTTACACATGCGTCGTCCGCTGTTGCTTGTTACTATTGTTTTTCTTGTTGTTGTTCTTGTTGTTGTTGTTGTTGTTGTTTTGACCAGCGTTATAGCACAACAAGTAGCAGTTATACGAGCCACCGTTGCCGCTGCTGCTGTCATAAAACTCGCTCGTTTTAGTGCCAAATCAAATGCCTCCATTTTCCATTACACTTTGCATTACCGCTTTGCATTCTTCAGCGTTTGGCCGGCTGGCAGACTTGTAAGGTTTCAAAAAACTTTTAATTATTGCACTCATTATGCCAACTGTTATTTGTGGTACTCGCGATCCGTGCCATGTCCGCTGATGGCCAATAATTAAATATATTATTAATAATTTATTCAAGGCGCAGGCAACTCGTTACTTCTTGTTGCATGACACTGGGCGCTGACAAATACAACACACACGTGTAAGTGTACCTTTGAATAGCAGTAAATTTTATGTTAGTAAGATTTATGTATGCTCGATAGATTAGGTTAGGTTGACTCATACCACTTCCAATTTACGAAGTTGAGCGTCAGAAAATTTAAACTGTGCGATAAAGCTTAATGGGGACAGTAGGGCATCCAACTCTAATGACACCTTGAGCACAGAGTTCCAAAGCATTACAGAGAGAGAGAGAGAGAGAGTTTGCAGTATGAACAGCGCGATTGTGAAATGGTCTTCCTACAGAAATTGCCCCTAAGTTTCTAAGCAATAGGAATGACTATAACTATTAGAATTATAAAAAAATATATACTATATTTGAACTTGAAGAATGAAGTCTCTGTCAGGTTAACAGAAGTCGTGGACAATGTTCAGTAGATTCAAACAAATAAAGCAGTAAATAAGAGAGTCATTGTTTAGTGGTTAGTCAGAGGGTCAATTGTCAGTTAGTCAGAGATTCAGCCAACAAAAAATATAGAAACCCAAAAGTGTCAAATCCATAAAAGTAAAATAATTTTTTTATGATTAGCTACCAACTCGCATGACCGGTTTCGATAGTCCAGCGGGTGGCGCACTGATTTCTCATACCAGAGGCCCTAGGTTCGATTCCAAGCTCGTCCTGGTGAAACACTCGTCTACTTCTATCGCTATCATAAAGCAGTTAAGAATTAATAGAATAGCACAATCAATAGAATCGGAGGCAATGACAAAACTTCCAAGTATGAAAGAAAATTGCCAAAAAATCGTTGTTCGGGTTCGGCGTAAGACTGTAGGTCCCCTTCCCCATACGTTTGAAATGTGAGTTGTATCACATTCAAACGAAGGTTCAACCCAGATACCTTCTACATACCGTAAGTAGAAGGTTCGAAGTTAGAAAGTCCGACCTTAGTGGCAGTTAAGAACCTATAAATGTTTGAAAATGAATTGAAGCATACTTAATTAAAAAAATTGTGAATATTTGTCAGTACATCTAAAAATAAGTTATGGTGAGTACAGTGCCGCACACAGGGGAGGGTTTTTGGGGTTTAAACCCAACCGAAATATCTTTAAGTTAGTACAGAAATTTAATTTATAACCGTCGCAGATACTATATATTCAATCATAAATATTGAATAATCAATAACACTAGTCGACGCAAAAAATGCACCTAAAAATAAAAGTGTTTTCTAGACTAACTCTTGGCCGCTGAATACGAAACTGAAGATCAAACAATTTTTTAAGAAGCGTTTTCGAAAAATTTTCCAAAACCCAGTTGTTTCCCTGTTGTTTCAGTTATGAGCACAGAACTCGTAAACGAATCATTCGACTAATACAAGCTGTCCGTCGGTCAAAAGATAATACCTTAGCCATTCCATCAATCTATAGATTGTCCAAATCAGATCAGATTTGGGAAAGTTACTGACGGTGAAATTTGTAAAAAAGTGAATTTTTCGACCATTTTCAAAAATCATAAATTTTTGAATGTTTTTTATAGATAAAATTAATTATATCCTCTGGTTTTAAAATCTAAGATGAAAGATATATTATTTGTGCAAATATTAAGCCTAACATCAATAGAATCGAAAGAAAAATGACAAAGTTATGATGAACTGAGTGAAAACACCAACTTTTTATTTATTACACCGTGCGAACAAATTTTTTTATTTTTCCGAGACCCATCCTAATGTTGATATAGGCGTGAAACTAGAGATCATTTATAGTAACCTGGCATAGTCAGTTTTTAATTTTCTGGCCCAAAGTCCTTTTTAAAGGACTTTAAAATTTTAAGGACATACACATTTCAAAATTTTTTTAAATATTTGCGGATGTGCAATGATGAAGATATGGGTATCAAATGAAAGATAAAAATTGTCTTCTTTTAACTAAATTTTTAATTTTGAACTTTCAGGACCAAAATATGTCAGGTGGGGAAAACATACATGTTTTGGATCTGAGTCTGTAGATTCATACTTCTAAATTTTATTCAAAGTTCTCAACAAAGTTACACAAAACACCCCGAAACAAAATCCTGCGTGCGTCATTGTGCGAGTATGAAAATTGGATCAGCCACTAAAGAATCGTTCTGGTTTTGACTTTTGAGATCTTGTTTAGGTGAGTGATGTATGATGCCATAAACTTTGGTACCCTTCTTATTATATCTCAACACCTCTCGAATCACTAGGACATACATACATAGATACAGTCGTGTCTGGGTATAGTGAAAACTAGTGTCCGACCGAATATTCGGTTTCGGTTTCGGCCCAAATAAGTGGTTTCGGTTTCAGTTTCGGCCAAAAAATGGCCGAATAGCCGAAACCGAAACTTTCTAGAATATTTTTTACATTTTACTGTGTAGCAGATATATAGTAAAAGGAGGAGTAATTTAGATGCCAGCAATGTAAACAAACTTCTTTTTTTTAGCATATAATATTAAATTATTTAATTTTGAATATTATCGAGTAAGGTACGAAAGGGTGATTTCTTCTTGTTTACGTTTTTAAAAAATGAATAAATTGTTTTTATTAATAAGTATTTATTTATTTATGCTATGTTTGTTTGTTTGTTCTTTATTTACTTGATGTAAAATTCGTTTGTTGAAAAAAGTGCATGATATGGTGATTTTTATTTCAACTAGAAAGTTTCGGTTTCGGTTTCGGCCGAATATTAAAAAAAAAACCGAATATTCGGTTTCGGCCCAAAAAAGTGGTTTCGGTCGGACACTAGTGAAACCCCTATATAGTGAACACCTCGATATAGTGAACACCCAAATTTTTACATGGAGCCTCTAAATCATGAACAAAATTTTGAAAGCAATTTCAAGCAAAAAGCAAAAAGTGTATTTTGAGCAAAAAAAAACGAATTTTTGAACAAAAATGTTAACCTTAATAGAGTGAACAACCTCAATACTGTGAACAGGCCTTGCAATAATTAGTTCAGTATATCCAGACACGACTGTATTTATCGATTCCAGTGTCGAATACATGCATTCGCCTCTTCCACTCACTCATTAAAACTACTTCCATGTCTCATGGCAGTCGTCTATCTCGCTTTTCATTGGCTGCTCTGTGCACACCAATCAGCAGCCGCAACAAATTGTCAACTTTGTCCGCGTTGTCAACCATCACCAAACATTGTCACCATCTTGTCACGCAGCCTAAATGTCAACCAACCAGACTGCAGTGTAGGGCAAGCACCCCTCGAAACGGTTTGCTACCTACGCACAGGATGCGGTCCTATGTCAACAATGCCGCCACAAACAACGAAATCCATATCCCGAACAATGCACAGGAACAGCCCATCAAAGTCGGTGGAGTGGAGCGAAGGCAAACCGACGGCACATAGACCAAAAACGAGTGTTGGTTGCTTGCAAAAATTGCTAAAACGAAATCATAATATGCAATAACAACAACGTTCTGTGCGCACATTGTGTTATTGTCACAAGCACACAGCAGCCGCCTCGCTGGATGAGCAGCACGGAAATCAAAAACCGAAAAATCGCCCAACACAATGCGTCGCCAACCCCTAAAAAACGCTATTGACAAACTGATGTCTCATGTGAACTCCTCCGTTTGCAGACGTTTTTATTTGCTCAAGTTTTTTGTCGAAAGCAGATAAATGTCATAAGCGCACTCTACCTGCGTGCGTTCGCTCGCTTGCGTCAGCGTACGCAAGCGCGCCCGACCGACCGCAGATGACACGTAGCAGCGCAGCGCAGCCAGCCGGCTGTCTTAGTTCTCACAGGACAAAAGCAGGATATCGCCATGACGACGATGTCGATGAAATACTTAAGCGCGCACAATGCCCACGTAACAATGAGGAAATGTTGAGTTTTTTGCGACCGGCTGCCGGCTGTTGTTGGTGGTGTTATTGTTCGATCCTGTTTATTTACACGAGTGATATTTACAATTGTGCCATTACGTGTCTATTTACAACGTTGTCTACACACAGTGCGGCACATAAACGAGCGCAAACACTCGTCGCGGCATATTGCACGGCTTGGTTGCGCTGGCCCGAAATGAGGGTGAAGGACAGCCAACTGACAAACTGCCAGACAAACAGCATGACAGCGCCCGGCCCGGGATGACACTCAAAACCGAATGTTGTAGCGATTTTACACAAACGGATTAGTAGACAATGAACATTTTCGAAATGGAGAAAATGGCGTCGGCCCGAGTCCTGCCAATGTGAACAGATGTGCTTGCGGTGAGTGCTGCAACAGGCATGGCGCATGGCGCACTGCCTTTGAGGATTACATTTTCGGCTCTTTGCCACGTTTGCCCAAAGACATTATGATATTTCATAATTTCGTGTAATTATTGTACGCGTATCCATGGCCAACGCTGGTCTCAAGGGTTTTCTTCTTGAGTTTTTCATCTGCTCTGCCGCTGTAATAGCCGCAATAGGGGAGTATAGGGGCCTGCGCACTTTTGATGATGTCAATCATTGGAAAAATAATATTTTTTCCGACAATGACAATGCACTAATCTGCGGCAATATATTGCTGAGCTGATATCCTTAGAAGCATTATGAGTAGACTTATTAAATGCACATTTTTTAATACCCAGCAATTCTGATCCTAAGAGCAGTTGTCGTATTTAGCAATGCAGCTGCAATTTGTAAAACTAAGTCAAAATTAAATAAACTTTGCTGTATCAATACTAACTAAAAGCGCAACAAAAAAAGCTGTGAACTTGAAGTTCGTTATAGGCAAATTCAATTATTTAGCAATTCGAAAGACTTATCGCTTGATCAGAATCGTGCGTGAAATCGTGTAGCTCGGTTCACTTATTCACAATTTTACAACAAAAAGGCACGCAACTTTACATATTTCCGTACTCAACGCTGAGAACAAACGCCAACTCATTCGCCGGCCAAGAGCAACTCGCAGTGCTCCCCCTGCCAGCGCAACGTAAATCTTTTTGATTATAATGCCACCTGGTAGCGAACGCTGCAAAACTAATAATTTGCCACAATTTCTGCTGCCGCAGCCACTCGCCAAATGCCAGTTGCGATGGGAAAACATCAGCGGCAAATATAAAAATAGCAACAACAACACCGAGCGCAGCCATCAACTGTTTGCTAGTTCGCATGCGCAACGTCGCAAATCATTTGCATTAAAGTGACGCAACTTTTAATTGATTACAACAACAACAGAGTGCACCACAATTACAGCGCAATGCCGATGCGGTTGTTGCGACCTAAGTACAACAATTTTATATGCGGCTTGCATGTCAACATGCGTCAAATGCTGAGCGTTGCGTTCGCACAGCTTTTTATGCGCAAAAGCGTCGCGCATTGTGTCGCCATTGCCGCCGCCACGCATGTGAACTGGCCGCCTGCCACTTGCCGCGTACCGCAATTATTGTCAAACAATGCAGCGCGAGTGCGCGGTACGCGTTGTACGCGTCGCTGCGAGTGCAACGACAATCGACATCAGCGCTGGGCCGCATTGTCGCATGCAACATTTTCCGGCACTGCGCAGCCAGCAGCAGCCCAGGAAGGCGGTTGGGCAAACGGGCTGCAGCAACGCTGATTATGGGCGTGCAATAGCAACAACAACAAAAAAGCACACACTGCGGCATTCGAATTAATTCGAAAGTGCGATGCGATGCAACGACGACGACGCAGCGCGTCGCACAGCTTGACTGCGCACTTGGCTTTACATGCAGCAACCGCGACCGTCCGTCATGCCTTGGCCTCAACGACTTGCCACCGCTTGCCGCCGCTTGCGTGTCGGCAGGTGTCATTTGCATAACAATGCTGGGGACCTTTTCGCCAGCGTCGCCGCTGCTGTCCTCGAACAATTTTCTGTTATTAATTTTCAGTTTAACGCGGCAGTCGACAGCGGCAACTTGGCTGACGCACCGCAACGACGGATGACACTCGCAGTGCCAATGTGCGGCAATGAATTATTTATGTGGCAACGTCGCGTAGCAGTTTTGCACTTTGCCGCTACGATCCTCCGCTGAGTGTTGCCCCCAACTTGGGATTTTCTCATTAACTCGGCAAAATATTCAAACTATTCGCCATTGTTTTGCGCTTTTCAAGTTCAGGTTACGTAAGGCCGACCGCGAGTAAATGCGCTCACAGCCAGCCAGCCCACCAGTCGGCGGAGAAGTGTAGCACTTGCAAGTTTTTTTTTTGTTTTTGGTTGTTTTGTTTTTGAGCGGCAATGCGGGGTTAAGCTGTGAGAATGACACCAACAACGAGGTCGCTGTCAGCAGTAACACGATCCACTGGCAGACCCTGAACTATTTTAGCTGAAATCGTTAAAGTTGACTGGTGCGCCGAGCGCAGAACGTTGTGGCCTTGAACTTCACTCCAAGATTGCAAATAGACACTTTGGTTCAAGTAAATATTTAGCTTTGTTACTCAATATTTAAGAGAAAAAATGCTCAATGATGTGTCAAATGGCTTAAGCATACTTCTTAGTTTATCTTTAGAGACTTGAAAGATTTAGTGGAACTTTCTTAGGCATTCTTGGGCAGAATAGAACAGAGAGAATGTGGCACCCAGATTTGTGGCACATATCGAGTGCCTTGTCTAAGGAATTATGTTGCTAGATGGGAGTGTCAGTGTTCCCAGATCAAGAGATTTCCTCCTAGATTCAGGAGATTCTTGGCCTTTTAGGAGAATTTTTAAGGAGGAAGAATTGTTTAAGAGATTTATATTTTATGTTAGGGGATTTTTCGGATCCTTAGTGGATTTCTGGGAGATTTTTGGATAACAAAGTATGATGTATTGGGAACACTGGCATCAAACCATATTTTGGCAACTATTTAAATAGTCAAACAACAACCTATTGCGTTAAAAATTTGTAAGCTTACAGAATGTAAGGTCGTTCTATCTCGTTCTCACTTATTGCTGTCACAATGAAATCCCGCCAAAAATGGCACTTTTTGTTTAATTCATTTGCTATATGTTTCGTTTTTGTAAAGCTTTTGTTGTTAACCCTTTCGACCCCAAAGTTGTCTGAGAGTAACTTCACCTATTTGTCATCTTGTAGCAAAAGCTACGATTGATTTATGGGTTTAATTTAAAAAGGCACCAACAAATTAATAAATTTAGAAGTGAATTCAAAGCAAATTCCAAAAATTTTACTTTATCCCCAAATAATTTACAATCATTTGCAGCGATATCAGGGAAAGTTTGTGTTCTCATTGAAGTCTACGAGTAAGGCGCGTTTGATCAAAACCCTGTTTCTTTAATGATGGTTAAAAATTTTGTATTTTTCCATAAATATCACATAATTTTTGTGTAATTAAAAAACATTGATACAAAATTTACTTAATCCGTTTTAAGCTAAAACTGTTCAAAAGTAAACTAGCTATAGAACTCTAACAAAGAGGCGTGGCGACTTCAAATGTCGTGTGCACACTTCTTAGATAAGTGTTTCATGTTTTGAATACCAAAAAGTGATATCGAGACACAGGGTAAAATTCGGGATCGAAAGGGTTAAGCTGAATAAAAAAAGGCTGCATTAAAAAAAAAATTATATGTAAGTATATATATATTTTTTTTATGAGAAGTTTAAAATTCTTAATAATTCCTTTAAAGTGACGCAAATTATAAATAAATATTAGGAGATTTTTTTAACTTTTGGGAGGTAGTTTCAGTAAAATTTTAAGATTTAGGAGAAAGTCATTTTTGGTATCTGGCAACACTGAATGCAGTCACCTAGAGATAACTGGAAATATTATTAGAATTTCGGTGTCTTTCACAAACATAGAGTCAGTAGAGATAGCATAGATAGAATAGACCTCTGCTCGTGAGCGGTATTCAGAATGACCTATTGATCTGAAGTCAGCAGAGATCGGCTCCACCTCTTACATTGCACATTGGAAGCTGTACATAGTCAGAAGAATGTGTTAGTTCGAAGTCAACAAAGTTCTGAGGTCAAGAGGGTCCTACCTCAGTACTACTATTTGTCATTCTTGGCTTTGATATGACTTTGACCTTCACTTGGAAGCTGTACAAAGTACATTCAACCTGTTGGTCTGAAGTCAACAGGGACCTAAAGATCCAATACCATTTGTTATATTGAAGCCATCAGTGCAGATGGTTTTGACAGACAGGCAGATGGTTAATGACTCTAACAAATCCTAATGAGGCAGAAAGAGCCAACAATATTGATCAATAACTACACAAAGGCTCTGTAAGAATTTCAGTACAAATTTCGCTCTCATTAAAAGCCGAATTTGGTTCTCTTTCTCTCAGCCCTTAAATAAAAAGAAAACCACTATGCAGCAGAATACTAACCTCAGAGGCTGGTCCTCTGAGAGTTGCAGTAGCTTCAAGAACAGAATCTGAAGCTTGAGCATTTTACAGCCACCTCTCGGCCACAGAACAGTTGCTGCTGCCACATGTGCTGCAGCAAGGCAGACAAGGCAAACTTTATCTGCATCTGGTGCCGGTGCGTGCGCTCCCTAACCGCAGCGGCCCTGCCGCTGTTACACATGCGCCATAGAGCACCGAGCGCCGCTTCGCCGGCTGCTCACGGCTGATCTTTGTCTCTAGAATGGGCTGGAATTATTGAATGGATGCGCAAATGAATGAATGGCTGCATTGGCTGCGGCTACGTGCAGTTTAGGCGCGCTGCTATGTGGCGTGTCACTTGTGGTCGTGAGAATTAGATTTAATTGATTTCCACACGCTCCAGTGCTGGACGGGGCGATTTCACGCGCGCACCGCCCGAAATGAGATCGCGCAAAGTGCGTCTGCGCGTACATAATTTTCGCACACACATCGCACCATAACGTACATAGCAATAGTTATGCACTCAAATAGATCACGCGCCGCGGCGCAACAACGCGTGCGCATGCGTACAAATGAAATTTTCAATTGGAAATGTTAACGAATGCCGAGCAGCCGGCAATGCCTTGTCCAGTGCGTAATGTTGATTACGGTTTGGCGAGCTGATGGATTGCTGCTGCTGCTGCTGTTGTTGTTGGTGCATTGATAAACAGGAAATTAATGTTGGCAACAAAATCGAGGCAAAAGTGCAATATTATGGCGAGACATTGAGCAGTTATTGGCGACGCAGCAACGGACACACACGCACACACACACACACGAATGAGTGGCGGAAAGTGTGCTGCTTGCAGATTTGCTTGCATACATACAGTTCGTTCGTCAGCGGCTCCACAGTTCATATTCGCGCCACAATGTCGGCGGCTCAGACCCGGGTGCAATGAATGCTGCACCGAACACTCGGCTGGCAGTTGGCCCTTGCAGCATTTTCCGGCTGTGGACAAATTAAAAAGCGCCAAAAGAATGTGCAGCAACAACACGCAGCTAAGTTCCCACCGGCAACGACAGAAAGCGACGGCGGCAGTTATCAAATCGCGTTTAAAATTGTGATATGTTAGCGCAATATTTCGGCCACATACGCCTGCATTGCATGCTCGCCGGTCCAGATGTGTGTGCTGTTTCGCCCGTTTGCTGCCCTTTCTTCCGCCACCCGCTTTTGCGATTTCGTTCGTTCGTTTGTTGTTTGTTTGTGCATTGGCTGTCAGTGCAGTGCGCATTATCCTGCTTCGTGCAACACACACACATACGCAAACATTTATACATGGCCTGCCATGCCCATTGTGGATGTGTGTGTGCGCGCAAGTTTGGACTTTTGTTATCTTCATCTCACGTGAAACATGTTTACGTTGAGAAATTCACTCACTCGTTCATTGTGCCGCTTCGATTGTGATATCACATTCTTATTGTATTTGGTCTGTGTGGCAAAAAAGGCGCGCAACCAACACAGGAGCGTCTGCCAAGCTTTGAGAGCCTTGCGAACAGAATGGAGACTCAAAGCTTCATTACAGAAATTTCATAAATGTTTAATAAATTGATTTATTGCTGACGCCAGGGGCGGATTTAGAAAAATATTTTTGGGGGGAGGTTTCAAGAAGTAATTTTTTAATATTTATAAAATGGCAAAAAAATGCCTTTTAATTTTTATGTATTTTTAAAGTCGACCCCAATATTTCGAAGGGTTTCAATCCCCAAACCCCCCTGAATCCGCCACTGACGCCATTCGTTATGTTTCCATGATCTAGCAACACTTATTGCAACAAATCGAAGTAATGGTCGTCACTGATTCAGACGAAAGAGTTATATGGAGCTGATCTGGAAAAATCAAAGAGTTCCTGTACAGCATTTGGGGAGATAAACTCCTTCAATAAGGAATAACGGATACGACACAATAGTTCTTTTTGGACGCAGTGTCTCGGGCAGTGTTGCCAGATCAGGAGATTTGCTCCTAGACTTAGGAGATTCTTTGCCTTTTAGGAGAATTTTTAGGAGGAAGAATTATTTAGGAGAAAGTTTAGAACATTTTTATTTTATGTTAGGGGATTTTTCGGATCCTTTTTGGATTTATGGGAGATTTTTGGATAACGAAGTATGATGTATTGGGAACACTGGCAACAAAACATAATTTGGTAACTATTTCAATAGTCAAAGAACCCTATTGTGTTTAAAATTTGTAAGCTTACAAAATGTAACCTCGTTCTATCTCGTTGCCACTCATTGCTGTCACAATGAAATCCTGCCAAAAATTGCACTTTTTGTATAATTAATTTGTTATGTTTTGTTTCTGTTAAGTTTTTGTTGTTAACCGGAAGATAAATAAAAAAAATAAAAAAATAACTTTTGGGAGGAAATTTCAGTATTTTTTAAGATTTAATAGAAAGTCATTTCAGATATCTGGCGACACTGGTCTCGAGCAGTTGATGCTTGACTCCCGTATCTAAGTATTCTATTCTATTCTATTCTATTCTATTCTATTCTATTCTATTCTATTCTATTCTATTCTATTCTATTCTATTCTATTCTATTCTATTCTATTCTATTCTATTCTATTCTATTCTATTCTATTCTATTCTATTCTATTCTATTCTATTCTATTCTATTCTATTCTATTCTATTCTATTCTATTCTATTCTATTCTATTCTATTCTATTCTATTCTATTCTATTCTATTCTATTCTATTCTATTCTATTCTATTCTATTCTATTCTATTCTATTCTATTCTATTCTATTCTATTCTATTCTATTCTATTCTATTCTATTCTATTCTATTCTATTCTATTCTATTCTATTCTATTCTATTCTATTCTATTCTATTCTATTCTATTCTATTCTATTCTATTCTATTCTATTCTATTCTATTCTATTCTATTCTATTCTATTCTATTCTATTCTATTCTATTCTATTCTATTCTATTCTATTCTATTCTATTCTATTCTATTCTATTCTATTCTATTCTATTCTATTCTATTCTATTCTATTCTATTCTATTCTATTCTATTCTAAGGGTCATCATATTAAATTACTGGAAACTGAGCATTGACAACCCGAGTCACTGTGTCCATTGTTCAGGTACTCTATTGTATCCTATGTTATTGAACAAATTCATATCCTGCTATGTTATCTTAGAACCCTTTTACCGCCCCCCATAGCTTCAGTGTCTCCAAAATATCCATTTTCCATTTCCAACCATTAATTTTGATTCTAAAGTAACCATGGTCATTGTATAAAATTTGTGCCTTTGTTGTCAGTTTTTCTCACATCAACTTAAATAAATTTAAATTGAGCCCCACAATTGTACGCCCGTGAACCCTTGCACCGCTCGTGTGCTATCCGCCAATATGACTCAACAAATTCCTGCTGTTCAAAAAATCAACAAAAATAAAACTCACACTAATATTTTCGCCGCAAGCGTGCATTGTGCGATTTTCCTTGCGGCCGCATTCTTGCCCTCCCACCCCGCTTACGCCCCCAGCCCCCACCAATTCGGCGAATACTTGGGCCTTAGTGTACGTGTGCGCGCGCCTGTGATCGATCGATCGATTGGCGTAAAAACGAAAGAACGAGCGAAATGAAAAGTTTTGTGCACTTAAAAACGCCCCACAAAAAGGGCATACGGCCAACACTTGATGGCTAATGTGTGTTTAGATACGAGGACATGCAATTTTCCTGCATAAACAAACCAAAGAGCGGCGCACAGATGGCAGCAGCAGCAGCAGACCGACCGGCCGTCCAGGCCGGACAGACACACTGCTGCCAGCGGCTGCCGGACGGCAGTGGGCTCGAGTGGCGAACTGGAGTGGCGAGCGAGCGCAGCTTGATGCGATCGGACGACAGGCTAACGACGTCAGACTCTGCCATTCCGGTCTCGGACGCAAGTGGAGCAGTTTCGGGTGTGCGGAGTGCAGCTGGCGGCGCAGTAGTCGGCAACAGCAAATTGCCAGCCGTTCTGGTGGCGACTGCGGAGCGTGTGCGCGGCTTCAAGCTGCGGTCCATACAGACCAATGCACGGACTGACTGCACAAATCAGCACCGGCGCATCTAACTGCACTGCCACGCTGCCAGCTGCGCCACAGCAGAATTTCATAACTTACAAGTGGTTTATTTGTTGTTTGCTGCACGGGCCGAAGTAGCAGAAGATGCGACGCTGCCGCCGCGTGCACCTGTGCTTCGGCGCAGCTTTTGCGGCGGCCGTTGTTATCGCGCTTGTTAATTAACGAATTACCAGCGTCTTGGCGAGCAATTGTCCAACTTGGCTGCGCTGCGGCTGGCGTGTCTCGGTGCTGCCGGTGTGCGGTAAATTGTGTGCAAGGTCAGAAATTATGAGCTTGCGCGCAATTTTGCGAGCGTCAACTTGTGTGTTTTAGCTTGTAATGTCACGCAAGTGACTTGGCTTGCACGCCGCACTGGCGATCTGCGCTTGCATGCGATGTCCTGCGGTGCTCGCTGTCACATGGCATCTGAGTCGCAGGCGCATTATGAGAATTTTCAACATTTCAGCGTAAATACCTGATACCTGATATGGACCAATTAGGGGCACAAACGATTCAGAATTAAAAAAAAAAAAAACATTTATGAGATTTGAAAACTTCTCCAGACAATGAGTGCGATTTTAGAGAGGAGAGAAAAAATTTAATGGGAGAAAATTATTATTATTATTATATTATTATTTATTATTTTTTCGGCACTATTTGTCTCCTTAAATATTTGCTCAATGACTCTGCCAAACATGATTAAAAGCTGCGGCACTTATGATGAGAATAATGAATAAGTTTATCGCATATATTAATTGTAAAAATGTATATAAAAATTTATAAAAGTATATTTTTGCTGTCAGTTACGTCACATGAATCAAAACAATTACTATCTTCAACAGCGATAAGTTGCGGTCTTCCCCAGCTGCAGGCGAAACTTGTGCAATATCTACACTAAAATAGATATCGACTTGAACTTTAAACAAAGCCACCTTGGATATTTGCAAAATTTTCAAGAAAACAAATTCTAACAACAATTTGCCATTTGGGCGTTTCGCTGGTGGAGTGTGAGAAACAAACAAAATTTGTCTAATTACATTTGTCGATTTCGCGCTAAGCAGTAATGCAAAAATAAAACTGGAAAATACAAAATATATAAATGTAAATGAAAAAAAATCAAACACCTGCCCACAGCAATCGGCATGCGCTCGCTTAACCCTACGCGGGCAGAGCCATTGTAAACGAGACCGTTTCGCGCTTTTGTTTCAACTCAATTGTGATCAACGCCCCGGGCGCATTTTTGGCCATTGTTTTTATTTATATAACATTTTTTAATTTTATTTTATGGTTTTTTATGACAATGGTGGACGCACATGTGACCGTCCTCAAGGAAATAAAAACGCTGCTGCCACTCCAAGTCGCCAACAAAGTTAAATAAATAAAAGCAACACAAACTGTAACAACTCCCCCGAAAAGTGAAGATTGAAAACAAAAAAATTGAAATGGCACCAAAAGTAAAAAAAGTGTAAGCTTTGAAATCGATTCCATGCAATGAGTGCATACACTGTGAACAAAAAATTTTCCATCTTTGAGTGGTGCAAAAACTTTGAACACGTTTAACGACAAATGGAAGGTTGTGGTATGCGGCTTGTGGCTGAATTTGGTGCTGTGTATTTGCCTTTGTACTCGCTATGCATATTCACCAAATGCGTCCAACACACAAAAAAAACAAAATGCAATAACAGCAACAAATCGAACGTGCGGACAAACGAATGAATTGAGGCAAAATTGTCCCCGGGCGACTTATTGTTAAGATTTATACAAAATTTATCGCGCGTACTTAATCTTGGTGTAGGTAAATTGGTATGCTTGTGTGTGTATGTGTGTGTGAGTGTGACTCTGTATTTTGCTCTTTCGCTTTCGTTGCCATTTTTGCGCCAAAAACGCGCCAAACGCCGCATAGTGCACCGCCACCACGCTTCAACTGGTTGTTGCTGCATTTGATTTGTTGTTGTTGCTATTATTTGCCTTACGCCTCGCACACACACACACATACGACAACGCGCTGTGGATACTTTGTGGGGCATAATTTTATTTGCGATTTCATTATTGATTACCAATGCGACGGGCGAGTGCATATTGCTGGCAATTTGTTGTTGTTGTTGTTATTGATTTTCACTGACGATGGTGGTGGATGAGATGTTGTTGCCATAGTTTGAATAAGGCGCGCACTTCTGAGCGGCCAGCAAGCACCTGCCCATTTGCCCATCAGCATTGTTGTTGTTGTTGTCAATAAATGTTGCAATTACATTTGATTGCATCAATCGCTTTGCATTTTCATGCGCCACAGTCTCGGCGCTATTTAGATTGCTAGAATATTGAAATGCCTCACAGCTGCGCCCTTTTTCAAAGCGCTCGACGACCAAAACATCTTTCGAACTTGTTTCAAATATTTTTTATATCGTCCAGAAATACTCCAGATTTAATAAAAAGTACATCAAGTATTGTACCAGAAACGCAAATTCAAATATTCATTTTTGCTTTTGTTAGTGCCGAATTTTGTTTTGAAAATTCCCATTGTTCAAAGCAATTATGAAAATTTGCTTTGTGCCAAATAAAACAATGGGAACACGACATTGTTCGCATGCCAACAAAACGCAAAACGCACAAATAAACACAAAAAGGACATGGCGACGCCTGGAAAAGGACACAAACGGCACACAATAAGTGCGAATATTTTAAGCCTTTTCAAACTCGGAGTATGGGAAGATTTACAAAAAGAAAGAAGCACACACACTTCGAACAGCCGCTGCTGACGCTGTCCATTTCATTAGCCAAATTAACTCAGGTGCTGCTTTGTTTAGTCAATAGGAAAATGCAATAATTTGAAATGATATCGCGGCATCTGCAAGTCGTCCTTTACTCCGAACTGATCCGGTTGGCTTCAGCTTTGACCTCTGCATTTGTTGTGTCCAGCCGTTCGGGGCCAATATTTTTGCCATTATGCCAATCAGTCTGCCTTTGTGCTCTTTGTTCTCGCCCGCTTTGCTACTGTTAGCCATTCGGCTCGACAAAAGCGACTTGAGCCTGTCGGTGAAATGCAAATCCGCCTTTTGTTGCACGCTGTCCTGTATGACATTTGCAACACAACAAAGTGTGTGCGCTCTTTGTGCTCTGTGCCATCTTGCGAGCGATTTTAGGAGCTCAGCATTGGCTGCAAAGAAAGCCGAACAGTTACTTATGTCAGCTAATTTATTTGTAGCAAAAGAATAGCTGAATGTTTGACAAGCGCCAGGCAAGTTTTTATTCAAATTTGAAGTATGTTGAAGATGGCTTAGAGAAGAATCTATTGAAGATGAATCATTTGGAAAAATAAATTTTTTGATATTTTGTTTGAACTTAAACCTTCAGGCAAATAAGTTTAGGCTAGTTAAGCAGGCGAATAAATAAATAATAAATAAATAATAACTCCGACAGTCAAGAGGACCTATTTTGATACTCACGTCAACAAATTTGCCTTAGGCCCGCAAAACAATTCTCAAGCACTTTGATATCTGGTCACCACTGCTCAAAGTGTGATGCTTATCAGTCAAACAAAGAAAATCAAAGGTGCAGACCGCAGCACGCAAACCTCAGAGAAACACACAGATAAGCGCAATTATGAGATATCCTGGCCGCTACAAACACCACTCAACGCCAACACACACATTTCGGTCTTTTTCTGCTACCTTCATAGGCGCAACTTTTTTTGTTGTTTTTATCACACAATCAGCAGCTAAACAATAATTGCCGTTGTGTCGCACTAATTGTCCTTTTGATCCTGCGCCAACAACAACAATGCGAAGTTGTAGTGAATGCAATGCCGAGAGGGAAGGCAAGCGAGACGCGCTGACAGCTTGTTGTGTGGAACGCATTGTTTCACCACACAATCGGCCATCAAAATATCATTTATAACGAGTGCCCAAGCAGCCGTGACCTGCAGGCCGGTTGCGCTGCTTCAAACATCGATCCCGACCACCCGTGAGCCGCACAACTCTGCACGGAGCCAGATTTCTGTGCAATTTTCCATTCTTTCGAGTTGTTATGAATGCAATAAAAACCAACCTCCTCGAACCACCGATCGATCGATCGATCTGCGCTGCAATTCGCCAACAGTGGAGATGTCCGTTTTTCAACGCTTGTCAACAGCACTCATTGGCTCGTAATTGAATTCAATTAATTATCGACTTCGGCGGCGAATTTTGCCGCATTGACCGTGCGACGATAATGAATTTCTATTATCGATTTGCAACTTGCGATGGACGCCACAATCGCGCAGGCGCGCAGCCAGCGGCGGCCACAAAAGCGCCGGCTGTGCATACACGTCACTGGCGGTCGCGCCGGTGTCGTGAAAAGGCACTTTTAATTAATTTATCTCTCCTTCAATTGAAACTTGAGAAATAATTAAAAAGCATCTGGCAGTTAAGTAAAACATCATTCAGTTTTATTGAGCGTAGCTGCGCCGATAAGCTGTTCACTTTGTGCATTTGCAGCGCTCCGGCTTTTCTTTCATCTATGCTGTGATGGCGAAAAATGTCTTGGAGAAAAATGTATTCGGTGTTTAGAGTGAAAGTCGCATTGTGCGAAAAAAATACTACAAGTATATATTAGCCCAAGTAATTGAAGCACCATTGCATAGAAAAACGGTCAGCAGTTAAACGGAATTTATTGTAGAGTGCATTAAAAAATGTTGTTGCTCATTCGGGTTGTCGGCGCTGCATTTGAAGCTCGAAACTACACAAGAAATGATGCCACAATCAAACTTACTTTACTGCGTTCAACTAATGCCCAGCACTTCCTGAAAGTATAAAGGCAACTTGTGCAAATTCTTTCCCAACCTTAAAAACATTCCTATTGTGTGCTTCCATGTGATGTGCTCATGTAAAATGGGCAATCATTAATCCCATCAAGAGTCTACAGCCGCTCTTAGCTGGCCTTGGATCACTGTTATACCTCTAAAGGTCTTAAAACTTGCGATTTTGTACAAGAACAACCCAATTCCGCATAGTGGCCTAAATGACGGCAAGAAGAGAAACGAGTTTCGGGAAGGTAAAAAGTAGTATCTGACAGAATATTCGGTTTCGGTTTAGGCCCAAATAAGTGGTTTCCGTTTAAGTTTCGGCCAAAAAATGCCCGAACGGCCGAAACCGAAATTTTCTAGAATGTGTTTTACATTTTATTGTGTAGCGAGTGAACAGCTGAGCAGATATATAGTGAAAGGATGAGAAGGAGAATTTAGATGCCTCCAATGTAAATAAACTTCTTTTTGTAGAATATAATATTAAATTATTTAATTTTGAATATAAGCGAGTAAGGTACGAAAGGTGATTTTTTATGTTTATATTAAAAAAAATGAATGAATTGTTTTTATTAATAAGTATTTATTTATTTATGTTATGTTTGTTTGTTTGTTCTTTATTTACTTAAAGTAAAATTCGTTTGTTGAAAAAAGTGCTTGATGTGGTGATTTTTATTTTAACTAGAAAGTTTCGGTTTCGGCCCAAAAAAGTGGTTTCGATCGGACACTAATAAAAAGTCTCAGATTCCTTATTGGTAAGTTTGTCAGCGAATTGATTTTCTACTCTTGTGTCCACAGATTTATGTTAATTTTTTTTATTTATCTTAATTATGCTTTCCTACATAATTAAGTGAGGACTTATACAACAGAACTAACTTGGAAGTGACCAATTGGAAGCTCACTGCATGCACAAATATTATCCATTTGTCACAGCATTTGTTTTCTATTGCATAGTCCATTGCCTTGAAGGTTGCAAAAGTTTTAGCCTGGAAGGCGGGTACATTGCATTATGTACATCAGTAAAAATGCTTCAGTGTAAAAAAAAAAAAAATTAATTACTAAATTTAATTTATTTCTAAAAGAACTAATAAACGAATAACATTTCATTCCAAATAATTTATTCAAAATGATTTTGATACATCAACTTTAATAAATTATTAACTCTGAAATAAATTATTAACTTATTTATTATAAATTATACTTACTTTTTATAAATTATTAACTTATCTGGCTCAGTGGACGAATCAAACCACAAATGAAGCTCGGAAGTTGTAATGCGGAACCGTTTTTCTATTTAAAATACACATTTTTGAATCAACGCCTATCGCCCAGTTGAAATTGTGGATCTGCTTGAACAAAAAAAAATCTAGTGAGGTCCAAGAGAAGAGACAGAAACTTTAGACACTCTCTGGTACTACACAAGGCCACTGTTGCTTATAGGTTATGGAGAGCAGATTTCACTCCTTTAAAAGTAAATCTTCTTTCAAAGACAATTTTTTTCAGTTAAGCACAAATTTGCTTTCAAGTTTGTAAGCGCAATCTTGAAACAAGTAAAAATTCCTCCAAATGATTGACAAGTGTTTATGTTAGAACAGAAATTTAAAAAAGCATCAGCTCTCCATAAAAATTTCTGGTAAAATTGGGCAGTGCATTTTTTAGAAATAAATTTTTTTTCAGATTATTAATCTATTAAACTTTTTTTAAATTAGATAATAATGTAAAAAAAAAATGTATTTAATTTTTTTAATTTTAATTTAATTCAATAAATTTCCTTTACGTTCTATCAAAAGCTCCCAACTCGAATGGCGGCCAAAAACAATGGAATATCTGCATTGTCGACCAAATTCAATTTGCCGACGGCAAATCTCGACCAATTACCAAATCGATGTGTAGTCGAAAATGTCGAAAGGAAACCAACACAACCAAAGCTTTTCGAAACAAATGCAGTCACATTTGATTTGAAGACAAAAACGCATCGAGCGACGCATTGCACGAGTGCGGCTACGTAGATATTTATAATTGCTAATTTAATTGTGTTAATATTTTGATGCCGACAGCGCGCTTAGCTCCGCACACAGCCGGCCACAAAGCGGCGTGGAGCGTGCGTGTGTGTGTATCTGTGTTGAGTGCTGCTTCTGCATTGGTGTTGCTCGCGCTGCCTTATCGACGCTGGGCTCAACACCTGAAGTGCGCTCTCGCACAAGCAGAAAAGTATCTCGACGCTCTCAGCGCGCACTGCAGCAGCGCTGAGCAACACACAGATACACACACACATGCACAATCTGCTCGCAACACATAAACAAACACTCGGCGCGCTCGCAGTCAGTGACAATCGACAAAATCACAGCAACAACAAAAAAAGAACAACGTCAGCGTTGTTGAAGGGGCGGGCTACAGCGGGGCGAGTCGGTGGCTGCGGTTCACGTTGGGCGACATAAATTTTACAGTGTCACATGCGAGAAAAGAGACCGAACCATATCCGAGCGGACTCGCAGCCGCGCAGCACGCAGACGGCCGGCTGTCGCGCTGCAAGCGAGAAAGGGAGAACTGCAGCATGCCGTGAACGCTGCCACGACCGCTACCCACCTCGCTGCCCAGCTAGCCACTCACATACCTAGCTGGCTGCTGCCGTGGGCACTCGCACGCGTGCGATGGTGCGTGTGTGTCGCTTAAATCGGATAGTTGGATTTTTTGCAGTCTTGCTGCGACCGTCGCTGCGCTGGCCCCGGCCGCTGCTGCCGGCCTGTATTGGTCGCCCATCGTGGGGTGAGTGCGGTGCGGCCAACAAACAGGGCAACACCAACCACAACGACAACAACAACAACACATCACTAGGTACCCTATGATCGTCGGGGTTTATTTGCAGCGCGTAGCGCAGGGCTGACTGAAGTGGCGCGGCGTGGTGTGGCCGGCCTGCTGTGCCGCTCTTGTACATTATGTGATTTTGTCACTTGTGTACACGCTTTTCCGATTAGAATCCCTACCCGAGTTGAGCCACAGTTGAGCTGAGTAAATACTTGGCAACGCTGGTCGCATCGATTGCGCGGCGCACATACGGGCACCGCCAGGCCGTGTGTCCAGGCTATGCGGTGCGGGTGCGGGTGCAGTTGAACATTATTGCAATTAGACACATGAGATTAATTAGAATCGGCCATCGAGGGGGAGAGGCAAGCCCACGGAGAGGTGAGGAGAGGAGACGAGGCGAGGTTTACCGGTTCATTGGATGCTGGCAGCAATTGATGTAAATTACGAGCATTCAATTCAATTTACGGCCAGCTGGTCGTTAGAAAATAACGAAACGTTGGCTTAAGTCCCATTGAGGCGAACGCTTCCAACGAGATCCTTCCACAGACTATGAATGGGCCCATTCATGCTCAAAGTATTTAAAGCGAAAATAAGTGTTAATAAAATTACCATTTGTAATGCGGAATTAAAGTACGCATTGATGTTCGTAGAAACCGCTTGAGAAGGGCTTAGCTGAATGAAGTGATAAGGCCGTAACTGAATACAAAGGCAAACAGTGATCACACTCAATAAACACGACATCCATATGTACAGATAAATATTAGTACATAATTTTTCATTACATGTGCGTTAGGAGATGTAATATGAAAGTTTTCTTTTGCCGCATTTTGAGGAATAATTTGTAAGATTCAAAAAAGATAGAATTAGGAAAGGCTGAGTGACCAAAGACTCAACAAAAATATGTGTTTGGATTCGTAGCAATACTAGCCCTCAATCACCCACCCCTATTAAAATCACGTATCTACCCACCCTGAGTCCCCGGGACTCACAATTTTTGTTTTGGAAATAACGCAACACCTATTAAATTATTATGTTTTTTTATTTTTTTATAGCCCACATTAAGACCTCTTGTAATAGATATCATTCCATATCTTTACATAACTCAAATAAAACTTCACCTTTCAATTGATAGAAAAAAGATACTCTAAAAAACATACACTAAACATTTTACAAAAATAAAAGATATAAATAAATTAACAAAAACAATTCTTTTTACATAAATTACTTAAAAACTAAATAACTATTCAGAAAAAAACTTAAAGTAATACTTCATTATATAAAATAAGAAAACGTGCAGCAGGTTGAATTTCATATGTTGTGCACATATGTACCTCACATACCTTTTTATCACAACTAAGGCAAATTGTTAGTAGCAAAACTTCTCAAAGGGTTAACAATCTCAATTCTTGAACTTTTCGGAGCCATTTTGGCATCCTAAATTTAAATTAACACAATTTAAAAAAAATTTACAAGTACAATTTTTGTAAAACAAAACACCACCCTGAGTCCCTGGGACTCACTCCATGCCAAAATTCACCCTTGTAATTGTAGTGCGCTAACTTCCGATCGTCTTCGCGTTCAGCGCGACCCTGTATGAAGGTATACGAAAGCTGGACGCCGAAACATAAAAACACAACCTGTACGAACTTATTAAAGTTCGTAGTGAGTCCCCTGGGCTCAGGGTGGGCGATCTGTTTAGGTGTTGTTAAAGTTATGATCGGTTAACACGCCAGTTTATAGCCTTGAAGTCATCTACAGCCAAGCAAATATCGGAAAACGTAGTATGTGGGTGGTCTGATAAGTACTTAGCCTACAAAAGAAAAACGAAAATTTTGGAAAAGTGGCGATTTATTTCTCAACGTAGTCTCCTTTCAACTCGATACACTTCCCCTCATTCGACTCAAATTTCTGCCGGCGAGTGACTTTTTCAAGTTTGGAAACAAAAAGAAGTCACACGGGGCCAAATCTGGAGAATACGGTGGATGGGGCAGCTGTTCGTAGCCTAATGCGACCAATTTGACCAATCACCGACCGATATTGCTCTTTTTCCATTTTTCTAAAGTCCGCGGACACGTTCGTTTCCACACGCGGTCAAAACAAAACTACAAATCCAATATGGCTGTACTACACGATAGTAAATTTCTCTTACGATAGTGGCACCATCGGGCGGTGGGGCTAAGTACTTATCGGACTGCCCACGTATAATGGCGGTTACTGCAGATATGGGACTCAAAGCTTTCCTTAGTGCACTGCTTTCATCACTTACTGCATGCATGTATAATGCATTTAGTTTAAGGCTAAACCCTTCAATTCATATAATTAATAGGTCTGTTTGGGTACGGATAATTTGTATGAATTTGTACAAATTTTTACTGGATCCTGTTTGTGTACGCCAAATCTCTTGCAACAAGAGAGAAACGGAGAGCGTAAAGTGACAATTCATTTCGTGAGAACTAGCGAGTTTTTACTGGATAAATTTTGTCCAGTAACTTTTAGCCAGTAAGAAGAAGAACAAGAAAAACATATGACTGGCTGCCATATGATCGACTGCAAAGACAAATAATTTTTGCAAACATTTGGAGGCAAATGGAACCAGCAAAGAATTTGTGCGTTCGCAAGTCTGCGGACCCACAACCGTCTTGCTCAGCTTTGCCTGCTACAGCTGAAAAAGGGAAAAAGGGAAAAATCGCAGATTGAGCGCAATGAACCATTTGCCTTTTGCATTAAATGTCTGATTTAACTTAAGTTTCCCTACAGCTTCAAATCTGAAACGAAACTTTTAAATCAGCTGTTTCGTCCTCCTCCTGTTTACACCCTTTTTCCTGTGTATTATGAATGTGCGAAGTCTCACTGGTGTAACCAAGAGTTAAAACTTGCAAATTCTTACAAATTCCTGTTTGTTTACTTTTTTGGATAGTTTCATTTTTGGGAGCGTTACCTCGCTTACTCTCCGGATAATTTTTACTGGATAATTTATACTGGAAATCTTCCCAACCAGACCTAATATGTTTTTTCCTGTCTGTAAGACAATATCGTCATTGGACTAAAAAACAATAAATATAGCTCATTCTAAGTTATTTGACAGAACCGCCAAGTCAATACACCTGCGTCCGTTGTAAGTACCACCAACCTTGTATTCTGTATTTTTTGTTGAGTAACCCAGGCGCCAGGCATTAATGTTTCTTCAAGATGAGAAACCAATTGAATATTTATTTTTCCAAAATTCTCAAACCGGATTTTTCTCCATATGGATTCCCGAAAGAATAAGAAATTAAAGCACACCTGCCCACTATTATATTTTTTGTTGATTTCCATAGGAAATCCGAAAAAAACCGAAAAACCGAAAATGTTCAATCCTTATTCAATTAACCCTTTCGCTACAGATTTTTACTGGGGAAAGTTAAAAATTTAAATTTTACGTTTTAGGCTTCTATGTGGTTATATTAGCAACATTCCATAACAAATTTTTTAATTTGTATACTCGGACACTGTTTTTAAGAGTGTTTTTCTATGAGAGAAGCCACATCGTTGTGGCTGTAATAATTACCTAAACATAAAACTTTTTACGCATAACGAAAATTTGAATATTTCGTCATTTACTTCAGCCAAAATTAAACAAAAAAAAGTATCTAATTTGAAAGAAAACGTCAAATTAAAATGTTATCAAATGTTTCTGCTTCTTCTTCCTTTACTATGTCAAGATATACCATTAAAAAAAACGTGTATACTTCTCAAGAAAAAAAAACGTGTATACTTCTCTTGGCTAGTTAAGTAAGTATACTTCTCTTCTTTAAACTTAAATATTCAGTTTATTAATTTCGTATTTTTTATAAAACTTCAAACTATTCTAAGGACTAACAAAAAAATGTTTTCTTGAAATCACTGAGGGTTCAGACGTCCAAAAAGTAGCATGTTGCCATATGGCAACAAAATAGCGAAAGGGTAACAAAATTGAAATTCCTTTTAATGTAAAAGCGACGATTCCTAACCAATGCGCATACATTTAAAATTAAATATTTTAGTCTAATTAGTAGGTCAGAACTAAAGAGAGTTAATGGCTGTGAAATAATTTGATAATTTCAGCTTTTATCCTTCAAACGGTGAACATTTTTGATGCACACCAAAGTTTGGGTATTGATTTTCTTGAATATTTCTTGTGAAGTTCTTGAATATTTCTTATAGACTTGGTACCGAATTCTAATAAATTTACTGGAAATTAGAAACCGAATCTGAACTTCAGGTATTCAAATGACACAAAATTTTGTTTAGGTTAAGTTTAAGGGGCAGTTAGGGCACAAACATTGTCGAAAGACACACATAGGATACAAAAAACAAGCATAACTGTTTAATCAAAGTTCACTTATTCAGATGAAAATGTATTTACCTATTCAATTGTAGTAAATTTATGTAGTAAAAATTAAAAAAATAATAAAAAACTGTCTGCATTAACTTTAGAGATCAATTGAACAATTACGGTGTACATAATTCTTCAATTCGGTAGGTTTCAGTTCAAATGTTTAACTCAGAGATTGTTTACCGTAAAACAACGTAATTTATTTTTCAAAGGTAATGAAAGATCTGTCTGCAAAATTAGCTCAAATGTCGAGCAATTTTTTTTTTACAAGAATCGAAAACTAATTTAAGATACTAAAATTTCATGAAAAGGAACCGCATAGCAAAAACATTGTCGACATCGTTTTGGAGCTCCTTTTACTTAATTTACTGTGTAGCATAATGAAATAATTAATTTTTTTTTTAATTTTGCATGTCAGCCATTTTTCATAGACTCTTTTGTCTTGAGAGATTTCATATAAGTGTCTTGTTGTCTTTTGTTTTTGCATTGTGTTTTTGCGGAACCGGAATCGAAATTCAAAATGGCAATCATTCATTTGTTGTTGAAGGTCTAGCGATCAATTGATTGATAGATTAATAAAAAAGCATGAGTATTCGAGTAGCTAAAATTAATTTTGAGCTAAGCTTCAGATCATTATTTGGTGAATTTTCAGCGACTAGGCAACTGTCATTAAGCATAGACTTTAACAGTTTACGGTCCAATAAAATTGTTACTATATTTTTGAATATTTCAATACTTCAAGTACGTAAAATCTGCCAAATTTTCCAGCTTGTGCCAAAACTTGTAGCCACACAAAGCGCAGCGTGAAGCGCCCCAAATCGCATAATCACGCTGAATACGTCGTAATTAGTATTTAAATATATTATGCAAAAACACAAACAACAACACCAATAACCACTAAAACAATCTGAAGCCACACATGCGGCATAACAAGTGCAGCAAGTACTTGAAAAAAAATTGAATATTTATGCGGCAGTCGCTGTGTGTCTGAAGCATATTGCTCTCGTTTTTGTTGTTGTTGTTATGTCAAAGCTGTCGTTCGTGCAGCGGCAAATGAAGAGAACCAAAGTGCCCAAGTTGCACTCTTTCCATTGCGCTCTTCAACTCCATTTGTGGACATACGCAGCCAAAACCAAACAACAACAATAAACACATTCTAAAAAATAGAAAACTTTTTTGAAAAAAACAAAAAATTCTGAAATGGAGCTGAGCAAAGTTGGTAAGTAGGAAGCGGCATGGAGGTCGCCGCAATCGATTCAGTACACATTCTCGTGTGAGCATTTTTTATAGAGTGTGTACACAGTTTTTTTGACTGCTGCTGCTCACACAGATACTCAAACACAGCTGCAACTGTCAGCCATGTGGTGCGCTCTTCGCTGTCGCTGCCGCAGCTGCGGTCGCGGCCGCAGTTTGCTGCTCGCTGACTGCAGCGCCGCCGCTTCCGCCTCTCACTCGGACTCCGACTGTGGCGATGCCGATGTGGATGTCGTTGTCGGTGACGGTGACGGTGACTGTGACTGTCGCTGCGGCTATGGCGGTTGTGGCCGGTTCCTCTTCCTCTTCGGCTGCTGCTGCTGCTTCTTCCTCTCGTACACACACACACACACACAAGCACACTTGCACACATTCATATATACAAATACATAGCAGCGTCAACCAGCCACACAGGGGGCACATTTGGCTTTCTGGTTGTGTTGTGCGGTGGCCGCTCGTTCGCTGGTCGGTCGTCCATTGCTGTGCTGCCAGCAGCCACTCCAGTGGCTTGCGACTCGCCGCCTGTTCTCAATGTACGTGGTGTTGTCTGCGCCGTGTGCTACCAGCATTTCCAGCGCGCTCCACAAACATTCGCCCGTTCGTTTCGTGTCGCTGTCCGTCGCACGTTACGAAACGCTACGGTACGGTACGGCACGGCGCGCATTTTTGCCGTCGCTAAAAACACGTTCGCAAAAGGCAAAAAGGATGGCCCCGCACAAAGACCGTCGAATGTGTGTTGTGGATTTTACGTTTGCCCTTTCAATTGGATTCTCTTCGCTTTCTTATTAGCCGGCCAAGTGTGTTTTTAAACGAATTTCAAGTGTTCAGCGACGGTGCAAAATATATACAAAATAAAACAAAAAAATATGAATAGAAGAAAAAACAAATCCAAAA